>OX421244.1:7774980-8374980 GCA_949125135.1 Alcis repandata | reverse complement strand
AAAACCGACTTCAAAAGACCGACTATTGAGTTATTCATGTATTTGTCGCGCACGTACTTAATGCAAATTTAAGACTTATATGGTTTTCTCATGGATACCATTATCAGAACTGGACTAAATTGAAATGGGACCAAATGGGAAGCGTTAGCTTTCTAATAAAAAAAGAATCAATCGATTCACCCAGTCAAAAGTTATGAGGTAACAAACATAAAAAAAAAATTAAAAAAAACATACAGTCGAATTGATAACCTCCTCCTTTTTTGAAGTCGGTTAAAAACAAATCATCATCATCATATTTTCGCCCAGAACATGCCCAGGGCCAAATTTAGGTAATCGCAAGAATGAAAAACTCACCATCCTAAAATCTTAGTCTAGAATAAAAAATTCAGGGCCAAATTTAGGGCAATAATCCTCATAATTACAACTACAAGGTGTGGCGTAAAGAGTGGATAATCCTTTACCTACAGCTGGGGACATCACGACTGTTCGGAAAATGACAATTTGTATTCAGTAAAAGAGTCACGGTTTTCGAGTTAATATTAGACATTTTTTAAAAATTGAGGAAAATTAGTCCATTAACTCGAAACCAGTGACACTTTTACTCAATACAAATTGACTTTTTCCAACCAGGCGTGATGTCCCCCAGCCGTAAGTAAAAGATTATCCACTCTCACCTCACCCGGTATAAACTTTTAATTTCTAATTTATTATTTTTTTACTTACCAAAGCCGTCCCAACAGCAATAGCTGGTACCATCATACCGTTGCTCAGCTCTATTTTCGGCACATCGTCTACTTTTCCATAACTATCCTTCGCACCGTTCAACTCTTCTATCTTCCCCTGTAACACTTCTTGATCACTCTCGACACTTCTTTCTTCTACAAACTTCTTCTCTCTTTCTGTGACGCTCTTCTCTCGTTCTATTCTGTGCTTAGTAAGTTCTTCTCTTGTGTTCTGTATTCTGGAAGTCTGTATTTTTCTTTCTGTTGATAAATCGGCTTTGAAGACGCGAAGAGGAGACTCGCTTCTGGAAGGTGTGAGCTTGCCCTAGAAGAAACACGTTATTTATTATCTTCTCAACCTTTAATCCTCCCACTGCTGGGATACAGGTCTACCCTCGAAGGGTGATTAGGCCGTATTCCAGCTCTGGCCAAGTGCGGGTTGGATTCACATACGCCATTGAATCTTTTCTCCGGACGTATGCAGGTTTCCAAACGATGTTATTCGTACATAAGTTCCAAATAAGTCTTTGGTACTAGTTATTTATTAGGACCGGATTATATGCAACATAAAAGTTTATAATATGCATGATAAATGCGAAAAATATGCATTAAAATTGTAAAATATGCAACATAAATGATAAGTATTGAAAAAGTTTAAGAAAAAATTGCGGTATTATTATTTTTTTTAATTCTATACTCGTATCAGCACAAAAGACGCGCAGCTGAGAGTGCTTTGCAAACCGTGCGTTTTAGGCAGGTATAAATTTGATCGGCAATAACGTTTTTTTTTGTGTAGGTATAGAAAAATAATAATAACACATTGGAAAAAAAAACGAATACTTATTTAAAACTTTTGTAAAAAAAACAACTCTGATTTAAATTAATAATTAAAAAAACTAAAATAAAAAAAACCTCACCGTAGCAGTTGCTAGCAAGACAAAAACCAAAAACTTCATTATCTATTTTTGTTTTAAACTGGTTTTAGATAAAACTACACAAGACCCATTAGAACTGTATTAACAGATAAATTGTAGCAAATCACTTATATATACTGATTTGTTTACCTGTACCAAAGATTACCCCCAATAGATACCGCACAGAAATCAGAAATATTTATTGACCTAAAATAACAGAATGTTTTTTTGTATGTAATTGAGTATCGAGACGAGCAAATCGCTCGCCTGATGTTAAACGTCACGTTTGCCCATAACAGGTTTGCACCACCCAGAGTTTATTTATGTCACAGATAAGTCACATTACAAAGAACTTTATTATTTGAGAATTAAATTAAACGAAGTTATAAAGCACTCCCCAGATAAACCTAGAAAGATGAAGCAAGATGAAGAAGAAAGAAGAAGACAAGAGAGATGAAGATGATGATGATTTATATTTAGGTGAAGCCAAGAACTCTACTTTCGCGCCTACACTTACTTACGTCATAGTTACTTACGTAACTATGACTAAGTTACATGGAAATGACTGTAAAAAAAAGCTCAAAAGGTTTTTCGAATCCAATCTGTCTTATTCCTTTAACGAATTTATGAGTATGCATCTAACGGAATCTTTATTCTCACATGAAAGATAGATAGATAGATAAACTGTTTTAAAGATAATTATTTTTACAAAACAAAAAAACAAAAACCGACTTCACAAGACCGACTATTGAGTTATTCATCTATTTGTCGCGCACGTACTTAATGTAAATTTAAGACTTATATGGTTTTCTCATGGATACCATTATCAGAACTGGACTAAATTGAAATGGGACAAAATGGGAAGCGTCAGCTTTCTAATAAAAATAGAATCATCAAAATCGATTCACCCAGTCAAAAGTTATGAGGTAGTAACAAACATAAAAAAAAAACATACAGTCGAATTGATAACCTCCTCCTTTTTTAAAGTCGGTAAAAAAAAGAAAGTAATTAGTAGGACACTAATTTTGGATCTAACCTTTTTTTTGTAAATGTTGTTTATTAAGTGTTTTTTTTAATTAATTGTTTTTCGCCTATTTTTAATTAAATTCAGCTGTTCCATAGAAAAATGTCCATGACACTCGACAAAATGTATAGAATAGGACAGCTCCACTCCACACGGCATTTTTTCCTCGATTTCAGAGTAGGTCCCATAGTAAAAGTTGTTCATAATGATAAGTAGGCCTCAGAGAATTGTGTTTTATTATACGTCTATGATTAGCCCTTTTCGGCTTAGGGGCCATCCACAAACTATGTTACACGTAAAAGGGGGAAGGAGTGGTTGACCAGGTGTGACATTGTGTGACAAGGGGGGATGAAGTCTTAAGTTCTGTGACGTCACATTTCAAAATCGAATACCTAAGTAATACAACAAGTTTTTTTATTCAATAACTTCTAAATGCAAAATTGCGAAAACTGTGTCGTCACACTAGGAAGGGGGGAGTCTCACAAACGTGACCAGTTTGAGGGGGGGGGGGGGGACGGTCAAAAGATCGTGAAATTTGTGTGACATACTTAGATAGATCGATAAGCTCTTCATTGTTCACACCAGAAATTACAGACTAAAAGGATCATAAAACCAAAAAACTAGTGCACAACTGGCGGCCTTATCGTTAAGAGCGATCTCTTCCATGCAACCCTAGGACGGAGAGGATACATAAACAAAAATAAAACTAAAAATACACGCGTTTTCATCGGTCTTTGACAGGTGTGCAAAGTTTGAATTAAATCTGATCGTTCAAAGTAGGGCAAAATCGAGTCCAAAAGGGTCGGTTACAAACATACAGGTGAAACTAATAAAAGCGTGTTAAAAGGGACATAATTCATAGATGGCCCTTATCAAACCATTTCCGTATTACAATGTATTTACTATTAAATCACGCATCTGTTCCAATGACCTAGTCTCACTATTTCGCTGACTGTGGCACCACTATCGCAATTTGTAAACAAAAGTGACAGCTACTCGTTAAAGAGTTTAGTTCCTTTATTTGATCAACTGCAAAGATAACTTTGTCGTCTATTCGTCGAATATGCGGAAACGTTTTTGTGAGGTAGTCGCTCATTTTACGTACTCTACACCAAGTCAGCACAACAAAGTTAAAAAACTGTTGAAACAGCTAAACCAATTTCGATAAATACTGGTTTTATCAATCTGCCAGAAAACTAGCATTAAAATTAAAAAGTACTTTTTTGGTGTCGTGTGTTAAAAAATAAGGCATAAATATAATTTTAAGTTTCACTAACTGAACAGGCAGGATAATAGCAGCGTGTTGAGATTGAGATACAGAAATAATTAGTATAGATTTTTTTGAGTCTCTTACTAACTGAACAAATTCGATCGACCCAAAGTACTAAATAAAATAAAAAACTGCATAAGTATCCCAATTTAATTTCGCTACTGTTAGAAGAGCTAGAGCTACAGTTAGAACTCTCTTAGCGATAAAGCCGCTAACTATAGGACTTTTTAAACTTGCTTTTGCTTGTAATTTCTGGTGTAAAGAAAAAAGAGATAAGCTTTCATCTATCTATCATAAGGTGTTGATGTTGAGTAGTCTAATGAACGATGACCTTAATTGATGTACATTGCGATGTACGGAATAATTAGTTTCTAAGAAACAAAATAATGCTGATTAGAATTATCTATGTAGTTCTTGGAATTTTATGTTTTAAAGTAAATTTGGGACACAGGTTATCATATATAGATTACTCATTTAGAAAGATATTAGGCCCAAGTTTGAAGGCTTTTTAAGACAGATCTAAATTTTCTAAAACTATTGGCATCCTTGTCTAATGGCTTGCAATGATAAAGACAGATATATTTTTAGTTAGTCTAAATCTGTCTTAAAATGCCTTCAAACTTGGGCCTATTATAATTATGTATACTCGTACAAAGCGAAATAATAAAAAAAATTGTAAAAAGATAAATTAGATTAAATAAATGCAAAAAAAAATGTATTAAAAAGTAATTATTTAAAATCAGATCCCTATACAAGTATACAGGGTTTAAGGAAAGGGTATGCTAAGTCGAAAAGGGCTCATAGTACCTACTCATCATTATGATCAACTTTTACTATGGGACAAACCCGGAAATCGCGAAAAAAAATTTTACATTTCAAAAACAATTTAATTCCGGGTTAGTCCCATAGTAAAACTTGACCATAATGACGAGTACTACGACCCCTTTTCGGCTTAGCATACCCTTTCGTTATAGCCCTGTATGTATAATGAAAACAATAAATATTACAGCATTTTGACGTCCTAACTAATATTATAAATACGAAAGTGAGTTTGTTTGTCACGCTTTCACGTCTAAACTACTTGACATATTATCGTGAAATTTTCCATACATGTTGCCAGGGCACAGAAAAGGATAATTATAAACTATTTTTCATTATCACCATAATGAAATTTAAAATAAATAAATAAATAAACGTTTCACACTCACAGCTCCACACTAGGACACCCTGTGTCGGATGCCATGGAACACAGAGACAAGGACAACTAACACCCAGACCCAGAAAAGATGTTTAAATTCATCATTCAAACATCCGCACGGCCGGGAATCTAACCCGGGACCTCTCGCCTATAAGGCGGATATACTCGTACTAAACGCTGAGCCAAACAGGTCGTCAAAAAATGTATTTTTAAACGGTTTTATTTAGCTCACCCCGTTTGTTTTATTTATTATTTATTCTTTATTCTTGGGTCAAATTTAGTAATTCAAATTTCACCCTCTTCCTGTCAACCGATTAATCTGAAATTTTGTATACACTTTGGATTTTGGTGACAATACAATTATGTTTATTCATTATCATTATAAATTCAAGATGGCCGCCGCTACAAAATGGCGGAAAACGTAGGTTTTATCAATCCCATCAATATGGGTATCAAATGAAAGGGCTCAACAAGCAGAATACAATATACTATAAAAAATTGAAATACAAGATGGCGGCCGCTACAAAATGGCGGATAACGTAGGTTTTATCGATCCCATCAATATGGGTATCAAATGAAAGTGCTCAACCAGTATAATACAATGTATGTACTATATAAAATTAAAATCCAAGATGGCGGCCTCTACCAAATGGCGGATAACTTAGGTTTTATCAATATGAATTAAACAGAATGCGAAATAAAAACTAAAAACTAGAAAATAAAAATAGGTAAAAAAACTTTTTAAGTTAAACGGTTTTATGTTAAAAAAATGTACTAAAAACCAAAAAATAATAAAATAGATACAGTCGTGGGAATTATAAACATATGCATAGACTAGACTAAAATAAAACCGTGGGGAGAGTTAAGTTAGTTAAGTTAGAGACGTTGTGACGTGCCGTTTTTATTTTAGTCTAGTCTATGCATATTATTATGTTTATAATTCCCACGACTGTATCTATTTTATTATTATTTGGTTTTTAGTACATTTTTTTAACATAAAACCGTTTAACTTAAAAAGTTTTTAAAAAATGTAGTTGGATTACTTACCTCAAACAAAGCAATCTTCTCCGAAACCGATTTCTTTCTCGGCATCTCTTTCTTATTTATCGCCTCTCTTCTGTCCAACACAACTCTATCCACCGACTTTATCCTCAAAATGACATTATTTACTTTTCCCTTAACTGCATCTCCTAAATCTAGCTCTGCTACTGATTTTGTCCTTCTAAAATCTTCTTCTTGCCTAAATTTAAGTTTGGTTAAATCTGAGTCTTTCGAAAACACGTCATCTAAGCTTTTATAATCATTTAAAGCAAAATCATCGTAAATTTCACTTTCATCTGTGTGTGAAATTTGAGTGGTTATAGCTTGGTTTTCAGTTGGAATTATTGCTGCTATTTCTTGAACTTTGGCTGGTGTAGTTTTGGCTTGTGTAGCTAAAACAGTCTTGTATTCTTTGCTTACGCTTCTTTTGTTGAAATTTCTGGCCGCTTCTTCTTTATATTCGAAACTTCTTAGCAGTTCGCTTACAGGTTTAAAGCCGGGTATAGTTATTGGTGCTTGCAGTTCTTTGGTCATGCTTAATCTTGTAGGACTTAAAGCTTTATTTCTTGCGTCTTGGAATTCAAATTTGTCTGCGTTGATTCCAGGGGAAGGTAAATAGCTTGTTTTGCTTAGTTCTCTTGATATTCTTAGGTTTGCTGGATTTGCTACTTTGTTTTTATCGTGTATAAACTCGAATTGGAATGCATTGAGTCTTGGTGATGCCAATTCATTGGTTATGTTAGATTCCTTGCTGGGAATAACGTCTGTTATTGTTGCGATTCCAATTTTCTGTATACTGCATTCAGAGTCCACATCAGCTTGAGTAGGAATCACTTCGTTTGCTTGTTTATGAATTGTTTCCACGTTAGTTTGATAGGAAACCAATTCGATTGGCTTTCCTTGTTCGGTTTTATTTTCAATTTGAACCTTATTTTCAGCGGCGTAGTGCACAGTATCGTTGCTCTCAACTGTGACGCGTTCAGCTCTAACAACAGTCATAACTTCATCATTATTCAAAGCAATATCATCCTTATTCCCACCGTCATTAAAAGCTATATCTGATGAGAAAGATTTGAAAATTTCGTCGACTATTAACGGAGTGTGAACATGCACATGTTCTACTTTCTGCCAATCTTTCGTCACTAGCTTAGGTAGTTTGCTTTCTTTCTTTAATGGTCTGATCAGGACTGGTTCTTCAGGTTTCCTCTGAAAAGAAAGCAAATATTCATTCATTATCATCATCATGTCTAAAAAGATAATTCTTAGCGATAAGGCCGCCAGTTGTTACACTAGTTGCTAAGCTTTATCATCTTTTTGTTTGTAATTTCTGATGTGAACAGTAAAGAGTTTATCTATTTAGCTATCAGTCTATCATCATAATCAGCCTGCAGTCATCATAATCAGCATCTCTTCTTGTACGCCACAATTTTTGTAAACATTATAATTTGTTATTAAAATATTAAAAATATCTTTTATCTATAATAAAACACGGTGAAGTTTAAGTTTTGATATCATTTTTGTGGGTAATTTTTGAGTAAATGACCTCAACCTCACCTGATAGAAAATCAAAAACAAATGATTGAAAAGAAAAGAGGAGAGATAATTAAAAATATATAAAAGTCAAAGTGCTTGCTTTACTAACCTCGAACATTGCTATTTTGGATAGCACCGATTTCTTCTTTTTAAGCTCATTGATAGATTCCCTATGATTTCCTTCAGTTTCGATCACTTCCCTAGAATCTATTTTACTAATTATTCTCTCGACTTTACCCCTTAATTGTACTTCTTCATCTATGTTCGTCCCTTTTACTCTTACAGGTTCTTGAATATGTTCTGTCTTCTGGATCAGGTTTACTGATTTCAAAGTATCTTCATCTTCAAACTTTATTCGTTCAATGTTTATGTCTTTATTTTTAGATAATTGACGTTCAAAATAGCTATCAGCGGATTCTACTATTGGTGTTGTGTCATTTTGGGTTTCAGAAACACCTATTTCATTATCAAACTCAGAGACGATATTTATGGCAGATATATCTTCGCTTTCGGATGTGTAAGAAAACACATTTTTAATTTCAGTGGTTCCAGCAGTTTTGCTTGTTTCAGAATATTCGTGTGTAAAAGATTCAAAAGCCGGAAAACCAATTCTTATGGAATCTTTCACAATATTCTCTTCTATAATATAGTGTTGCTTATGTTCCTTCTTTTCATTGCTATCATTAGTTGATACTTTTTTGACAACAGTCGTTTCTATCACACTAGAAGATGCGTCATTTTCTTGTTCATTTGGTGAAGATGTTGATATAGATTTTGTGAATTGCCTCGTAGTTTCTGTTATAGAATTTGGAGAATATATAATTTCGTGTTTGTTTTCAGTTTCTGTTTGGGTATCAACCTTTGGAGCTTCTTCTACTGAATTAGTATCCTTATCTTCATTGTCATTAGGCTCATTATTGGTTTTTATTTTCTGCAGTTCATTGTCCAAAGCTTCTTCAAAACTTTCATCCATACTCACATTATGATTTAGTCGTAATTTGTCTCTAGCGGCGATAATCTTGCTTATTCTATCAGCCTGAGCACTTAATTCGATGTCTTGCTGACTTTTACGTTTCAAAAGAGGCAATTTCGATCTTCTAACAACTTCTACATCTATAGGCTCTATTTTATGTTCATCATAATCATGTATTATCTCTTCGAACTTACTCTCAAGCTTTTCTGGGTCTTCAACTTTAGGATTTAGTAAACTATCATCAAAAACTACTTCTGTTGGTGTGTTAACGACTATTTCTTCGTAGATTTTGTCAAATTCGTCTTCAGGCTCAATTATATCTGATTCTATTTCAGTTGTCGTTTCGACTGTTTCTGTATGTATATCTGCAGTATTAGGGTCTGTAGTTTCTTTTGTAATGACAGTTTTAGTGACTACAGGTTCGGCTGAATCGTTTTTGATCAGAGTTTTGGTGACGGTTATTTCTTTTTTGACTATTGTAGGTGGGAGTTTGTTTTCTTTGACAGGTTTTGGAATTGATGATCTTCTTACTGGAATATGTGACTGAAATAATAAAAATATTGTGAACTAATTTAAAAAGAAAACGATAGCGATTCTGTTACTCATTTCTAAACTAAACTAAATTTGACAGCACTAAAGCTATTGTCATCTTTTTCTCGCATATCGAAAGAAAAGAGATGAAGATAGATAATTTTAGCGCTGCAAAATTAGTTTAGTTTAAAAAATGGATAAATAGAATCGATGTCAAGGTTTAGTTTATTAAAAAATAGGTTAGTAGTGTAAATAAGTAATAGAAGATGGGTTTTGTTAGTTTTCTATCAGGTAAGGTTAAAATGCATTTTACAAGTATTTGAAAAAAATATGAAAATCCTACTACTATTATAAAGGCGAAAGTTTGTAAGTATGGATGTATGTATGGATGTTTGTTACTCTTTCACGCAAAAACTACTGAACGGATTTACATGAAATTTGGAATGAAGGTTGTTCAGGGTCTGGATTAACACATAGGCTACTTTTTATCCCGGAAAACGCGGGTGAAACCGCGGGGCGCATCTAGTAGTTAATAAATGTGTGTTTGTCTCACAAATACTCGAAAATCGAAAATGATATTTTTTTTTTATAATATAATTAATATAATTTTTTTATAAATATGAAAAAAGAATGGAAACAAAAAACATTTAAATATTAATATTATATTAAATACTAGCTGTTTCCCTGCCACGCTTTGCTGTGGATAAAAAAAAAATAAAAAAAAAAATAGCCTATGTTACTTTGGGATAATGTAACATTCGAATGGTGAAAGAATTTTTGAAATTGGTCCAGTAGTTTTTGAGTTTATTCCACACAAACATCCAAAAATACAAAAATACAAATCTGTCCTCTTTATAATATTAGTATAGATTAATACTAAATATGAATTTTAGTTATTGCGATGATCACCTATTTTTTTAATATATATTTTTAAACAAATGCCTTAAAGCTCAAATCGGGATGATTTATAGATTATGAAATATTCTGTAGCTCCATTTGCTCTAACACCTATCAGGTTATTTCTGACTTCAGGACCGTCCACTTACCCCAGGTTCCTTGTTAGCCCGCGTCTCCTCTTTCACCTTCTCGACAGTCTGTCTGAATCGGGATATCGGGATTTTGGTCTTTGATCTTTTTTCTTCTCTATCTGGAAATAATAAAATAATAAATCTTTTTTTTTTTTTTTTTTTTACATCTTAAATTTAAAATAACAAACTAAACTAAATAGATAAAATAAAATATAAAATATAAATCTTATATATAAAATTCTCGTGTCACAATGTTAGTTACCATACTCCTCCGAAACGGCTTGACCGATTTTTATGAAATATTATATGTATATTTAGTAGGTCTGAGAATCGGATACTATCTATTTTTCATACCCCTAAGTGATAATAAGGGTTGTCCGCCCCTAACATATATTTTTATTTTATAACAACCACATTATAACAAAATTTTTATTTTGTTATAATGTGGCTTATGTGGCATTAAAAAATACACACAACCCTAAATTTTCACCCTTCTATCACCAATATAAATATAAATACAATATAAATTTGCTAAAAACATCACGTGATTAATGGATTTTACGTTTACCCATATACGTTTTTTTTAAGGCGCATAATATAAAGCGCCGCTATCTCGCTCGCTCATTTCAACATTTTTAAAGTTATAAAGTCACAATTGCAAATGTCATAGGCAATTTCACTGAATAAAATCGGTCAAGTTGCTCAAAATAATATCACAAAGCTTCAACAAAACAATATATTTGATTACAATACACTACGATATAAACACAATGAAAATAAAATCTGTCAACGATTTCTTTTTCTCGAAATCAACTTTAACCTAGTTATTGCACTTTTCATAAGGATGGCAGCCTTTATTTATTTCAATAAAAACCAGTCAAAATATAATTAAATAAAATGTCAAATAATCATAATATAATAAGCAAACCAAAAACAAAACAAACAAACCAAAGCAAGCAAACCAACCAAAGCAAACTAACCAACCAAAGCAAACCATACGCACAAACCAAAGCAAGCAAACCAACCAAGCAAAGCAAAACAAAAGCATACCTTCCCTCTCGCTCACTCACCTAGCATCACCGGCTCCCCATGTATACCGTTCCTCTTCCCGCTGAGGACGTGCCTCCGATCATTTCGGGCCACCACCTCACTGGCCTCTGCCTCGGGTGGAAAGACTCGTTCTCCATTCTCAGGGTTTTCCTGTAATCCAAATAAGTTAGACAAATAATAACGTTTAAAGCAACCTTTTATTGTACTGTCATCGGAGTTACACAGGTACATCAAATTTCAGCTCAATCGGACATCGGGAAGTGGGGCAAAATTCAGTTGCAAGATTCCACCCGAACAAACATAGTCACATAAAAGTTTGTAAAATTGATTCAGCTGGGAGGGTGTTTCCTGATAGATGTAATCTGGGTGTCTTCAAGTCGCGAGGGAATCGTTTCTAGGCAAGCGTGCTCCATCGTAGACCGCGGCATTTGATTTTTAATTATCATTGATAATGTTAAACAAACATTTATTTCATTGTCATCGGAGTTACATAGGTATTATACCAAATTTCAGCTCAATCGGACATCAGGAAGTGGTTCAAAATTTAGCTGCAAGAGACCCAAGAAACAACAAGCAAAAAGCTCACTGCTGCTCGCGTCTGTTTTTCCAAGACAGTACAACCCGGGGCTATTCAATAATTGAGTGAATCGGTTTTTGCTAGACAAGCATGCAACATCTTCGACCACATCGTCGCTTCCCATCAGGTGAGATTTTGGACAAATGAATGCCTACATAGTCCGATGTAAAAAAAAATGTTTAAGTTTTTTATCTTCCTTTTTTGCATAAATATTGCAAGGCCTATTTTTCAAAAAAGTATCCAAATGAATTTCTGTATAACAATTTTCAAAACAAAAACATTATTTTTACAAAACAAAAAACGACTTCAAAAGACCGACTATTGAGTTATTCATCTATTTGTCGCGCACGTACTTAATGCAAATTTAAGACTTATATGGTTTTCTCATGGATACCATTATCAGAACTGGACTAAATTGAAATAGGACCAAATGGGAAGCGTTAGCTTTCTAATAAAAAAAGAATCATCAAAATCGATTCACCCAGTCAAAAGTTATGAGGTAACAAACATAAAAAAAAACATACAGACGAATTGATAACCTCCTCCTTTTTTGAAGTCGGTTAATAAAATAAAATTGGCGAGAAGTCAACGAAACCTTACACTCGACACCTAGAGGCGAGTTGCTGAACTAAAGAGACAAGCGTGACATTACAAAAAGTCATTAAAAGTTCTGCTATTCATCGATAGATGGCAAAACTAAAAAGTATCACCGTATGCAATAGCTTTACCGCGGCAGTCCCCGAGTGCCACACGTCTTTTTTATTACTCTGTGATTGGCTTGCGTTTGACCGCCATCTCGCCTGATGGTAAGCATTGATGCGGTCTACGATGCAGCACGCGCCTAGAAGGAACCGATTCACTCGCGACTTGAAGACACCTAGATTATAATATCATCGGACCACCGAACGGGTAATCTGCCCAGTGCTTTTCCGTTCCGTTTTATAGGGTTATTCAAAAAGGGTATGCTAAGCCGAAAATGGCTCTTAGTACTCATTATGAACAATTTTTTCAATGAAACCAACCCGAAATTCACGAAAAAAAAAACAGCTGTTCCATAGAAAAATGTCAATAACACTTGAGAAAATGTATGGAACAGATTTTTTCGCGAATTTCGGGTTGGTCCCATAGTAAAAGTTGTTCACAATGATGAGTACTATGAGCCTTTTTCGGCTTAGCATACCCTTTATGAATAACCCTGTATGTTTATCAAAATAACAAAATTATCTAGTTAGTTATGCGTTTATAATCCACTTTTAGATAAGTTTTACACTTTACGATAATATTTTTTCTAATTTGATAAATTCTTTGTTCTTGAATTAAATTGAGTCACGGATTTTAAACAGTAGTTAGCAATCGATTTCATTAACCGACTTCAAAAAAGGAGGAGGTTCTCAATTCGACTGTAAGTTTTTTTTTAATTTTCTACTTTTTAGTTTAAGTTAGTAGTTTTGAAGTTTTTTTTTAAGTTAAAATGTTTATTTTATTTAGGTACATATAAGTACGAGTATTTACATCTTAAATTTAAAATAAGCTTAAATTAAAAACTAAAATAACTAGAACAAAGAAATTTACAAAACTAAAAATCAAAAAGTAGGTTTTGCCCGTGTTGTTTTGAAGTCGGTTTTATGTTTTTTTTTTGTAAAAATATTTTTTCCAAAAATACTAAAAGTTTATTATTTTAGATAAGCAGTTTGTTTGTGTGTAGGTAAGTAATAGAATTGTTTGTCTGTCTGAGTATAATGTAAAAGACACTTTTTTTACATAAATGAGTTTTATGTATTAAAATAAAGACGCCTTGTATTTCAGAATGCAAAACTTAGTGGTCGTTTTATTCCTTGAAATTTATTAAAAAAAATTGTATGGATGATAATATTCTATGTTATTCTATTCTATATTTCGGGTTTTGTCTAATAATAAATAAATAAAATAAAACAAATACAACGCATCATATTTTTAATATCATTTCAGTATTTATACTCGAACTTCTGCACCTGTGTCACGATAGTCTTCCCGGGCACTGTCTGTTTTTTGAACAAATGCTGGTATTTCACCGAAATGTCTTCTGTCACTGTCACTTTTTGAAGTTTCAAATCACCTTTGATGAAAGTAGCTTCTTTCTTAGTCACTACTATAACGGGTTCACTCGAAAATTAGTCTGTCGTAGCAATTTCTTGGCTACTTACGTTTGACATTTCTCCTGTAGATTTTTCACCGGTTTCGTTCTCGAAGCGAGCTTCTCTTATCGCCTGGGCGCCTGGGACTTCCGCTTCGACATTTTCGGGAGTTTGGTATTCATATTTGATTTTGACAGGTTCCGCCATTTTGGATCTGCAATTAACACGCTTTTATTAGCTTCACCTGTATGTTTGTATGTATGTTTGTAACCGACTCCTTTGAGCGCGTTTTTGACCCACTTTAAACGGTCAGATCTCTTTCAAACTTTGTAGATATATCGAGGACCGATGACAATACACTAAACAAAGCGTCTTTTAGTTTTTTTAACTATTAATTATTTTATTTTCTACATTTGTTTTTGTAACGCTGCTAAAATCTTACTAATATCATAAAGTTATCTACACTAATATTATAAAGAGGAAAGATTTGTATTTTTGTATGTTTGTGTTGAATAAACTCAAAAACTACTGGACTGATTTCAAAAATTCTTTCACCATTAGAATGCTACATTATCCCTCAGTTACATAGGTTATATTTCATACCCGAGCAAAGCCGGGGCAGGGCGCTAGTGTAATATATTTGTTACGAATGAACGCTGAAACGGCTGAACGGATTTAGATGAAATTTGGAATTAAGGTTGTTCATGGTTTGGATTAACACATGGGCTACTTTTTATCCCGGAAAACGCGGGTGCAACCGCGGGGCGCAGCTAATCTATAATTAGATTAAAATAGTATAGCTCAAGCAGCAGCCCTATTTATCCAAGTGTAAACAGGTAAGTTATTTATTTATTCAAAATATTCTGGTAAAAAAAAAATATTAAAAAAAATTAATGAAATGTAAAAAAAAAATATTAATAAAAAAAAAATATTATTACATTTTTTTATTTATTTGATATTTTAATAAAATATTCTGATTTCTTGAGTTGCAATCCATGATCGAATGCTCAAGCAGCAGCCCTATTTATCCAAGGGTAAACAATGCTATAGAAAACTGAGACAATGTATGGGAATGTATGAAAACATTTCTGTAATATAATCTTCTTAATATATATAAATTACGTGTCACGTTGTTTGTCCGCTATAGACTCCTAAACTACTTAACCGATTTCAATCAAATTTGCACACCGAGTGCAGTTTTTTTTTATTTGTTTTATTTAGTAATAGGCTTGCATTTGACCGTCATCTTGCCTGATGGTAAGCAACGATACGGTCTACGATGGAGCACGCGCCTAGAAGAAACCGATTCACTCGCGACTTGAAGACACCTAGATTATACTCGTATCTATCGGGAAACACCCACTCAGGCAAAGCGTTCCACACCCTAGCGGTTCGCACAATAAAAGTGGAATCAAAGCGTTTCGTACGAGTTTTTGGTATATCAACCATAAAACGGTGACGCTTTTTAGTGCCCTTAGTTCGATCTAACTTAGGAGATAATTAGGACATGAAAAATTAGAAATTTTAAAAATACACCATAATTTAACTTTAGCGCTTTGGACAATGTAAACTTTTTTAATGTAACTTTTGACATTTGACATCGAATTGACGCAATGAATAGTCATCGTTAAGACAGGACAACGTCTGTCGAGTCAGCTAGTATAGTATCTGGGGTGCTAGGTCGGGTAACCTCCACGTGGTGCACCCTGGGCAACAGCGTGCGGTAATACTGCAGCTTTTATGCAGTATTACCGCACGGTGGCCAATAACCCGACACGGTGGGCCCGTCCGCGTGTCCCTCTGACTAGCAGAGGGCACAGCGTGATGGTTTGGACGGTGGCATTGCTGCCACCAGGGGGGATTTCCTTGTGCTCCTCGCCGCATGTGGGTTGCGGTCGGGAGTGCAAGGAAAGGAGGAGGGTGGACGCTGGAAGCGAGTGCCGCATGGGGCCAACCAGCGGCATACGCTTTCGGGCTACATAGGCTGGGATCTCTCGTTGCCGAGCGTGGTGAAAGCCTTGCTAGGCGGCGAGAGATCGTAGCAGGCCGGGGTCTCCTTCTGCGAAGAGGTGATGACGCAGAAGGAAGCCGTGGAGCGGGTCAGAGAGGACGATGCCCGATCGGCGCAGACGGGGGAGCGAGGAGGCGGTTCGCCCATCTCCTCGCTCCTCTGCAGTGGGGTTGCCGGGAGAGTCGGGGGACTCTCCCGGCCTGCACGACCCCATACTGACTGTCTGGGGGGTGATCTTGGGGAACAGGGTCACCCCCCCACAGGCGCGGGGGGCCCTAATCGGGCCCATCGCCGGGGCGAGGTGGCGATTGCTAACGCGACCCCACCTTGCCCCATCTCAGGCGGATGCCGAACACCCCAGTGGTTTTAGTGGGTATGCCGCCGCAGGAATTCCACTGGGAAAACAAAAAAAAAAAAAAAAAGCTAGTATAGTATCTATAAATCGATTGTAGGTATGTCATTTCCAGACATTGTCTAAGTTTTCTACGGGGTTATTCATAAAGGGTATGCTAAGCCGAAAAGAGCTCATAGCAGGTAAGTACTCATCATTATGAACAACTTTTACTACGGGACCAACCCAGAATTCGCGAAAAAAAATCAACAGTAGTTCCATACATTTTGTCGAGTGTCATTAATATTTTTCTATGGAACAGCTGATTTTTTTGGCGAATTTCGGGTTGGTCTCATTGTAAAAGTTGTTCATAATGATGAGTACTATGAGCCCTTTTCGGCTTAGCATACCCATTATGAATAACCCTGTATAGCGTAAACGATCATGGATTGCAACTTGGCTAGGGGGACAAAATCAGATTTATTACAGACTTCAAAAAAACCGGAGGCTATTTTGACACTTGTTTTATTAGGCTTCAAGTGTCAAGATGAAGCTGAATCCGATTACTTAGGCAATAAAGCTGTTCCTGAGCTCTTGAAAAAACGCTTGAGGTTAAAAAAATTGGTTGCCTGTAAAGTCGGTATATGTACGGGCGAAAGTTTTACGTGACAACGACTTTGAGTGGTAAAATAATTTTAATGTGAATATTCATTCGTATAGTAGGAAGAAGGATGAAATAATAGTAACAATTTAAAACATTTATTTATACAAAGAATTATATTTAAAACATTAATTTATACAAAGAATCTCGCACTGAATTTCATATTAACAAAATTTTAGGCGGGCTAACCATGCCCGAGTGGAAGGGACGCGTGCCTCTCACTCGCTCTCATTGTGAGCGCATAACGTGAGCGGAGCGTAACGCAGTTTCTTGAAGTGTCACCCGGCAAACCAATTTATAAGACGTTGTCACGTCAAAAAAAACCTATCTTTTCGCTATTAAAAGCAAGGTTTGAAATAAACTAAAAACTAAAATTGTATGTTTTACAATTGAATTATGAGACAATTTACGTTATTTATGATAAAAAGTCGGTTTACGGACGATAGTTTAACGTGAGACGTCAAAAAAAATAACAAAACAATATACTATAATATAATAATATAACAAAACATTGATGAAATGATTGCATACTGTTCACGCTCCGATCGTGACGTCAGAATGAGCGTAACGGGACACTTTTTCGTGCGTGCACCCGGCGTTCATCGATTTATTAGACGTTGTCACGTCAAAAAAAGACAATGAAAATAATGATGGAAAAATGATGACGACAAAATTATGATCGAATAATCATTTAAACGAAAGTTGTAGGTGAACTACCGAAGTCGGATTATACTTGATCGATGAGGTGAACAAAGGTCCTAAAGGCAAGAAATGCTTGGGTAGTAGTTATTTTCAGACCAGACAAAATTAGTGGAGAAAAAATGATGTTGGTTGATTTGTATAATATTTTGTATTCTTTTATTTATTGATATAAAATTGTACTTACACTCCTCCAGGTACCAGAAACTTCAATAATCTGCTGTGTTCCATTAATACTAATTATATTATTATCAGCTGATAAGAGTCCCCATTACGTGTTCAATGTCTATTGCTATCAGTTGCTATCAGCTGAAAGTAAAATTTTGCCGATGACACACCCAATTTCTATTATTTTCACGTGAAAATAGTCAGCTGTGACAACACAATTTATATTTTTTCATGCAAAAAAATTGTTTTACAAGAAACAATATTTGGTTTGTCTGCATGGATTAGACTGAACAATTTTGATAAAATTTCAAGTTTTTTATCATAGATTTGATATCGGCAGCTTCATTTGAGAGCCAGTTCTTTTTCCTTATTACTGCCCTCTTTTACAAGCTTTTATTTAAGTTGCAAAGTACCTTTATCTGTGAGTTTTTTTGTTAATTAAATTTTAAACCACTTCCCGATGTCCGATTGAGCTGAAATTCGGTATACCTGTATAACTCCGATGACAATGCAATAAAAGCTTGTTTTTAAACATATTTTTAGTACATAATTATCTTGTTTAGTCACTAAACAACTGATGAGCCATGGACAGACTACACTACTTAAATTAAAATTGTTTATTTTTAGTACATATACAGTTTTTTTTTTGGTTCAGCGTATCATTTTATTAAGCAAATTATATTCCAAAGTAAACTACAGTGTATAACTGAAATAATCTTAACGAAAAAAAACGCGGATGCGGCTTACAAAGTAACAATTAAAAAGTATTTTAAAAACTCACCATGACAATACAAATTTCTTAAGAAGAAAGAAATGACTTCACTATTTTAACACAATAATAGAAACTGCAATACTCAATTAGTACCACTTAACACATTTACTGCCACTTCAGCTAAATGCAAGTCAAAAACATAAAAAACTATCACTTCAATTTACTTAATAAATACAAATAATTATTACTTAATTCAAAATTATTATTATTTTAAAACATTTAATATAAGACACGAAAAATTATATACTTATTTACTTTAAAAAATGACATATGAATAAAAATATTTGCTATAAAATATCCTAAGATTTATAGCTATAAATTTGGCCTAGAACAAAACGCAAACTGAATATTTTACTGTTCCGTTATCGGATGACTGTATAGATAAAACGTTGATAATTATTGATTGCTACTGATAAGAAATGGCGGTCTTAGATAAACAATATCGAAAGTGCCGGTATTAGGTATGTACCTATAGCTACTGCACCTTGGTTTCTAATTATCTATTTTTTTATTTGTTGAAAGGTGAGCAGCCTATATCTTGTAGTGGCAGAGCCCGCCTGGGGAAGTACCACACCTTTGCCAGTTATTCCACCGCCAAGCAGTAATGTGCAAACATTACTGTGTTCCGGTTGGATGGGCATTGTTTCCAGAGAAATTTGAGGGCAAATAGGAGATTAAACATCTTACATCTCAGGGTGATGAGCGCAGTGCTGTGCCGCGCACGGTTTTGCATTCTAAAAATTCAAAATTCTGGGTGGTGCAGACCTGTTATGGGCAAACGTGACGTTTAACCTCAGGCGAGCGATTCGCTCGCTCGTCACACGATAAAAAAATAAAAAAAACCCTATATATAAATTATTATTAAAAAATAGTTTTTGACTAACTCGAATAAATTACAGTTTCCTATCTATAATTCTTTATATGCAAATAGCATGAGAATGGTTGATCAGAAATTCATGAAATTTTGTAAGCAATTAGTTCGTTTCAACACATTTTTTATCCAAATGTGAATAAAGTTGGTAAAGGCGTTGTTTAGATGTAGATCGCTTGGTCTCGAACTCGAGGTAGGATTCTAATCTGAACTGTTATAATAAATGCGAAAGTGGGTTGGTTTTCACGCCACGCTTTCACGCCTCAACTCCTCAACCGATCATCATGAAACTTTGCACACGCGTTGTCAGGAGTGCAGCAGACTGATTCAGCTATCCGAACATCGAATGTATTCGACGAATATCTTCGAAAAGTCTTCCGCCTTCGGAAATAATTCGAATTTATTTGTCAAACCTCGGAAAGATTTGACATATTCTTTTTTCTTTCCGAAGGCGGAAAACTTATCGAAGATAATCGTCGAATACATTCGATGTTAGGATATCTGAATCAGCCTGCAGAAAAGGATATAGGCTACTTTTCCTCATCATCTTTTCATAATCTCAATCAATTCTGTGATAAAATAGTGTCGTTATCTGAGCCGATGCCAATAAATATCTGTAATAATATCCATTGTTTGAAAGTGTTTGACAAGTCCAAATAAAAGATGTAGTAACAATTTTGATTTCATAATTGAAAATGTATGTGGAACTGACTTTTTGAATAATAAATAAATAATAAAGTTCGAATTAAGTTAATCTGATCGTTCAAAGTAGGGCAAAGCGAGTCCGAAAGGGTCGGTTACAAACATACCGATGAAACTAATAAAAGGGTGTTAAAAAGGTAACAATTAAACTACGAGGCGCAGGTCCCAAATAAAACAGCAAAATTAGTTCATATACCCACATTTTATTAAAACAACACTTCAAATTTCATTACACATACAAATAGTAATACAGATAATAATATAGTTTTCATAAAACAAACAACGATATTTCAACATTACATTGTTAGAGGTTATAAATATTTTGACACATATTTTATTAATAGATCAATTAAACAATTATTAGGACTGGGTTAAAACATTAATAAATAAATATTTATAGCAATTTATATTAATAGTAAATAATATATATTATTATAATTAAAATAATAAATTGTATAATTATGTTAAAATTATGCAAAAGAAAAAAAGGTTTTAAAAAGTTTTTTAAACTTTTTAAAATAAGTAAGTAAAAAACGACCTTCCGGACGGTCCATACTGAAATGGAAGGATAAACATGGACTCCTATTTGAGGGAATGGACCCAAATTGGGCCAAATACATTTATAGAGAACATAGGGCAATATAATAATAAAATTAGTAGTATAGAAGTATACAATATTAGGGTTAATAATATAGGCCGTATTTATAAATAATAAATATATTTTAAATAATAACATTTGTTTTTTTTTTGCTTCAAACAAAATAAATCTCAAATCAGCAATAATACTGTAAAATAAAGCAGCCACTTATTTTATTGTTTTAATACTTTAAATTAGGCTCTATTTAAATAGTAACTAATTATAGGATTTTTTATAAATATAGGAAAGTATTTTATCTATAAGAAATAATTGTCAGATAAAAAATAAATTATAAAAAAAAATTGCCATCGTTTACAGTAATTATTATTAAATATTATTAGATTACGATAGTTGTATAATATATAATATAACATTTTTTATTGAAAACATTTAGAATACCGAAGCATACGTCATACGCTCAAATACTATAAAACACTACGACTCTAAAAGCATCAAAATTCAAAATATCACTAAATAGCTATCACATTGAATATTCAAGATTTGGCGTAATATGTCTGCAATATTAAAACTGACTACTTAATAATTATAAATAAGTAAATATTATATTATTAATAAATATATATATTTAGAAGAAATACAAATGTTTTATTTTACAGTTTCGTCAATTATTACTAGAATACACTTTAGCTCTTTGCTTCGTTTTCTTATGATTATGATTATTATATTATAATAAATTATTTATTTACAAAGAATTTTTTTTTTTAGTTATGTGATTCCGACATTTTTATTCAAGTACATGATAGTACGTCCACGACTAGACTCATAGTAACTTATATTATAACTAACACTTTCTAATAATAATGTGGTAAATAATATATCATACAAGAATTTTTAAACTCAATTAATAAACCATGTTCAAAAACTATAAATTGAGATGTTAGATATCCTATCTCCTAAGTTAGATCGAACTTCACCCGGTGTGCAAATTTGATTGAAATCGGTTAAGTAGTTTAGGAGTCTATAGTGGACAAACAACGTGACACGTAATTTATATATATTAAGAAGTTAACTGAGTTATTAATAAACTTACTATTTACGTGGGCGCATTCAGCCTGTTGGATATGGCAAATAGTTCATGACGAGTGTGAATATATTGTGTGTAAATATATTATTATAATATATATATTATATTATTTGTTATGAGTGTGTGTTGGAGTGGTGTCATGTTCTTAGTTGATTCAAGAAAGTAGATCACTTTATAATTAACCAGAGAAAAAAATTAATACATTTTCAAATTGGTTGATGATGATGATGACGGCGAAAATTCTAATCGAAAATTCAAAATATTTTCTAGATCTTACCATTTCTTTCTCTGTCTCTCCCCAACTATTTGCTAGCTCCTTTGACATGACATGCGTTTGTAAAATATGTTAAAGATTAAACAAATAAATTATTTAAGTTCAGCTATTACAAATTAACTGAATACATATTATATTAAATATCATGTTTAATTTTTTAAAATTACATTAAGTATATATTATTTACCACGCAAAAAGAAAATAAAACCAAAAAAATCCAATACAATGCGTTAACTTAATGCAACGATTATAACACTTAAAAATTAAAATATACATTATTTTGAGGACCCATCCCAGCTATTGTGTTTACAACATTACTTTACTGATATGTTCAGAACAAAATAAGTTTATTTATCAACTACTAGCTTCCGCCCACGGCTTCGCCCGCGTGGACGATACCTCGGGAACCGATTTTTTTTTCCGGGATGAAATTAATTTATCCCTCTTTTTTGAGAGCATGTAAAAAGCGTCATACAATGGAAGCAGAGACCCCAAAAACGCCCGGATGCAATAAGTCAGCCCCCTCGAATCATTTCGAAAAATGGCGGCCATTTTGAATCATTTGGATTTTCGCCACCACCATCAAGTAGCCCTTGCTAACTCCTATGACATTTAGTAAAACACCCATCCATCTTCAACCGTTTCGGAGATATAGACCCTCAAAGTTTGTATGGCGGCCATGTTTTTGAGGCGACTGTGTTACTTTTAATGGCTCCAAAAAGGTCCGAGGTTTTGGTGACTTTTTAGTCTCAGCGCTTTGGTAAAAATGTTTTTAGTTTTCGAGATAATTAGCAGTTCCACCTCGAGGATGTGACTTTTCGAAGGTTTTGGATTTTTTCCGGATGTTGTTTACACGCCTTAAGTTTAGTACATCTGTAAAGTTTCATTGAGTTAGCATCAAAAGAAATTCTCTTTTCACACAGGGGTTGATTTTCCAAAAATGGTAAAACTCGTGTTCGTAATTTTTTTAAGCTTTGTATATTTGTAAAGTTTTAATACCGTGGCGTCAAAAACAATGCTTCCCCATACAAACTTTAACACCCTATTACACCCCTTTAGAGGTTGAATTTCAAAAAATTATTTCTTGGTACATGTTTACTCGTCAAGACAAACACACCCTCCGTATTTTAAATTTCTACGACCAGCGGTGTAGGATGTGCCTTATCTGTCAGCGAGTCATTACAATTCTCTCTCCGTACTATATTTACCACGCCATTTCACCCCCACAGGGGTTGATATTCCAAAAATAATGAAACAGATATCTATTATTTTTTTAGCTTAGTACATTTGCAAAGTTAAATAATCGTAGCATTGGGAAAAGAATATTTTTATACAAACTTCAATACTCCGTTTCAGCCCTTTAGGGGTTGATTTTCAGAAACGAAAATATAAGTGTCTATTATTTTCTTAAGCTTAGTAAATTTGCAAAGTTAAATAATCGTACCATTAAGAAAAAAATATTTCTATACAAACTTTAATACCCCGTTTCACCCCTTTGGGGGTTGATTTTAAAAAATCAAAATAATAAGTGTCTATTATTTCTTTAAGATTAGTATATTGGCAAAGTTTCGTAACCAAAGCATCAAAAAAAAATCTTCATACAAACTTCAATACTCCGTTTCACCCTTTTAGGGGTTGATTTTCAAAATATAAAAAAAAAAATGTCTATTATTTTCTTTAGCTCAGTATATTTGCAAAGTTTCATAACCACAGCATTAAAAAAAAATCTTCATACAAACTTCATTGCTCCGTTTCACCCCTTTAGGGGTTGATTTTTAAAAAATTATGAAATAGGTGTCAATTATTTTTTTAACTGTTGTATATTCGCAAAGTTTGATAATCGAAACATTAAGAAAAAAAATTTTTTCATACAAACTTAAACGCCCTTTTTCACCCCTATAGGGGATGAATTGGGCAAACCCCTTTCTAAGTGTACGTCCGCTTTTTGGTATAAAACTTTTGTCCAAATTTGACGTTTGTAGCTTAAGCGGTTTAGGCTGTAGGTTGATCTGTTAATGTTGATGCGTTGATTCTTCACTCTATTTAACCCTTTCAGGGGTGGATTTTCAAAAAATAATGAAACAGGTATCTAATATTTTTTTTAGCTTATTACAATAGCAAAGTTAAATAATCGAAGTATTAGGAAAAAAATAATTTTATACAAACTTCAACACTCCGTTTAACCCCTTTAGGGGTTGATTTTCAGAAAACAAAAAAATAAGTGTCAATTATTTTTTTTAGCTTAGTATATCTGCAAAGTTTCGTAGCCACAGTATCAAAAAAAAAATCTCCATACAAACTTCAATACTCCGTTTCACCCCTTTAGGGGTTGATTTTCAAAAAACAAAAAAATAAGTGTCAATTATTTTCTTAATCTTAGTATATTTGCAAAGTTTCATAACCACAGCATTAAAAAAAAAATCTTCATACAAACTTTATTGCTCCGTTTCACCCCTTTAGGGGTTGATTTTTAAAAAATGTTGAAATAGGTGTCAATTATTTTTTTAACTTTAGTATATTCGCAAAGTTTGGTAATCGTAGCATAAAGAAAAAAAAAATTTTCATACAAACTTAAACACCCCTTTTCACCCTCTTAGGGGTTGAATTGGGCAAATTCCTTTCTTAGTGTGCGTCCGCTTTTTGATATTAAACTTTTGTCCAAATTTGAAGTTTGTAGCTTAAGCGGTTTAGGCTGTGCGTTGATCTGTCAGTCAGTCACGACCTTCACTTTTATATATATTGATGAATGATTATAATTAGAAAATATCTACTTTTAAGGAATAAAATTATATCTAATGGTTATGTGTATTATTATATTATTATGAAATATGGTGTGTTATTATGATGTTTTAATATTATTAGTAAATATTACCATAGGAAGATTACGTGACTACATTTTTGCGTTTAACTGCACGCATACCATACCTTATTAATACAATAAATACATATGTTTGAAAATAAGAAACTGAAAAAGAAGTAAAATATTTAATAATATAAAATATTATTTATTCATATTTAAATATGAAGTTAAGACAATCGAAACGTAACACAAAACATACCTAAATAAACAAAACGAAACAAATTTATATGATACCAATAATATTATATAAATTATAAATAGAATTACATGGATATTATTTTCTTCAATTTAATTACTGAATACCATTCAAGCAGCCATACGAGAATAGTACCATTTTGGAGTTTTTATAAAACTATAAATTTGACAGTTTAAAGAAGTAATCATTTAAATAACTATTTAACTATATTTTAAAAAAATCATAATGTTTTATTCAAGATAAAGTTTTTAGTAAACTGTTTTGATCAAAATTATGAGTAAGGAAGTAAAAAAGTTAAATTCGATAAATGTTAATTCAATAGAGTTGTCACTAGAATTTTGCGAAACACCATCGAAGAAAATGAATACCCATCGTAATTCCCAACGAAACATTAATATAGATATTAATATTATAGTTTTAAATACGTTAATTCTACTTCAAACTCCTATAAACTACAATCTACTGAAAAATGTGTGAATTTGAAAGGACCTCCTACATAATATTTAGATTTAATGAACTTTCTATAATAAGTACTACATGAATAAGAATATTTTGATCTACGATTGCATAAATATTTATCAGATAAAATGTATTATGATATAGTTTTATACGATATATAAAATATATATGATTTATAAAATAAATAAGACTAAATGTAAAAGAATTTTGTTTTTTATTATAGTTCCTACTCAAAATTTATGCGTAAAATAAAATAAGTAGTAATAAATATTATAAATATATATTGATAAATATAATACTATACCGTTAATAAATATATAGTCCTATTAAAATTATAAATATGTATACCTAAATACAAACAAAATGATGCCTAAATGCATTTTATATTGTTAGAAACATCAAATTCGTTTTCTATGTTTAATTTCCTAGAACTACTCACGAACAATATGCATGCATTTAGAATAATAATAATAATCATTCATATTTGATACATTTAATTCTATATAATATATAGTTATATAGTGGTATTAGGAATTAAAAGTACTTGTTTATATATTTTAGCGCAACTTACAGTACGCTAAAAAGTGACTTTTGTAATACACAAGACATTATTAGTAAAAAAACAAGAATACAATATTCATTTAAGCGTCCCGGTGACTACACTACCCAAAAAATATACTTACCGTGTAAAACGTCCCGGGGAGTGCACTCCCCAAGGCGACAACGTTTTCGGCGCTGGACGCTCAAATGGTTATTACAATAAATTATAACTAAATTATTGCAAACATCTTACTTTTAAAA
The DNA here is from genome assembly GCA_949125135.1 of Alcis repandata. Taxonomy (NCBI): domain Eukaryota; kingdom Metazoa; phylum Arthropoda; class Insecta; order Lepidoptera; family Geometridae; genus Alcis; species Alcis repandata. The sequence continues at coordinate 8,348,518 of OX421244.1, read as the reverse complement.
CGATAAAAGCTTTCCTAAAATAACTTCAATTTTCTACATCCTTGGTCCATCAGCCAATCCGTTTTTTCCAAAAGTGCAAATAACATTGTGTAAAAAATTATTGTCTTTAAATATACGCCGAAACATACAAAAAAATGTTTATTGTCCTAATGTATGTTTTTATACTCGTATAATAAAATATTATATATTGTCAAAGTCACATTTGCAAAATATAAATCACAAATTATTGTTATTTACCGCAGAAGCCGTTTATGGAATCGATATACTAAATATATATATTTCATATAAAATAAATTTTAAACAACAGAGATACAATACACGTCTCTAAGCTTATTTTTTACTAAAATATTATTATTTCCGAATATAATACTCTTATTTTAATTACTTATATCGTTTAATGATAGGTAAATACATTTTTTTTTGTTATTTTCATTTTAAATACACCCTGAATAAATGGCATTTTATATATTTCATATTAAAGTCATATGTATAACTACGAAGAAAGCTAGCATCGAAAATATGCTTAATATATCATTAGAAATATTATTGTTGTATAATATTTTGGTCAAGAAAGTAGATATTTGAAGATTCTGAAAGATATGCAGAGAAAATACCTTTTTATGGGCAATAACTACAGTATAAATATATTTTGGATAAAATCATTATTGTATACACACACTTTGGTCACACTAAGTTATAATATATGAATAAATATATTTTTACTCTAATTTGGCACGATACAGCACTTTTTACTAAGCGAACCTCGTTTTGGCATTATAAGTTGCCACTTCCAAGTCAAAAGTTTAAAAAGTTAAAGACAATATGGCGGGCATTCAAGATGGCGGCGTTGTTTTGTCGGGCATTTATTCTTCTTCCTCGTTTTGGTAGCTCACGTAGCGAACTGATGATTTCTCGCTGATTATGAGGCTCTAAAACAATAAAAAATTACCTACATTCATTTATTTTTTGACCAGGTTTAAAGAAAATGTAAGAATATGAATTTATCTTGGATTTCCACAGTAGCTGATGCATGGAACTTCGTGCTCGGTGCGGCGTTCCTCGGGCTACGCACTCAGCTTTTCATTACTAATTTTTTTTTATTGTTTATAGTATTGAACCTGCAGGCTGATTCAGCTATCCGAACATCGAATGCTTTCGAATCAAATGTATCCGAAAAACCATTTAACTTTCGGTTTCGAATCATGTTTCCGTGCGGGAGACAATCGCGAAAAGTTTTGTATTTTCGTACCTGTTTCTCATTGGTGGCCGGTGGCGATCGCAGCAGCAGTAAAAACGGTGCATACGCAAAGTTCAGCATAGCAATGATCACCAGCATCCACTCGAAGCCGATGCTGTTCATCAGAGCGCCGGAGAACGCAGGCCCTGAAGGAAAAAGTGAGGAATGAAACGTAAGTGTATGAACTTGTAAACACATAGGTCCAGCTGCCGTACAATTGGTATAAAGCTGAATCCAGTGTAGTTAAGTTAACTCCTTTCTTGATTAGTACCTATGTAAAATAGATAGAAAAAAATTGGTTGTCTGTAAAGTCGGTTTACGGACGATAGTTTAACGTGACAACGTCATAACAAAACATTGATGAAATGATTGCATACTGTTCTCGCTCCGATCGTAACGTCACAATGAGCGTAACGGGACACTTTTTCGTAGCGTGCACCGGCGTTCATCGATTTATTAGACGATATCACGTCAAAAATAAAATTAATTAAAAATCACTGTGTCAAGTTATATATTGGACCATATCGCAGTTGACTCCTTTATAGCCAAATCAAGGCAGCTGGAGAGGGTTGCTCGTGAACGCAAATGCTTCAAAAATTAACACCTGTCTGCATGGTCCTACTGTCATGATCATATTCAATCTAGCCACCTATTGTATTCAGGGTGCAAATTCAGGATTTAAGTTGTGGTAATTTTTATTCGTTTCCTAGCTGCACCCGTAGGGTTCACGCGTAGGTACCTACCTATTTTTTTTACTTCTAAACCTTTCCTTACCTTCTAAAAATATTTCAAGATCAAAATTAGCGAAATCGGTCCAACCGTTCTCAAGTTTTAGCCAGACAAACGAACAGCGATTCATTTTTATACCTATGTACAAAAGATTACAAAATTACACAATTTTTGTTCGTTGTGGTTTGTTACTTGTTTTTATACGCTTTTCATTAGCTTCACTTGTATGTTTGTATGTATGTTTGTAACCGACTCCTTTGAGCGCGATTTTGACCCACTTTAAACGGCCAGATTTCGTTCAAACTTTGTAGATATATCGAGGACCGATGACAATAGATATACTAAACAAAGCGTGTTTTTTTAGTTTTTTTTTTAACTATTAAACTTACCAACGGCATATCCAAGGCAAAAGGCAGTATCTCCAATAGCGTAAACAGAGCCGTATACCGCAGCATGTCTGATGTCCACCAAGAAACCCAGCTCCGGCATCATTGACGAGTCCACCATGCCGATGGCGAAGCCGAGGCCAGCATTCGGGATGATCAGGTGTTCTAGCTTGCGAGCCATTGGGATCTGGGGAGAGATGGTCAAGATTTTAACTCCCGATGTAAAAGACCCCTCTTTTACATCGGGGGTTAAATCTTGTTTATGTTTAACTAGCTGTTCCCTGCCACGCTTCGCTGTGGATAAAAAAAATAGATAAAAACAATCCTTGATGCGGTAAATATTAATATTAATAAAATCAATATCATGCTAAAATTTCAGCTCGATCGGTGCAGAACTTTTTGAGTTTTTGAAGCGTACACAAACCAACATAACATTTTTATATATATACATAGATGTACATATTATGTACATGTACATAGGTACATCTATGTGTATCTGTGTATGTCCATGTGTTTGTATCTTTACTAGGTATGTTTAATTTTTACAACAAGGAATGAGATTCTAAGTAGAATTATAAACAATGTAAATGGATGGAAAGGAAAATGGAAGGAATTATTGAGAGCACATGAACCAAATTCTAGCTTATGCCTTTGTTCGGCTACTGAGAGTTTTTTTTATGCCATAGGTCGGATACAAGCAAATGATTCCAGATATTGGCAGGTGACTCCTGTCACTTGAGTATTATACCTAGTTCTATTATTTATTCTGTGGCCCAACACACTCTAGACAAGCGTAGGTATTACATTTACAACCAAGTTGTAAACAAGTTATATGTATAACTCAAGTGGAAGTGAAATATTGGCAGACTTGAGCCAATATCTAATCTGTATGGTATATTGTACTGACCAGAATGAGACAGATTCCGATGATAACCAGCCCGGAGCAGGCGGCGAGCCAGCGACCCATCTTGTGGCCGAGAGGTCCGAACAGGTTGGTTCCTGCAACGAACACCACTGAAACCTAAGTACCTACCATGAATGACGTACATATTCAGGGTAGTAAGACAAGGGTATGCTAAATCCAAAAGAAGTTATAGTTCTCATTATTATAAACAATTAAAATTTTTTCTATGGGACAAACCCCGAAATCGCGTAAAATGTATTTTGCCGAGTGTCATTGACATTTTTCTATGCAACAGCCGATTTTTTATTGGCGATTTCAGGGTTAGTTAGTAAAAGTTGTTTATAATGATGAGTACCTGATGCTCTGAGCCATATTAAGCTTAGCCATATCCTTTTCTAATAACTCTGTAATTCCTAAAAACCAATTAGATTTTTGTTAGAATTCAAAAACAATGTTCTGCTACACTCTGGTGCCATTTTAGAGCGATTTTTCTTTTTTGGTCCTTCAAGCCGAATTTATTGTTTATTTTACCGATTATCTCTCTTACCGATCAAGTAACAGATGCTAGCAGGCAGGAAGGCGACGCCCTGCTGCCAGCGGTGCGCCTCCATCGTGTCGGCCATCCAGATCGGGAGACTCGGCTCCAGCATGGCGATGCCCACGTTTGCGAAGGTGATAGCACCTGAAGAGAGAGGCAGTTAGATAATCAGTTATCTCTTTCACGTGTGGGGATAAGAGTCTCTAAAACGCTCATCGCCTATGTGCAAACCGCTGCTTACAAGTCGGCCGCGCCGATGCGCGAGAGTGCTGCGCATGCGTCGCGCCGCGTCACGTTGAACTAGGCGACTGGTGACGTGAGGATTGCTCCGCAACATTCTTTTATATTAATATTTTAATCCTTAATTTCAATACTTAATAAACATATAAACATAGTGAACAAACTAACAAGAATACAATTTATCATTTACCCAGACTATGAACTACCTCCCATACACGCATTAAAGATCTGAAATCTATGAGTGGGAATGTGGGAACGGCTCAGATCAAACAGAATGGGGAACGGATAAAAATCGTTTATAATGTCAATTCAAGTGTTTTTTCATCTTCTTCTTTATCTTCTTTAGTCTTGCACCAGTCTCATCTACTACCTCAATGCAATGCCGCCTTTACAACGAATTCAATTTAGGCAGATATTGTTTCAGACGAGCCATAAACTCTCAATTAACCAGGTTACCAAATCTCAGGTCTGTCAAATTTCTGTCAAATTTGACATATTCCCGTGTTTTGATTTGCGATATTGCATAAAGATTCTGTCAGCATTATTGACTAAATTGTTCGGCTCATACTAGCCAAGTTGCAATTTCATAACCCAAACGCTATAGAAAAGTAGGAGAATGTATTAGAAAGACATATCTATACTAGGTACATTTTATGACAGAAATGCCATTACCATACATTTTCGTTTTAATTACGGAATCGTAACTTGGCAAAGGAGGCAGATATATCTAGAATAAACCAGTTTATCTGATCATAAGCCAAGAGTTGAAGTAGACTGAGACTTACCAGCAGCTACCAAGATGTAAGGATCGGTCACGAGTGCCTTCAGCGAGGGCGGCTCCGACTCCTGGCGCACCACTCCTGGCTGCAGGATCATCAGTTGCAGCACTGGGAAGAAAACAAATGGTTTACTGTTCGAAGTGAGAGTCTCAGAGTCTGAAAGCCCATTTACATTCGCGTACGAGTCGCGAGGCGAGGGACGAGGCGAGGGGCGAGGCGCGAGTGTGGACAGACGCTCGTAGCTCGCCTCGTCACTCGCGGCGCTCGCGTCCGGAGCGGTTTTTGGGGCACGAGTCAAAGGACCTCGCGTCGCACGCGAGTGGATGTTTACATTCGCCCTCCCGCTTCATTCTGGCTTCTACATCGTGCCGCGCAGGTTGTGTTTAGTTTTAACAAATACGCAAAACGCAGTAATCGTATAATGGATTGGTCGCAATACGAAACATTTAAGTTCATAGAACTATTTCAAAAAGAACGAATAATTTGGTACCCTAAACATAAATGCCACAAGAACAGCCAAAAAGTAAGCGATGCATGGGCGAGATTGTCCGAACAAAATTAAATGGGAAGATCTCAAACAGAATTAAAAAATAAGAAAAATTCTCTCATGGCTACATTTCGCCAGCTACTCCGGCGCAAAAAACAATCAGTAAGAACTTGTTGCTGCTGAGACTTCGACGTCCTCCATTGTTGCTAGCTCAAAGACGACTGAACTCGGCACGCGAGTGTAAACAGGCAACTCATTTACCGTCGATCAACACGAGCCTCGCACGAGGGACGAGGCGAGCCACGAGGCGAGGGACGAAGCGCGAGTGTAAAGCCCATATTAAATACAGAGCAAAGACAAGTGAAGTTGACAGAGTCAGATAAACCAAACTTAGAAGACTTAGATAAACCAAGAGAGAAAGATAGAACAGTGCGTTAGATTTGGGTAAAGCCACGAACTTCACCACTTTCGCGTGTAAGTTCATAGATGTACGTATATAATTAAGTTTAGGCGTACGTATAAAAATCGTGTCGTTGCAAGTTGAAAGTAAAAATTTAATCAAGATTTTAAAGTTTGAAAGGAAAAGTTTATTTTATTCTTTTTGTTATTTATAATCACAAAATATTTCTAAATTCATTTTTGTAAAACGTAAAAAAGTGTTTTTTGGGTGTGTTTTTGTATCAATAAGTGACAAGAACATTATTTTTACAAAACAAAAACCGACTTCAAAAGACCGACTATTGAGTTATTCATCTATTTGTCGCGCACGTACTTAATGCAAATTTAAGACTTATATGGTTTTCTCATGGATACCAATATCAGAACTGGACTAAATTGAAATGGGACCAAATGGGAAGCGTCAGCTTTCTAATAAAAACAGAATCATCAAAATCGATTCACCTAGTCAAAAGTTATGAGGTAACAAACATAAAAAAAAAATAAAAAAAAACATACAGACGAATTGATAACCTCCTCCTTTTTTGAAGTCGGTTAAAAAGAATAAACTTACATCCGTCACCCAGAGCCAAAGCGGACAGCATCAAAAACGGCGCAGTCTTCCCGACGAACTCGTACATGAGGCCTCCGAAGGGCGGCCCGATGAGCACCCCCAGCGCCAGGCCTCCGAGGGCTATACCCATAGCGTTACCACGTTCCTGAGGACCACAACCGATTACACGAGCCATTTCTTTTTTTTTGTAGTGGTAGGTCTCTTTTGCAGAGCCCGCCTGGGGAAGTACCACACCTTTGCCAGATATTCCATCGCCAAGCAGTAATGTGCAAACATTACTGTGTTTCGGTTGGAAGGGCATTGTTTCCAGTGAAATTACAGGGCAAATGGGAGATTAAACAACTTATATATCTCAGGGTGACGAGCGCAGTGCTGTGCGACGCAGGGTCTTGAATTCTGCGAGTTCAAAATTCTGGGTGGCGCAGACCTGTTATGGGCAAACGTGACGTGACGTGACGTTTAACATCAGGCGAGCGATTTGCTCGTCTCGTCACTCAATTACATAAATAAAAAATAAAAAATCATCATCAGCAACCTTTAATCCTCCCACTGCTAGGATACAGGTCTACCCTCGAAGGGTGATTAGGCCGTATTCCACCACGCTACCAAGTGCGGGTTGGTGGATTGTTTCCTTTTTGACTGGTGTCAATTAGTTTGGTTTTACAACAAACTAGGCACGCGTTTGACTACAATCTCACCTGATGGGAAGCGACGATGCGGTCGAAGATGTAGCACGCTTGCCTAGGAAATATCTTTTCACTCTTCTTTTAAACAATCCCGGGTTGTAACTTCCAATAACCAATAATACAGGGCTAAAAGGAAAGTATAAGCTCAATCGAAAAGAGCTTTTAGTACTCATCATTATGAACAACTTTTACAATGACTCCTTACAAAAATATCAATAATATTCGACTAAATGTATGGAACAGCTGATATTTTTTCGGGATTTCACGGTTGGTCCCATAGTAAACGTTGTTCTTAATGATGAGTACATGAGCCTTTTTCGGATTAACATACCCTTTCCTTAAAACCCTGTAATCTATTCTATTTTAATAGTTATTAGCTTACCTTATCATCCGGGTATCGTTCCGCAAGCATACCCATGCCAGACACAGAAGAGCAGGACGAACCGATGCCTTGCAGCGCGCGTGCGATAAAGAGCACGCTGTACGAGCGGCCGAATGCAAATACTGGGGGAGAAAGAGAGGTTGGTCCAGGGAGAGATTAGTGGTAGCTAGCTATCTTTGTCTTGCATTTTAGAGCTTTTGAAGGCAGTTACTGAGTTGGAATTAAAAATTACAGATAAAATTGTGTTGCAAATATAAGAAATGTTAAAAAAAAAGGATGGATAGGTTTTTTTTTTTTTTTTACATTTTGCTGTGCATTTATTAAAATTATTAAAATATATTTACATCTTAAATTTAAAATAACAAACTAAACTAAATAGAACTAAGAAATTTTCAAAAAATTAATAATCAAGTAGTTATTTAATTAGTATAATTAAATAATTATTAATTAATAATTATTTTATTTAGTATAATTTGATTTGACAGAAGGATTTGAAAATAATTTCTGAAGTTTTTGTACAAAATGTGACAATATCATTTGGTTTAATTTCTGAAAAAATTTTGGGAAAATAATTTAATATAATTATCCTCCTCAATTTTTTTATAGAATATTTCAATGCTGTTTTTGTTTAAACATTTCTGTTATTTAAAAAACTTACTCAAAGTCGAGAGGAACATCAGAATGAAACCGGTGAACATGGGCACGCTGTATCCGATTCTGAAACAAGTTTACAAATTAATTTAAAAAAACACTTTTTAAGCATTTACTTTTTTACACAATTAGTAAAAAGTTAATAAGTACTCTTAAGTTTTTAAAGAGTAAATGAAGTTAATTATAATAGTTAGTTTTTTATTTATAATGTTATATTTGTTTATGCCTATTTATGTTATCTTTGAGAATAAAGTTAATAACATAAAAAAGCTTGATACCTAATCAACATAATTAATCAAACCGCATAGTTTCATCAATATTACAATATTTTTAATTTATTTTTTTTTATTGATATTTTTTAATATTTTTTTTTTATCAAAATTATTTTGAATGTTTTAACTAAAATTAGTTGAAATATGACTGCGTGATTTATATAAAAATAAATTATGCAGAATGAAACGATCTCAGATCAAATAGAAAGCAGCTAGTGACGCCTTAGATCCAAGTGAAGCCAAAATCTACCCTACTGCCCGAGTACGTATACTTCAAGCACATATTGACGCATACAAACTACCCGAATCAATCGTCAATTCTTACGTCAGTAGCTTTCTCTGAGAATACAATACCTAAAAAAAAATCATCTCTCCTGAAAAAAAAAAATATATAAAAGAAGCCTACAGCTCTCTGGCATCATACCCTCGATATCTTTGCTACTTTTTTATTATAGTTCATAAATACATAAATATCTATAAAAATAAGTACCAGCTACGTACGTACTGATATATGGTATGATTAACTATAGAAGTATATGACATTTAATTAATACAATATACAGGGTTATTTATTATATATTTTGTCGAGTGTCATTGACATTTTTCTATGGAACATCTGATTTTTTTTCGCGTATTTCGGGTTGGTCCGATAGTAAAAGTTGTTCATAATGATGAGTACTATGTGGCCTTTTCGGCTTAGCATACCCTTTATGACTAACCCTGTATAGGAAAGCTTACTTATGCGTGAGAGGTCCGACGAAAGGGTTCGCCAGTAGCTGCACGAGCGCCTTGCTGGCGAACATGACGCCGACGGCCACCGTCTCGTGGATCAGCTCCTGGTGGCGGGCTTCCTTCTGGGCTGTTATGTTGACTGGCGAAGAAAGGGAAATATTAACCACCTATGGGCAAACCATACGACTCGCGGGACGCCCCGGGGCGAAGCGGGCGTCACTCAAGGCGGTTTCGGGGGTGAAGGCGCGCGCGCGGTTCTCCCTGACACGCGTTGTATGGTTTGCCCATAGTTGCGCCAAGCGGTTTCACCCTGCACGCATATACAACGCTATAACGAAAGGGTATGCTGGGCCGAAAAGGGTTCATAGTATCATTATAAACAACTTTTAGTATGGGACCAACAACACAACAACAATGAAATTTCGAAAGAAAATCAGCTGTTCCATACATTTTTCTCGATTTCAGGGTTGGTCCCATGGTAAAAGTTGTTCATAATGAGGAGTACTATGAGCCCTTTTCGGCTTAGCCTATAAGAAAGATAAAGAATAAAGAAAGGGCATATCCCTTTCTTTATAACTCTGTATTTTTTGAATAACTCCAAAAAAAAATAAGAACTCCACGTTTCACCACCAACTCCCCTGTTGGTAAGCAACGATATAGTAAAAGAAGAAGCACGCAGACTTACAAGATACCTATTGACTCCAAAAGACAACAAAATAAAATAAAAATGACGTTTCACACTCATAGATCCCCCTTGGATAACCTGTCGGGGATGCCATGGAACACAAAGACAAGGACAACTAACACCCAGACCCGGAACAGATATTTAAATTCATCATTCAAACATCTGCCGGGCAGGAATCGAACCGACCTCTAACTTATAAGCTTATAAAATATTTATTACCCTTGAGGCCAAACAGGTCGTCAAACACTTACCTACTGTGTTACACTTACCATGTGTAATATTTTCGACAACGAGCGTGATATTCTTCTCCAGGCAGGGGCAGAAGGGCGTGGGGGCAGGGGGGGTCGTCAGCGGCTCGTCCAGAGACATCGAGAGGGGCGCGTCGGGGTGGCGGATGTCGTAAAGGAACTCCGGGATTATTGGCACTGAGGACAAAGAAATCTGTTATGAAAAGCTTTTTTTCATATTTATTTTACTACGAACTAGCTGCACTCGGTGGTTTCACTCGCTGTTTTTTTTCTTTTAAACCTTCCCTGTATTAGAGCGAACAAAATAAAAACAATAAAATATTGAAATTGGTCCAGCCGTTCTCGAGTTTTAGCCAGACAAACGAACAGCGATTCATTTTCATAAAGGTATAGTATATAAGTGCGCATTTGACTACCAACTTGCCTGCTTGTTACACGTAACGAGTACAGCGGCGAGACAGTGCCCTCGGCCGAGTACTCGGTTTGTATAAACAGTTTGACGAGAGACAGTCACTAGAACCATGATTTGTTTGCTCGGCCCAGTGTGCCATTTACTGTCTCGCCACTGTACTCGTTACGTGTAATCAACTCATAAGCGACGATGTGGCCGAAGATGAAGCACGCAGACTCAGACGACACCTATTCACTCTGACCTTGAAAAGCCCAAGATTGTATATCAGGAAGCAATTAAGCCGGCAGTTTATTCCATTCCCCGGCTGTACGGATCAGAAACGTAGATTCAAAACGTTTCGTACGAATCCAAGGAAAATCCACAGTGAGTTCCCCCAGTAAGTCCCCCCCCCCGTCCCCCCCCCTATGACCAAATGACCCAAATAACTCAATCCAATGTCCGAATCTGACAGGTATAATTAATGAACTACCCTCATCTTACAATATTATACGATACATGGTTATCTACTCGGCCATCTGTGCGGACCGCTGGTTATATGCGGGCAGCGCTGTTGGACGAGTAAGTGACGGGACAAGTTACCTATGATGTCCTCTTTTACTGCTCAAATTGTAAACAAGCTTCGGTGATGAAAATCGGTGACATTGATAAAGAGTATCTGCTAATTCACGGCATAAGCTATCTCTCAAGTTTCATCGAGATTCGTTGCAAAATACGCCCTGTACGCGAGTACCAACATAATATACAAACAAACAAACATCCGGACAGATGAAAGAAAAGTTGGCCAGTTGTCGCAGAGACGCTTCGCTCGCTCTGACGCAAAAGTTACAAGCCTTTATTTGACTTGCCGTGTGTGGGTCAAATCTTGTAACTAACATAACTTTTCAACCACTTCCGATGTCCGATTGAGTTTTTGGTATACCTGTGTAACTTTAATGACAAAGCAGCAAAAGCTTGTTTTTATATTTATCTGAAGCATTTTGTTAAATTTTAATTTTTCATCTCGAAAGTTAAAGTTAACCTAACTTTGCCGAACAAGTGTTTACAGAACGCGGAGTCTGCGGTGTTTATTAAATGTAAAAAAAAATAAGTGTCATGTAAAAAAAATTACTTCTGTAAGAGGATAATATTTTTGATCTATAATCTACTCCTAATAAGTGATTTGAAATCTGTGCTCGAATGCGTGAAAGAACTGCAAAGCTTTTTCTGTCCACAAATGAAAAAATAAACAGTTCTCATTCAGCAGAAAAAACCGCATAATAATTATAATTATGTATTTTATTTCATTTTGACAAACGCTAAATCTAACCTAAGTGAACTAAATCATAATAATTAATGTTGTTTTAACTATTTTTATAACCAGAACCCGTCCATTTTATCAAACACGGAACCCTGAAAAATCGATTAAAATCGTCTCGCATCGCCATCGAGTGGAGAGCTCTTCACGAGCGCAGCCGGGTGCGGGTGACAGGTCATTTCAGTGTAGGGCCGGCATTGTTCGGGTTTCTATTAGGGATTGCTGTAGGGTTAGACAGAACGGTGGTGCTAGCTTATTGTCAAAATCAAATAATTGTTGTATTAATAATTGTTGTTGATTTCAAAATTCTGCGTGGCGCAGACCTGTTATGGGCAAACGTGACGTTTAACATCAGGCGAGCGATTTGCTCGTCTCGTCACTCAACTACAAAAATAAAATAAAAAAATTGTCGATATGGGGCGATTGGTCCTGCAAATACTTACATTATGCGTTTTTATTTTGCTAGCGGCTTTGTTACCAGAGACAAACCAGCTCGTTGGAAATCGGAGCGAGGCTCTGGGTCGTTGGCATAATTACTCTAATGGCATAGATGATGGTAGCTAGAAGAAGCTCTTTGTACTCGTAAAACAGGCGATGGACAATATTTTTAAAAACAAGCTGTTTGTACAATGCGCAGTCGGAGTTACACAAAACCAAATTTCAGCTCAATCGGACATCGGGAAGTGGGTCAAAATTCAGTTGCAAGTAAAGAGTTTTCGAATGGGTGACCGCGGGTGTTAAAAACAGAATATTCGCTACGTTTTTTATGTTAAAAGTGCTAAAGTACGGCTTCAGTATCCCATGCCTGTCGTAAGAGCAGACTAAAAGGGGCCTTTGGGCTCGTGGGTGGTCAGATTTGGGGATCTGGCTACCTTCTCGAACGAGCCCAAGGAAGACAACGGCGCGGTGTGGCCCGTGTCGTTGTAGGGGCGGAAGAGGGACCAACGTCCTAAGAATGGTACCTCGGGTACCGTGATAGGGCACCAGTGTGAGTTCGTCAGAGATCCTGGTGCCCTCTGTCAAGCACAGAGGCAGGCCACCGAGAGAGTTTTACTGGGTGTAACCCCACATAACGTCAGATGACGTCGCGTCATTGCGAAGGTCGGTGGTTGTTTGTGTCGCTCTGTGTATTTGTGCCATAAATAATTAGAAATGTCGGACAAACCTAGTGATACTACAATCCGTGAACTCACTAAAACTGTGCTATCAATGCAAAACAGGATAACTTCACTGGAAAAGCTCGTATTGGATCAGAATATGCTTCTAAAAAAATTGGTTGGTGAACAAGAAATCATCAATGCAAGTGCGATCGAATTAGAAGAGGGTAGTTCAGCCAGTGTACCCGCTGTACTAACTGCCAAGCGATTAGTTCGTGGCGCTAAACTTCGGGCAGCATCGGCACTTGCTGTCGAGACTCGCAAGGCAAGAGGAACGAATGCGCGCATCGTATCGCCTGCTCTTTCTTTCTCCGGTGCAGACGGCCGCGCTCCAGTGATGAATGCGTCATCGAGTCATAGCGCACCTCCCACCCCGAGTGCGCCGACGCCGCCCGCGATAATGATTCAAAGCGCGCCTGTGCCGCTTGCAAACACTGCGGTGCAGCCAGCGATGAATCATGCGCAGTTAGATAGTACAAATAACAACAATGCGGCTTGGCTTGAAGTTACGCATAGACGATCTCGCCGTCCTCCTCCGAGCAACGTAACTAGAGGTACGGCCGCCCCAGGTTCGGCGATATGTTCAATAACAGCCGCGGAGCGAAAGTCCTATCTGCATTTGTACTTTGTCCAGGTCGGAACCACAGTTGAACAAGTTTTAACTCATCTTCAAACCATTTGCCCCGGGGATAATTGCTCAGCAGAGGCATTAAAATCGCGCGGTGACTATGCGTCGTTTAAGCTAATTATTCCGACAAGAAATCTCGAAGAGTATATGAAACCTGAACACTGGGCCGAAGATGTCCACATTAAACCGTGGCGGAGTGGATTTCGAAACCAGCAGCAAGCGACTTCATAACAATAAACGGTTTAAGACGTATACGCTATTCTATCAGAATGTTAGAGGTCTTCGTACGAAACTTGACGAGTGCAAAACAGCTATCCTAGCAGCATCAGCAGATATATACGTCTTCACCGAGACCTTTTTAATTAGCAGTTTGAGTGATGCTGAATTGTTCCCGCCGGGGTACACCGTGTTACGTCGAGATCGTACCGTGCGGCGCGGAGGCCGTATTGTCGACGCTGGCTGGGGTGGAGTGTTGATTGCAGTTCGTGATCAGTATACTGTGACGCAGGTCGTAGATATTGACGGATATGATGGTGATGTGGAAATATTAATAAGTATTGTATCATTTAGGTATAATAAAATTATTTGTTGTGCTATTTATATCCCGCCTAATTCAATCGATACAAAATACACAAATACGTTTGCTGTTTTGGAAAATATTGTTGCTAAATACCATAAATCAGATATATTATTGGTGGGCGATTTTAATTTGAACTCCTGCAGCCAAAATGTTATGTTACATTATAACTGTTTTATAGAATGTTGTAAGTTAAACCAACATAATTTGATTCGAAATGAGTATGGTAATATATTGGATCTGGTCCTGAGCAATCGGAAAGATGAGTGGATTAAGGTTAGTGCCGACGTAGTGCCGGTGGTCAAGATTGATCCGCATCACCCCCCGCTGGAGGTGAGCCTCAGGTGCGTGCGCGCGGGTCGGGAGCGGGGCGCGACTGCGCCGCCGCCGCGCCCGGTCGGCAGTGAGTCGGCATGCGAGTGGAACTTTCGTAAGGCTGACTTTTTATCTTTATACGCCGAATTAGGTTCCCTGGAATGGGACGACATAACTGTAGTCTCTGAAGTAAACGAAGCTGTTAACTTATTTTATAATAAATTGAGCGAATGCTTTAACCGGAACGTTCCCCTTAAAAATGTTGGCCAGCAAAACCCTAAATATCACTATCCAACTTGGTTTACACCTGAAATTATAGGCACTTTAAAAAATAAGCACTTTCATCTAAAGAAATTTAAGCAATGTAATCTTGATTTTAACCGCGAATTATTCAAATTCTACCGGCACAAGGCTAAAGAGCTTATCGACCTAGCTTACAAAAGCTATATTCGGCGTACGGAAGATAATATAAAAAAGGATCCTAAGAGTTTCTGGGAATTCGTTAAAGATCAGCAAGGCTCTAGACAATCGTGTAGCGAATTTGAATATAATGGGAAAATCGTATCAGGAGTAGATGCAGCTAATGCGTTTGCAACTTATTTTAGTTCGGTATTTTTGCCTCAAAGTTCTTCATTGTCAGTAGCAAATGCTGAGTGCAAAGCGACAAATTCGATGTGCTCCTCACGGATTGCGTTAGATATTGTTGATAAGGTCGATATATCAATAGCTGTCCGCCGCCTAAAAACTCATTCTTCCTCTGGGCCGGATGGGATCCCACCATTTATTATAAAGGACTGTATATCAGCTCTCATGGTGCCTCTACTTTATATTTATAATCTTTCTCTTTCTACGGCTACGTATCCGGACATATGGAAAATCTCTCGAGTTACCCCTATTCCCAAGGATGGTTCCAGGTCGAAGGTAGAGAACTACAGACCTATAGCTATTCTTTCGGCCCCCGGTAAGGTCTTTGAATCCGTTCTGAATCGCCACATAACTGGACAGGTCCGAACACAGCTGAGTGATAGTCAGCATGGCTTTCGAGCTGGTAAATCTACGGCCACTAACCAGATCAACTTTGTTGACTACGCGGTCAAAGAGATGGATCAGTGGAAGCAAGTGGATGCGGCCTACTTTGACTTCAAAAAAGCCTTTGACCGCGTCGATAACAATGTTCTATTAGACAAGTTTTCTAAGTCGGGTTTCACTCCTAATCTGCTACAGTTATTTTCGAACTTTTTTTGTAACCGTACACAGTACGTTGAGCTTTCTGGTTTTCGTTCTGTTCCTTACCTGACCAGTTCTGGTGTGAGTCAGGGCAGCACGTTGGGTCCTACCCAGTTCGTGTTAATGATAAATGACCTGCCGGAGGTCGTTGAAACGGCTGAATGTTTGATGTTTGCCGATGATCTGAAACTATACTTGGGAATAGGCAACATGGATGACTGTGATGCGTTGCAAAGGGACATAGACAATGTGGTGAAGTGGGGCGAAGCTAATCGTATGGAATTTAATAGCTCCAAGTGTAAAGTAATCTCGTTTACCCGATCGCAGACTCCAATTCATTACGATTACCACATGTCCGATGTCAGGCTGGAGCGCGTCACAGAAATCAGAGACCTGGGAGTGACCTTAGACGTAGGTTTAACATTTAATCGGCATATTGTAGAAGTTTGTACCAAAGCGTTCAAATCTCTTGGTTTCGTCATGCGGCAGACCGCCAGATTTCGAGACAAAAACGCTATTGTCACTCTATTTTACTCATTTGTACGTAGCAAACTCGAATATAATTCCATAGTTTGGGATCCGCATGAAAAGAACTATGGGATTATGTTGGAGCGTGTACAAAAGAAATTTTGTAGATATTTGTACAAAAAGCTATACGGATATTATCCATTTCTGTATCCGTCCTTGTTTGTGGCTGGTATGGTGGGTATCAATACGCTGGAGTTAAGGCGGAAGTGTGCGGTATTGGTGCACTATTACCAGCTGCTCAACGGACGGATCGATAACTCTTGTGCTCTGGCTCGCTGCTCGTTAGCCGTGCCGGACCGGGTGCGGCCGTCGCGCGCGTGCTGCGTGCGGAAACTGTTCCGGACGCCGCGCGTACGCACTGACACAGCTCGATACGCTCCTACGACACGGGCTATTAATCTGCTCAACGTTTTGATTTGTCAGGAACCAGAAGTTGATTTATTTTCGACAAATTTTAATTGTTTTATATGTTTATGTGTCCATTTTTTAAGTTATATATAGTTGTTTTAAGTTATCTATTGTTAGTGTATGTACAATATTTTTGTAATTCTGGCTTGCTGTGCGCTTTGGCTTCGCTGTAAGCACAGTGAGCATCTAAATAAAATAAATAAAATAAATAAATAAATAACTCGGTTGCTCCCCAAAGCAGCCGGGTATATTTCCAATAATTCCTCCTGTCAAAAAAATTGACGTGACAACATCATAACAAAACATTGATGAAATGATTGCATACTGTTCTCGCTCCGATCGTGACGTCACAATAAGCGTAGGTAACGGGGCACGTAACGGGACACTTTTTCGTGCGTTCATCGATTTTTTAGGCGTTGTCACGTCAAAAAAAAGGAATTACAATAGGTGTAGCTATTACTGAGCGCTTCCGTTGATCGAATGACACTTTAAATAAATTAAACTGTAATCTTCAATTTTATTAAAACAAAAACCATCAAACCATGTCCTTTAGGCAGTCTAAATAAACTCTTGGCACTAGAATATACGAACGTACCAAACTTCTTACATTTCCACATAAGTTAGTCGTACTATTCCACCGCAGCTCTCGCCAGTAAATAGGTACTTTATAGTCAACACAAAATAAGAAGCCCGTTTTGACATTTGTCATTGCGACGTAACTAGTGATATTACCATACGACTCGGTACTCGATACTCACGATAAATCGATTCAAGTTTGTATGAGTATTTGATCGATTTGATTATATTTATATTGTAAGTTCATTGGATTAAGGTTCTGATTAGAAAAACTAACTTAGACTTTAATATTGTTGGTATTTGGAAATTATACAATGGTTTATGGTTCGAAAGGACAATTTGTCTTTAATTTAATATTTTAAGCTATTGCATAGCTTTTATCGCGGGCCTTGAGCGTGGAGACCGAATCCAGAAATTCCGTAACGAAAATATTTTAACACTTTTTAGTGATACTTTTTAGTTTTGTTGCCATCTATCGATGAATAGCAGAACTTTTAATGACTTTTTAAAATATCACACTTGTCTCTTTAGTTCAGCAACTCGCCTCTAGGCGTCGAGTGAAGGTTTCGATAAATAATTATAATTGCATAAGTTGATAAAAAAATGCTATGCAATAGCTTCACCGCGACAGTCCCCTAGTGCAACACGTCTTTTTTAGTTACAAAATCATTCACTCAATCACAAAAAACACTTTTACATAAGTTAGTCGTACATACGAGTAAGTTAGCCGACCGCAGCTCTCGCCAGTTAGTAGGTAGGTATAACCCGGTCACAATATCTGTGCACCTCGCTGGAATGCGTATAGCCTTATATAGTCGCACTGTCGCACCGGGGAGTGCGCGGAGAGGTGACAGGGGAAGCGGGAGAGGCTCCCGCTTCCCCTGTTGGTTGTTGGCTGTTGGTTGTACTTTAGTTTAATTTAGTTCTTGTAAATAGAGAACTACGGCTTTGAGACTAAGCCATTGTAGAAAGACAAAGGAAGGAAGTTCAATTTGAACTGATTTAATCGTAGTCTTGTGTAAATTGTTGGACATCGAAAAATGAAGCTGTTCCATACATTTTGTCGAGTTTCATTGACATTATTCTATGGGACAGCTGGTTTTTTTCACGATTTCAGAGTTGGTCCCATAGTAAAAGTTGTTCATAATGATGAGTACTATGAGCTCTTTTCGGCTTTTCCCCTTTACTTATAGCCCTGTATTATATAAATGTCAATCCCTTACATTGTCTTACTTTTACGTAGATAGTGACTTAGCTAGGGGGCTGTGTATTTACAACACATTTTTTCAAACTAAAATTTCAACAGATATTTTATTAACCTATGATTGTGCGCACTTGTAATCACTCCTGGAAAAAGATCACCAGATTAGATCGAAACTATTTATAGTTGGAGCATTTCGGGTTCAACTCGATTTAACGTGAGTAGTCTTGTGTATTTATAAACCGTCAGTGTTCAAAGTGAAAATGTCAACTGTAATTTTAACCCACTTGTGCGTCCACCTACATTTTAACTGCGATCTTGACGTCTTTATACGTGGTTTCTTACAAAGTAGAAAGAATTCAAAGTACCTATTCTCTGCTATCCTTTTAAAACCTTAAAGTTAAAATAAAGAGCCTCACTCATAAAGTATTTTTAAAGTTATTTTAGTATGTATAAGTGATATGGCTTACTACCTACTGCCCATACATTTTTGTTTTTTTGTACAAGTTAAATAACATTTGTAAATCTTACGTAGCAACGGCTAAGCATCGTTTGTAAGCACGACCTTTATTTTTATTTTGAATAAACAAATTAAAATGACGTGATTGTGCGTCACACTTGTAATCACTCCTGGAAAAAGATCACCAGATTTGATCGAAACTATTAATAGTTGGAGTATTTCGTGTTCAACTCGATTTAACGTGAATAGTCCTGTGTATTTACAACCCGCCTGTTCAAAGTGAACATTTTAACCCACTTGTGCGTCACCTACATTTTAACTGCGATCTCTTCGTCCTTTTACGTGGTTTCTTCAAAGTAGAAAGAATTCAAAGTATTCTCCGCAATCCTTTTAGAACCTTAAAGTTAAGTAAAGTGGGGCGTCATTACTCCCAGCTCTCGGAAGCGGGCAATTCCCCGCCGGCGAGATCAAAGTGAAATTCACTTAGCCGCCTCATCAAAGACGCCGCTTTGAATAGTGATGGGGCGAGGTTTGTGTTATCGATGAAGTTTGAAGTTTTATTTGCATTTTTCCGGAATTTAAAACCATATAATGCTAACTACTTAATCCGAAAGTTTAATTAACGTTAAGTTTAAGTTAAATATAATTCTAAGACGTTAAGATTAAGTTACATTTATTTTTTCATTGATAGGCTTGCGTTTGTCAGATTTAGCCTGATTCAGATTCAGATTCAGAAATATTTATTGAACAACTGATACATTGTAATTTATAAGCTAGATGTTAGTGCATTAGTTGAAATTGTCAGTTTACCCACATCGGGCATTCAATATGTACACAGTCAAATAGTTTTAGTAGTTTTAAAAATAATAACTAACAATATTCAATGTAATTTTAAATTTTTTGAGCAATGATGCAGTCTGGAGTTCGCGCGCCGAGAAAAAACCGGTTCATTCACGATTTGAACACACCCAGATTGTACATAACGGAGAACACCCACTCAAGCAGAGTATTCCACACTCTAGCGGTTCGCTCAATAAAAGTGTAATCAAAGTGTTTCGTGCGGGTCTTTTCTTATTGGCCAAATGGCTAGCCCTTGTTATCAAAGTTTTTAGGCCGCAAAGACCTCTAACATGGCTTGGCGCTTGTCATTGTAAGACAAACAATAACCATCCACAAATCCAATCAACAAATTATATCGTAAACTTAAAGTATATCGTAAACATCTATCGATAATTTTATCGACAATTTTTATCGACACCGTCCCACCACTAGCCGCAACTGAAAATCATATTTAGTTCAAAGTTGACTAGCGCCTGCACCCGGCGGCTCCTATTTTGATAGACTTGTCGTAATTGAGTCTCGCATCCACTGATCGAGTTTGAATTTGAAAAGCTTGTTCATTTTTGATGTGATTTTTACAAATTTTTGTTATAGCAAGTTCTTATTTAGCTTGCCCTGTTTGTTTCAGATTTTTGGGTCAAATCTTGCAAGTAAATTATGAAACATTTCAATCTCCGATTGAGCTGAAATTTGGTATACCTGTGTAACTCCGATGACAATGCAATAATAGCTTGTTATTTTTTTAAAACTTGTATTGAGATGTAGCCCTCGTAGCAGAGCATTAACTGTTCGTTAACTATTTACTGATGTTAAGCAACGGAAGACACGGCAAGTCTTTGGATCGGTGACCGCGAGTGGCATTTGAAACTGAGGGCTATCATGATTTGGATAACACATTAAATTGTCCGCCACATAAAACCAGGTCCCGTAGAAGAGAAGAGACTAAACTAAAAATAAAATACAAATTATGAAAATTAAAAAAAAAAAATCAACTACTTAGCTTTTATTATTTTTCGTCAGAGGTAACAAAGGTAAGTATATTTAATTTCAGCTCAATTGGACATCGCGAAATGTTTCATAATTTTGTAACTCCGGTAAAATATTTTTTAACAGTTAACACAGAAACAAATCAGTTGCGAAACAGGTGCGTGCGAGTGTGGACGTGTCTTTAAATTGTTTATAAACATTTTTTTTCTTTTTCTTTTCTTTTTACTAGAAATGGACTTATGCAAAAAAATGTAGACACCACACAACAACACTACTTCCTCGGGCGACATGACCTAAGCAGCTGACTGTGTGGACGGCAGAGTTTCCGAAACATTGTTCCTGGAAACATCTACATGATGTTTCAGAAACTGTGTATCCGAAACACTGTTGCTCAGTGAATACGTGGCTTAAATACAACAAGATTTTTAATATTCATTTTAGCTTATTTTTCTCCTAAAACCGAGTTCGATTTCTCAAGCTCTCTCGACTCGACAAAGGTCCACAAAGAACTCTCCGTCAGCGAGTAAACATGGCGGCCATAGACTAATGAATTGCAGATGAGGCACTCCTGAGATTGGGAGCTATGTCTACCTACAGTGCCTACAAGAGAGGGAGGGATATACTGAAGCGAGTGCGGCGACTGCGCGGAACGCACCGTTGGGGCTCAGTAAAAAAATCGGTAACACTAAAATTATACATGAGAAATTTAGTCAGTGTGTTTGTAACTCCTTCATGCAAAAATAGCTGAATGGATTTTGGTGAGGTGTGGAGGTACGAGTAGCTTAAATCTTGGATTATTATATAGGCTACTTTTTATCTCGGAAAATGCGGGTAAAACTGCAAGGCATTGTTTTAATGTAGTTTGAGTATTTTTAAATTTATCATTTGTGTAATTCGTTTTGAACGGTACTGATTGAATATAATAAATAAATAAAATAAAAAACCTCTATACGTAGAATAAATAAATTTGATTGTTTTAGGAATCAGTTTCAACTAACAGAGATGTGTAAAATGTGTGACAGGAGCGTGGGCGTGGGATGTGTGTATGTCAATAACTTGTATCACAAAACGGATGAGTAATCTTTTTAACCGCCCTTGTATTTTTGATCGAAAAATGAAAAAAACATCTAAAAGAGACTTTCTGAAAAAGACACATTTCGTAAGAGAATAAAAGACAAAACACGAAGCAACTCGTAAATACAGCACATTAAAAAGGCAGTTTTTACTTCTCTCTGCAGTCGAGTTTATAGCTCAGGTATGTCCGTGTCCACACCGGTAACTGCACGAGCGAATTATACCGTGAGTTGTGGTTTTCGAGCCTTTCTGTTCCGATAAATGTGGTTTCCACACAGATCGAGTTTTTATTTGAAATAAAAGCAGAAATAGTAACAATTCCAAGAAAATTTGCTTTTTAACACGCTTTTAAAATGAATATCAACATATCTCGAAAACCATGAGTCCTATCAACATGCATCTAAAAGCAATACTGTAGAGAATGTTATAGAGAGCTTACTTGTCCTTACAGTTTCCTAGTACCTTGAACTGTTTTTGAGAAAATCGCGAAAAACCCGTTTTGGTGACCTAAGGAGTAAAAATTTTGAAAAAAGCTACAGTCCACTGACCGACGGTCGTGAGCAGCATGTTGTCCAGGAGTAGAGCGATGGCCACGATGATGAGCACCAGCTTCCTGGACTCGCGGCAGGCGGCGATCTTAGCGCGCCAGCCATAGTACCCGTCCGATGCTGCGCCCATTTTGATGGTGTTCTGGTGGACAGATACATTACACTTTTAGAATGAAATGCTGGAAATATCCTATGCTATTCTGCTATCCTAAATTTTATCCTAACCTTCTTAAATCTATTATCTTAATATATATAAATTACGTGTCACGTTGTTTGTCCGCTATAGACTCCTAAACTACTTAACCGATTTCAATCAAATTTGCACACCGTGTGCAGTTCGATCTAACTTTAGCTCACATCTCAATTTATAGTAAAAAAACATGAAAAATTAGAAAATTTAAAAATACTATAACCATAATTTAACTTTAGCGCTTTGGACAATGTAAACTTTTTTAACATAACTTTTGACATTTGACATAGAATTGACGCAATGGCTTTTTTTACTAATTCGAATTAAATAGTCATTGTTAAGACAGGACAACGTCTGTCGAGTCAGCTAGTTATAAACTATACTTGCACCTCGCGGTTTCACCCACGTAATAATGAGAAACGGTGACAATGATGGAACGTAGCCTAAATGTTATTCCAGAACCAGCGGCGGCTTTACCCATTGCGAGGCCCCTGGCAGCAGCAGGTCTTTGCGAGGCGCTTTATCTTTCGTGGAAAGTATGTGATGCGAAAGTAGGTCTGGTGGTTTGGTTTAGGTATTTGTCGTGTTTGACGAGAAATGCTAGTGATACAATTTTTTTTTATAAAATAAAATTTGAGTTTTCAAATATTTTACAATGAAAGATTTACAAAATTTACAAATCCAGATATGATAGAATATTAAAATTGATGTTTGCGGTCTTTCCTAAGACTAAAACAAGAACATTATTTTTACAAAACAAAAACCGACTTCAAAAGACCGACTATTGAGTTATTCATCTATTTGTCGCGCACGTACTTAATGCAAATTTAAGACTTATATGGTTTTCTCATGGATACCATTATCAGAACTGGACTAAATTGAAATGGGACCAAATGGGAAGCGTCAGCTTTCTAATAAAAAAAGAATCATCAAAATCGATTCACCCAGTCAAAAGTTATGAGGTATCAAACATAAAAAAATAAATAAAAAAAAACATACAGACGAATTGATAACCTCCTCCTGTTTTGAAGTCGGTTAAAAAGATATTGTTAAAAGAGTAGGTACCTATATATTTTTTTAATTTGCTCGGGTTGTTGCGCGAGGCCCCTGCAAGAGCGAGGCCCCGTGCCATTGCACTGTTCGCCACCCCCTAAGGCCGCCGCTGTCTAGAACTCATCTATCTGTATTCCAATTTTCTGCAACATCGGTTTAGTAGTTACGCACAGTAAAAAATATTCAGATACTGGATGTAATCATACCGAATTTCGCTCAAACCCATTGATCCATTTCAGCATGAAGAAGTACCAAAAAGGGTACGCTAAGCCGAAAAGGGCTCATAGTACTCATCATTATGAACAACTTTTACTTTGGGACCAACCCGAAATTCGCGAAAAAATAATCAGCTGTATATTTTGTCGAG
This sequence comes from Alcis repandata, assembly GCA_949125135.1. Lineage (NCBI taxonomy): Eukaryota > Metazoa > Arthropoda > Insecta > Lepidoptera > Geometridae > Alcis > Alcis repandata. The sequence continues at coordinate 8,324,711 of OX421244.1, read as the reverse complement.
TGTCATTGACATTTTTCTATGGAACAGCTGATTTATTTTTTCGCTAATTTCGGGTTGGTCCTGTAGTAAAAGTTGGTCATAATGAAGAGTACTTTGAGCTCTTTTCGGCTTAGCATACCCTTTATGAATAACCCTGTAAACACCCACACTTACCCTTTCACTCACAAACACAACCTTTCCGCTACTTTTCAAAACCAAACGATTTCATTAAAACAAAATAACAAGTTTTCCTTCTCAAACACAAATAAACGATTTCTTTGTTTCAATATATCCCTTTTTTCTCGTATTTTCTCGCTTTCACCTACTTTTAAAACACACACGATTTCATTAAAACAAAATAACAAGTTTTCCTTCTCAAACACAAATAAACGATTTCTTTGTTTCAATATATCCAGTTTTTCTCGTATTTTCTCGCCAGCTCAATCTGACACGAGGTCCACCCACACACCCATACAGAGTTACAGACTGATTATTATTCACTTCCACGCCATTTGTTCTAATCTAGACATTTAGCTCAGATTCCTCAGATAAACCTAGAGAAGAAAGATTGAGAATTGCGTTAGATTTTGATGAAGCCAAGAAATTGTCTACTTTCGCTCGTACCACAAAACAGATAGATTCAGAAGCTAAGCAATCTACATACAATGTGCGCTCGAGTAACGCACATATAGACACCGCTCACGGACACGATATCTCGAACCAGTTCGAACCAGTGGGAGTGCGTGTTTTAGTTATTATTGGTTTATATTCCCGTTCATCAGTTCATATGAAACAGGAAGTGTTTCATTCTGAACAATAAATCTAACAACTAGATACGAGCGCCACTACCTTGATAGTTTTTGTGCAAAGTTGACAATCCTAGCGCGATCGGCGAGCATATGTATGAAAAGTGAAGTACATACGAGTAGGTACATTACATTACATGTGATTGACTTCTGTACCTATCTGTTTTGTGCTCCTACGAACACATGACACACATTGACATATCAATACTCCAATACTCGAGGCACGGTAGAGCTTGTGTACGTACACGCGAAAGTAGAGGAGCTCTTGGCTTCACCCAAATCTAACGCAGTGCTCCATCTTTCTCTTTAAGTTTGTCTTAAGCATATTATGTTCTCAGCCAGATTTAGTGCTCTTGAGATAGAGTTATAGGACATACAGCGACGCAAGTGCAGTGGCGTTTTGTAGAATTAAACTAATGCGGCCATCTTGAATTTTGAAGTACCTTCAAAACTTGAAATTAATCACTTTGAATTGAATATAATTTTAAATTAATTAAAATTCTATTACTTCTACGGTTTTATTCGGGTGTTGATGAAAAACGGTGATGATGATGGTGATGAGACAAACATCCAAACTTTTGACATTTATAATATGAAGTAGTAAACTACGCTGTGATATTGTATAATTGCTACGCGGACAAAGTCGCGAGAAATAAGCTAGTAAAATGGGAAAACTCAAATTAATTTAAAGTATGAAAACGACCTCGCCGGAAGTGGCTCCGTATTGTGCGGGCGCGTCTCGTTAGCGCCTCTCATTTCCGGCGGCCATCTTGCATTGTCGCGGGGCTTTTGTCGTTTTGGATTTCTTAATTGGTCTATTTTAGATATCTGAGTTCTTTGGAGCAATTTTCTTGATTTATTGCGGAAATATTTTAGGTTAGAATTCTTGGTAAATAAAGTTTTAGTAATTTTTAGCTTAAATATTATTTTTTTTATTTAAATGGGAACACTCACATTATATTGCGTTGACTACTTCGACCAGTTTCGATCACATTCGGTGATCTTCATCAAGGAGGTTATAAGCGTGACACACTCGCGGTCACGTCCAGCCTGACGCCGAGTTTTCCCGTTTTAATTAAAACATTTTTTTTCAAAACGACCTGAGTTTTCACATAATTATCATTATTTTTATTTTATCGACTTTTTTCTTGGCTTGCGTTTGTCCGCCATCTCGCCTGATGGTAAGCAATGATGCGGTCTACGATGCAGCACGCGCCCAGAAGGAACCGATTCACTCGCGACTTGAATACACCCCGATTATATCTATCGGAAAACACCCACTCCGGAAGAGCTACTTTCCAGGCATTCCACACTCTAGCGATTCACACAATAAAGGACGAATAAAAGTGTTCCGTGGGAATTTCTAGAATGTCCTATCCTACTCATATTATTAACGTGAAAGTTTATGTTATGTTTGTCACGATGTATATCTACACTACTAAATAAATCGAAATTCTGGGTGGCGCAGACCTGTTATGGGCAAACGCGACGTTTAACATCAGGCGAGCGATTTGCTCGTCTCGTAATAAAAAAAAAATAGCAATAGCATAAAAAAATGTTAATAAAATTTGGAATAGAGATAGGTAGTTAGATTCTGTAATAACACGTAAACTTTTGTCACCACCGATTTTCACCAACGCGCGGGTGAAACCGCAAGGCCAACTAAAAACGATGGTAGTTGATGAGGGATTAAAAGTTTTTGGGCACATAACCTTTTCTTTTAACTTACCCGTTGTAGGGTAAAACATTAACATTTCTTGAGCTCAAGCAGAATTAAAAAACTAAACAAGAACATTATTTTTACAAAACAAAAAACAAAAACCGACTTCAAGAGACCGACTATTGAGTTATTCATCTATTTGTCGCGCACGTACTTAATGCAAATTTAAAACTTATATGGTTTTCTCATGGATGCCATTATCAGAACTGGACTAAATTGAAATGGGACCAAATGGGAAGCGTCAGCTTTCTAATAAAAAAAAGAATCATCAAAATCGATTCACCCAGTCAAAATTTATGAGGTAACAAACATAAAAAAAAAAAAATAAAAAAAAAATAAAAAAAAAACATACAGACGAATTGATAACCTCCTCCTTTTTTGAAGTCGGTTAAAACCACGCATTGTCATCGGTCTTTGACAGGTGCAAAGTTTGAATTAAATCTGATCGTTCAAAGTAGGGCAAAATCGAGCTCAAAGGAGTCGGTTACAAACATACAGGTGAAACTAATAATAAAATAAAATAAAAAAGCCTTTAATCCCTTGCAAAGAAGTAAACACATATTTTAGAAAAAAACTTAAACTAATTTTCTTTGTAACATAAAGTAAAAAAAAAAAATAAAAAAAAAAAATTATATGTTTGTTTATATTAATAATCATTTGCAAGGACCCCCCGCAGGTGAAGGCCTTCTCCAAAGAATGCCACTCCTCCCTATCCTTTGCTACTTGCAAACAGTTTGGTCCAGCCGATTTTATAAGATCGCCTGCCCATTTTAATTTTCATCAAGGTAAAACTAATAAAAGTAATAAACTAACTTAATAAAATGGTTTTATTCTAGTAGACTTTAAAAGCGAGTAAAACCGCGATCCGCAGCTACTTTTCAATAAATTCAAAAGCTAGATACCGTAATACCTCGGATCCGCTCGCCTTTCATCCATAATCCCCCAGGAGAAATCATTGAAAGTTCTTTAATGCAGCAAGTTCCGTTTAATCTTTATCTTTCCACTTTTATCTTTTGAGTCCGATTCTTTTTATTTTTACATGGTTTTGTTATTTTAATAAGCTTTTATTTATCTTGCAATGTATGTATGTAACTATGTTTTTTTTTTATGTAATTGAGTGACGAGACGAGCAAATCGCTCGCCTGAGATGTTAAACGTCACGTTTGCCCATAACAGGTCCGTGCCACCCAAAATTTTGAACTCTTAGAATTCAAGCCCCTGCGCGGCACAGCACTGCGCTCGTCACCCTGAGATATAAGTTGTTTAATCTCCCATTTGCCCTGTAATTTCACTGGAAACAATGCCCTTCCAACCGGAACACAGTAATGTTTGCACATTATTGCTTGGCGGTGGAATAACTGGCAAAGGTGTGGTACTTCCCCAGGCGGGCTCTGCAAAAGAGCCCTACCACTACATGTTTGTTCGAGTCAAAATTAAATCTTGCAACTGAATTTTGCCCCACTTCCCGATATCCGATTGAGCTGAAATTTGGTATACCTGTGTAACTTCGATGACAATGCAATAAATAAAAAGTAAGTATTTTTCAAATATACAATTTTAGGGTTTCGTACACAAAGGGTAGAACAGGACCTTATTACTAAGACTGTCCGTCCGATAATTAGACAGTTGACATTTTCACAGATGGTGTATTTCTGTTGCCGCTAACAACAAATACTAAAAACAGAATAAAATGAATATTTAAGCGTGCTCCCATCCAACAAACGTGATTTTTTGATGAACAAACAAATTTTTTTGCCGAATCGCACTTGGCAGCGTGTTCCAGACATTTTGTCAAGTGTCATTGACATTTTATTATGAAACAGCTGATTTTGTCGCGAATTTCGGATTGGTGGATTGGTTAGTGTGGTTTAGCCAGTTTGGCATTCAGCCATTTACCAATGAGCACAAGTTTGAAAAGGAAACGTGAACCGGAAGCAACAGGTTTTCTTACTTCCCCCGGTTTTACCGATAAAAACCATCTACAGATATTCATGTCAAATTACAGTTCGAAAACCCCACAATGAAACATAATACAAATTAATCAAAATGAAAATAAAAATAATAACATCAACTTAAAAATAAAAAAAATGAGGAGGTTCTCAATTCGACTGTACCTTTTTTTTATGTTTGTTACCTCATAACTTTTGACTTGGTGAATCGATTTTGATGATTCTTTTTTTATTAGAAAGCTGACGCTTCCCATTTGGTCCCATTTCAATTTAGTCCAGTTCTGATAATGGTATCCATGAGAAAACCATATAAGTCTTAAATTTGCATTAAGTACGTGCGCGACAAATAGATTAATAACTCAATAGTCGGTCTCTTGAAGTCGGTTTTTGTTTTTTTTTTGTAAAAATAATTATTACGTAAGTATTCTCGTGTTCATTTTGACAAAATGTGTCAAAATCACGTTAGTTTCCATAGTAAAATCTTCTGTTGTAATGAACAACTCTTTGTTCCGTTCACGACAAAACGGCTGAGTAAAACTTGATAAAAATTGTCAAAAAGTAGTATAAATGATTATACTGAATTCAGAATACTTTCTTGGGTTCTTCTTCTAGGAAAAACTCCGGTAATCTTAAAAATCAAGCGACGCAAATCTTCCAAAGCGTCCTTCTAAAGGTAATAAAATTAAATTATTACACGCGCGAGGTAATAATGTTTTAATACCGTCGGGTCTTTTAAGCCGTTAATTTATCTCAGCTTAGTATAAATGAATTAATTGTTTTTTTATTCTATGGTAGGCTTGCGTTTGACCGCCATCTCGCCTGATGGTGAGCAATGATGCGGTCTACGATGCAGCACGCGCCTAGAAGGAACCGATTCACTCGCGGCTTGAAAACACCCAGATTATAGCTACGGGGAAAACTCGATTTAAATTATCTAAATTAGCGTCTCTTTTTTAGGTGGCAAACAAGCAGACGGGCCGTCTGATGGTAAGTGATCACGGTCGCCTGGATACCTGTAACACTCGATGCGTCACGGCTACGTTGCCGACCTTCTTCTAAAACGGCAAAAACTCATTCGTATTTTATTTTGGTGTTTAATATCACTAATGTTATAAAAGTTAAAGTTTGTATGTTTGTTACTATACGCTGAAACGGCTCAACGGATTTACACGAAATTTGGAATTAAGGTTTTTATGGTCTGGATTACTTTTTATCCCGGAAACCTCATGTTACCCTTTTGACCGCGAGCGAAACCGCGGGGCGGAGCTACTTGGGTCATAAATTTATGTCAATGATTTTGGAAAAAGTAAAAAAAATAATTAAGAACCAGTAGTATTATGGAAAATAAATAAATCAATTTTAAAAATATTTTCAAATACAAGCGTTTCTTGCATCGTCATCGAAGTTACACAGGTATACCAAATTTCAGCTCAATCGGACATCGGAAAGTGGGGCAAAATTGAGCAAGATTCCACCCGACAAACATAGTTACAAACATTGCAAGTTAAATAAAAGCTTTCAAAATTGTCCCGTATTTTACTAAGGCTGGTATAGTAACGGGTAAAGAAGGGGCTTAACATATTTGGTTAACTGTAAGTAAGGTCGTATAAGCTGTGTGAGCCCTGGTGTCAGATTTTTAGGTCGCCTTTTGGCCTCTAATTGGGTGAAATTTGAAGTTGACATTGACTTCTTTTTATCCCGCCGACAAATCAACCATTTTTATAGAATTATACGAAAATGGTATGCTAAACCAAAAAGAGTTTTTAGTACTCATCATTATGAACAACTTTTACTATGGGACCAACCCTGAAATCGCGAAAAATAATCTCTATTCCAAGTATCATTTTATTCCCTCCAGCCGTTTCGACGCGAAGTACAAAAAATACATGCAAACTTACGCATTTACAATTTTAAATAATGTCATTACCAAGACATTAAGAGAGCCGCCAAATATTTTTAAGTCAATTTAAATTGTAATTTTAAAGCAATTCCGTGCAAGTCAAAGTCATTACCAACTTTATTCGCGAAATATCTCATCAAATAAATTCCCTATCTCGAACAAAACACCCAAACCGACTGATATCCACCGCAACCAATTTCAAAACCAATTTAATATCTTCATTTGCAATTTACGTCTAACAAATCCAAACCCACGCTTTCTACTACAAAAAAACATCATCTACAACATAAAATGCTATTTTTACTACGCAGAAATAACAAAAAAATCTTAAAATGTGATCAAAATACAACTTACCCTATATAGCAGTCTTCAAAGCACCCCTAAGCCTCATTTTCTAAGTTCTGCAAGGAGCGGAACGTGTTGTCGGCGCGAGGGCTCGCGACCGACTGACAGGCTCGGTAGCTAAGCGGACGAGGCGACGTCCAAAATAAGTAGAACCGTAATAGAGGGTAGGTCGCTGCTTTTATACGCGTTTGGGTGTGGTGGGCGTTGCGACCGGTTTTGCTTGGCATTTCTTTAATTTAATTTTAATAAAATGTTATTTAAGTTTTATGCTATATTTATGTATTAGTCTGTAAGGTATTTTCTATGGGCCTCTATAACTTGCATTATATGCAAGCTGTATTGCCTGAAATGAATCAATGAAAAATTTGAATTTATGAATTTTCTTTTAGTTTTTTTTAATCTATAGTGAAATTTCAAATTAAGAGTACACAACATAGTTTGAATCAAAGATACAAATACGAGAAAAACATTTATTACAAAAATGAAGAAGATAAAAAGTAGGAGAATTGAATTTGAAATAAAAATATACATATACGAAATATATAATGACTTGAGTCAGTGCGTATATATTTTTATTTAAACTCTTCCGTTTTTTCGTCCGAAATAGAGTTGATAATCTTCAAAGTGACAAAAGTGACTTCGTGATTTAAAAATTTTTAAACTTCTTTTTTTTGGAGCTATAATTTTTTTTTCATTGAGTACTCCAACTCCATTCTTTTGTTTAAAAAAGATAAGAATCTCATACATTAATTCGCAAAATGCTCCACAGAGTTACTTTTTTGACTAATCGTACGAATAATAATTATTTTTACAAAACAAAAAACAAAAACCGACTTCAAAAGACCGACTATTGAGTTATTCATCTATTTGTCGCGCACGTACTTAATGCAAAAAGACTTATATGGTTTTCTCATGGATACCATTATCAGAACTGGACTAAATTGAAATGGAACCACACGGGAAGCGTCAGCTTTCTAAAAAAAAAGAATCATCAAAATCGATTCACCCAGTCAAAAGTTATGAGATAACAAACATAAAAAAAACATACAGTCGAATTGATAACCTCCTCCTTTTTTGAAGTCGGTTAAAAAAGTGAAAAAACTTATTTGGCTTTCTGCGAAAGACACCAGTTTTTACTATTAAGCTGCTACGTAAATAACTATCTACTAGCAACTACTTATCTACATACAATTTCATCAAAACCCACACAGCACTCAGACAAATATTTCACCAAACAGACACTTTGACTGCCCAATTTATATTACTAGTATTATTTAGGAGATGGGGGAGGTCTTGACATCCTGGTCGGTTCTTATCAAGCTTTAAGAAGACAGTTACACGATTTTGGACCTAATTTTGACGACGCTAAGGTTGATTTCAGCTCGTTTTGCAGCCTTTTCTTAAACGGATTTTCGGAGTGAAGGAAAATAGATCGTATTGCTTTAGGCACAAGGTGTAAAATACTTTTAATAAATATTAAAAGCTACAGGTCTCCGATAAGTTAGCGCTGAAAGTGCGCGCTGGTGGGTTTTCGCAAAATGGCGGATGTGACATTTTAGGAGATTTAATAAAAAAATATTTTTATTGTTTTTAACCGACTTCAAAAAAAACTTTTTTTTTTTTTATGTTTGTTACCTCATAACTTTTGACTGGGTGAATCGATTTTGATAATTATTTTTTTATTAGAAAGCTGACGCTTCCCATTTGGTCCCATTTCAATTTAGTCCAGTTCTGATAATGGTATCCATGAGAAAACCATATAAGTCTTAAATTTGCATTAAGTACGTGCGCGACAAATAGATGAATAACTCAATAGTCGGTCTTTTGAAGTCGGTTTTTGTTTTTTGTTTTGTAAAAATAATGTTCTTGTTCAATGATAAATCCGCGTTTGACCACCAATTCGCCTGTTGGTAAGCAACGATGTGGTCGAAGATGGAACACGCAGATTTAGAAGATATAACTCTGACCTTGAAAAGCCCAAGATTGTATCTCAGGAACCAAGGAAGACGGCAGTCTTATCTATCTATCTATCTATCTATCTTAATATATATAAATCTCGTCTATCTATATTATAATATAATATATTTTCCTTGGTCACGGCCTCACGCGTGAATGGCTGGACCGATTTCACTAATTATTTTTTTGTTGTATTTGTTATTATTAGGAGAAGGTTCTTACGGAAAAAAATATTAAGAAAATCTCTCAGAAATATTGAAAAACCCTAAAAACAGCCCTTTTATTTTTCCCATACAAACGTTTTCTAACTAAAACGAGCTTTATTGCTATTGTATAAAGTTCAAATTCAATCATATCTATCAAAACAGTGTGCGTTTTATACTGATAATTTTTACTATAAATTGACAAGTTAGCATCAACAAACTACGGTTGCTATAGTTACGCAATAGCATGAGAATAGAGGTTATAACAAAGAGTTCCTATAATTATTCTCAACACCTTTGGTCACGCCATCACGCGTGAACGACTGGACCGATTTCAATTTACTCTACGTTTATCCCAAAGTCTACCCGTGCGAAGCCGGGACGGGCCGCTAGTTATTAAAAAAAAATACATTATACATACATACAATATTAAATTACATACCAAGATATAAGGCCCAAGTTTGAAGGCATTTTAAGACAGATCTAAACTAACTAAAAATATATCTGTCTTTATCATTGCAAGCCATTAGACAAGGATGCCAATAGTTTTAGAAAATTTAGATCTGTCTTAAAAGCCTTCAAACTTGGGCCTTATAAACATTTAAGAAAATTTGAATAAAATAAAAGTATTAATAAAAATAAAAATTCACAAAAATAGAAAATCCATTTTTATTACATAAATTAATTTTCTATTTTTTAGTTTGGTTTTCTATTTAAAGCATGTTTTTTAGTTTTTTTAACTATTATATATTTTATTACTAGCGGCCCGTCCCGGCTTCGCACGGGTAGACACTATAAATTGAGATGTGAGCTATCCTATCTCCTAAGTTAGATCGAACTGCACACGGTGTGCAAATTTGATTGAAATCGGTTAAGTAGTTTAGGAGTCTATAGCGGACAAACAACGTGACACGTAATTTATATATTATAAGATTTATTCATCATCGGTCCTCGACAAATCTACAGTTTGAACGAAATCTGGCCGTTTAAAGTGGGTCAAAAACGCGCTCAAAGGAGTCGGTTACAAACATACAGGTGAAGCTAATAAAAGCGAGTAAAAAGCCATTCAGGAAGTAGGAACCCAAAAACCTGACTCCAGGACTCGTCCTCTACAAACTCTTTTATACTTTACTAGCTGACCCGTGCCCACTTCGTTGGGCATAATGTTAATTAAACCCGAAGCCATCGCGCGCCGTTCGGACCGTTTTTTCTCCGATTCACTTTGCAAAACGGACTACCACGTAAAAGCCTTTTTATTTTTCGGGTTTTTATATAACCTATCACACGCAGCAATAATGTGGCTTTCTATTGGTGAAAGAATTTTTAAAATCGGTTCAGTAGATCCCGAGATTACCCCTTACAATTTAACAAATATACAAACACACAAACTTTACTTCTTTATAATATTATTTATATTTATATATTATAAGATTTATTCATCATCGGTCCTCGACAAATCTACAGTTTAAACGAAATCTGACCGTTTAAAGTGGGTCAAAAACGCGCCCAAAGGAGTCGGTTACAAACATACAAACAAATATACAAGTGACGCTAATAAAAGCGAGTAAAAAGCCATTCAGGAAGTAGGAACCCAAAAACCTGACTCCAGGACTCGGCCACTACAAACTCTTTTACTCTATTCAGGTTTCCAATCTCGGCTCCCTCATCATATTTTAAAGCCACCTTTGCCACTAAAACTTTTATTACTACAGGGTTATGAGGAAAGAGTATGCTAAGCCGAAAAGGGCTCGTAGTACTCATCATTATGAACAACTTTTACTATGGGACCAACTCGAAATTCGCGAAAAAAAATCAGCTGTTCCATACATATTGTCGAGTGTTTTGACATTTTTCTATGAAACAGCTGCTTTTTTTCGCGATTTCTTGGATGGTCCCGTAGTAAAAGTTGTTCATAGTGATGAGTACTATGAGCCCTTTTCGGCTTAAATAGATAAAGAAACTCTTTATTTTCACTTTCACTAGTGCAACAACTGACGGCCTTATCGCTAAAAGCGATCTCCTCTAGGCATTCTTAGGATGGAGAGAATACATAAAATATATAGAAAAACCACCTAGCATACCCTTTCCTTCCAACCCTGTATGTTACATCGTAAAACCATGCATTACATTTTACGCTTACGACGTTATTCGTCGAAGCCGACGGAGAGCTCCTTAATTTATGTTGCTGTCCCTTTCGCACTCGCTGAAATTTGTATTGCTGTCTCTTTTCTTCCTTTAAGTGTGAATCCGTACTTTTTGTCGGGTATTAGTTTTGTTTCGCGGATTTGCTCGTTATCGAAGATATTGGAGTGTTATCAAGAATGTTATGATATTTGATGTTTTCATATACAGGGTTCCAAGGAAAGGATATCATCATCATCATATGCAACCTTTAATCCTGCCACTGCTGGGATACAGGTCTACCCTCGAAGGGTGATTAGGCCGTATTCCACCACGCTGCCAAGTGCGGGTTGGATTCACATACGTCATTGAATTTCTTCTAAAGAAAGGAAAGGGAAAAAAGATATGCCAAACCGGAAACCATGTAGTCACCATTACGAACAACTTTTACTATGGGACAATCCGGAATTCGCGAAAAAAAATTGCACAACTTTCCTTATAACTTTATATTTTTGTGAAAAAATAAATATATTAATATCTTAGGGGAGCTATGAGTGTGAAACGTTTATTTTTAACCGACTTCAAAAAAGGAGGTGGTTATCAATTCGACTGTATGTTTTTTTTTATGTTTGTTACCTCATAACTTTTGACTGGGTGAATCGATTTTGATGATTCTTTTTTTATTAGAAAGCTGGCGCTTCCCATTTGGTCCCATTTCAATTTAGTCCAGTTCTGATAATGGTATCCATGAGAAAACCATATAAGTCTTAAATTAGCATCAGGTACGTGCGCGACAAATAGATGAATATGAAGGTCTCTTGAAGTCGTTTTTTTTTTTTTTTTTTTGTAAAAATAATTATTTTTTTAATGCGATTTTGTGTGGTTTGTTACCACGGATCTCCATAACTACTTACCCGATATTGCTAAAATTTGAAATAGAGGTGTAGCTTACGTCTTGTATTTTATCTTTTTATACATAAGTACGTAGGTATACTTTTTATGTACTTGCAATAAACGTTTTTACACGCTTTTTATTAGCTTCACTAGTATGTTTGTATGTTTTTGTAACCGACTCCTTTGGGCGCCATTTTGACCCACTTTAAACGGTCAGATTTCGTTCATACTTTGTTGATATATCGAGAACCGATGACAATACACTAAACAAAGTGTTTTTAGTTTTTTTGAACTATTAATAATTTTATTATGTTAAAAATAGAACTATTTAACGTATATAATTAACTTTTGCCCGCAGTTTTACTAATCTAAAAAAAAGTTTTATTATGAATCAAAAAAGGTTTTTTTCAATAGTTTTTATATTTTAGGCTGGCTCATTCCTCGCGCAAAGAATTTCACTGGCAATTCAGCGCGGGAATGCAGCCAGCGTTCTTGGTACTTTGCCACATGGGCAAAACCTACTTTTTGATTTCTAATTTTGTAAATTTCTTTGTCCTAGTTATTTTAGTTTTTATTTTAGCTTATTTTAAATTTAAGATGTAAATACTTGTTTTATTATAGTTGAATTTCAAATTTTTTTTTTATATCTTAATATATATAAATTACGTGTCACGTTGTTTGTCCGCTATAGACTCCTAAACTACTTAACCGATTTCAATCAAATTTGCACACCGTGTGCAGTTCGATCTAACTTAGGAGATAGGATAGCTCACATCTCAATTTATAGTAAAAAAACATGAAAAATTAGAAAATTTAAAAATACTTAAACCATAATTTAACTTTAGCGCTTTGGACAATGTAAACTTTTTTAATGTAAATTTTGACATTAGACATAGAATTGACGCAATGGCTTTTTTTACCAATTCGAATTAAATAGTCATCGTTAAGACAGGACAACGTCTGGCGAGTCAGCTAGTTATCATGTAATTTTTCTTAAGTAAAAATAATCCTAAGTTCTGAGGATCTACTGAAGTCACATGTCTACTACAATATTCTTCCATGATGACAACATGTGGTCAAGAAATAAAATATTAATATCGACTGCGTTTTATTATTCATAAAATGAGTAATAAAGTATAAGATATAGGGAAGCCTTATCTGTTAGGTATTATATGTTTATATACACTATACAGGGTTAGGAGGAAAGGGTATGCTGAAGAAGAAGAAGAAAATACTTCCTTTAAAAGATATTTATTTTATTTCTAAAAATAACATAAGTGTTTATCGCTGTAAATTGCTATACATATTAAAACTAAGTTTTTTTTAGTAATCTTAATTAATAAGATTAATTTTAAATTTAATAACTGGAAAAATAACGAAAAAATAAAATAAAATTATTAAATAGAGCTATAGAAAATTTTGTAGGTTAAAATGTAACTGAGTCTCACAAATCCTGCCCGTTCCGTTTATTTTTTTAAATATTTTAAAAAATAGGCATTAGAGTTGTTGCAATAGCGATAGTTTCGCTATCGATAGTTAACCTTGGAAATCAGTTATACTATCGATAGTTCTATCGAAAATATCGAAATTCAGCAATACTCTCGATACTATCGATAGTATCTATAGTGAAAATAAAGCAATAGTGTTGAAAGTTATCGATACTGTCGATGGTATCGAGCAATGATACTATCGATAATATCGATAGTATTGTACAAAATAATCGATACTATCGATACTATCGATATTATTGTCAAAAGTCGATAGTTTCGATACACTATCGATAGTATGAATGATTTTCAAGGACACGATAATATTACGATACTATCGATAGACTATCACTATTGCAACAACACTAATAGGCATCGGAGTTACACAGGTATATCAAATTTCAGCTCAATCGGACATCGGGAAGTGGGACAAAATTCAGCTGCAAGATACCACCCGAACAAATATAGTTACATAATATATTACAAGTTCAATAAAAGCTTGTAAAATAATTGGCTGTGACATACAGACAGACAACGAAGTCTGGCCTTAAAGATTCTTTCATTTCTTCAGAACCTTGGTTGGCAGTTTTTTTTCTCAATATTGCACACCCCGTTTTTCTACTTTTTTCTACCTCTCCATCCTAAGGTTGCCTGGAAGAGGTCGCTCTTAGCGATGAGGCTCCCAGTTGTCGCACTAGTTTTAAGTGTTATAATTCTTTTGTTTGTAATTTATGGTAACAATAAAGAGTTTTTCTATCTATCTATCTAACCCTAAAAAGCGGAAAACGAATCCTTTTTAACACGCTTTTATTAGCTTCACCTGTATGTTTGTATGTATGTTTGTAACCGACTCCTTTGAGCGCGTTTTTGACCCACTTTAAACGGTCAGATTTCTTTCAAACTTTGTAGATATATCGAGGACCGATGACAATACACTAAACAAATCGTGTTTTTTGTTTTTTTTAACTAATAATTTTTTTAGTGGTATTTTTAAGATTGCTACGTTTTTAGCTACGCTCAATGCTACGAACAATTCTACGCCGCTTGCTACGAAACCCGCTACGCTGACTGCTACACTATTTTACCTTATAATAATACTAGCTGCGCCCCGCTGTTTCACCCGCGTTTTCCGGGATAAAAAGTAGTCTATATGTTAATCCAGGGTATAAGCTAGCTTCGTACCAAATTTCATTAAAATCCGTTTAGCCGTTTTTGCGTGATTGAGCAACAAACATCCGATCATCCAAAAATTACATTTATTATATTAGTAACATGGGATTTACTACAAGGTTATAAGGAAAGGGTATGCTAAGCCGAAAAGGGCTTATAGTACTCATCATTATGAACAATTTTTACAGTAGGGCCAACCCGGAATTCGCGAAAAAAATATCAGCTGTTCCATACATTTTGTCGAGTATCATTGACATTTTTCTATGGAACAGCTGCTTTTTTTCGCGAATTCTGAGTTGGTCCCATAGTAAAAGTTGTTCATAATAATTCGTACTAATGAGCCTTTTCCGGTTTAGCATAAACTTTCATTACAAACTCGTATAAGCAAGCTTCCTACCAAATTTTATCAAAATCTGTAAAGCCATTTCTGCGTGATTGAGCAACAAACATTCAAACTCACAAACATACAAACTTTGACATTTATATTTATAATAAACGTTTCACACTCACAGCTCCCCACTAGGATACCCTGTGTCGGATGCCATGGAACACAAAGACAAGGACAACTAACACCCAGACCTAGAACAGATTTAAATTCATCATTCAAACATCTGCCCGGCCGGGAATTGAACCCAGGACCTTATAGGATTGGCCTAATATGGCTTATAGGATTACCGCTGAGCCAAATCTACAAAAATATTAAAAGGATTTACCATAGTTATAATAAAGGCAGGCAAAGCCAATGCATTTAGCTAGTTTTAGCTTTTGATTGATTGTATACGTAAGTACTTCAGATTTGAGTGTGTCTGTATGTCTATAGAACTGACTTAAAGCTTATATTCTACTGGTAGATATAAATTAAAAAAAAGCCCTAATTTAATTTTTATTTAGGCAAATACAACAAACAAACAAATTAAAACACATAATACAATAACTCATTTTTAAAAGAAAAATACAAATGGAGAAACGTTAGAGATGGACACAAAGGCAGACTTATCGCTAAAGATGACGGAACCGGGAGCAAAGTCCTGCTGATCCCACTAATATAAAAAATGTGGAAAGATGTGTGTTTGATCAATTTTATTTTTTTTATGTAATTAAGCGACGAGACGAGCAAATCACTGATGCCTGATGTTAAACGTCACGTTTGCCCATAACAGGTCTGCGTCACCCAGAATTTTGAACTCGCAGAATTCAAGCCCCTGCGCGGCACAGCACTGCGCTCGTCACCCTGAGATATAAGACGTTTAATCTCCTATTTGCCCTCAGTGTTTGGTACCACGTATATATCTTTCTAACTACTAAACCGATTTTCATAAAATTTGGACCTAATAGAAAGCAATAAGTTAATTTTAAAAACATTTTTATATATAAGTTTTCATTGCATTGTCATCGGAGTTACACAGGTATACCAAATTGCAGCTCAATCCGACATCGGGAAGTGGCTCGAAATTGAGTTGCAAGATTCCACCCGAACTAAAATACTTACAAACGTACATACATACATTGCAAGTTAAATAAAAGCTTTAAAAACAAAATAGTTTAAAAAACTAAAAAACACGCATTGTCATCGGTCTTTAACAGGTGTGCAAAAATCAATTAAATCTGATCGTTCAAAGTGGGGCAAAATCGAGCTCAAAGGAGTCGGTTACATAAATACATACAAGTGAAACTAATAAAAGCGTGTTAAAAATAATACCTATCCTTTTCATCAACTTGGTCATCGTTTTACATTACTGCGTGGATAAAATCGAAATTCGCAGCTAGTATTAAAATAAAAGGCCGTGGTAGCTCAGTGGGAGAACAGCCGCTTCGCATTCTAGAGATGGCGGGTTCAAACCCCGACTCGTACCAATGAGTTCCTTGGGACTTATGTACGAATTTACATACCACTGGCTTTTCGGTGAAGGAAAACATAGTGAGGAAACCTGCATACGTCCGGAGAAGAAATTCAATGGTGTATGTGAATCCAACCCGCACTTGGCAGCGTGGTGGAATACGGCCTAATCACCCTTCGAGGGTAGACCTGTATCCCAGCAGTGGGAGGATTTAAAGGTTGCATATATTATGATGATTAAATAAAAGCTAGCCAGCTATACATTAAAGCTATCTTCTGTGAGTGGAAGGCGGACGCTAGGGCGGGCGGCGCGGAGTGCGAACCGGTGTAGTGGTGACAGCTAGGGAGGGACAAAACTGTGGAGAGGAACACTGTTTATACTGCTTTACTTTATTTATACTGTATTACTTTTATTAGACAGTCCGAAGTGACTTAAGTTTGGTATATTAGAACTTCGTGAAATGCAAGCAAATAATGCAATCTAATTTTAACGTTGGTGGGTTTTGCAAATACATTATGTCGAGTGTCATTGACATTTTTCTATGGAACAGCTGTTTTTTTTCGCGAATTTCGAGTTGTTCCCATAGTAAAAGTTATTCATAATGATGAGTATACCCTTTATGAATAACCCTGTATAGTTACATACATTGCAAGTTAAATAAAAGCTTGTAATTAGTATAATTGTAAAGTATAAAAATTAATTAAAAAGGAAATAGTTTTATCGACTCCACATATTTTTTGTTCTCTCCCGCTCGGCCAAAGGCCGCGTTAAGTGGTAGAAAGAGACGACATGACAGAGATAGCCGCTGTCCGCAACACAGATTAGTTACTAACAGATGTGTTACCTACTTTAGATATTTTCCTTACAGATGTATGCCTAAAAATTTCCTTTTCAGGGTTTTGTACCAAAATGAAAAAGGGAACTCTTAAGTGAGGGACTGAGGGTCCCGTGTCTGTCTGTATGCCACGGCCAATTAATTGTATTAACTTTTATTTAACTTGGCTTGTTTGAATGAGTCAAGTCTTTTTTTTTTTTTGGGGGGGGTGGGAAATCATTAAAAGACTCCACTCCCACTCCCTCCCACTCTTGGGCAGAGCGGAAGGGAGTGTCAGACTTTGTAACGAAACAGCCTTCGTATCTCTCACAAAAATAATAAATAAAAATATTTATAATAGGTTGGTTTGTTGATAAATCATAGCAATGCTCTAGTGTTTTGCAAAGGTTGCTCAGGTTAGAACGCAGGCTTTAAAGTAATGCAAACAAAGGTTTAATAACTTAAGTTGCATTTTGAAATAAAGGCAAATAATGTTAAACTATTATTTAAATAAGAAAATAAGATTAATTTTACAATTTTTGATATATTTAGAATTCGTCTATCGTTAATAGTTAAGTAAAAATCAGTCAATCAGTTCAAATCTTGTAGAATGTCCTCCATTGCAACAATGTATTATAATAGTATGTTGTTTTGAGCTAAAATTAGGAATCTAAAAGTATCTTAATATTGAATTAGGAATTACTGCGTCTCATTCATGCAAACTAAGACTTTCATTGGAATATCTACGATTAAACTATCATGGCTAGTTAACACTGCCATCCAGTAGCGTAGCTTGGAACTATTTTAGAGTAGTCGGTTAATCCAATATGCACCATTGACAGCGGGGTGACATCTATAAACTACTCGAGAACTAAGTATTGGTTCTGCTTTTGAGAATTAAATATTGGTTCTGCTTCACCAACAGTGTAGCCGCCATACTGATAATATAATCAATGTGTGTGGTCACTAGGAAGTAATTAAGATACGTTATTTTTCATACTTTAGTAATATTAGGTATTGAGCTATATCGAAGATCTGAAAATACGTTAATATTTAAATAAGAAATTGTTACGTCTTATTATTTTAAATTAAAAACCTTTAAACAAGAATAAATAAAATAACACGGAATAATGTCTTGGAGGAAGTACTTTGGTCAAAAAGTTATTCATTATAAAAGTCGAAATAACAAACATTCATATGTAAATATGAGTACGTGGTTAATACAAAACAATAGATCAATTAGTTAAATCAATCACAAATAGTGCATTGGAGGTTATATGTCAGAGATTTAAAGAAAACAAATAAACGCGTCAATTATTGACACTCTGTTTGAAATCCGAACAGTACGGAGCGGGCTCAGCAAGGGTGGCGTGATCCTCGAAACAACCAATCACAAAAGCTAATTTGAAATGTAGTGTTCGGATAGGTTGCTCAGTTTCTAGGTGAAAAAAAGACAAGGTAAGTTGGAGGAGAAGGCGGTTGATGGCGGGTCATTCGACGTGAGAGCTGAGCGAGTCAACACGGGTGAGTGATCTTGAACTAACTTCTGAATTTCTTGTGCTAAATTTTAACTATGTGTATTTTCATACCAGTGACTACGGCTTTTAGAATCCAGTTATCGTTTTAAAACTAGTGAAAAGATTATAATCGTAACGTTATTCAGCTACAACGAGTTCATATTGTGGGTAGATTAGAATCATGTGCGTATTATGTGAAAGGAACAAAGATCATAAAAATAGTGGTAGTTGATTATTATCTTGGGCTTCCTTTCGTTTGTTGCTTGAACTTTACGCTTTGCGTATTTGTTTAAATTTGGATTTTCGGCATGGTACTCGTTGAATACCAGACTAGTCCGAACGTCCGACGGCAAGTGTGGGCAAGTTTGAGATGATGATGCCTACCTACTATAGTAATTTACTAAATTATTTAAAAAGATATGTGTTAAACAACTGCAAAAAGTTCATATCGTGGGTAGATTAGAATCACGCGTACTTTAAGAGAAAACCAGTGATCATAAATATAGTTGATTGTTGATTATTATCTTGGGCTTCCTTTCGTTTGTTGCTTGAACTTTACGCTTTGCGTATTTGTTTAAATTTGGATTTACGGCATGGTTCTTCTAGAATACCAGACTAGTCCGTACGTCCAACGACAAGCGTGGGCAAGTTTAGGATGGTGGTCTATCATCTGTAATTATCGTCTTTTCAAAGTGTTAATAACGTTATGTATTGTGCCGCTGAGAATGGAGGTATCATTTTGTGGTATTATTTAAAAAATGCCGCTGTAGCTTTATCCTTTGAGGTAGGTACCACAAATTTTATATGGAGGTTTCAAATAGTGTTATTATTACGCTGCAGATTCGGGTTGATACTTGTCTGTATCTGTCGGTACCTATCTGTTATCAGGTAAATACAAAAGAAGAAGCGCTTAGAACATAGTCTTAGTCACTGAGTGAGAATACTTGTGTCCTTTTGTGTTTTTAGGATGTGTTTTCCTTAAGGGACTGTACTGGACTACGGGGAGCTCACTTTCCAGAGTTATTTTATTTCACTTATTTCATTGAATTTACTTTCTTGTGCATGTGTGTTGTTTTTAGAACCTTTTACTTGCATTTTGTGTTCTTTCCGGTGTTTGTTTCCAGGACGTATCGCGTTGTGTGTGTTAATTGTGTAAAATATCTAGTGTAGTATAACATGCTTAATAAATCAAATGAAATAAAATTAGATTAAATTAAAATAAAATAAAATTAGATAAAATTAAATCAAATTAAATAAAATCAGATTAAATTAAGATAAAATAAAATTAGATAAAATAAAATAAAATAAAATTAGAAAAAATTAAAATAAAATAAAATTAAATCAAATTAAATAAAATCAGATTAAATTTAGATAAAATAAAATAAAATAAAATCAGATTAAATTAAAATAAAATAAAATTAGATAAAATAAAATAAAATAAAATTAGATAAAATTAAATCAAATGAAATAAAATTAGATTAAATTAAAATAAAATAAAATTAGATAAACCAAAATAAAATAAAATATATTAGATAAAATTAAAATAAAATAAAATTAGGTTAAATTAAAATAAAATAAAATTAGATTAAATCAAATAAAATAAAATTAGATTAAAATTAAAATGAAATAAAATTAGATTAAATTAAAATAAAATAAAATTAGATTAAAATAAATTAAAATAAAGTACAAATAGAATAAAATAAAATTAGATTAAAATAAAATAAAATTAGATAATATACAAATAAAATAAAATAAAATTAGATTAAAATAAAATAAAATTAGATTAAATAAAATGAAACAAAATTAAATAAAATAAAATTAGATTAAAATAAAGTAGGGTAATCAGGACCGGTGGTATTATGTTCGTGTTAAGGGCCGGAGGTCCCGGGTTCGATTCCTGGTCCGACGGTTATTAAGTAATGAATTTGAGTACCTGTTCTGAGTCTATGCGTTAGTTAGAATCTACTATAACGTATACACGCTTACGATTATGTTAGGACGCGGGTTCGATTCCCGACCGATATTTTATTAGAGTCTGGGCGTTAGTAGAATCTACTATAACGTATACACGCTTACGATTATGTTAGGTCGCGGGTTCGTTTCCCGATCTATATGTTTTAGTCGAGTCCTAGTTAAGACTAAATTTAGTCAAGTCAAATCAAGTAAATCGGACAGCCGATCAAATTGTTGAACCTACTATAAAGTATAAGCTTACGATTAGTCTTAATCAAGTCTAAGCTTTCAAGTCTTGGTCGATTAAAGTAAATCGGAAAGCCGATCAGTTTGCCGAATCTATTATAAGATTCACATGTCTACAATTAAAGTAAATCGGACAGCCGATTAGATTGCCGAAGCTATAATAAAATATATAAGCTAACGATTAAAGTAAATCGGACAGCCGATCAGTTTGCCGAATCTATTATACGATTCACAAGCCTACAATTAAAGTAAATCGGACAGCCGATCAGATTGCCAAATCTACTATAAAATATATAAGCTAACGATTAAAGTAAATCGGACAGCCGATTAGATTGCCGAATCTATTATAAGATTCACATGCCTACAATTAAAGTAAATCGGACAGCCGACCAGTTTGCCATGTTAGCCATTCGAAGTTATACGAACTATCTCGAATGGTTGACAATAGTTGCTGTCAGATGAGCGGCCAACTATAGTTTGACGAGTAACTATTTAATATACGAATAAATGTAAAGTAGATCGGAAATCTCTTTACTATTTTAATAATATTTACACAACGTGAATTCACGTATTGTTTGACTCACCAAGTCTTACATATTATAATATTTTGACTCACCAAGTCTTACATATTATATTTTGACTCACCAAGTCTTATATTTAATGGAACATAGGTTCTGAGTCGACACGATGACATTTAAGTCAATTTACCTCTTCAATTCGAAGGTCAACGATGATCTTTCTTTACACACTACTTTTATCGAAGGTTTCTATGGAAAGATCCTTTTGCTGATAATTATCTGAGCTGTAACATGGAGCGATATCTCCGAGGTTACCCTTGACTCCAACGGGATGACAGGCACCTCTTATGTCTATGGTTTAGTGATTGTTGGTTGTCTTCGTAAGATACTAAAGGCTTCCACGGAAAGTACCTTACTGGTAATTATCTAACCTAAGCATGGAACTATGTTTCCGAGGTTACCCTTGATTCCAACGGGATGACAGGCACCTCATTATGCCGATGGTTTCTTAATTGCTAGTCTTCTTCATTTAATCTACTGATAGAAAGTTCTATCTGAGACTGACGACTTGAGATGGTAACGGGAGAGTTACATTCATCTTTATCACACTATGTGTTAGACTTGGTTGTCTAATTAGATGCTTTTAGATAAAGGTTCCGGAGTATGTATTTACGCGCTAACTTCAGAATAAAACGATATTCTAGTTGGATGTTCACTGCAGTACTATATTGAGTTAGGCAGTTAGGTGGTTAGGTAGGGATCGGGCAGTGTGCCCAGGAGAGCCTTGATCGAAAGATCAAGGCGACCTCCACATAAAAAGATGATGGATAAAAGGGATTGCATTCGTTCTTCCGGGACCAGATTCATTACCTTAAGGTAATGAGTAAGCTCTTTTGAAGAATAAATGTGTGAAAGGTAAAAGATGAAGTATGTAATGACTGACAGACTGACTGACAATTGCCAAAAGATTATGTCCTCTTCTCTTAGCTTTTGGGTTGTTATAATATTCAAATATGTTAAATATGATAGTTGAATATGATAACGACGTTTAAGTCAGGCGCTCTAAGCTGCTGTATTGGCTTAGAGCATGTTAGGAACACACAGAGGTGTGTATTTGTACACATAATGTGGAGGGACGAGCCCAGTTTGGTTGACGAATCGTACTGCTTTGTCGCGGGGAGGCGCGGCGGCCATAGCCACAGTAATTTATGTGTACAAATACATACAAACATAATACATAAAACACATAAAATAAATAACAAAAAAATATTTGATGTAAAATCTTAGTAAAGTCTTAGTAAAATATTGTTCTGAACTTATTAGGCTTGAATCTAGTCCAAAACTATAATCTAGAATATATTCCATATCATATTTGGTAATCAGCTAAGTCAGTTTTACATTAGGATTACTAAGAAAAATAGTTAAGGGTTAAGACTTAGCATACCCTTTATGAATAACCCTATATAACTTACGTAGTAGGAATCTTGTAGCTTTAGAGTAAGTCAATTCGTTAGGAAATCTATTCAGGTAACTCGGTTGCTCATACTTATTCGTTACTTAGGTTCTACGATCACAACGCAAGGTTTTCCCACTAGACAATCACTTGGCCAAAACAGTAGGTTAACGTTAGCAATCGGAAAATTTAGGTATAGTTAAGTAATACATAATTTGCATATAGGTAGTTAGAATAGATTTAATAAATAAGTAGATATGTTTTTTAATAATAGGGTAGGGGTTTTTACAACTTCTACTGACTAAAAACCACCCATGTTCCTTCCGTAGAAGGAAGGAACATGGGTGACGCCGAGGCCGCGGTAACTTCTGAACGACCCGCAGCCCCGACGGGCATGAGTCAAATCTTGCAACTGAATTTTGCCCCACTTCCCGATGTCCGATTGAGCTGAAATTTGGTATACTTACCTGTGTAACTAATGATATTGACAAAAAAACTATGATGATGATGATGAAAAATAGCGTACGTGTTGTTCCAGAGCCTAAGCCGATTTTGATGAACATTGAAATGTAAAAACACATTTTTTTTTTTTCAATGTTCATCAAAATCGGTTTTGTAGTTAAAGAGATGCGTGATAGCAGACATTCACACACACACTTTCGTATCTATAATATTAGTATGGCGTTTAGCGATAAGACCGCCAGTTGTTGCACTAGTTTTTTTTTTTTTTTATTCAAAAATAGGCTTGCGTTTGACCGTTTTTTTTAAAGTGTAAAGTGTGTGTGTTTTTTTTTTGTGTTTTTTTTTTTGCTTGTAATTTCTGGTGTAAACAATACAGAGTTTATCTATCTGTAGACACAGGAGGCCCTTCATCAAAAGACATGAGTAATTTAATGTAACTGAGATCAACTTTTATTAAACAATTATCAAATCCGTTATCAAATGTCAATGTCAGTGTTTTGATAGATATGATTGAATTTGAACTTTGTACAGAGGTAATAAAGTGCAAATTGACTCTTGGACGTTAGGAACATACCTACATTGCTTAAACAACAGTGAGTGCTTGCAATTCAATATGAACTTTATACAATAGCAATAAAGCTCGTTTTAGTTAGAAAACGTTTGTATGGGAAAAAGAAAAGGGCTGTTTTTAGGGTTTTTCAATATTTCTGAGAGATTTTCTTAATATTTTTTTCCGTAAGAACCTTCTCCTAATAATAACAAATACAACAAAAAAAGAATTAGTGAAATCCGTCCAGCCATTCACGCGTGATGCCGTGACCAAGGAAAACGGGTTTCATTTTTATATATATAGATTAGGTAAGCGATTCGCCGTTATTGAACGCTGCGCTGACGTCCTTCTTATAAGAATCCTTGTTACAATAGTCAATATGGCCGCCCCGCTTCCATAGCCAACGGCGCTTCGCTAGAGTGGCCAGAGACAGCCAACTCTCTAATTTTGACAGTAACATTATCAAATGATGTCCAAGCGCCTTCATATCTATGACGACCTGTTTGGCTCAGCGGTAGTATATCCGCCTTATAAACCAGAGGTCCTGGGTCCGATTCCCGGCGGGGCAGACGTTTAAATGATGAATAAATATCTGCTCTAGGTCTGGGTGTTAGTTGTCCTTGTCTTTGTGTTCCATGGCATCCGACACAGGGTATCCTAGTGGGAGCTATGAGTGTGAAACGTTTATCTATCTACTGGGCCCAAGTTCGAAGGCTTTTTTGACAGATCTGAAATAACTAAAAATATATCTGTCTTTATCATTGCAATGTATTAGACAAAGACGTCAATAGTTTTAGAAAATTTAGATCTGTCTGTAGAAAAAGTCTTCAAACCTTGAACTCATTGTTAGGATAAACAGGATAAAATAAAAATAAAATAAAAAAGCCTTTATTCAAGGTACCTACATTACAATTCTTACACTATAATTAAATCTAAAGTAGAGCTATGTCTCGGTAGCTGTTGCCTCTGCGGCATAGGCCTCCCCCAAACCGCGCCATACGTCTCTGTCTCGCGCTTTCCTCATCCACTCCGGTCCACATTTTTTGGTAAAAATATCTCTCCATCTCATTTTGGGCCTTCCTTGTTTTCTTTTACACTCTAGTGGTATCCACTCTGTCGTGAGTTTAGTCCATCTTGAGTCGTTAAGTCTACATAATTATATGTCCAGCCCATTTCCACTTTAATTGTTTTATTCTTTTCTTTAAATCTATTACTTTCGTTGTTTCCCTTATGGTTTCGTTTCTTATTTTATCTGATATTTTAAGTCCGAGCATACTTCTTTCCATTTTCCTTTGACAAATTGCTAATTTCTTCCATGCCTCACATATGGAGGTCAGACTTGGGATAAACAGGATACTATAGTAGAAAGGTAGGATAGTAAAATATTCGGCGGTCTTAGGCAGTGCCGTAACTAGCCTTTTATGCACCCGGTGCGAGCTTTTAAAACTGCGCCCCTGACCTAACTAGCTACCATGCATGAGATAAAACTAGATACTAGTTTGGTCATTTCTGCGCCCCTCCAGGGTCTGCGCCCTGTGCCTGGGCACTGCTGGCACCGCCCTAGTTACGGCACTGGTCTTAGGGGGTGGCGAACAGGCCAATCGTCCGAAGCCTCGCTTTTGCAGGGGCCTCG
Source organism: Alcis repandata (assembly GCA_949125135.1). NCBI lineage: Eukaryota > Metazoa > Arthropoda > Insecta > Lepidoptera > Geometridae > Alcis > Alcis repandata. Next base: position 8,299,197 of record OX421244.1, on the reverse strand, counting down.
CGCAACAACCCGAGCAAATAAAAAAAAATATGGATTTTTTAACTATATCTTTTTTTAGTCTTAGGAAATTAGGAAAAACCGCAAACACAATTATTTTATAGTTGTAAATATTTAATTTTATAAATAACTCTTCTTGTCGCACTGCCTAAAGTGTAAATGTTAATAAATTAAATTATAATACTAAAACTCATGGACCGTGGAGTCTGTGCTGTTTAATAAACTTTATAAAAAAAAAACATCAATTTTAAAATTTATAATATTCGTATTTGTTAATTTTGTAAATATTTCATTGTAAAATATTTTAAAACTCAAATTTTACCAATAATTATTGTACAACAAACTCTACTGTTTCTCGTCAAACATGACAAATACCTAAACCAAACCACCAGAGCTACTTTCACGAAGGACAAAGGGCCTCGCAAAGACCTGCTGCTTCCAGGGGTCTCGCAATGGGTAAGGCTGCCGCTGGTAAAATAGGCTAACAGTTTTTTTTTTTAATGTTTTTTTTGATTGACGAGACGAGCAAATCGCTCGCCTGATGTTAAACGTCACGTTTGCCCATAACAGGTCTGCACCATCCAGAATTTTAAACTCTCAGAATTCAAGACCCTGCGCGGCACAGAACTGCGCTCGTCACCCTGAGATATAAGTTGTTTAATCTCCCATTTGCCCTGTAATTTCACTGGAAACAATGCCCTTCCAACCGGAACACAGTAATGTTTGCACATTGCACATTACTGCTTGGCGGTGGAATAACTGGCAAAGGTGTGGTACTTCCCCAGGCGGGCTCTGCAAAAGAGCCCTACTACTACACAGTTTGCTTCGCTCAGTCAACTTACACATCTGTAAATTCATAATCTGTGTGTTCAAAGCTAGAAGGTTTTAGATTACAATTGTAAAGGATTTTATTTGATTTACTGCGGAAATAATAGACATATAGAAATGGTTAACTGACTTACATACTCGCTGGGTTGCGAGAAAAGACGAAAAGGGCTCATAGTACTCATCATTATGAACAACTTTTACTATGGGACCAACCCTGAAATCATTAAAAAAAAAAAAATGGTTGGTGGATTCCGTCGAATGTAATTTTTTGTAATTTTGACATTAAATTAATTTTTTTTTTTTCGTCTTGGAGACGTTTACTAAACTGAAACCTTTCGTGAGTAGTAAAAAACTATGAAGATTCTTACTTCTTATAGGCTATAATTTTGAGGATATGAAAATACCATGGAGATGCTAACTAAACTATGGGAGATTAAACGTCTTATATCTCAGGGTGACGAGCGCAGCGCTGTGCCGCGCAGGGTCTTGAATTCTGCGAGTTCAAAATTCTGGGTGACGCAGACCTGTTATGGGCAAACGTGACGTTTAACATCAGCGATTTACTCGTCTCGTCATACAACAGCATTTTTATTCATATATTAAAAAAACGGTTAAAGAGCATTTCTTAATAATATTATAATCTAGCCTCGGGCTAGATAGGTAGATATTATACTCTTTATTATTCACACCATAAATTACAAACAAAATTATAACACCTAAAACTAGTGCGAAAACTGGCGGCCTCATCGCTAAGAGCGATCTCTTGCAGGCAACCTAAGGATGGAGAGGGGAGATAAAAAATAGAAAAAGGGGTGTGCAATATTGAAAAAAAAGTGTCATATAAACCTACATAAAAAAAGTAATAAATACTTAGAAATACATTCTAATACTAAAACTACCTACATTAGCGAAAATATACTATAATACATACAATACATTAAATATAATACTAATAGGGCAGAATAATAAAATACATAAAAATTAAAAAAACAAAACAACGATTGCTAAGTAATAATAAATAAATAATCACTGCAGATGGCAATTGCGTTAAGTGATGTTTTTTTAACTGGCCTTTAAAAGATGCAAGCGATGTAGCAGTTCTATTTGACCGAGCGAGCGAAGCGTCTCTGCAACGACTGGCCAGGTTTTATCTGCCCGGACGTTAGTTTGTTTGTTGAGGTAAAAAGTAAAAAAAATACAAAACTGAAAACTGCACAAAAAAATAAAAAAATAATTTTAAAAAGACACTCTGTCTTTCACTTCTGAAGTTAGTTAAAAACCATGGAGACGCCCACTAAGCTGGTCCTTCGTAAACTAGTTAAAAGCCGTGGAGACAGCGGCGGCCCCTTACCCACTGCGAGGCCCCAGGCAGCAGCAGGTCTTTGCAAGGCCCTTTTGTCTTTCGTGGAAAGTATGTGATGCGAAAGTAGGTCTGGTGGTTTGGTTTAGGTATTTGTCGTGTTTGACGAGAAATGCTAGTTGTGAATACAAATGAATATAATTTGAGTTTTAAAATATTTTACAGTGAAAGATTTAAAAAATTAACAAATACCTACAGAGATGATAAAATTTAAAATTGTTGTTTGCGGTTTTTCCTAAAACTATAAAAAGATATAGATAAAAAAATCCCTATTTTTTTTAATTTGCTTGGTTTGCGAGGCCCCTGCAAGAGCGAGCCCCCGGGCGATTGCCCTGTTCGCCACCCCCTAAGGTCGCCGCTGCGTGGAGACGCCCACTAAGCCGGTGGAATTAGTTCAATAGTACGAAGTCACGTCACGGATACTTACCGACCATTGTTCTATCTTCAATGGATGACTGATGTAAGCTGTTGACTTCGACAACTGGCTTTGGCACGCGGTTTCACCCGCACTTTGATTGTAAAACGGTTCTTGATAGTTACCCGTTGGCTCAATTTTTTTTTACAACAATCTAGACAAGCGTTTGACCACAATCTCACCTAATGGGAAGCGACGATGTGGTCTCTCCGTTATTACAGTACTACTCTATGATGTGGTCGAAGATGTAGCACGCTTGCCTAGGAAATACCTATTCATTCTACTTTTAAATGACCCTGGGTTGAACTTTTTCGGCATGACAGACGCCGGCAATGAGTTTCACCTCTGCCGTTCGAATTAAAAAGGTGGAATGGAAACGCTTAGTGCGTCTGAATGAAGTATCCACCGTGAGAGGGCGTCTCATTTATGTGCGCCTGGTGCAGTTGTTGTAGAACGGAGATGGCAAGATTAGGTCATGCAGTTCTTGAGCACACGCACCATGGTGTATCCTATAGAATACCGACAGACTGGCTACTTCACGCCGGTGTGACAGACTCTGGAGTATTGAATCTAGCTGCGTGTCGTTATTTATGAATGCAAGAAGTCATTGACTCCAAAGAGTCACTAACTGTTTTGCTATATAATTATTTTTACAAAACAAAAAAACAAAAACCGACTATTGAGTTTTTCATCTATTTGTCGCGCACGTACTTAATGCTAATTTAAGACTTATATGGTTTTCTCATGGATACCATTATCAGAACTGGACTAAATTGAAATGGGACCAACTGGGAAGCGTCAGCTTTCTAATAAAAAAAGAATCATCAAAATCGATTCACCCAGTCAAAAGTTATGAGGTAACAAACATAAAAATAAAACATACAGTCGAATTGATAACCTCCTCCTTTTTTGAAGTCGGTTAAAAACTAACGTAGTTATGATACTTTTTTGTTCATACATTAACACGAGAATGCTCACGTTTTATTGAGTCGGATGTTTCGCACTAGTTTCGATAACATTCGATGATATTTTTCGAGGAGTAGGTAATTACAATTACGTTCGGGTACAGAATTCTGAACCTCTTCCCGAAGTCCGATTACCAAATTTCAACTCAATTTTGTAAAAAATTAATTGCAAGATTTGACATACATATAGTACATAGGAACATATTTAGGTTACATTCATAAAGCTTTACTCATAAACACTGCTTTAAGTTAGTCAATGCTTAAAACGCGCTGACAACGCGTTAACAGTCTTTGTAAGGCCCAAACAGTGCAAGTTAAATAAAAGTTTGTAAAAGTAATCTCATCTCAACCACGTTTAGTAAAACCGTTTACGTCATTATTAACTGTGAAATGAAAACGGTCGATAAAGTTATCGCATTCTCGTACCAGGCACGCAGCGTCGGTGGAAGATGACTTTATTAAATATCTGATGCGAGGAGCATTCCGTGCGCGGGGCGACCAGGAGGGCAGAAATTATTACAAACTCTAGAACTATTTCTGTAAAAAAATGTATAGGTATCAAAATATAGATTTATTTTGTATAATGGGCCCCAGATAATGGCTTATTATGACAGATCTAAATTTTCTAAAATTATTGACGTCCTTGTCTATTAATAGACTGCAATGACAAAGACATATATTTTTAGTTAGTTTAGATATGTCAAATAAAGCCTTCAAACTTGGGCTCTTATGTACGTATATAAACCATCGAAATGAAAAAAAAAATGAGTTTAGAGACTAGGCCGCGCGTTGAGCTACCAGGAGCACAAAAGTTATAGGATACTGTTGAACGAGCATTTGTATAAAAAAATAATAGGTATGTATTCTTTAATATGTACGTATATAAACCATCGAAATAAAAAAAAATAGTTTAGAGACTAGGCCACGCGTTGAGCTACCAGGAGCACAGGAATTATAGGAAAATGTAAAACGAGCATTTAAATATCTGACGCGAGGAGCATTCCGCACGTGGGGCGACCAGAAGGGCAGTTATTGGAAACTGTTTAACGAGAATTTATAAAAATTAATAGGTAAGTAGGTATGTATGTATAATATAAGGAAAGGGTATAAATGCAATTAAAAAGTCTCATCATCATCATAATCAACCTTTAATTCTCCCACTGCTGGGATGCAGGTCTACCCTTAAAGATTTAGCTGAAATTTGTGTAAAACTCCGATGAAAATGCAATAAAAGTTAGTTTTTAAACATATTTTTAAAGATAACTTATTTTACTTCGAAATTTATGATGCTTGTATTTCGTAAAAACGTCTCCCTAAGTTTGAAAGAAAACGTCTCGTTCGTAGAAAACGTCTCTCGGTGGAAAAATAGGACGTTTAATGGCCTCACTAAATTTTGCTGGCGATTTTGAAGTTAAGTTTTTCAATTTTAAGTTTTTTTTTTGTATTGACACTGAGCTATTGTGTACTGCTTACTAGAGATGATACTGCAAAACAGTAGGATGTGGCACATGAGCCACAATTAACCCTGTCACTCATATGAAAATAAACTATATTTGTTTTAAATTCTGTAAATTTAAGTACAAACTTAAATGTAAGGATATTTTTACTCAATCAGGCAAAAACGGGTGAACGGATTTGAATGAAATGCGGTATGGCAGTAGCTTATTTTCTGGATTTACACGTACGGTAATTTTTTGTCCTGTTATATTAATATTTTTTGCAAAAGAGTGAAAACGTGAGGCGCAGCTAGCACTCCATTGTAAGCCAGTGACGTAGAGTTGAGTAAAGTAACTCAACCGAAATGGAACATTACGTCAAAACCTCGCGCCATCTCCACTACGATGCGTAGTTCCCCAAAGGACATAAAATAAATAGCGTCTTAACCGTGGCTTACGAACCAAAATCTGCCAAACAATTTTGAGTCTTTTCGTTCGTTGTTAAGTGTGAAAGTTGTCTGTATTTTCACATCCATGAGGTCGATATTCCCAACAATAGATATCGCAGAGCAATGGAGGGTGAAATACGTATAAATTCCGAGTTAAATAGGTTACTGGAATTAGATTAGGTCCTTTGGAAAACGCTTTGAAAGGTGGATCAAGATGGCGGCCTTTTTTTCTTTTGGCTATTGGCGGTTATGACATTAAGCTTTTGTTTATTACGATTTTTCTATTCTTTTCTATTTTTTTTAATATTCAACTGACTGCGAAGGGTTTTGTTTTTAGCGAGTGAAATCTATGAACCATTTTATTTTTTGAAATGTAAAAGACGTCAAAACTCGGCCGAGAGCACTGTCTCGCCACTGTACTCGTTACGTGTAATTAACTATTAGCGACGTTTTTAGTGTAAAATAAAGATTTATAGTATTGTACAAGTTGCGGTCCGCGGTTTTACCCACAATTTTGCACAAACCGTAATTTTTTGCAGGATAAAAAGTAGCCTAAGTAAATCCAGGGTTTAAGCTACGAAATTTCATACAAATCCTTACAGCCCTTTTTGCGTAGTTGAGTGACAAACATCCGAACATCCAAATATATCAATCAATAGGCAGCTATTGGTATATTAAGAACAATGGGCAATCCTCGCGGATTGATCGTTTTTCACCACGCTGATGAGAAACATTTTAGTGGTAGGGCTCTTTTGCAGAGCCCGCCTGGGGAAGTACCACACCTTTGCCAGTTATTCCACCGCCAAGCAGTAATGTGCAAACATTACTGTGTTCCGGTTGGAAGGGCATTGTTTCCAGTGAAATTACAGGGCAAATGGGAGATTAAACAACTTGTAACTCAGGGTGACGAGCGCAGTGCTGTGCCGCGCAGGGTTTTGAATTCTGCAAGTTCAAAATTCTGGGTGGCGCAGACCTGCTATGGGCAAACGTGACGTTTAACATCAGGCGAGCGATTTGCTCGTCTCATCACTCAATTACATTAAAAAAAAAAATAAAAAAAGGGTTATAATGATGACCTGTTCTGTCCCTTGACTTGACAATGTGTATTTAAAATTTCAAGATTGGTGGAGAAGTTTGCAAGCGTCGCATATTAATTATGATAACATAAGACATTTTGCAAATACAGTTCATTCTGAAAAACGGAAATAAATACGAAAAATAAGAAAAAATAAATACAGTCATTAATCCGCAAGATAAATAAAAAAAATCTCCTGAAAATCGTACTATCCCACAAATAATAAAAATGACAGTTTGAAAACGGCTGAACGGATTTGGATGGAAAATGCTATGAAGCTAGCGTATACCCTGGAATGCCCTGCACAAGCTACAAGCTACTTTTTACCCTGGAAAACGCGGGTGAAACCACAGGGCGCAACTGGTCCCGACTGAGTTTTAAGGCAATTATTGTTAAAAAATATACTGTAAAACTGAAAAAATAAATACTTTTCCGAGAATCGAACCGGCACCCGCCGCAGCATCCCACCGCTAATCCACTCGTCAGTCACGCCTCGCTCCAGTATTCAGAAGTCAGACCATCGCTATTTCATTAGGACATTCCGATCCGACGCCATGTAGAAGACGTGGAGCGATATCCAAGGATAACTCGGCAAAGAGTATGCAATACTTAGAGTATAATATAGATGGGTCAATTATTTGAGAGGGGTGTAAAGTTGCCTACTGTTAGTATTGTATTGTTATCAGAAATATAAATATATGTATTTTTATTTTATTCAGTGACGGAACGGGACGGGTTTGCCCATAACAGAACTACGCCACCCAGAATTTTAAAGCTTTAGAACTTAAGTCCCTGCGCGGCACAGCACTGCGCTCGTCACCCTGAGATATAACATGTTTAATCTCCTATTTGCCCTGAAATTATCTAGTATGCACAGTAATCTATTTAAGAATAGATAGAATATATTTATTGCACAAAAAACAAACTACAAAAAAAAATTAGGACTAAGTAGATTTACATTTGATAAATAACGACATTCTGTTCCAAAAGATGTGAAACCCAAGGATAACTCGGCAAATAATATGCAATATTTAGAGTATCTATACTGATATTATAAAGAAGTAAAGTTTGTGTGTTTGTATATTTGTTAAATTGTAAGGGGTAATCTCGGGATCTACTGAACCGATTTTAACAATTCTTTCACCAATAGAAAGCCACATTATTGCTGAGTGTCATAGGCTATATTTATTACCTGAAAAAATTAGGGATCCTTAACAAAATAAGATCGAGTAAAAAAATTGCAACCAAAAACCTAAAAAAATAAATAAAGTATTTAATCTTAAACACAATATAAATAAAATGGGACAATAAAAAAAAATAAAGTAACGATAGATGAGAATAAAAATACGTTTATAGATAAAAATTTAAAAAATTATAAGAGAAAATATAAATAGTAATTTAAAAAAAATCTACTTATCACCCGCATAAAGACGCATTTAATCTACGTTTATCCCAAAATGTTTAAAAAATGAATATCCACCCGAGCGAAGCCGGGACGGGCCGCTAGTGATTTATATAGGTTAAATGTTTTAATCTAATAAATCTAAAGTTGCCTACTGAAAATCAGAAATATTTCAAAATAGAGTAGATTAAGTTAGTAAGGTCGTATAGGCCGAGTGGCTCGCCCTGATGTTATGATATGGCTTAAAAAAAAATTATTGTTCGGGTGGAATCTTGCAACTCAATTTTGAACCACTTCCCGATGTCCGATTGAGCTGAAATTTGGTATACCTGTGTAACTCCTGTTAACGAATCATTAATAATGGTCACCCTGCTGTATAGTGGTACTTGCTGATTTGACCGCTGTTTTGAGATTTGAGATACTGATTTGATTTGGAAATAGTCTGACGACTATTTTCTGATTTGCCTAACGAAACTTTACGAACGAACCCGACTGGACTTCGGTGAAAAAGAAGACGGACTCGGGCATGCGTTTTGTTAGACACTGGTTAGGAAGGTTGTGTTCTAGCAAATAAAGTGAAAGTTCTTGTGCATTAAGGTTTTATTATTTAATACGTCAAAACCCAAGAAATAGTAGAAATTATAAGAGTGGCGTTATAAAGTAGCAATCTTGAGGTGCTGATCCTGATCGGTGCTCCACGTAGAGGGCGTTAATACTCCGATGAAAATGCAATAAATTGTGGTTTTTAAAAATATTTTTCGATTCTTATTTAGTATGAGAATCTGGTGTGCTACTGTCTATCTGTATGTCACATCCTATTAGTTAATATTTTCGTCTGAGCTTACTTCAGAACACGCGGCTGGTTTACCATCTGTATTCTACAGATGCTACTCTTTGGCCCTCAATTACGGTGCTCTCCGCTCGTTCTGCGGCCGACGTCTCATTTCACTTGAATGTGCGGACGATAGGACCGAATTACAATACTTATATATAGATGTTCTTAGTTGAAGGCGGGTAAATATAGTTGAAGGTCGTGTACACTTTGACGGCGGGAAACACATACCTTGTGTTTCCTTTGTGTGACCCGAGTGCGGCTACACACGCCAGGCGCGTAAAACAACGCATTTGACTATTAGCCGCACCTAAGGCAAGCGCATGTCATTATTAGCCGCAGTCAAAGTGTTAATACAATCATAGACAAATTTACACAAGGGTGTATATATTGTATAGTATACGGGGTGATTGGCAGCCCAATGCAAAGCCGAAAAGGGCTCATTAGGTACCTACTCATCATGTCATCATTAGGAATTACTTTTACTATGGGAACAAGCCGGAATTCGCAAAAAAAACAGCTGTTCCATACATTTTGTCGAGTGTCGTTGTCATACAAATTAATTAATACATTCATTGACATTTTATATGGAACATCTGATATTTTTTTCGCGAATTTCGGGTTGGTCCCATAGTAAAAGTTGTTCATAATGATGAGTACTATGAGCCCTTTGCGGCTTAGCATATCCTTTATGAATAACCCTGTATACTTTATTGACTAGGTATATCTTATTATATTATTATTAATCGCTTGTTTAGTGCTAATTTGAATAAATAAATAATTATGAATCCTGTTCTGTGAGCATGTTCTCTCAATCTGTTTTGTTCTGTGCTGCGCCACCTGCCTAAGGGTGTTCCACAAAAAAGATCAGCTGCCTTCGTAATGGGTCGATTACACGTAATGAAGGTAGTTTTAGTATTAGAATGTATTTTATTTGAATGTATTTCTAAGTATTTTTTACTTTTTTTATGTAGGTTTTTAGGACATTTTTTTTCTCAATATTGCACACCCCGTTTTTCTATTTTTTTGTCTATCCTCTCCATCCTAAGGTTGCCTGGAAGAGATCGCTCTTAGCGATAACGCCGCCAATTGTCTCACTAGTTTTATGTGTTATAATTCTTTTGTTTGTAATTTATGGTGTGAACAATAAAGAGTTTATCTATTTATCTATCTATCTAACGAGTACAGTGGCGAGACAGTAAATGGCACACTCGGCCGAGCCAACAAAATGGTTCTAGCGACTGCCTCGCCTCGTCAAACTGTTTATACGAACCGAGTACTCGGCCGAGGGCACTGGCTCACCACTGTACTCGTTACAAGTACATATATAACTTCTTCATTATACAGTAAAAAAGACTTGCCACTTTCGCAAGACCAAAAAAAGACGTGTGGCACTCGGGGACTGCCGCGGTAAAGCTATTGCATAGCATTTTTTATCAACATATCTTAATATATATAAATCTCGTGTCACAATGTTTGTCCTCAATGGACTCCTAAACCACTTAACCGATTATAATAAAATTCGCACACCATGTGCAGTTCGATCCAACTTGAGAGATAGGATAGTTTAAATCTCAAATTATAGTCGCAATTTTAATTTATTGCAAAATATATATAATTATACTGATAATTTTTACTTTAGCATCAACATACTACGGTTGCTATAGTTACGCAATGGCTTTTGACAGGACAACGTCTGTCGAGTCAGCTAGTGCAATTATAATTATTTATCGAAACCTTACACTCGACACCTAGAGGCGAGTTGCTGAACTAAAGAGACAAGCGTGATATTTCAAAAAGTCATTAAAAGTTCTGCTATTCATCGATAGATGGCAACAAAACTAAAAAGTATCACTAAAAAGTGTGAGATTATTTTCGTTACGGAATTTCTGGATTCGGTCTCCACGCTCAAGGCCCGCGATAGAAGCTTAAAAACAGTCAAATGAAACAGAAATACTTTGAATACTTTACCATTTATTCAATACTTAATCACGGTTAAATATCCAAGTTAAAGTTAATTAATAACAGAACATTATAGTTATGTTCGTGACTATATTATCCTTTGAAGGCGAACGCGTAACCCTCTCCAAAGTTGTGGGGGCCCTTGTTTTCTACCTCGTTTCCGCGGTACTGGAAAAAACAAAATACAGTTTATTAGGTATAAAAAAAAAAAATCTGAAACAAGATTTTATTGCTCGTTTTATGTTTTTTATGCTATTGAGTGACGAGACGAGCATATCGCTCGCCTGATGTTAAACGTCACGTTTGCCCATAACAGGTCTGCGCCACCCAGAATTTTGAACTCGCAGAATTCAAGACCCTGCGCGGCACAGCACTGCGCTCGTCACCCTGAGATATAAGTTGTTTATTCTACTTGCTCTGAAATTTCACTGGAAACAATGCCCTTCCAACCGGAACACAGGAACAATATTTATATAGGTTTATTCATAAAGGGTATGCTAAGCCGAAAAGGGCTCATATAGCACTCATCATTACGAACAACTTTTACTATAGGACAAACTCGAAATTCGCGAAAAAAATCAGCTGTTCCATACATTTTGTCGAGTGTCATTGACATTTTTCTATGGAACAGCTGATTTTTTTCGCGAATTCCGAGTTGGTCTCATAGTAAAAGTTGTTCATAATGATGAGTACTATGAGCCCTTTTCGGCTTAGCATACCCTTTATGAATAACCCTGTAAAGATGATACATGATATATTAGTAGGAAGTAGTGTTTACCTGGCCGTCATCCTCGGAGTCTCCCTGCGGCCGCCAGTTCGTGTTTTGCACAAAGTACTGCCCGCCAGCCGCTCTCTGTCCGTCTTGACTCTGAAAATTAAAACAAACACATTTTAATCAAACCACCGCAGTTTCACCCGCGTGATAAAAAGCCTATGTGTTAATCCAGACCATGAACAACCTTCATTCCAAATTTCATGTAAATCCGATCAGCCGTTTTTGCGTGAAAGAGTAACAAACATACTCACAAACTTTCGCGTTTATAATATTATTAGCTGGGCCCCGCGGTTTCACCCGCAGTCAAAGGGTTAACATGAGTCTTCTGGGATAAAATTTCTTTACTGGAATGCTAGATGGCGTTGAAGTAGCTATTTATGGAAACTAACGTATAATTAAACACGGGAATACTCACGTAAAAATTAAGACGTCCACTACGAATAGTTTCGGTCACATTCGGTGATCTTCATCAGGTGAGTTTCACTTGGTCAAGCGAGACGCAACCGCGAGCGTTTGTAAACTCACCTGATAAATAAAGGTCACCGAATGTGACCGAAACCAGACGACTTAATTTTTACGTGAGTATTCTAATGTTAAATTAAAACAAAAACTGAAGTAGCTACTTTTTGAGATTTCTTAACAAATAATGTTTTTATCTTTTGTAAAAAAAAATAAAAAATAATAATGTTTTAGTAAAAAGTATCTTATGTTACTTCTTAAACCACCAAGAATATGTGTACAAAGTTTCATGATGATCGGTTAAGGATTTTCGCGTGAAAGCGTAACAAACAAACTTACATTCACATCTTTAATATTAATAGTAGGGTAGTAGGATATAGTAATAGTATTATTGTCGGCCTGTTTGGCTCAGCGGTAATATATCCGCCTTATAAGCCAGAGGTCCCGGGTTCGATTCCCGGCCGGGCAGATGTTTGCATGATAAATTTAAATATCTGTTCTGGGTCTGGGTGTTAGTTGTCCTTGTCTTTGTGTTCCATGGCATCCGCCACAGGATTTATTCCTAGTGGGGAGCTATGAGTGTGAAACGTTTATTTATTTATGAGACTCGAGCCAAATCTCACCAAGGAGAGAGTGAGAATTAATGGATATCCCCTAAGCTTCATGGTTCTTCAACCTTACCTGCTCATTTTTCCAGCCCTGGTTCGGTTCTGGACGCTGCTGGTTGTATTGCTGCTGTAGATCGTATTGCTGTCTCTGTTGCGCATATGCGGTCTGGTAGTGGTTGTCTGTGAGACGGAAAACAGGTCAATCAACGCCAAATGGTGGGACAAAATTAAAGTTATTCAACGCCTAAACGCTGGGATAAAGACGGTGGAACAACTGTCCAGACTCGCGCTGGACAAACATAATTTTAAGAAGCTGACTGCCAACCTTCATGGATGGAGAGCCACTTCGAGAACGCCTAAATGTCATACAAAAAATTGGTTGTCTGTAAAGTCGGTTTACGGACTATAGTTTAACGTGACAACGTCATAACAAAACATGATGAAATGATTTAAAAAAACATACAGACGAATTGATAACCTCCTCCTTTTTTGAAGTCGGTTAAAAATAATGTTCTTGTTTACATTACGTAAGCGAAAAGTTGAGCAAAGTTGTTAAGAGCATTTAAGCAATGACTAACGTTAAGCAGGCTTTAAAAGACCTTTAACATTATATTCGGGACTGCTATATATTGCAAAAATATTCACATAAAAATAAGAAGAAAATAAAATTTACTAAATGATTTTCTTTCAGAATATTTTTAAGTGGAAATGTTTCAGTAAATTGCCGGCGTCTGTCTTCCCGAAAAGTTCAACCCAGCGTTATTTAAAAGTAGAGTGAAAGGGTTTTTCCTAGGCAAACGTGCTACATCTTCGACCACATCGACGCTTCCCATCAGGTCAGATTACAATTATCAAACGTTGAAAATAAAATGTGTTTGGCAACCCCTTCTTTGATCACGATTCCTCTCTAGTTTCGTTGTATTTAATTTTCCTATTTTTTATATGATTTAATTATGTAGTAGAAAATAAATACCTGGAACTTGCGGAGCGACTGGTTCAGGACTCTTCGGCAGGTGACTTCCTTCTAGAATCTGTCAGAAATGACATTAATTAATAATTTTTAGTAAAAAAACTTACAAAATTGCATCGTAGATTAATTTACTTTTTAATATCTTTTTATTATTATTTTGTACAGGGCTATAAGGAAAGGGTATGCTAAGCCGAAAAGGGCTCATCATTATGAACAACTTTTACTATGGGACCAACACTAAACTCGCGATAAAAATATCAGCTGTTCCATACAATTTGACAGCGTCATTGACATTTTTCTATGACAGCTGATCTCTTTTACGCGAATTCCTGGTTGATCCCATAGTAAAAGTTATTCATAATGATGAGTACTAGAGCCCTTTTCGCCTTAGCAATTTAGCGTACCTTTTCCTTTTAACCCAGTGTTAGACTAGTTGATACACGGGACTTTGCGTCCGATGCTACATCAAAAATTCACTAAAAATCAGCTGTTCCATATATTTTATCAAGGTCCATATATAGATCAAGAAACTTGAAAGGAACACATATTAAATTTGACATGTGCTTTTTTGGTACTAAAATAAAACTATAACTACGGCTGTTTTTTTCCCTGTCCCCTATTTTTAACCGACTTCAAAAAAGGAGGAGGTTATCAATTCGACTGTATGTTTTTTTTTTTTTTATTTTTTTTTTTTATGTTTGTTACCTCATAACTTTTGACTGGGTGAATCGATTTTGATGATTCTTTTTTTATTAGAAAGCTGACGCTTCCCATTTGGTCCCATTTCAATTAAGTCCAGTTCTGATAATGGTATCCATGAGAAAACCATATAAGTCTTAAATTTGCATTAAGTACGTGCGCGACAAATAGATGAATAACTCAATAGTCGGTCTCTTGAAGTCGGTTTTTGTTTTTTGTTTTGTAAAATAATGTTCTTGTATCGAGGTCCATATATAGATCAAGAAACTTGAAAGGAACACATATTAAATTTGACATGTGCTTTTTTGGTACTAAAATAAAACTATAACTACGGCTGTTTTTTTCCCTGTCCCCTATTTTATACCCTTCGCTTATAAGTCTGTATTTCCAATATTCACCTGGAAGCCATCCTTCCCCGCTCTATACTTCAGTTTGACAAGCTGGCCGCTCGGGTCCTTGTATTGGTAGGCGCCGACTCTCGAACCGTCCGGTTCGATCTGCTCACCCGCCGCCAGACCGTTATCCGACGCATATTCAAAGCGGAACGCGCCTTCTGTTGGACAAAACGTATTCTTTTAACACTTTGACTGCGGGAAACACACACAACGTGTTTTCCTTTGCGCGACGCGAGTGCGGCTGCACACGCCAGGCGCGTAAAATACAAGGCGTTTGACTATTAGCCGCGCCTGGGGCTAGCGCATCCCATGTGATTACTCGCCGCAGCCAAAGTGTTAGAAACAATAATAAACAATGACAAAGGGTTCTAGAGTAGGGGAGGTCAGCTCAAAACGGGTAAGCTAAGGTTGGACGCAAAAAAAAAACATGTTTTTAGTATATAGTATACCCGTTTCGTTTTGTTGATTCGGGTATAAGAGAAAACAAAAAAGGCTATTAAACCTTAACAAAAATTACTCCTGACACATGTCACAGTAATATGCACTTTAACCTCCTAGGAAGTGCAAGCTTCGTGTGCCCAGCTCCCACAGTTATCGCACTTAATCTTTGGCCATCTACTGGTGGATCTGTATATATTTTAATTTCAATTTGACATATTTTTTTTTCTTCGGTTTTTCTTATGGAAACGGTTACCCGTTTTACCCCTACCCGTTTTGACCAAAGTTCCACTCTCGTTTTGTTAATTCATGACCTTGAAACCAAAACAACCAGCAACAAATCACTGTTTTGATACGACAGTCCAAATACAACTAGATATTATTACCAAACTAATAAGAACCTTTACTCAGCCAAAATCGACTAATCAGTAATCAAAAACAGCTGAAAATATTAGCAAAAACAGCAAAAATGTTTGATTCCAAATTATCTTGCAACCGCTTTAGACGTTGTTGAGAGCAGATTGCCTGTGATTGGTCGACGCCCGCGCCGTATTTTTGTATCCACAGATTTAAATTAAAGCCATAAGCGCGAAATTCCAAGCGCTTACCCGATTTGGGAGGTATACCCGTTTTGAGCTTCCCTCCCCTAGAGGGCAATCGGCAAACGTAGAGTAGGCATTTATAAATTACGTCACACATGAAGAGATCGAGAAAGTGTGCCATTGTGTGACTAGGGGATGGAAGGGGTTCTTAGTTTTGTGACGTTACATTTAAAATCTAATAAATCAACCATTAAAAATAGAAGGGGCAAGGTCTTTGGCTACCTTGTACGACATGACGAACTAATGAAAACGTTCATAGAGGGAAAGATTGAAAGGAGAGGAGCAGAAGTACCAAAAACATTCTTGGACCAGATTAAGGAGAAGGCAGATGTCATGTCGTACAGGAGGTGAAAGCATTTGCAGAGGACCGCCGAGTCTGGAAGTTGCTCCACCGGCAAGAGCAACGCTCTTAAATTCTGAATGAAGCAATGATAATTTTTCTGATCGAGGTAAGCACCAGCCCTTTGATCGTTTTATTGATTGATTAGCTGCACCCGGCGGTTTCACCCGATGTTTTTTCACGCTTTTATTAGTTTCGCCTGTATGTAGGTATATGTATGTAACCGACTCCTTTGGGCGCTTTTTTGACCCACTTTAAACGGCCAGATTTCTTTCAAACTTTGTAGATATATCGAGGACCAATGACAATACACTAAACAAAGCGTGTTTTTTTAGTTTTTTAAACTATTAATTTTAATTTAAAACCTTTGCTGTATTAGAGCAAACAAAACAAAAAATAAATATACAAATCGGTCCAGCCATTTTCGAGTTATAGTCAGACTAACGAACAGCGATTCATTTTTATACATAAGGAGGAGAAGAAGAAGATTAAAAAAAGGAAATCTTTAATTGGTTTTTAAACAAAATTAAAAATTCACTTTAGTGTTTGTACATTTTTTTATTTGAAGAGTAGGTACCTATACAATTTGACATATCAAAATATTTATAACTAATTGTTATATATTCTAAGTAAGCAATACTAAAAGTTAAATATACATCCTAAATACAGTAGAACATTATGTAATAAATTAAACTAATATTTACTTAAACTCTAGTTTATTGGTTTTTAATGGTTTTTCAAAGTTAAACGGACCCTATCATTGGTCTAAAATGAGTTTAATTGATTTCACATTTATGGTTTTATCAAATTTTGACGAATGGCTTTCGAATAAGAAATCCGATGCGTTTGGATAAATCTACCCGAACTCCGTGCCCCTGGTAAGGGGTACGTGTGATCACACGTCATAAGGGTCACAAATACCCGAATAGTGCCTGCGGTCATTTGGGGCCAGAAGTGCCCAAATCTCATGTGATCGCATATCATCTTGGGCCACAACGACCCAAGAATTTCGTGCAGCTGCAGGTCACGAGCCACGTTTACTTGAAAGGTTTGTGCGACCGCAGGTCTCCTGGGTCATCCATCACTATTTCTAGATCCAGCTCAGTGCAGTTCTCAACTATCTGGTCAATCACTGACATTGACAACTGATTCTTAAATATCCTAAGCTTCTTCAAACAACTCCACGGGTTCTGTTCCAAAACCCTTAGCATGATATCGTCCGTTAGCGAGAATTGATAATCGATTGAAATCGATTCTATGTTGGGACAGGTTGAGAGGAGGAAGAAGAGCCTCTCGTGCAGAGGTCTTTGGCCCATCAAAGTTAGTCGTTTCAGGTTGTACAGCTGCGGTATCCTTACTCCAGGCTTCAGACACAGGTCCCGCGTCGAAGTTTGTCTCGGAAACTTCAGCGTCAAGCTTTCTAAATTTGGGCAGGTTTGGTTGATCCACAGCAGCGCGTTCAAATCGATCTCATCATTGTCACACAACTCCAACTCTAGAAGGTTCTGTCCTCGCAACTCCAGCAGTTCCTTCACCAAGTCTGTGTAAAAGCAGAAGCTGTTGACGTGGAATTTTCGCAAGTCCTGCAAATCTTGCAGAGGGACCAGGTATGGGGTCCGGTGTTTGAAGACGCTGATCTCTTGTATGAGGGGACACATTTGGACAATCAGCTGCAGTTGTTCCACCGATCGACAACTCACTATATTGAAATACTTTAACCTAAAACGAATGTCTGGGTAGTTTTCTGATGACGCAATGTTAAAGAGCGCTCTAGCAATTAAATTTTCGTGGCTCGTACTGCCAACAATTTTGATGCGTTCGATATTTCGGCAGTTCAACAGTATCGTTTCTACCTTACTAACCGTTGCTTCATACAGCGTTAGATTCTTCAAATTAGTCAGCTGTATCAGCAAATCTGTGTTGTTATTATTAATATTCCCTGGGCAAGACAGGTCTAGCTCTTCTATAAGTTTACAGTTTTTAACTAAACATGACAACACGTTTTCCGTACAGTGATTATTGTAGCATATAAACTTTTTGAGTCTTCGTAAGTTTTTGAGCAAGTCCGTAACGCCAGTCTTGGCCGAGCCGCTTATTTCTAAAGTTCTGAGACCCGTGAGAGTGTATGCTTCAGGAGATGAGATTATGTGGGAATACATTGCTTTGCAGTGAAGAAGGGAGAGGCTGGTCAGGTTTTCAGTGCATAGGAACGTCTCTGTGATTCGGCCAATTATCTTGTGACTGTTGAGAGCTTTGGTGTTTCTCGATAACTTTGTTAACGCGAGCAAAGCTTTCGAAACGACGTCGTTGTAGAAAATTCTGGGGACGTTGTAGAGTAGGCATTGTCTGATTGCTTCGAGCCGTCGTAAGAGTAGTTCTTCGGGGATATTGGGTATGAGTAGTATTTCGGCTTGTAACGCTATCCACTCCCCGATTTTTGGTATCGCCAAGCTTTCGAGTGTTTTGGGCTGCTTCACAAAGTACCGGTACATGTTTATTTACCTGCAATAGTAATAATATCCGAGTCAGAATTTGTTTTACAAGCGTTTATTTAGCATGTTTTGGGTCAAATCTCGCAAATGAATTATGAACCACTTCCCGATGTCTGATTGAGCTGAAATTTGATGTAACTCCAATGACAATGCAATAAAAGCTTGTTTTAATTATTAGCTTGTTTATTTTTTTATAATTTGTTAATAAACTTCAAATAATAATGATTTCTCCTTTTTACAGTTTGTTTAGGGATTGAAAACGCGAATCTTGGATTGCTTTTCGAAATAACACGCATACTTTTGAAAGTTGGCTTTTGGGCTCGCGGGTGTTCAAATTTTGGAACTGTATGCCATGCCAGCATACGTTTTGACGTTTTTTAACCGACTTCAAAAAAGGAGGAGGTTATCAATTCGTCTGTATGTTTTTTTTTTTTATTTTTTTTTTATGTTTGTTACCTCATAACTTTTGACTGGGTGAATCGATTTTGATGATTCTTTTTTTACTAGAAAGCTGACGCTTCCCATTTGGTCCCATTTCAATTTAGTCCAGTTCTGATAATGGTATCCATGAGAAAACCGTATAAGTCTTAAATTTGCATTAAGTACGTGCGCGACAAATAGATGAATAACTCAATAGTCGGTCTTTTGAAGTCGGTTTTTGTTTTTTGTTTTGTAAAAATAATGTTCTTGTTTTATGCTATTGAGAGACGAGACGAGCAAATCGCTCGCCTAATACGTAACGAGTATTCGATAAACAAATGTATGATAAAATATTTTTACAAAAAAAAAAAAAAAAAACTTCAAGAGACTACTTGTAAAACTTAAACTAAAAATACAAAAATATATTTAAACTAGCTGACTCGACAGACGTTGTCCTGTCAAAAGCCATTGCGTAACTATAGCAACCGTAGTATGTTGATGCTAACTTGTCAATTTATAGTAAAAATTATCAGTATAAGTATATATAATTTGCAATAAATTAAAATTGCGACTATAATTTGAGATTTAAACTATCCTATCTCTCAAGTTGGATCGAACTGCACATGGTGTGCGAATTTTATTATAATCGGTTAAGTGGTTTAGGAGTCCATTGAGGACAAACATTGTGACACGAGATTTATATATATTTAAATTAGTTCAAAGCAAAGAGCATTAAAAGACAACGAAATAAATAATAGAATCAGTTAGTTTTGGAGTCGGTGCCAACCAGAGACAGTTTTGCTTTTACTTTCTCCATTTATAATGATGACTATGATCCTTTTTCGGCTCAGCATACCCTTTCCTTATAACCCAGTATACGCGAACGAAAATACTATACAGAACAGTCATTAATGAAAGGTGAAAGCAGATGTATGACGGATTTCTTAGCTAAGGGATCATTCATTAATCATGTGAGGCTCGGGGGTTCGGAAAACATCACGAAATATCGCAAGGGAAGAAGTAGATAGAAAAATTTCACGTGTATTTATTTTTCCTTAAATTTTTAAAATTTTTAGAGCAATATATATCAAAAAAAATACACGCGATATTATGGCGGGAGGGGTTATTTGTAACCTCACCAGTATCACCAGGGGGAGGGGGGGACGAAAAACATGATTAATGGACGACCCCTAAGTTAAAAGGTAGAAAAACAATTATCTTACACAATTCACTTTCTTCACAATTAATAAATACTTTTGCAATTACTGTGTATTTATATTATTTACCATTAATATTATTGATTTTATTTATCTGTTATTTTATTAATGAGGGACTCGCACTAAGGTATAGAAATGTAGAGTAACAAAGGGTTTGGAAAACAAACGCAATTATTGATTATTTTATCTTATCTTTGATAAGATAACTGTATAAATGACACGTGATAAGAAAGCAATTACTTTTACCTCGCGACCCACAAAGGAGGTGATAAAAAAATATTTGAAAAATAAATAAAAAAAATCTTTTTGATTTTTATAAGGGCTCCCATTTTTGATAATTATTCTTTTTTTATTAGAAAGCTGACGCTTCCCATGTGGTCCCATTTCAATTTAGTCCAGTTCTGATAATGGTATCCATGAGAAAACCATATAAGTCTTAAATTTGCATTAAGTACGTGCGCGACAAATAGATGAATAACTCAATAGTCGGTCTTTTGAAGTCGGTTTTTGTTTTTTGTTTTGTAAAAATAATGTTCTTGTAGGTATGTTAGATTCTCAATTTTAATTTAATTTTTTACTGTGAGTTAATTTTTTTCCTATGGGTTTTTTTACGCCTGAAATAAATGATTTTAATTTATTTATTTATTTATCTATCTAAGTGCCTTACATTTGAATAAAAATTGTACTGATAGCTCGCCGGCGACGATATCCACATACAAGCTCGGTGAGGTGCCCTTTGCGTTTTCTATTGTCGTTAAACAGTGTTAAATCAGCCGCAATACAGTTTTCAATAATTCTTTCTACGACTGAAATCGTTAGCAAATTCTGTATTACAACAATTTTTCTCAAACATCTCAGGGGGTTTATATCAAAAAGTTTTAGCATAAAGTCGTCGGTGAAAGATTTTTGGCTGCTCATTGAGATGGTTTCAAGGGTCGAGCTGTTGCAGAGAAGAAATAGTAACTCTTTTTCTGTCAGTTCACTGTACAACATTAAATGCTTTAGCTTTTTAAATGGAGCGTTTTGTACCACGATTTCTGGAATCATATGTGTCGGCCGTTCTATATTTAGTAAACTTAAGCTTTCTAAATTCGGGCACATTTCATTTATACACATCAACGCGTTTAGGTCTATCTGTGAGTCGTCTGAAATAGACAATTCTGTCAAATTACATCCTATTGTTTTTAGCACCTCATTTACTTTATTGGCATAAAAATTGAAATGTTTTAGTGTCAATCTACTTAAGTGTTGCAAGTCGTTAAGTGTTTTTAGATAGTTTTGGGGAAACTGATTGTTTTGAAGATATATCTCTTGGATAAACGGACACATTTGAACAATTAATTTCAGTTCTGTCAATGTGGGGCGTGTAGGAGTCCTACGTAGTCCGTCATTTAAAGTCCAATAGACTTTATTGATATATTTTAACTTAAACTGCTTCCTAGATTTACTATTTCCTGATGCAATCGCTGTTAAAGCACTCGTTATTAAATTTGAAGCGTAAGAATCAGTTGTTATAATAATTTGCTCGAGATTTTGACAACGCAAAAGAAGTGTCTCAACCTGACAAACTGATGGCCTGTGCAACGTGACGTTTTTCAAATAAAACAGCTGGGTCATTAGATCTGTACATTGGTCGTTCAGTGACATTGCTCCTGGAAACGGTAAATCTAACTCCTCAATAAATGTACAGTTCTCCACTAAACATCTATACACTTCGACGGAAGACTTGTCTGAACATTTAAACGTTTTGAGACTAGGTAAATGTTTCAGGAACTCGATAATGGCAGTCTGTTCGGAACCACTTATTTCTAAACATGAAAGACGAGTGAGTTTAAATGATTTGGAAAACGAGATTACGTCTATTCCAAGCTCATTCTTATTTAGTTTTAAAATTGATAATTTTTCAGAATAAAACAATATGTCTATCATTCGCCCGAGTTTTTCATATCTGTCCGGCGCTTCGGTCGTCTTTAGCAGATTCGATGAGGCTTGCACAAATCGAGCAGCTACCGCGTCGCAAAATGTCTGAGGCAAACACAGAAGGTCTCGAATGGCTTCAATCTGCCGAAGGAACAAGTCTTCAGGCATGTTTGGTGTTATTAGTAACTTCTCTACTTTTAATACTATCCATTCTCCGATTTTAGTTATCGCCAAGCATTCGAGCGATTCAGGTTTCTTCACAACGTAACGGTACATGATTTTCACCTGAAAAATACGGTCGAGTCAAGATTTATCTATCCACCAGAACTAGCCCCAATACAAGATTATAAGAAAAGGGTTTGCTTGGCAGAAAAAGGCTCGCAGTAATCATCATTATGAACAACTTTTACTATGGGGCCAACCCGGAATTTGCAAAACAAAATCAGCTGTTCCATACAAAAATGTCAATGACACTTGACAAATTGTATGGAACAGCTGATTTTTTTTCGCGAATTCCGGGTTGGTCCCATATGAGCACTATGAGTACTATGAGCCCTTTTCGGCTTAGCATACCCTATATGAATAACCCTGTAGATTGTATGTTAACGTAACTTAGACGAAACGCTGAGTTGTAAATGTTTAATTTAAGTTTATGTTAATAAAGAAATTTAAAAATCAATCAATGTTAAACTTTGTGGTAGGTTTGTGAATCAATAAACCTCATTCTGCGATAGTTTTGCGTTTCATTCAACATTTGAAACCCCCTACGCAAAAAGGGGGGTGTTATAAGTTTGACCGCTGTGTGTCTGTCTGTTTCTGTTCCATACATTTTGTCGAGTGTCATTCACATTTTTGTATGGAACAGCCGATTTTTTTTTGCGAATTTCGGGTTGGTCCCATAGTAAAAGTTATTCATAATTATGAGTACTATGACCCCTTTTCGGCTTAGCATACCCTTTATGAATAACCCTGTATTGTTTTGTAGGCTAGGAGCGCCTTTTAAAACTTTAGACTAATAAGATTAGATTTAATATTTACTTCAGCATTAAAACATAAATTGAGGGTAGTTATAAGTAAAAACATGTTATTGCATTACATGCTAACATACTAGGCTATCTCGCGTGTTTATAGGTATGGAAAATCATAAGACATCTTATTTAATACACTAGGCCCAAGTTTGGAGGCATTTTAAGACAGATCTAAACTAACTAAAAATATATCTGTCTTTATCATTGCAAGCCATTAGACAAGAATGCCAATAGTTTTAGAAAATTTAGATCTATCTTAAAAAGCCTTCAAACTTGGGCCTTATAGGGTTAAAAAGTAAACGATATCTTACCTTTTTCACGGATTATCACAAAAATAATATGCATGTACTTGCTATGAAATACATGTTTAATACATAGAAATATATTTCTATATTTTCTTTTTTTATAATATTAATTTCTGCATATTATCAAACGCACCCGGTACGTTCTACGTAATGTAAAGACATGATTCAAGACTTTAACATTTGAAGTGCTATTGATAATTTTATCTAATCAGATAATAAGTAACAGAAATGAGGCATTTTCATTAAAAAAAAGTTCGTGGTTTTTCGTAGGTGGCGCTGTAGGCGCCTAGTTTTTTTGTCAAATCGATTAGGTATGGTCACCTTTTATCAATTCCCTAG
Source organism: Alcis repandata (assembly GCA_949125135.1). Lineage (NCBI taxonomy): Eukaryota > Metazoa > Arthropoda > Insecta > Lepidoptera > Geometridae > Alcis > Alcis repandata. The sequence goes on along the minus strand of OX421244.1, from coordinate 8,275,469 downwards.
TGTAGGGGTAAAAATATTACCATAATAATTAGTCTTTCTACACAAACTTTTGAAGTAAAATTGCCGTAAGTAATTTTTTGTTTTCATAGAAAAATATTTAGTCATGATGATTTGTATTTAATGTCCACTCTAATCTAATACTATAAATTTGGAAATCAGAAAGTTAATTGGCATTACCTTTTAATTAAGAATTATTATTTAATCTATAGGCAGCACTTATCCCGTACTGGAACGACCTATCAGTCAAGTATCTGGGTGTCCATATAGATCGCTCATTAATGATGTGCCCACGTGTAGACCACGCCATCCACCAAGCCAAAGCCTCTCGTGCTCTCCTCCGTCCAGTCCTTACATCCAAGTTCCAAGCTGTCACTGAAGACAAAACTGGGAGTGTACAAAACCTATATCCGCTCGCGGTTAACATATGCGGCGGCTGCGTGGTACGCTATCTGTTCTTCTACCAACAAGAGGCTCCAAGCAGTGCAGAACCAGGGGCGTAGCTACCTCCGTATCTGCCGTATCAATTATACGGGGCCCCCAGGCCACGGGGGCCCCCGACGTGCGTAAGCAAAAATTTAAAAAAACTTCCCAATTTATTCCAATTTAATTGTGCATTACATACATTGTAATACAGTACAAACAATTATTCTTTTGGTTTAGTAATAAAGTATTAGTATAGTATTAGTAGCGATTTGTAAAAAGAACAATGACTGAAAGGAAAAGAGATTACCCCAGCGAAGCTATTTTATTTTATTAATTTTATGCAATCATTTTTTTAGCTCTTGTGAGAAATATTTATCCTACGCCAGATGTACAGGAACAACCATACGAGCCGCATATGAGTATCCACTAGAACGGACCGTGGCCAGGACGTGACCACGGGGCAGACGCCCCGTGAGCTGAAGCCAGGGCAATGGGCTTGTACGCCTGAGGCCTCAACCTACCACACTACATAAACAAGAACATTATTTTTACAAAACAAAAAACAAAAACCGACTTCACAAGACCGACTAAGTATTGAGTTATTCATCTATTTGTCGCGCACGTACTTAATGCAAATTTAAGACATATATGGTTTTCTCATGGATACCATTATCAGAACTGGACTAAATTGAAATGGGACCAAATGGGAAGCGTCAGCTTTCTAATAAAAAAAGAATTATCAAAATCGATTCACCCAGTAAAAAGGTATGAGGTAAAAAACATAAAAAAAAATTTAAAAAAAACATACAGACGAATTGATAACCTCCTCCTTTTTTGAAGTCGGTTAAAAAAGGTGGAAGACTCAAAAAAAAATGGAACGACCTATTTTAAGTCAATGTCATATTGACATAAAAACTTGAATAAATCAAGGGAATTGAAATTTATAGATTAAAAGTGTTAACAATACAAATCGTGGAAGAGTGTTCTCCAAACCAAATAAAGTTAATTCACACTATTAAAACTAGCCCTACAACCCTTGAGTTGACTGACGATAACAGTGCTACTAACGACAAAGCTCGGAACTTTACATTTCGTTTCACGCAATTTTTTACATCAGTATTGCCATACTTTTTAAATCAATTTGCTACCAAGTCGTAGCAGTGCTGCCACATCTGCAAAAAAAAATTCTTCTAAAACAAAAGTGTTGCTACTTCGAAAACTCAAGTTTTTACCAAATGCAACTATTATTTTCAAAAAGACAAAAAGAAACGGAGAAACATGCAGCAACCCTGTCAGATTCTATTAAAAAAGCAGTATTAAAAGAACTAAATTCAACTGTTGAACAGAATGTTTATTTTATTAGAAGAAAATTTGTTTTTAAAAATCGAAATAGAGAAGTTCTAAAGATGAAAATATAGAAATGAATCTAGAAAAAAAGAAACAGTCTTATATTCTATGAGTTCAAGGATTCCAAAAATAACATAGATAGATAAATAAACTTAAAGGCACTCAGAGGGTGCTGTGTTGCCAATTATCAGAAGTTATTATTGTCGAGCGATTCTATTTTCATCTATGTGGGCATGTAATAAGTAGGTTCTATTAGACAGACAGGCGTGGATAATCGAGCGAGAGGAATAAAACCATTACTTTCAACACACGTAGATTATAATTCATGAATTATGTCAGTGCATAGATGTTACAAGGATCAGTCCAAATATGATCTCCAATGGATATCATTCAAAGTATTCACAATTCACAATACAACTCAAGCAGACACTCCGCAGAACACGTAATGCGCATACGCGATACAATAAGATTCTATGACCGCCACTGTAATTCCAGATGTAATTGCAAATATTGTAATCCGCTTTTGACGTATCAACTTTAACTTCAGCCCAGTGGTGGATTTACGAGCAGGCTGAGTAGGCTAGAGCCTAGGGCGGCAGATTTCAGGGGCGGCAAATTCTGGGGCAAGTTTTTTTTATTTCGGACATGTTTTCTGAAAGAAAGTATTATTGTGAGCAGGGACGGGAGACGGGGCTAGTGTATCGAATTGTTTAGGTCGGTAGGGGCGGCAAAATGTTGAATAGCCTACGGGCGGCAAATGTGTAAATCCGCCACTGCTTCAGCCCCTTCTGGTTTGTGGCTCTTTTATAGATTCTAAAAGTATCGTTCCCGCGCTTTGGAGTTCATAGTTGTGCCAGAGTGGTAAACGTCAGCAGCTGTCACAGTCAGTTACGTTTTTTTGCCGTTATCTAAAAATTGGCTCTGAGCGCCGACAAACTCTTTATTGTTCACACCAGATATTAAAAACAAAAGAATACACTTAACATAAAACTAGTGCAACAATTGACGGCCTTATCGCTAAGAGCGATCTCTAAAATAATAGAATGAATCACCAAGACATCAAACGACCAGCCAGTTATTCCACCGCCAAGCAATAATGTGCAAAATTTACTGTGTTCCGGTTGGAAGGGCATTGTTTCCAGTGAAATTACAGGGCAAATGGGAGATTAAACAACTTATATCTCAGGGTGACGAGCGCAGTGCTGTGCCGCGCAGGGTCTTGAATTCTGCGAGTTCAAAATTCTGGGTGGCGCAGACCTGTTATGGGCAAACGTGACGTTTAATATCAGGCGAGCGATTTGCTCGTCTCGTCACTCAATTACATAAAAAAAAAAAAAAAAAAAACGATGTTGGCATCGAAATAAATGGCAAAAGGAGAGGCGACGCCCGATCTTAGTGAATATTATGTTGAACGCATGGAAGAGAAATGTTACGTCAGCCAAAAGCTGTCAGAGTAATGTAAGCTAATAATTATAATAGATCCAACCGTTTATTTTCTATTTGACAGATCTAATTTGACAATTATAGTGTTGTAACCAAGTGATTATAATAGTGGACACGATATCGATTCATTTTTCTATCGAGTCTGTGCGGAAAGAGAAGTCGTAGGAATGGCGCTAGTAAGTAGTAGAACGTCATTCTATTATCACTTTTGTTACATTGACACGTAATAATAATCTTCCTAAAATCAATCTATCTACCAATCTATATTTATACTACATTAGAATGCTACATTATACCCGTATAAAAATAGCTAATAAACAATATCGATATCTCAATCGTAACATCACTATGTTGATAGCCATAGAACGTAAATTTTTAAAAACGTTTGTTATTTTATGTAATTTATAAAAAAAACTACTGCACTTATGGACTCAATTTGTCAAAGATGATTATTATACGGGATCAAGGAGCAAACTTAGGCAGTTGTCATATTTTTAAAACCTCGATCACTTTTAAATATTTAAAAAAAATATATTTAAAAGTGATCTTTTGCGTAACATGACGCAGTTACGTTCTATTGGTGCTGTCAAAAAGAAAATAAACGGTTGGATCTAGTAAACGATTTTGTAATGTGTGAAAGCCTAGCGCAATCCCGCAGTTTCCAATCCCGCGGTATTTTTGCTGGATTGACTTCGTAACAGCGGGATTCCGCGTAGTTTATAGTCTTTTTATGGAATTTAAAATAATATACTTTATTATGGTTATAATAAGCTTTTTATTAAAAATACAAAACTCAACAACACCTTACTTACTAATAATTAATTGGCTGCTTATTTTACCAGTTCGGCTACTTATTTATTAATAAAAGGTCCAGAAACAAAAAACATATCAATATTTGGTAGAACTTTTGTACTACACCTAACTAAAAATATTAATTCTAATCTTTATCTGAGGTAATAGTTTTAATCAGTCTTTTGTATTCACAAAGATTATCATAATATGTATTTAGTTTACTAAGTCTTTTAATTTTTCTTACTAAATAATTCATCGTAATGTTAGAAATATGAAATAATCAAATTATCAGCCACTTCTCTTTTTGAAAATGAGATCTTAAAAAACAAATGGCATCAATGGTTTTATCTCCCAACCTACTTCTTATAGAACTACTTATGTAGCCATATTATGCTTGCGGATTCGCAAGATATTGCGGGATCCCACAGAGCCTAAAATTGAGCTGGATCCCGCTGGATCTCGGGATCCTTACTTAGCTGGATTGCAATCCCTACCAGCGCCCCTGTCGGGCGTAAATGCAAACTGCACGCATACAATTTTCTATCGAATACTCGCTACGAATTTAGTCAGAATGTATGCTTGACCTACTGTCTTGTGTCTACGTTAGGGCTACAGGTAGATGTTATACGGTAAATAGATCGACAACTATGGGCCTATTATCCAAGAAAATACGTACATTCATACTTACATTAAAAAAATAAACGATTATACAATTAATTAACACTATTAAATTTTTAATACATAATAATATTGTAAAGTTATTATTAAATATATTACAAATTTCATTTGTATCCATCCAAATTCTCATCATCATTTAAAATTTTATCAGAGTCAATATCACAGTTACCACCTTTTCCTGTCTCTTCTTTAATAATTTGCCACGCAATTTAATTTTATTGATGGCGTTTTCAACCCTCCATTTTAGGTGATTTTTCGTTGCAACATCTTACTTTATTTATTCAAGTTGTTCTTAGAAACGTTACTATATCATATATATTCGATAGAAACATGTATGCAAAATGTGACAGCGCCCTGTCGGGCAAAGATAGAAACTGCATAATCTTAATAATATATATATAAATCTCGTGTCACAATGTTTGTCCTCAATGGACTCCTAAACCACTTAACCGATTATAATAAAATTCGCACACCATGTGCAGTTCGATCCAACTTGAGAGATAGGATAGTTTAAATCTCAAATTATAGTCGCAATTTTAATTTATTGCAAATTATATATATACTGATAATTTTTACTATAAATTGACAAGTTAGCATCAACATAGTTACTACGGTTGCTATAGTTACGCAATATTTGACATAGAATTGACGCAATGGCTTTTGACAGGACAACGTCTGTCGAGTCAGCTAGTACCTATATACTTTTCTCTATCGAAGTGCAAGGTATTTGCATACGGTTTAACAGATTTTCCAAAAACACTCTGGAATAAGTCACCTTTAAAGGAAAAATACGTAATACAGTAGCGTCTAGTACGTTAACACCATTACATTTATCATAGAACCGTAGCCAGAATCGTAAAAAAAAAGCGTTTTTCCATACAGTTTGTCGAGTGACATTGACTGTTTTTTATGGAATAGCTATTTCTTTTAGCGATTTCAGGTTCGTTCTCGTAGAAAAAGCTGCTCTTTCATAATGATGTGCTAGACTCTTTTGCGGCTTAGTGTTACTTTTTCTTATAGCCCTGTATGTGCTAACCGATCAAACCTCTACCAACTGTACCTCTACCTCCACCTCAAGCGAAGCAGTTTCGAAGTATCCTGTCTATGACTGACTTTGTAAACTTACTCTTACGAATATACAATTTTTCAAACAACGCAACGGATTTTTCGTCACGACTCTTATCATTACATCGTCAGTTAAAACATTTGGGTAAGCAAATATAATGTACTCAACATTTAGACAATTTGACAGTATAAAGGTTAACTCGTCGTGCTGCGGGTCGCCATCTATAGATAGGCGTATTAACTTCAAAAATGGGAATGGTTTTGCAACAGGTTTATTGAAACAGTCGAAGGCTGATGGTTTTAAGTCTATGACAAGACTTTTCAGATATGGACATGTTTGGCTAACATAAGCCAACGCATTTAAATCTATTTCGAATTTAGCCAACCGCAACTCCACTAGACTTCACTTCTAACAGTTGTAATAAGTGATCTTTATGAAATCGAAATAGTATAGTCTCAATTTATGTAAGTGCTGTAAATTATTGAGAGGTTTTACATAGTCTTGGGTATTTGATTTGAAATAATGATTTCTTGAATTAATGGACATATCTCAGTAATGATTTATAATTCTTCAAATGTTGGGTGATTGCCATCATTGAAAAATTGTAACTTCAACTGTATTTTATCTGTTTTAAGTTAGTGTTTAAGTTTTACAATGTCTCGTAGAGAACTGTAAGCTAATTGAGGAGCTATATTTGTTTTACACAGAATGTGAAGTATTTATTTAATTACAGTTACCTAATTTAAGAAGTGTTAAACTTAACGAAACATCAGTAACTGAAAAAGGTGTTGAGACTCTTTTGACAGCTTGTAAAAAGGTTGGACATTGAAGTTATGGGGGACGGAGTAAAAGAGCTCGCATAATACACGCCTTAAAAACATTACATCACCAAAAACAAATAAAATACAGTTGACGTTAAAATTATTCAATGATGGCAATCACCCAACATTTGAAGAATTATAAATAATTGCTGAAATATGTCCATTACTTCAAGAAATCACTTTTTTGAAATCAAATACCCAAGACTATGTAAAACCTTTTAATAATTTACATAACTTACGTAAATTGAGACTATAGACTATTTCGATTTCTATAAAGATCACTTATGATCATATAAGTAAACAATCTATAGCCAAACCGTTTCGTCCTCGCCGGCGCGGTAGTGCGTGCCCCCCCTCTGTCCCCCGCGCCTCTGTACCGCGCAGGCGAGGACTAAGATAAACGGTTTGGCTATAGTGGAGTTGTGGTTGGCTAAATTCGAAATAGATTTAAACGCGCTGGCTTATGTTAGTCAAACATGTCCAAATTTGAAAAGCCATATCATCGACTTAAAACCATCAGCCTTCGACTGTTTCATGAAACCTCTTTGCAGTCGGAGCAGTTTATTTGCATGTTTGTGAGACCAGTGAGTATGAAAGTTTGAAAAACTAGTATCTGATTGTCCCGATTTGTCCCTAAGCGTTTAGCTGGTCAGATTTTCAGAAAACAATGTCTCTGTTACTCGATTGATTATGTCTTGCAAACTTGCAAATGAACTGCTTCGACAGCAAAGAAGTTGATATCATCAAATTTTTAAAACAACTATCCAATCTCAAATCATTTCGTATCTTGGTATAACTGTACCGGAAAAGTTTTACAATGCCTCGTAGAGAACTGTAAGCTAATTGAGGAGCTATACTTGTTTTACACAGAAAGAATAAATTATAAAAGTAATTATTTAATTACACAGTTACCTAATTTAAGAAGTGTTAAACTTAACGAAACATTAGTACTTAAATGAAAAGCATTGCGTAGTCAAATACAGGTAAAGTACAGTTTAAGTTAAAATTTTTCAGTGATGGCAATCACCCAACATTTGAAGAATTATACTTCGCACTTTGTCCTCGAAATTAGTATTAGTAGATATTATATACACATGTAGTTTCGCTAGGTGACACCACTCTTTGCACTAATTGTTGAGAGAATGTAGGTAGAATTAAACAAGTTAAAATATCCGAGGGTAGATATAACCCACCTCGCCATTTTGTCGTTCTTATTCTCCATTCGCAATTTAGTGCTCAACCACTCCGGACACTTTCAATTCAACAAAAGTAATTATAATACTTAGTGTTCTTTTTGTTATTCAAAAAATACCTAAAAGAAAACGCTCGAAAGCTGTCAAAGAAAACCGCGGAATTTTAATGCGTAAAATTAAAAAATTAAAGTGAAAAATAAGTCGTATAAAAGTGACGTTTCTAGTAGTGATTCCGAGGACTCATTGGAGCAACGGATAATAGTACGAAGTACAGTAGGTACATCGACAAGGTATGTAGTGGTATTACTATGTATTCATTACCTTAATAATTATAAAGCAAAGTTCATAAGAATGCAACCGAGATCGCCAGCGGTGCTATTTCGCCGCATTCAATATTGTTATCAGTTGGAACTGATAACCTCTGGCACGGGGCAGCCTTAAAGCCCATTAATCTGTCAATGCAACCGAACTAACCATCAGGGTTTTTTCACCGCATACGACATTTTATCAGTTGAGACTGATAACCTTTTTCTCTTAGCTGGCACCGGGCAGCCTTAAAGCCCATTAATCTGTCAATGCAACCGAACTAACCATCAGGGTTCTTTCACCGCATACGACATCTGTCAATGCAACCGAACTAACCATCAGGGTTTTTTCACCGCATACGACATTTTATCAGTTGGGACTGATAACCTTTTTTCTTTTAGATGGCACTGGGCAGCCTTAAAGCCCATTAATCTGTCAATAAATGCAATCGAACTAACCATTGGGGTTTTTTCACCGCATACGACATTTTATCAGCCGGGACTGATAACCTTTTTTCTTTTAGCTGGCACTAGGGCAGCCTTAAAGTTCAATTATTATCTCAATGAATGCAACCGAACTAACCATTGGGGTTCTTTCACCGCATTCGACATTTTATCAGTTGGAACTGATAACCTTTTTGCTGACACTAGACAGCCTTAAAGTCCACTAATCTGTCAATGAATGTAACCGAACTAACCACCGCGTTCAAAATTTGATCAGTTACTCGAAACTGAAAACACAATAACTTTTAATCATTTACTTTGAGCAAAATTTTAAGACCTTTGGACTTGTTGTTATTATATAAACTAAACGTATATTATATAAGGTTAAAAACCTATACTTACAAGTCAATATCGACTCATTCCTGAGTCACCCCAACCAAACCTGGGCCCAGACGACTGAATCCCAGAGCCTCCAAATCACGTGACTGTATAGGACGTTGATAATTTCGGCGCAGATCTCGTCGACACTTATGGAGGTAAAGCGGCGACGGTCCCTATAGTTACCAGTAACTTAGTATAGTTAGTATTTGCGATCTCAGGACCGCAAATAATATCGCGGACATAATTGTCGACGATCCAACTTCATCGACAACAGAACCTTTAAAATTAGATGAAGAGGTACTGGAGGTTTTGGGCAAACACCCGATAATCACAATGAAAATTGTAACGACACCCGTTCAGAGTTGCAACCGCCTCAAATATATCGCGCCTGAAGGTTACAATATACATATATTTTGACTAAGTACTCAATGCCTGCATGCTATGCCAGCAATTATGCTTGCACATCAATGCTCCACAGCTTAACCCTGAAACAAAAGCTGCCCTTCCAGAACGGCACTGAAACCGGACAAAGAAATCGAAGCCGAACAAAAACAAATGGCACGTGTTATATCATGCCTTGCTGAAGTTATTACTATTACTTGCTATATGGCGACTTAGCAACTTGCAACACAAAAAATAAAATAAAATAAAAATATACATTTTTGTTATAAGTAATTAAGAAACATTTAATAAATAAATAAAAAATTTACCGGTCAAACCTACACATACGAGCACATAAACCGCTCGGTCTGTAAAGCGCAATCAGTCGCGCGCTTTTTTGCGCTGATTTAAAAAAAAATAAATAAAATAAAATAAAATAAAATAAATAAATAAATAAAAAAATAAAAAACTGAATACAGCATTTTTCTTCTTGTAATTTTTATTTTTTTTCTAAAATTTATTAAAAATTTATAAAAACAGGTAATGTTGCATATTTTACTTATGTTGATGCATATTTTACCAATTTCACGAATGTTTCACCAATTTATTATACATAATTATTATAAACTTTTTATGTTGCATATAATCCGGTTCTTATAAATTACAAATGACCATAGTACTATCCTCTCTTGGATAGCTGGAAGTTTTCCTCATCGGTCGTTCAGGAATCTGTTCCTAAACCACACATATATACAAATTCTGATAAACAATCGAAATAATTGTATTTAAATTAAAATAATAATAATATAATTAATAAGTTTACAAAAACTGAACATTTTAAACTTGGATGGGGACTTACGCACTGCAGTAAAATTATTTTCTCAGAAATGCTATATGGCACCTTTGATCTCAAAGATGCATATTTTCTTTTAAGATATCACAATGGCTTTATAAAAACCTTCGGTTAATTTTCAACGACAAATACGACTATTCCAATGTAACATTGTGCCGTTCGGCTTAAGTACTGCAAACTGCACCGTTTGCTTTTACAAACATTATGAATCTGTATATAGTCGATTGGCTACTAATAAGTCAGTGCCCTGAAATGCTACTGATAAATATTGAAATGACGAGAAAACCATTTACTTCTCTGAGTCTTACGAGGAGAAAAGTGTGTTGACACCTTCAATTACATGCTAATTTTTAGGCATGATCATAGACTCTTATCAGATGTCGCTAAGTCTAACCTTGGACAAAAAGTTACACATTAAAACTGAAATAGATAATTTTACTAAAAAGAGACGCTGTTGATTTAGGAAATTCACACAAATCAAAGGTTTATTAGTGTCGGCTTGTTCAGCCATTGAGTATGGGTATGGGCTTTATACTAAGGAAATAAAACGCTGCAAATATCTTAACTTATGATGTTGTGATAAGTTTATGAATGTACCCGACACTCTGTTGCCCGATATTAAGTGGTGGATTAGTGCCATAGGCCAATCAACACACCATATCAGAAACGACGTGCTGTGCACGTTACAGAAATTTATTCTGACGCCTCAACTACGGGGTGGGGGCGAACTGTAAAGGTCAAACTGCAAGTGCTCAATGGTCAAGTAGTAAACAAGAAAGGCATTGAAATTACCTCGAGCTGCTTTCATAGCTCTTAATTTTTTTCCAAGGATTTATACGGCTGTCTGATACTTTTGCATCGACAACACCACCGCAATTCTGCGATAGCTTACATTAACCGCATGGATGGAATTCTATTTCCAATCTTACTAAAACAGCAAAAGAAATTTGGCCTCACGGCTACAAAGATTTTTATCTTCACGTCCTATAGTAGATCATGTATCAATGTTCTCGCTGATTTTGAATCACGTAAAACACACCCAGATATCAAATAGGAGTTAGCTGATTGGGCTTCCCAATACTTAGCAGCATCTTTTGAGCTGCCTGAAATAGATTTGAAAGTCGAATCATCAATAAATGTAATAGATACATATCGTCACACAAAGATCTTGACGCAGTCGCTTTTAATTCATTTGCAGTCATGGTCAGACATCTTATTTTTATTTACACCTTCCCTTCATTTTCAATAGTCCTAAGAAGGCTGCGAAAAAACATTTCAAACAACGCATGTGGCATTGTGATTGTAGCAATGTTTCATTGTACCAATGTTCCTACACAAGCATGGTTCTCTTTGTTCAAATCCCTACTTGTGTCTGATATCGCTACGTTTACACCTAACGATAATATTTTGATATCGCATTACAAATCGCAGATATATTCCAATCTTACCCTGGCTGCAGGAGTGTTATCAGGCTTTATCAAGTCGAAGCCTACAAGTTGCCTCACTGACTAAAAGCTCCAATAAACAACATGACGGATTTCTCTGGAAGTGGTGGTCGTATTGCTTAAACAATTACAATGTTGTTCTATATAAGGCCTCAATCCCTAGCGTACCTAATTGTCTTTCTATCGAAAATGTTTAGCGACGGTAAACCTCCTTTACCTAAATACAATGCTACCTGGGGCACCAACAGTGTTTTAGGTCACTTATGCATAATTGACAATTGTCAATTGGTAATGAAAAGCTTGATATAAATAAACATTCCTGGTTTCAAGCAGTCAGTTTTCTTCTTACCTTTTTTCTACGAAAACCCAGCAAAAATACTACAGGCATACATAGACAAATGCGATATTTTATTCACTTAAACCAGTCGGCAAACTGCGACTGCCGCACGCTCGCTTGGTGTCAGTCTTGACACTATCCGCAACACTGCGGGATGGAGCCACAGCTCCACTACCTTCGTTCCGTTTTACAACAGGGTTGTTACCGATGCCTGTCACCTGTCCTTAGCTCGAGCAATTATTAATATAATAATAATACACCATCAGGCGAATAGATGCCTAGATACTGTTATAGCTAAATATAACAATTAAGTTAAGTAATAAGGTAGTAACGTAAAATATGAATATTTTCACGTAAAATATACCTACAGTACCTATGGTTGTGCTTAATAAACATTAAGTTGATTTCACACGATTAACGTGTCATTGACAATACTTCTTTACATGACTCTCAAAGTCTACATGTGTATATAATATCTACTAATACTAATTTCGAGGACAAAGTGCGAAGTATAATTAGTGATTAAACGAACTTACCTTTGTGAAGTTCTATCATAATTATACGTAGCACTTTGTCCGAAGAAATTAGTATGTACTCCCGCCCCCCCAGGAGCAAACGCAACCCTTGAATATCATTAGAACTAAAGAAGCATGCCAATGACAAAGGTGTAATTAGGTGTGTAATATAAATATGTATATCTCTAAACTAAATGAAGAATAAGAACGACAAAATGGCGAGGTGGGTTATATCTACCCTCGGATATTTTAACTTGTTTAATTCTACCTACATTCTCTCAACAATTAGTGCAAAGAGTGGTGTCACCTAGCGAAACTACATGTGTATATAATATCTACTAATACTAATTTCTTCGGACAAAGTGCTACGTATAATTATGATAGAACTTCACAAAGGTAAGTTCGTTTAATCACTAATTATAAATCATTACTGAGATATGTCCAATAATTCAAGAAATCATTACTTCAAATCAAATACCCAGGACTATGTAAAACCTCTCAATAATTTACAGCACTTACACAAATTGAGACTATACTATTTCGATTTCATAAAGATCACTTAATACAATTGCCAGAAGTAAACAGTCTAGTGGAGTTGTGGTTGGCTAAATTCGAGATAGATTCAAAGGCCTTGGCTTATGTTAGTCAAACATGGCCAAATTTGAAAAGCCTTGTCATAGACGTAAAACCATCCGCCTTCGACTGATTCAGTGAACCTGTACCAAAACCATTCTCATTTATAAAGTTGACACTCCTATTTATAAATGGTGATCCGCAGCATGACGAGTTAAGCTTTATACTTTCAAATTGTCCAAATGCTGAGTGCATTACATGTGCTTACCCAAATGTTTTAACCGACGATGTAATGATAAGAGTTGTGGAGAAAAACCCATTGCATTGTTTGAAAAAATTGTATATTCGTAAGAGTAAGTTTACAAAGTCAGTCATAGACAGGATGGTACCAAACAGTGCTTCGCTTGAGGTGCAGGTGGATGCAAAGCTGGTAGAGGTTTGATCGGTTAGCAAATACAGGCCTATGAGGAAAAGTACTACTAACCCGCAAAGGACTATAAATCATCGTTATTAATGAACAGCTTTTCCTATGAGAGCAAACCTGAAACCGCTACAAGAAACAGCTATTCCATAAAAAACAGTCAGACTCTCGACAAACTTTATGGAAAAACGCATTTTTTTTACAATGGTTCTGGACCATCGCCAGCGATGGTTCTATGATAACTATTATGGTGTTAACCTGTTAACGTACTAGAGGCCGCTGTTATAAGTATTTTTCGTTTATTTTACAGATATAAAAGGTGACTTATTCCAGAATGTTCTTAGGAAATCTGTTCAGCCGTATGCAAATACCTAGCACAAGTTTTGATGTAAATTCAGTGACCAAATCGCTCGCTTGATGTTATACGTCACGTTTGCCCATAACAGGTCTGCGCCACCCAGAATTTTAAACTCACAGAATTCAAGATCCTGTGGCACAGCACTGCGCTCGTCACCCTGAGATATAAGTTGTATAATCTCCCATTTGCCCTGTATTTTCACTGGAAACAATGCCCTTCCAACCGGAACACAGTAATGTTTGCACATTACTGCTTGGCGGTGGAATAACTGGCAAAGGTGTGGTACTTCCCCAGGCGGGCTCTGCAAAAGAGCCCTACCACTACAAACAACGTAGTGACTATTTGATAGAAAAATGTATGGACAATGCAGTTTCTATTTTTGCCCCTGTCGGGCAATTTACGTACATGTTTCTATTGAATACTCGCTACTAACGACAAAATATGTGCTAGAATACCGCTCTTGGTCAATGATTTTACATTTTAAAAATTACTTGTAAAACAACACTGGCTAAATAGGCAAGAGTTCTAAGACAAAATTAAAGAAAACTATTTGTCTCATATCATTAATTGCAGTTTCTGATCATCTGATTTGATAAAATGATCAATATCACCTCAAATAGTCAATCTTGAATTGGTATTGTGTAACACATATCGGGTGTTTTTGATAAAATATATAAAAATTATAATATTTAACACACACCACATAGCGGCCAAACTTATTATAACAATCCCTCTTTTTGCGCCAGGGGTTAAAAAGTAAACGAAATCTTACCTTTTTCACGGATTATCACAAAAAATGCTTGTACTTGCTATTAAATGTTAAATACATAGTACTATTAAATTTTATAATTTTTATATATTTTATCAAAGACACCCAGTACGTAGTAATAATTCAAGATTGAATATTTGAGGTGCTATTGATCATTTTATCTAATCAGATGATCAGAATTTGCAATTACTGATTTGAGGCAAGTAGTTTTCTTTCATTTTGGCTTAACAACTCTTGCTTATTTAGCCAGTGTTGTTTTACATGTAATTTTAAAATGAAACATCACTGACTTAATTATAGCTGTATCCTAGCAAAAATTTTGACATAAATACGTAGCGAATATTCGATAGAAACATGTATACAAAATGTGACAGCGCCCCTGCCGGGCGTAAATAGTAACTGCATTGTCTATACATTTTTGCAATCATATACTCATTCCGTATTTCACGTTATTTATGCTAGGTATTGGCATACGGCTGAATAGATTTTCTAAGAACACTCTAGGAAAAGTCACCTCTTATACAATAAAGGAAATATACTTAATACAGCAGCCTCTAGTACGTTAACACCATAACATTTATAACAAAAACCATCGCCAGTATCGCAAAAAAATTAGTTGTTCCATACAGTTTGTCGAGTGTTATTAACTGTTTTCTATGGAATAGCTCATTTTTAACGCAATTTCAGGTTTGTTCTCGTAGGAAAAGGTGTTCATTCATAATGAAAAGTAATAGTCCGTTACGGCTTAGCATAACTTTTCCTAATAGCCCCGTATTTGCTAACCAATCAAACCTCTACCAACTGTGCCACTACTTCCATCTCTAGCGAAGCACTGTTTTGAACCATCCTGTCTACGACTGACTTTGTCAACTTACTACTCAAGGGTACCATTCAAGAAAGCAGTTGTTACATCAAGATGTGTCACATCAAGGCCTAATTGAACTGACAGTGTAAAAAGTAACCTTAAAGTAGTATATGGTGTGAACAATAAAGAGTTTATCTATCTATCTATACCTCACTACGGGAGAGAGTTTCCGTAAAGTCCACACGTTCAACTTGTGAAAAGCCTTTGGCTACTAAAGGCGCACAAAAACAAACTTTATGTTCACTATCATATTTCTTACGAAGCACCCACTTGCACTGCACAGCTTTACCGTGCTTTGGAGCATCACTTAACTCCCATGCATCATTTTCTTCAAAGCACTGTACCTCTTCTCTCATTGCCGTCATCCACTGCTCCTTTTCTGGTCCATTTAATGCTGCTTCAAGACTTAGTTCACGGTGGTGAACTAGGTCTTGAAGGTCTAGAAGAGCGGTGGCTCTTCATAGGTTGGTTACGCCATACCTTTCAACAGGTTTTCTTTGACACTTACTAACCACCACTGCTGGAAAAGCTTCCGCTATGATTAACTCATTGTCAGTTTAGGACGCAGATTTATATGAATCATCTCGGCTGCTTGATCAGTCACAGACATAGGTAGGATCGTCTGTATCTACAACAGTTTT
Organism: Alcis repandata; assembly: GCA_949125135.1. Lineage (NCBI taxonomy): Eukaryota > Metazoa > Arthropoda > Insecta > Lepidoptera > Geometridae > Alcis > Alcis repandata. The sequence continues at coordinate 8,259,418 of OX421244.1, read as the reverse complement.
CTCTGTTGAGTTATCTATTTCATCTGAGTTTTCTTTCTCCGACATTTCTACTTTTTCATTTACTACCACCAGAGCTGTGTCCGAGTCTTGCTTCTCCTTGATTATGACATCTCTGCGTAGTAATTTTCCTTGTTTTTGGGTTGTACAATCTGTATCCTTTTACATCATCTGGATGCGTATCTAGAATTAATTTCTCAGCCTTATCCCATTTGTCTTTGTATTTTGGGAACATGCACCATTGCTTTACTGCCAAATATTGACATGGCTCAGGTCTGGTTTCTTACCTGTCCACTTTTCATATCATGCCTAAACTGACGGCTGGCGTTCTATTTTTTAGATATACTGCAATATGTACTGCTTCTGCCCAGAAACATTTGTTGAGATCTGCTTTAAACAGTAAACTAGACTTTGGAGTGTATGGGTTGGTCTTCTGATGGACGATACCAGCTCGTTTCATGAAGTTCTCCATCTCGCGTGAACAATACTCCACTCCATTGTCGGTTCTCAATACTTTTATGTTGTTTCCTGGTTGATAGTAGGTTTGTAAAGAGTTCTGGTACACACAAAATGTCTTTCACTTTCACGTCGTACTGCTGAGAATTGACTTCTGTTGTCATAAATGTATCTCTGGCGTATAAAACGGGAACAGTCGTCTTGTTTGCTACTATAATTTCACTTTTATCACGAACTTGACGATGTTGGCGATGTTTTACATATGCGTGCTCGCACCAGAGTCAACATACCAGTCGTTGGATTGGTAATTTCCATTAAAAAATGCGGCACTGAAAGCATTTGCTTCATGAGCTTCATCTTAGGTTTTTATTCTTGCAATTGCAGCATCGTATTGATTTTCTGCCGGTTGAAGCTTCATCTGACGTTGACAATGACATCTGTGATTTGGCGCCGCGGTTAGTGTTGCCACTTTTCCACCGCTTCTGCTTTGACAAAAAAGCTTTTTCCGGTCCACTGCTACCAACTTCTTCACACATGATTTTTATGACGTCAGCGCTAATGGCGATTCCTGAAAGCTCGATACTCGATGGCCGTAATCATTGGCGAAAAATTTACCCAGCAATCCCGCCAAAAGTAATGATCCAACCCATTTGTCTGAGATCTCAAATTCTGTCCCTTTTAACCTTTGCGCGGTTTCCACTACTTGAGACACGTATGAAATCATAGAATCACAATTTTCGAGGCGTATAGCGTATTGAGATCAACTTTCGAAGCAAGGTTATTTTTCTTTGAATCCCCGTCATCAAATAACCTCTTCAATTTATTCCACATACCGGTCACTGTTGTCTCACTTTTATATGCACGTATAGCGAGGAGTCGATGGACATCACAAGCTTGGCTTATGTTTTTTTATTTTCGGCTTCTGTGAATGACGCCGGCACATTTACGATGTCGATGCCCTCGTCGTATCGTCGTAATTTTCGCGACCCTTCAGCCTCGGCACGTTCACAAGGTAGCCCGCCGTCGACCTAATCCACTTTTTACGTAAAATTACTGTTAAATACTTCAGAAAACGCGATCGCCCTTATCCTAATGATACACACTTGGTGTGAGTTGGTGGCTTGGATGAAAAATCATAGGTACTGGATACACTGGAGAGACATTGCCAGCCCGCTCGTCATGTCAACACATTGTCTTGTTTCCTTATCTATATCATTGATAGCCACGTTGAGTAAAAGAGAAAGCTATTGGAAGCTTGGCAACCCCGCACTGTATGTGTACTTCGTGTCCACTTTTGACCGACTAGTCGGCCACAACATTGCGACTCGTGTGCCTAAAAGGCTAAAAATATACTGAAAGATTGATACTACAAACGAATATTGTTATGTATTAGGAAAGATGTCGTGTTGTGCTGCGTTCTGTACATCAAGAACAACCAAAGGTGGAGTAAAAGACCCGGATTTATCATGTCACACGTAAGTTTTTTTAGCAAAAATATCTTATTTAATGAAGTTTTAAAGCGATATATGTATTTCACATTAAAGATATACGCCCCTGACATCATATAATTACCAAGTAGTCGAAGTTAACTGTGGATTTAAAGCTTTAATTCATGTTATTTAGATACATAGTTTGACGCCTCCCGGCTAGTGATGTGCCTGCAGCGTCCTTAAGATTTTATCGATATTTACAACGATGTTTCTATAGCCCTTGTTTGTATTTTTCCAGGGTGTAAAACCACTATGTTACTAAAGAATAGGTACAGACTACAAAAAATTAAATGACAACTATAGAGTTCATACAACGCTTTTATATGTGATGAAATATGAGCGCCAAATTCAAATTAGTATATTTAAGTCGTGACCGTCGTCGTCATTTGAATTAGGATTGTGAATTTATTAAATAAAATTTTATCATAACTGTTTTCTTAGTTGCCATGATCTGCAACCCATTTGATAAAACGTGTATGCAAGCATTTTTTATCGATAAATTTCGTAATAGTTCCCTTCCCTACTCACGCACACTAATGGAGACTTAGAAACTCACACCAACATAAAAGTGACACGCTACCAAAGCTTTCACTCCTTCCACTAAGATCCTACTTCCATGGTTGGTGGCAGTTCGTACTCGTAGACTAACTTTGCTTGATAGGATCAGTGATGCCAACTCCAAAAATTCTGAGTTCCTAGATTCTTAATCAAAAGTAGCTAGAAAGTCGCTAAAACTAACTCCACCAAGAGCGGATCCAAAATGTTGTCTGGGAGAATACCTATAATTTTGTCGGGGACAGAAAAGGCGGTATCAAATGTTAGGATAGGTAAAAAAATTAAGGTAATTATTGGAGAATTGGCCGTATTCATTAGCAAAACTTAGATTTGAAAGAAAATTGGACGTGTTTCTTTGAATATTTTTTGAAATATCTAAAGCTAGGGCTGTTTTAATTTGTACTCCAAAAGTCGCTAAACAATTTTTGTCGTCAAAACTTTATTTTAGTCGCTAAGACTTGAGCAAAAGTCGCCAGTTCTAGCGACTAACTCGCTAAATTGGCAACACTGGATAGGATCAATATATATATATATACAGGGTTGCCAACTAACATAAATATTGGATAGTTAGATATAATTTCTACAAGATCCAAGTGAAGCCAAAAACTACCACTGCCTGTGTACGTAAACACGCACGCAATAGTGACGCATAAAAACCACCCGAATATCAAAATGTCATTTCGATAATTGAATTCAAAATTAAAACCTAAAAGTTTTGATGTTAATGTGTATCATGAGATGTTAATTACGATAAGTAGATACGTGGAAATTTATTAAATACTTGTTCCAAAGTAGGTACTTCTTGGAATCCGAGTGGCCGAGTGGTGGCCCTGGTGTCACAGATAAACACATGACTGCGGAAAACATTTACCTTGTTAGTACGTTTTAAAACGTGAGACCAAGGAAATTTTGGAAGAAAATATCAGATGAATGAAGAAAAACCTAACAAAATCGTCAAAAGCATAAAATGCTCGGACATTGTCGCTGAGGAAAAATGTTACGTTTTATTTAATAAATAATTAGATATTTATTTTTTGGAAGTGACTATTTGTACGGGTACTGTACGGCGATTCTGTAACTCGTTAGGGGGCTATGGGCTTAACGATTCGGGGACGGTATCGTAGTCATAACGAATTTCACCGCGTGTAACGACAGTTCATAACGACGGTATGATTCTGTAACTACGAATAGCGACACCTCGACGTTACATAATGGGATAACGAATCGTCGTTATGGATACCGACAGGATGTGACGTATTTGCACAAATATTTAGTAAATTACTAGAATTTTATCGAATCTCGCCCTAAAATAGTTTAAATTCGTGCCGCCGTGGTGCGAATGGCGGTTCAAATTTCAAATCGAGGCGCTTACAATTAGTCTTGTGCAAAACCATCGTTTAGTAAACATCGTGAAAATCTATCAGTCCAACAATATAGGGTTATTCATAAAGGGTATGCTAAGCCGAAAAGGGCTCTTAGTACTCATCATTATGAACAACCTTTACCATTGGACCAACCCAAAATTCGCGAAAAAATAATCAGCGGTTCCAGACATTTTGTCGAGTGTCATTGACATTTTTCTATGGAACAGCTGATTTTTTTTTCGCGAATTTCGGATTGGTCCCTTAAAAGTAATGATGTTCCCGCTTAGCATAACCTTTATGAATAACCCTGTATAGTATAGTGTATTTTTGCTTCTTTTCCATCGGTGCAGTGTAGTGTATTTTTGCTCGGAAAATAATAAAATCTATTCCACAATATTTTTATAGTAAATCTGCATTGATAATTCTTAATTTCTACAAAATTGAACTTACTTGTTATTTCAAACGTCCTAATTATTTTTCACTTTCGGAGCAAGTTTTTCATCAGTGTAGTGTATTTTACTCGGAAAATAATAAAATCTATTCCACAATTTTTTCTACAGTAAATCTGCATTGATAATTCTTAATTTCTACAAAATTCAACTTACGTACTTGTTATTTCAAACGTCCTAATTATTTTTCACTTTCGGAGCAAGTTTTGGAGTTGAGAAAAATATAAGAAACGTGCACGCTTTCGTACGAAGCGTCGTTATAATGGTCGGTATAGCGTACGTATCGAGGGGTCTCTGAGCCTCGCTATCCACTCGTACCTAGCGACATCATAACGACACTTTTCGGTACCAACGACAAAACTCGTTAAGAATAGTGTACAGAATCGCACTTGTCGTTGTCGACCAGTTTTGACTGGTCATCACAACACAGGGAATCCTGTGTCTTGAATTATTAATTTATTAAAATTCAGAAAAGAAATTAAAGTTGACAAATATGCATCCAGCTTGAAAAATCAAACGCGACTCGCTTAATACTTTGTCACTACATAGAGAGATTATATAGATTTAGTTTATGTACCTAGTTTAACTTTTTATTATTTATTTATATTGTTTTCATCTTTTTTTTCAATAAGGGCCTTTTCTAGTTTCCACCACTGGTAACGCCCCCAGTGGTGTCAACTGGGACAAACTCTTATAATGATTCCCGATTCTTACCACTTACGATGTAGGAGGTCTGGAGGTGACAATTGGGAATGACCCTTTATTTAGATAATTCTTTATTTTCTAGTTGGTTAAGTAATTCTATTTTTCGTGGGGTAAATGAAGCGGATGAATTCGTAGAGTGCGACTTTTAAACAACAGCATTTTGAAATCGTAAATGCTCCAACTTTTTTGACGTAAAATATTCTCATTTGGATTTTATTATTAACCGACTTCAAAAAAGGAGGAGGTTATCAATTCGTCTGAATGTTTTTTTTTTTTATTATTATTTTTTTTCGTATGTTTGTTACCTCATAACTTTTGACTGGGTGAATCGATTTTGATGATTCTTTTTTTATTAGAAAGCTGACGCTTCCCATTTGGTCCCATTTCAATTTAGTCCAGTTCTGATAATGGTATCCATGAGAAAACCATATATGTCTTAAATTTGCATTAAGTACCTACGTGCGCGACAAATAGATGAATAACTCAATAGTCGGTCTTTTGAAGTCGGTTTTTGTTTTTTTGTTTTGTAAAAATAATGTTCTTGTTTATAAATTAGAATTATTTTTGGGGAGGTCGTCGACTCTTGAAATGCAGTTTATAATATAAAGTTCAGGAGCTTCATTGTAATTTATTAATGTCCTGATGTTGGCGGAGTTGTGAAAAATCTTCACAAGAGCCAAACAAAAGTTGAAGTTAAAGTAAAAACAACAACACATACACAAAAAAAATTTAAGAATCTTCTTTCTTCTTCTTCTTCTTTTATATAAAATGAATCGCTGTTCGTCTCGCTAAAACTTGAGAACGGCTGGACCGATTTGAATATATATTTTTTTGTTTTATGCACACACACAAGCGATAATTTCTTTGTATCTATGATATTTAGATTTTTGTTACAAAATAAAGCTAAATAGACACTAACCTGAGGTGAGGGCTTGCTTGTGGTGTAGAATGGAGGCCTGCTGCTCCTTGCTGATCCCGTAGGGGAGTCGCCAGGGCTCCGGTTTCACGTTCGTGTTGAGTGGGGCTGGAAGAAGCGTTTATTTTATACTTTTTTATTTTTTTTATCAATTCACCGATTCACTCGCGACTTGAAGACACCCATATTATAAACATTCAAAAATCCACACTCACAAACACCCAGGCTTTGACATTTCATTTTATAATATCTATTAGTAAGATATCGGGAAACAGGTAGAACTCTCACCTTTCCAAGGTTCCTTGGTATCGTTCGGAGACCAGCTCTGGCTGGTGCTCTGCGGAGTGCCGTCCCGCCCCGCCGGGTTGAACAACCCGCGCTGGAAGCCATCCAACTGGAATAGAACATAATGTTAAAGATAGATACAATCACTCCTTGAAGAAGATCACCGGATGGGATCAGAACTTTAGTCGAAGTATGCGACCTAACTACCTCTAGAATAGAACAGAATATTGTTTAGTCACTCCTTGAAGAAGATCATTGGATGGGATCGAAATTACAGTCGGAATGTAATACGACTCAATGAGTACCTACTTAGTCACGTGTAATTTATAACAGTTTTCATTTCGTGTTTGAAACCGGTTTACAAGGAAATGGTGAGTTAAGCCGAAAAGGGATCATAGTACTCATTATAATAAATAGTTTTTACTATGGGACCAACCCTGAAATCGCGAAAAATATCAGCAATAGAAAAAAAAAGAAAAAGAAAAAAAAAAAAGAAATAGAAAAAAGAAAGAACAAAAAAGAAAAAAAAGAAAATAGAAAATGTCAATGACACTCAACAAAATGGAAAAGCTGTTTTTTTTCAGTATTTTAACATTGAGTAGGCTTCGTAAGTAAAGTTATTTAGACTAACGTCTTGTCTTACTATGGACACTAACGTGGTTTTGACACATTTTGATGGAAACTAACGTGGTTTTGACACATTTTGATGGAGACTAACGTGGTTTTGACACTTTTTGATGGAAACTAACTAACTAATAGTTTTAATCACATTCGGTGACCTTCATCAGGTGAGTTACAAGCGTGACGCGCTCGCGGGTGCGTCTCGCCTGGCACACCTGATGAAGGTCACGTAGTCGTAAACGACTTAATTTCTACGTGAGTATTCCAGTGTTAATTATAAGATAACTTGGCCGTATCAATACAGAATGCTTCTTACTTTGTTACTGACAGTTCCCCAGGGACGGTGCATGGGTTGGAACAGAGCTGGACCCCCGAGAGAACCCTGGACAAGTTTATAAGGCATCAGATTTGTGACAAGATATTAAAAAAAAGATAAAAAAAAGTTTTAGAAAAAAGTAGTCATTTAAATTGAATTGGAAATTGTTAAAAATTATTATTTTTAAAACTATTAAAACTATTTGACTGTGTACATATTGAATGCCCGATGTGGGTAAACTGACAGCTGAAAAGCCGAAAAGGGCTCATAGTACTCATCATTATGAACAACTTTTACTACGGGACCAACTCGAAATTCGCGAAAAATCAGCTGTTCAAAAGAAAAATTACGACTCTTGACAAAATGTATGGAACAGCTGTTTTTACTTTCGCAAATTCCGACTGGTCCCATAGTAAAAGTTGTTAATAATGATGAATACTGTAAGCCTTTTCGGTTTGGCATACCTACCTACCCTTTCTGTATAGCCTTGTATGTGTTAGTCCCCGGAACTATACATACATTACCATATTTATTTTATTTATTACGGTAAAGGAAAACATCGTGATGAAATTCAGTGGCGTATGTGAATCCAACCCGCACTTGGCAGCGTGGTGGAACCCGTCCTAATCACCCTTCGAGGGTAGACCTGTAGGTATCCCAGTCGACGTTTTTTTTATGTTATTGAGTGACGAGACGAGCAAATCGCTCGCCTGATGTTAAACGTCACGTTTGCCCATAACAGGTCTGCGTCACCCTGCGATATAAGATGTTTAATCTCCTCATATACTTAATTTATGCAACCTTTAAACCCGACTGCTACGATACAGGTCTACCCTCGAAGGGGGATTAGGCCGTATTCCACCACACTGGCCGAGTGCGGGTTGGATTCACATACACCATTGAATTTCTTCTCCGAACGTATGCAGGTTTCCTCACGATGTTTTCCTTCACCGAAAAGCCAGCGGTATGTAAATTCGTACATAAGTCCGTATATAATATTATCGTTCGTATTTAATCTCTTTGCCCTGAAATTTGCCCTTCCAACCGGAACACAGTAAATAAATTGATTTATCTACTAACGTAATTAGGCTGTACGTTTCTGGATTCGAGTACGTAAACCTGTCTTGAACCGCAATTAAAACTTGTACCCCGATAGAGCTGCTAGTCAGAGCGCGGCGGCCGTTCATCCGTGAGCTCTGATTGGAGTTACCTGGTTACATCGTACGTAATTTACCTACCTAGTTATTCTAGTTAACTACCTCGATAAGTCAATTTATTTTTTATTCAGTAATAGGCTTGCATTTGACCGCCATCTTGCCTGATGGTAAGCAACGATGCGGTCTACGATGGAGCATGCTTGCCTAGTCTTCAGACATGTTTTATCAAGATCGGTCGAACCGTTTCAACGTCAGGAGGTTTTTAGATTGTATGAGTACTCGCTAAAATTAAAAAGCCCTGGTAGCTAAAAAGCAGTGAGAGAATAGCCGCTTCGCACTCTTGAGGTGGCGGGTTCAAACCCCGACTCGTGCCAATGAGTTCTTTGGAACATGTACGAATTTACATACCACTGGCTTTTCGGTGAAGGAAAACATCGTGAGGAAACCTGCATACGTCCGGAGAAGAAATTCAATGGCGTATGTGAATCCAACCCGCACTTGGCAGCGTGGTGGAATACGGCCTAATCACCCTTCGAGGGTAGACCTGCTAGACCTGTATGCCAGCAGTAGGAGGATTAAAGGTTGCATATGATGATGTCATACTTACTTGTTGTCTAAACGTCTGTGGGGCGTAGTAGTCATTCTGAGCCTTCACCGCCGCTCCGAGCAAGAAACACCAAAAACAGATTAACTGGAAAAGAAACCAATATTTTAAAACAAACCGACAATATACCACCAAAACTCATCAAAAAAGAAAAACTGAGGTAAGAGCAATGGGTTCCCTTAAAGCCAGAGGTCTCGGGTTCGATTTCCGGCCGGGCAGATGTTTGAATGATGAATTAAAATATCTGTTCCGGGTCTGGGTGTTAGTTGTCCTTGTCTTTGTGTTCCATGGCATCCGACACAGGGTATCCTAGTGGGGAGCTATGTGAAACATTACTACACGTAACGAGTACAGTGGCGAGACAGTAAATGGCACACTCGGCCGAGCGAACAAACCATGGTTCTAGCGACTGTCTCGTCTCTTTAAACCGAGTACTCGGCCGAGGGCACTGTCTCGCCACTGTACAAGGTATGCTAAGCCAAAAAGGGCTCATAGTACTCATCATTATGAACAACTTTTACTATGGGACCAACCCGAAATTCGCAAAATAAAATCAGCTGTTCCATAGAAAAATGTCAATGACACTCGACAAAATGTATGGAACAGCTGATTTTTTTTTCGCGAATTTCGGGTTTTCGGCTTAGCATACCCTTTATGAATAACACTGTATTACAAGATTTTATTTAACTTGCAATGTATGTTATTATGTTTGTTCGGGTGGAATCTTGCGACTGAATTTTGCCCCACTTCCCGATGTCCGATTGAGCTGAAATTTGGTATACCTGTGTAACAGTAACTCCGATGACAATGCAGTAAAAGCTTGTTTTTAAAAAAATAACTTTGAATTTTTGAATTCTGTCATTGAGCTATTCTATGTATGTATTAGAGACTAGCTGTTCCCTGCCACGCTTTGCTGTGGATAAAAAAAAATAAATAAAAAAAAAATAGCCTATGTTACTTTGGGATAATGTAGTATTCGAATGGTGAAAGAATTTTTGAAATCGGTCCAGTAGTTTTTGAGTTTATTCCACACAAACATACAAAAATACAAAAATACAAATCTTTCCTCTTTATAATATTATTATAGATGACACACTTCGCCAGAATGTCCCAATAAATTACGTTTAACCAGATTTTGTTTTAACATCGACCCATTCACTTTGAGTCGCTGAGTCGGGAGTAACTAACCACTCCTTAATAAGTGATGGACTAAAAATGATGCAAACCACTATGGAAACTAACATGATTTTGACACATTTTGTTATAATTAACACGGATTTTTTACTGGTAATTATATATTTTTTTATTATTCATTTTCACAAAATTTATGCAAGTAATTTTTACGTGAGTATTCCTGTGTTAATTATAAATGCTTAAATTATGAAATTAAAAATGAAAATTACAATATAATTAAAAAAGTAAACCAATAAAACAAAAAAAAAACGAAAAAAAATAATTTATTAATAATCTTAATACTAGCTGACTCGACAGACGTTGTCCTGTCAAAAGCCATTGCGTAACTATAGCAACCGTAGTATGTTGATGCTAACTTGTCAATTTATAGTAAAAATTATCAGTATATATATAATTTGCAATAAATTAAAATTGCGACTATAATTTGAGATTTAAACTATCCTATCTCTCAAGTTGGATCGAACTGCACATGGTGTGCGAATTTTATTATAATCGGTTAAGTGGTTTAGGAGTCCATTGAGGACAAACATTGTGACACGAGATTTATATATATTAGGAGATTATAAAGAGGAAAGATTTGTATTTTTGTATGTTTGTGTGGAATAAACTCAAAAACTACTGGACTGATTTCAAAAATTCTTTCACCATTCGAATGCTACATTATCCCAAAGTAACATAGGCTATATTTTTTTTTCTTTTTTTATCCACAGCGAAGCGTGGCAGGGGGAACAGCCAGTGTATCATAGTTTATTATGTACTAGCGGCCCGTCCCGGCTTCGCACGGGTAGACATTCATTTTGGGATAAACGTAGAGTAAATCTTTCTTTATGCGGGAAATAGGTAGATTTTTTATAATTCTATTTATTTTAAATTTTTTATCTATAAACCTATTTTTGTTCTCAAAGTTCTCAATAAATTTTCTAACTTTTGGCGAAATGTTATTTTTCTTTCTTGAACCTTCTCCTGACAATAACAAACAACAAAAAAAAAAGTGAAATCGGTCCAGCCGTTCACGCGTGATGGCGTGACCAAGGGAAATAGGGATTCATTTTTATATATATAGATTATCATAAAAGATGGACCAAATGATGCGGTTGAACTCACCCGCATTTTGACAGCACAACCACAATTTAAGACGGACAAACAGACAATGCGGTCAAGAAACAAGTTGCAGTATATATATGGCACATTTAACTTGTTGGTTAATACGCGACGAACCGCATCGCTACCGGTTTAGCCTTTAATTAGATATAAGTGCGATATTGGAGTTTGTTAGTAGAATTATTTGACGCAAAAATAATGAAACGTTTCGTCAGTTTTTAGGGGGCGTCCATTAATTCCGTGTGAAAAATCTCACGCGAGATTAGGGGTCGTACATTAATCACTTGATGTTTTTAGTAACTCTTTTATCCTCCCATCCCCTCTCGTGATACATGGTGAGATTATAAATTACCCCTCCTCTCCCTGCCAATATCACGTGTATTTTTTTTGTACAAATTGTCTTGAAAATTTTCAGAATTTAACGATAAAAGATATACCTACACATGATATCTCACTACACCCCCCTTGTGATATTGCGTGATGCTTTCCCAACCCCCCCCCCCTTCCCTCTCTCTCGCCTCACGTGGTAATGGACGATCCCTTAGGGGGCGTCCAATAATTCTACTTTTATGCAAGATTGCAAGAAACAATTAATTTTAAATTTTGTATTACGTTACGTGAGATTAAAGGGGGACAGGGTTGAGCGAAATCTCATGACATCTCACCAAAGGGGGAGTGGGGGTGGAAAAATCACCAAAATAACCTGACTTAATCAATGCGAGACAGTAAATGGCACACTCGGCCGAGGAGACGAATCTTGGTTCTAGCGACTGTCTCGCCTCGTCAGCTGTTTACACAAACCGAGTACAGTAATACCCCGGACTTACGCGATAGGTGGGACCAAGCGATAACAGTGTAAGTCGAATTCGCATAAGTCGGGGTTCAACTTTGCATGTAAAATAAACTTATGTTTTTGGTCTCCTCGATGACATAATTAAAGATAATCAATAACGTGCACTGCGTACGTAAAAAATTCCACGCGTATAGTAACACGTTCGACTTCGAACCTATCGTAAACCGAATATTGACAAGGCGGAGTGGGCGCTGCGATCAAAATAGGTACAAGAACATTATTTTTACAAAACAAAAAACAAAAACCGACTTCAAAAGACCGACTATTGAGTTATTCATCTATTTGTCGCGCACGTACTTAATGCAAATTTAAGACTTATGATTTTCTCATGGATACCATTATCAGAACGGGACTAAATTGAAATAGGACCAAATGGGAAGTGTCAGCTTTCTAATAAAAAAAGAATCATCAAAATCGATTCACCCAGTCAAAAGTTATGAGGTAACAAACAAAAAAAAAAAACAAAAAAAAAACAGACGAATTGATAACCTCCTCCTTTTTTGAAGTCGGTTAAAAATCACATACGTCGTTGTTCTACGATCACGACGATCTATTCTGGGTCTGGGTGTTAGTTGTCCTTGTCTTTTCATCACGCGAGTGAAATGCGGGTCCCAAATAGTGTCAAATAAAACAAATTTAGTTCTTCAAAAATAATAACTTCTTTTTATTTTACACATAATAATTGTTTATACATTCCAGTGATACAGTAAATATTTGCGTCGATTCCATCGCACGAGAAACATTGCCCGTGGAAGCGAGACAAACTATATACCTATAGGGTTATTCATAAAGGGTATGCTAAGCCGAAAAAGGCTCATAGTACTCATCATTATGAACTACTTCTGCTATGGGACCAACTCGAAATTCGCGAAAAAAAAAACAGCTGTTCCATAGAAAAATGTCAATGACACTCGACAAAATGTATGGAACAGCTGATTTTTTTTCGCGAATTTCGAGTTGGTCCCAAAGTAAAAGTTGTTCATAATGATGAGTACTATGAGCTCTTTTCGGCTTAGCTGCTATCAATACTGTTGTCTCCCTTCCACTGATGACGCCTCTATTTATTTTGTTAGTGTCGAGACGAGCAAATCGCTCGCCTGATGTTAAACGTCACGTTTGCCCATAACAGGTCTGCGTCACCCAGAATTTTGAACTCGCAGAATTCAGTCCCTGCGCGACACAACACTGCGCTCGTCACCCTGAGATATAAGTTACGAGAAGTTGACAATATGTTATAGCCTAAATTAGTTATACATAATAAGGTAACTATGTAATTAAGTAACTAAATCTATGAATAACGTAACATGATACATAATTATTATAAAATAGTTACCGAAATAATTATTAAGAATTAATAATTAAGAATTATTATTATTAATACCTAATACAGTGAAACTTGGTTAAGTGGGACCTGGATAAGTGAGAAACCTCCATAACTGGAACTCATGCTGAGGTCCCTACACCTTGGCACTGAATTACCTCTGTTAGTGGGATGAAGAAAACCTCTATATCTGGGATTCGTTCTTTCGATTTTATCGTCATAGTTACCTCTATAACTGAGACAGCCAGTGAATTTTATATGCATTAACCTCTGTAACTGAGATAACATCGTTTTGTTTGTTTACATACTCCTTCTTATTCTACCCACAAATTCCGCACTTAACTAATTTTGAGCCTCAATGACCTTCAGTTTTAGTTTTGCTTTACTATCATACTGATGTTTATTTGAAAAATGCCAAAGTTATTTCATTTAAGGCGAAACGTTTGGCTCATGGCGCGAAATTTGAATTACAAACTGTTTTTTTCGTTTTTAGAGCCAGGCCGGGTAACTAAATTAAGTAATCATAAAGTTTGCGCCAATTGTTAATTCCTTACGGTATTTTGTAGAGCTAATAAACAGTAATGCACAAGATAATTCAAAAAAGCCAATTAAGCGTTAAACTGGCGATCGGAGATGATATTGACATATTTGAAAGATACATTACTGTTTATTATCTTTACAAAATATCGTAAAAAAATACTCAACGATTGTCGCAAAATTCATCATTACTTAATTTAGTGACCCGGTCTAACTCTAAAAACGAAAAACCCGATTGATTTTTAAATTTCGCGCCATAAGTGAAACGTTGCACCTTAATAACTAAATAACCTCTATAACTGAAATAACCAGTATTCTGACCTCTATTAATGGAACCCTCTGTAAATGAGACACATATTTGTTTATACCTGGATATCTGAGACACTGGGTAAGTGGAATACCTCTATAAGTGAGACAAATTTGCAGGTCCCTTGAAGTCTCACTTAACCAGGTTTCACTGTACTTAAGAATTAATAATTATTAAGAAACAGAAACCGTTTAAATACTTTTTAAATTTAATTTTTTTTTTTTTTTTTTTTTTTAATTTAAATACTTTAGAGATCAAAATATGTACATATCATATTTTTATTTTTCGCAAATCACAGACTTTCATTATTTTATATCAATTTGACCACAAATATCTTTGTTCCTCCCAAAAATGTTTGAAACTAGTCATATAAACACAGACAAACAAATAAACAACAACGATATTTAACACTTCAACTGCTGAACACATACCTTGTTTTCCTTTGCGCGACGCGAATGCGGCTACACGCCAGGCGTATACACAAACGTATGTGATTATTAGCAGCAGTTAACACTTTGACTGCGGCTAATAATCACATGCGCTTGCTTTAAGTGCTCCTAATAATCAAACGCGTTGTGTTTTACGTGCCTGGCGTGTGCAGCCGCACTCGCGTCGCGCGAAGGAAAACACAAGGTTATATTAGGTTTTATTATTTATATTAGGTTTTACATAAAATTCAATGCACTTTTGTTTGATTCGATCTAACACGTTTAAATAATTATTAGGTCCAAGTTTGAAGGCTTTTTAAGACAGATCTAAATTTTCTAAAACTATTGGCATCCTTGTCTAATGGCTTGCAATGTTAGAGACAGATATATTTTTAGTTAGTTTAGATCTGTCTTAAAATGCCTTCAAACTTGGGCCTATTATACGCATATACATTTCAATAAGGACATGGTATGCTAAGCCGAAAAGGGCTCACAGTACTCATCATTATGAACAACTTTTACTATGGGACCAACCCGAAATTCGTGAAAAAAAATCAATGTTCCATACATTTTGTCGAGTGTCATTGACATTTTTCTATGGAACAGCTGATTTTTTCGCGATTTCAAGGTTGGTCCCATAGTAAAAGTTGTTCATAATGATGAGTACTATGAGCCCTTTTCGGATGGCTATTGTTTTTTTTAAGCTATTGCATAGCTTCTATCGCGGGCCTTGAGCGTGGAGATTGAATCCAGAAATTCCGTAACGAAAATAACCTAAGGCACAGCGGTGATACTTTTTACTTTTGCCATCTATCGATGAATAGCAGAACTTTTAATGACTTTTTGAAATATCACGCTTGTACCTTTAGTTCAGCACCTCGCCTCTAGGTGGCATTGGTTAATGAAATAATTATAATTCTAATTGATAAAAAATGCTATGCTATAGCTTTTTTCTGTTCGTAATAAAATTTTACTTTATTGTTTTCTTTTTTGGCGATTGATTGAATAAGAAGTTGTTTTATATCAAAATTGTTGATATCAAAATTCTAAATTTATAATTATTATAATTTTTTTTTATTCCAAAATATTTTTTGTGCCTTTATTTGGTAAGTAATAACGGTATCACTGCTTGTTACAAATTGGAGAAGCCATTGGCTTCCGATATACAGTCTATGACTAGTTCGGAAGACTCTGGGATCTATTTATGTTTTGTTCTTATGAAATGATGCCTAATAATAATAACAATAAACGATTTATTACCGCGGCAGTCCCTGAGTGCCACACGTCTTTTTTGTTTACTTTGTTCTCACTTCACCTTTAGGCCAACATTTCTCAATTCACTTTAACATTTTCTTCACTGCACCTTTCATCCCCTACAAACAGTATCGAAACTGCAAAAGGCTTTTTTACAGGAGAGCAATTTAAAGCAATTTAAATTGATCTAAATTCTATTGGAGCGGCCGGGGCGGGTGCGGCGGCTGTCAACGCCAAGCGTCTTAAGTACGTATATTTGGTGCCAGCGTATGAGTTCGTTCCTTTTGCCGTCGAGACAGCAGGTTCGTGGGGTTCTGAGGGCAAAAAATGAGTGGGCGAGCTAGGGCGTCGCCTGAGGGAGCGGGGAGCGGGGCAGGGGTCCTCGCGCGGGACAGTTTCTCGCCCGGCGCGTCTCGCTGGCGATACAGCGGGGAAATGCCGCCAGTTTAACACTTTGACTGCGGAAAACACATACCTTGTGTTTTGCTTTGTGCGACGCGAGTGCGGCTGCACACGCCAAGCGCGTAAAACACAACGCATTTGACTATTAGCCGCACTTAAGGCAAGCGCATGTAATTATTAGATGCAGTCAAAGTGTTAATGAGTAGGTACTTTCGGTAGAGGCGTTCAGGATGGGGACTGATTGTTTTTAGACTAACGTATTTTTATATGTACGTGTTTGAAATAATTAATAAGTTAAAATGTGTAACATCAATTTTATTCGATTTAAAAAATTTCAAAAATTTTTTTTTTAGTATAATATTGTTTTCCTAAAACTATCCTACGAAAGTTTATAAGAACGTTTGTTGCTCTTTCAAGCAAAAACGGCTGAATATCTTTCATGAAATTTGGAATGAAGGTTGTTTATGGTCTGAATTAACATATAGGCTACTTTTTACCTCGGAAAACGCGGGTGAAACCGCGGAGCGTAGCTAGTATTAAATATTCGTATAATTGGTATAATGAAAAAAATCGCCATTTTGCAGTTTCGATGGTCTTCGTAGCAGCAGTCAATTTCTCACTTAACACTAAGGGCCTGGCCACGGGACATTCGCCGATGCGAATATTCGCATCGGCGAATGTCCCGTGGCCAGGCGTTAACATTTCACTTTATCATTTTCTTCACTTCACCTCAAAACTAAGGTCGTTTAGGCCGAGGGCTAGCCCTAGTGTCAGTTTTAGGCCGCCTGGAGCCCTATAAAATGGCCTCATCTCATCAAATAGTCGGAGACCCACGGGGACATATCCACTGCATATTTAACGGGAGGCACGTCGTAGGGCAGCACTAGTCTGTTGCGAGCGCTCTCTTCTAGAGGGAATAGGTCTTCATTTATCTGAAAAAAAAAACCAAATAACTTTAAATTTTATTTGTAGTGAACTTTCAATAAAACTTTAAAGAGGTTAAACTTATAAACGACTAGCTGTTCCTGCCACGCTTCGCTGTGGATAAAAAAAAATAGATAAAAACAATCCTTGATGCGTATTATATATCATGCTAAAATTTCAGCTCGATCGGTGCAGAACTTTTTGAGTTTTTGAAGCGTACACAAACCAACATAACATTTTTATATATATAGATTGAACTTTTCTAGGTCACATTTTTAATGAAATATTGTTTTTCTTAAGGCGTCAAAACTAACAATGAAACTTTATTATGAAACTTACAATAAGAGACAGGCGAGACGCGATCACGAGCGCATCACGCTTGTAACTCCCCTGATGAAGGTCACCGAATGTTCTCCCGTGTTATTTAAACCAAAATAACTTATCTATACTAATATTATAAAGAGGAAAGATTTGTATTTTTGTATGTTTGTGTGGAATAAACTCAAAAACTACTGGACCGATTTCAAAAATTCTTTCACCATTCGAATGCTACATTATCCCAAAGTAACATAGGCTATTTTTTTATTTTATTTTTTTTTTTATCCACAGCAAAGCGTGGCAGGGAACAGCTAGTATAAGTATAGAGTTATGGTTCGACTTACAATGATCTTGGGTATGAACAGGACTCCGGCCTCGTAGCTCATCACTCGCAGGGCTCCGTTGCCTTTGTTTATGGAGCCCCAGGCCGCCTAGAAACAAAACATAAATAAAAAAATTATAAAACAAAATTTTAGGTTAGTTTAGTTTAGAGGTAGTATAACTTTAAGAGCCTTATTTATAAAGCCTGCTTAACACTTTGGCTGCGGGAAATACATACCTTGTTTTCCTTTGTGCGACGCGTGCGACTACACGCCAGGCGTAAAACAACGCATTTGACTATTAGCCGCATTTAAGGCAAGCGCATGTGATTATTAGCCGCAGTCAAAGTGTTACACTCAAACTGCTTAGAAATCTGTTTTGTTTTCAACACGTCACGTGACATTCCAAGTCAGCGAGAAGTTATCAGAGCATTTTAGGCAGTGACTAGATTTAAGCAGTGTTTATGTCGATGACGACCTGTTTGGCTCAGCGGTAATATATCCGCATTTTAAGCCAGAGGCCCCGGGTTCGATTCCCGGCCGGGCAGATGTTTGAATGATGAATTGTCTGTTCCGGGTCTGGGTGTTAGTTGTCCTTGTCTTTGTGTGTTTTTAATGGCATACCCGACACATGATTATCCTAGTGGGAAGCATAAGTGTGAAACGTTTATTATTTATGTACGACCCTAAAAGTATACAGGATCATGAGGAAAGGGTACGCTAAGCCGAAAAGGGCTCATAGTACTCATCATTATGAACAACTTTTACTATGGGACCAACCCGAAATTCTCGAAAAACAATCAGCTATTCCATAGAAAAAAGTCAATGACACTCGACAAAATGTATGGAACAGCTGTTTCTTTTCTTATAGTAAAAGTTGTTCATAATGATGAGTACTGTGAGCCCTTTTCGGTTTAGCATACCCTATCCTTTTAAACCCGTAAGTATAATTTACATAATAATATTAACAATTTAGAAAAAAAAAATTAAAATTAAATTTACAAAATTAATAATGATTAAAAACAATGAATTACCTTGCTACAGTTTCCGGAAGTGAGTAAGAAATATGCAGCACGGGTGCAGTCGGGCGAGAGTCTTGTATATGACTTTATATGAGGCATCGCGCGATCACGGTTAGTAGAGGTCGCTTTCCATTGACTGTGAACAATAAATAAAATAATATAGAATAGTTTAAAAAACTAAAAAACACGCATTGTCATCGCTCTTTGACAAACGCGGCACGTAGCAGAATATGTACCAGTAGCCGTGGGGAACCACAGCTTAGCCAGCAGTAGTTACAGAATTCGCGTACCGAGTCACAGCTTAGCTAACAGTAATCGTAGAAATCGCGTTCGGAGCAAAAACACAATTTGTTAGCTTCATATAATTATTTTAATTTATTTATAAGTATATATTTTTTTATTTTTTGTATAATAATTTATTATCATCGATTCTCGATATAATTATGTATCTACAAAGTTTGAACGAAATCCGGCCGTTTAAAGTGGGTCAAAATCGCGCCCAAAGGAGTCGGTTACAAACATACAGGTGAAGTGAAGGTGAATATAAACGTGTTAAAAAAAGTTATACAAGGTCTCAGATCAAGTAGAAAGGCAGATATAGTCCCGCCTTAGATCCAGGTGAAACCAAAAAATCTACCCTACTGCCCGTGTTATACTTCAAGCACATATTGACGCATAAAAACTACCCGAATCAATCGTCAAATCTATGGAACAAAACTACAGACTGTAAACAAACACTCAGCTTTTTACCCATCGATAAATAGAAAAGCGACCAACAAACTACTCAAGTTACCAGGACAGATCTCCGTACAATGATAGGCATTATCACTGGCCACTGTGACCTAAATTACCACTTACACTAAATTGGAGCCACGGATAGTCCGCTGTGCCGAGGCTGTTTACAAGAGGACGAAACCGTGGAGCACGCGCTGTTGCACTGTGAGGCCACGGAAGATATAAGATCAAGGTCGAGGCTCCTTGAAGAAACCACACAACAAGTCTCAAGTACAGTCAATCTGGGTAACTTTGACATTCTGGGTAAGATTGACAGTTTTGTGTTTCATGATTTTTGTTTATATTCTTTGTTGTATTGTCAATAGTTCTAAGCTCAATGTCTAGTTTGGTTCAAACTCAATTTTTTACCGTTTTTAAAAAATAACTGTTTGTCTATTCCACGTGTTTTTATTTTGCTACCCAGAATCTATAAAATGGTTGCCAAAGATACCCAGAATGTTTAAAATTCAATTAATAAGCGATTTTATTGAAAACCAAAATTACTGTCAAAGTTACCCAGATAGAGGGTAATTAACTTAACTTTGACATACCAAACTTTTGCATTCCAAATAAACTTGTATATAATGAGGGTTAGATTATTTTAGAATTCTATTCTGCACGCATCAATACACAAATTTACTTTTTCACATGAATCTACGACTTTTTACTAACATTGATAAAAGCAATAATGTGCCCTGAACCGGTCAAAGTTACCCAAGTTGAGTGTACCACAACACCTGGCGCAATGCAAGTGGAGGAGGTGTGCCAGCGACCCCAGGCCGTGCTCCGTTATTTTAGGGAGCTCGGATGGTTGGGGTAAGCTGGCAGTCGGGGGGCAATGCACAATACACCCCAAGCGGGACGTCCGTGCAGGTCGTATCACCCCCATTCAGAATTAGAATCGTCAATTTTTCACATATTTTTTCAACAGTGCCCGAAAACAGCTTGCTTGTGTCATGGCGTCGATTTGACGTCACGGCTAGTAAACATGTCATTGTGTCTATGCGTGATGAGCGGCGGATGACCTGAGTTCACTGAGGCGTGACGTCATACGCTGTGATTGTTGTTTCTGACAAGATGGCCGATTGCTGTATTTTAATGTTTTAATTTATTGAAAATCTTAATAATCTGTTTTTTAAAAATAAAACTAAACATGTGTTTTAATTTTTTTTAATCTGGCTGGTCCCCTGAAAGCATTGAATCGGCAATTTTTTGATACTGTCGTCATGCCTATTCTTACGTCAGTTGCTCAGAGAACGTGGACAAGAAAAATAAGTAGTAATGAGGGTAGTTTTTATGCGTCAATATGTGCTTCTCTGGAAAACACATACCCTGTTTTCCTTTGCGCGACGCGAGTGCGGCTGCACACGCCAGGCGCGTAAAAAACAAGGCGTTTGACTATTAGCCGCACTTAAGGATGTATATAACATTTATAAATTCAAAGATTCTGCCCTAAATTCGAAATATATAGTAGAATAAAACCTCCTGCATCGATTGATACCAAAAAATGAATACTTTCCCGACAAGTTATGTGAAATAATTCATTTTAAAATTACCATTTATCAAACGTATTTTTTGCCGGAAGTGTTACATTTTTCGAGAAGATAGACGAATTGGGAACTTTGTATCAAAATTATACGGCTAAAAAACTTCTTATCAATTTCTTTGTACGATTTGCAATTTTTTAAGCCCAAGAAAAAGTGGGTTCACCGGTAATTCTGCGGAAATATTTCAAATTGAAATTGATAAAAACTATCCTTCGAAGGGTAATGGCGATACAACTGTTAGGCCGTAGTAGTCAAATTACATCTAAATTTTTTTGAATAATAATTAAATATCGAATAATTCCTTAAAAATCTATTATAAAAAATCATTATAATTAATAATAAGTGTCTGGGTGTCCAATTTTTAACATATTTAATATTTTCATAATTTAATTAAATGTACTACTGAATTTTATATAATGTCATGCGGGGTACGTCTGCGGGGTTATTACGACTTTTGTCTATAACTTATGTACCATAACGTTTTATCAATAACGACATCTATGGGCGGAAAGTGGAAAAAGAAAAAAAAGTGGCCCATAGATGTCGTTATTGATAAAACATTATGGTACATAAGTTATAGACACAAGAACATTATTTTTACAAAACAAAAAACAAAAACCGACTTCAAGAGACCGACTATTGAGTTATTCATCTATTTGTCGCGCACGTACTTAATGCAAATTTAAGACTTATATGGTTTTCTCATGGATACCATTATCAAAACTGGACTAAATTGAAATGGGACCAAATGGGAAGTGTCAGCTTTCTAATAAAAAAAGAATCATCAAAATCGATTCACCCAGTCAAAAGTTATGAGGTAACAAACATAAAAAAAAAACATACAGTCGAATTGATAACCTCCTCCTTTTTTGAAGTCGGTTAAAAAGTCGTAATAACCCCGTAGACGTAATAGCCCCGCATGACTATACATCCTTAAGGCAAGCGCTTGTGATTATTAGCCTGCGGCTGTCGTGTACTAGTCTACTTACTGCAAGTACTGGTTGAGCCACGGCTGCTTGGAGTGTACGGAAGCTGCGTACGGTAAGCAGCCGCCGCCGAGTAAGTTGTCGTGAGAACGCTGCACGTTTTCTGGAATACAACCATTATTATCTTCTAATATATAAAATTCTCGTGTCACAGTTTTCGTTGCCATACTCCTCCGAAACGGCTTGACCGATTTATGAAAATTTTTGTGCTTATCCGGTATCTATGAGAATCGGCCAACATCTATTTTTTATCCCCCTAAATGTTAGGGGTAGTCCACCCCTAAATTTTTTTTTTAATTTTTTAGACAAAATTTTTATTTTTTTATTTTTTATAATGTGACATTAAAAAATACATACAACCCTGAATTTTCACCCTTCTATCACCAACCCCTATTAATTTATATGGCAAAACAACGTTTGCCGGGTCAGCTAGTTCACGTATATTAATTTTCTTAAATTTAAATTTTTGAAGTTATACTTCTTTTGGCGCGATAGAGAAAAATTATGAGAGTGATTTTTTTACGATGCGCGCGCACACCGACACCTAAATTCTACATCGTGAAGTTAGTTCTAGGTGGCAGGAAAATAGGCATGACGACAGTATCAAAAAATCGCCGATTCAATGCTTTCAGGGGACTAGCCAGATTAAAAAAATTTAAAACACATTTTTAGTTTTATTTTTAAAAAACAGATTATTAAGATTTTCAATAAATTAAAACATTAAAATACAGCAATCGGCCATCTTGTCAGAAACAACAATCACAGCGTATGACGTCACGCCTCAGTGAACTCAGGTCATCCGCCGCTCATCACGCATAGACACAATGACATGTTTACTAGTACTAGCCGTGACGTCAAATCGACGCCATGACACAAGCAAGCTGTTTTCGGGCACTGTTGAAAAAATATGTGAAAAATGGCTTCAAACTTCGTCAAACTTAAGTTTATTACCGAAATAAAGGCTTTTTTGTAAATAGTAAATGTGTACTCACATTATGGAAGAGGATTTTAAAATCTTTCGTCACGCCTATTGATAACTATGTTCAAGTTGTATATTCTAGTATTTTTATATTTAGAACACTTGTTTCGTAAGAGTACAATTAAACAGTGTGAATAAATAAATATTATTTTGGTGTTTTTATTAAATCAATTTCATATACGACGGTGATAGTATTTACTAATAATTTATTATTTATTACTATATCTATATATATTGAATACTAGCTGACCCGTGCCCACTTCGTTGGGCATAATGTTAATTAAACCCGAAGCCATCGCGCGCCGTCCGGACCGTTTTTTCTCCGATTCACTTTGCAAAACGGACTACCACGTAAAAGCCTTTTTATTTTTCGGTTTTTTATATAACCTATGACACTCAGCAATAATGTGGCTTTCTATTGGTGAAAGAATTTTTAAAATCGGTTCAGTAGATCCCGAGATTACCCCTTACAATTTAACAAATATACAAACACACAAACTTTACTTCTTTATAATATTAGTATAGATTAGTGATAAAACTGATTTGAATAAACTGTTTTGAGTGCATTTATAGATTTTAGGTTAATTGTCGGTATGTATAATTTATTTTTTCCATACGCCAAAGAAGTATAACTTATAACGCGTGTACATAAGTACACACACTAATTTTTTTTCACAATATTTTTATATAAAAACCTAAAAACATTATAAAAACTGAAAACTAGGGTGCCGCCGGCAGCGGGGCAGGGCCCAAGCTACCGGTGGTTAATTAAGGCTGCAGAGTGAGGAACCTCTTGACAATGTCAATGACTTCGACAAAATGTATGGAACAGCTCATTTTTGAACTCTGTAAAAGATCACCTTTTGTGTCTTTCTCTTATACAGGGTGGGCCATGAATTCGTTTACATTTGAAAAAACTATATAAAAAAAACTATTAGACAAATATTAAAAAATATTTATTCAAGAGATAGATTAATCATTGTAATTTACTTCTTAAAAATAATATCATCTAAATGAGCACCGTCTCGACTTTTGCATTCTTCCAAGCGAGTACCAAAATTTTCGAATACTCGTCGGCAAAGAGACCGTGATATCGCAGACATTTCTTCGCTGATTTTTTCTTTTAGTTGACTCAGTGTTTTTGGTTTATTAATGTAGACACGGCTCTTTAAAAAACCCCACAAAAAAAAGTCTGCTGGGGATAAATCTGGACTTCTGGGAGGCCATGGGATGTCGCCTCTCCTGGAAATCAGCTTTTCCGGAAACATCTCTTTGACCACCGGCAGAGACTCGTTAGACGTGTGACAGGTGGCTCCATCTTGTTGAAACCACGTGTTACGATTGTAGCCACCAAATTCCAGTAGCTGTGGTGCCAAGAACTCCCGTAACATTTTCACATACTCAGCAGAGTTAACAGTGATTGTACGGCCGCGAAAATCTTCGAAAAAGTAGGGGCCAATGACTCCATTTGCTGAAATTGCAGCCCATACGGTTACTTTAGGTGAATGAAGTGGCCTCTCATGTTTAGCTTTGGGATTTTCACTGCTCCAATATCTGCAATTCTGTTTGTTAACGTGTCCGTTAATGTGAAAATGAGCTTCGTCAGAAAACAAGATGTTGTCATAATTACTGAATTGATCCAACATTGTTTCGGCATACGATTTGCGTAAATTTAAATCATTAGGTTTTAATTCCTGCACTATTTGGATCTTATATGGGTGTAGTTTTAAATCTGATTTTAAAATTCGACGTAAAGATGTGTGGGATATTCCTAATTCATCAGAACGTTTGCGCGTCGATAAATCTGGATTACGTCGAACTGAAGCGGAAACTTTCTGCACGTTCTCTTCGCTCCGAGAAGTCCGTAGGCCTCCTGTTTGCTTCACATTTAGTGTCGATCCGGTCTCTTCAAACTTCTTCACCCATTTCTTTATCAAAGGAGCACTTGGACACTGATTCACGTCGTGTAAATCGTATTCAACGCGAAATAAGCGTCTTACAGTAATGAGCGAATTATTGTTCAAATAAAAGTGTTTCACACAAAAAGCACGCTGTGGTCCCGTGAAGCGATCCATTGCGACTAATTTTCCGAGAAACGAGCTCGCGGTAAGACCCCTCCCCGCAACCCGAACGGCTTGCATTCGCGCGGGGTGTTAGATTTAAATGTTTACGAATTCATGGGCCACCCTGTACAATATGTCCGGTTTCCGATGTCCGATACTTTAAGGGGTTAAAATGCAATTAATTTTATCGACAAATCACGGATTTTTTTTTTATTTTTCTCATTATCTCTTATTTTATTTTTTTTGCTTTATTTCATTTCCTGGGGTATGCGCGCTTTTCAAGTACGTATGTTTACACTGTCATAGCTCCTAAACTATCTAACTCACAGTTAAGATTTAAATGTACATTTATAGCAAATATCCTGTATTATTAAAAAAATAAATAAATAAAATTGGTTAACACATTGGTTTTTTTTTTAAAACTAATAATCTGAAAAAAACATCAATTTGTTGTCCAATTTATTTTTTTCAAAAATTATTTTTAATAATACTGAAACATTAAAAAATTAAAATTTGAATCTAGATTTATTGTCTACACTATTAACTAACATTTGAGACCACTTTTGTGTTTGTAAGTCTTCTACTTGGGTAGATATTGTTAAATAAATACAAGCACCTATGCTTCGCTAACAATTTTTTTTAAAGTGCTGCCATTTTTTTATTGATGGAGAAAAATAAAAAAAAATCCGTGATTTGTCGATAAAATTAATTGCATTTTAACCCCTTAAAGTATCGGACATCGGAAACCGGACATATTGTATATTTAACTATGTTTGTGATTAGGACCAAGCCCCATTTTGAGTGAGGCCTCTACTCGTTCAACATCCTCACCTAGAGACGGGTAAATCAGCTTCAACGCCGGCAGAGGACTCAGCGTCTGCGGCTGCAGCTTGATTTTGCTGAAGTTGTGCAGGAAGTCGCCCGCCAGCCACACCTGTCAAACATGACGCAGATAGATATAGGGAACTCTTTACTCTGTAACGATCAATTTGACAGGGACAGCAAGCTCTTATCTGACTTTGATTTTGAACATGACATTTAAGTATTAGTTTTATTAGTAAATGATTACTATGATTATTATTTATTACTATTATTATTTTTATTGACATATTATTTTTAGTACTGTTGTATTTTGATTTTTTGAATAATAAGTGTTATTGGCGCTGCCGTTCTTATTATTGTAAATAAATAAATAAATAAATTTAATATAAGGAACTTACTAATAAACTTAACGCTTTTACTGCGGCTAATAATCACATGCGCTTGCATTAGTTGCGGCTAATAGTCAAATGTTAGTTGTGTTTTACGCACCTGACGTGTGTAGCCGCACTCGCGTCGCACAAAGAAAAACACAAGGTATGTGTTTCCCGCAGTCAAAGTGTTAACTAAAGAAATAATTTTTAATACCCAGTTTTTTAATAATTTTTTTTAACTACGAAGAAATGTTATTTCACTATAGTAAATCTATCTATTACCATAAAATTTAATCGCCGTTTGGATTTTCTTTTTTGACGTGATTACGTCTTATAATTCAATGGAGCCGGGTGCAAGTACGAAAAAACATGACGCATGTGCCGTTACCTCGCTCTGAGGCGTTCCATTTAAGGCTTGAAGTGCAATTGTGATTTCCTATATTCTATTATATTTTCCTATTTGTCAATTACTTTTGTACCTTACTTAAATAAAATAAAATAAAATAAAATAAAATAAAATAAAATAAAATAAAATAAAATAAAATAAAATAAAATAAAATAAAATAAAATAAAATAAAATAAAATAAAATAAAATAAAATAAAATAAAATAAAATTTTCTTTTGAAAAATGACACCATTCTATCAGTATTTTCTTATGACGTTGTCACGTTCAACTATCGTCAGTAAACCGACTTTACAGACAACCGATTTGTTTACTTTTGCCTTAAAGTAGGGATGATTTAAGAAAAAAAAGCGAGTGAAACCGCGGTGCCCAAGTAGTCAATAATAATAATAGGATACTCACACTAGGATCCTTTCCAAAGCTGCCCAAGCTCGAGGCTTGAGCGATCAACGGCCAGTTTTTTGATTCTGCAATAGAAAATATACAACGCTAAAGGAAAAGGGTATCCATATACAACCTTTAATCCTCCCACTGCTGGGACAGGTCTACCCTCGAAGGGTGATTAGGTGATTCCACCACGCTGGCCAAGTGCGGGTTGGATTCACATACGCCATAGGATTTCTTCTTCGGACGTATGCAGGTTTCCTCACGATGTTTTCCTTCACCGAAAAGCCAGTGGTATGTAAATTCGTACATAAGTCCCAAAGAACTCATTGGTACGAGTCGGGGTTTGAACCCGGCTCCTCAAGAATGCGAAGCGGCTGTTCTCGCACTGAGCTACCACGGCTTTAGTTAGGAAAGGGTATGCTGTGCCGAAAAGGGGTCATAGTACTCATCATTATGAACAACTTTTACTATGGGACCAAACCTGAAATCGTAAAACAGCTGTTCCATACATTTTGTCGAGTGTCATTGAAATATTTGCTTGAAGCTGATTTCACGGTTGGTCCCATAGTAAAAGTTGTTCATAATGATGAGTACTATGAGCCCTTGGCTTTACTTGGCATTTAAGACAATATTTTTTTGCTTTTATTTAGTTTTTTATTTATACAAGGTGTAACGGGAAGGTGTAGTAATACTTAAGGGTGTTCTTCTACGCGTCAAAGTGAATAACTTCTAGAACACAAGTTTGCTAAATTCGAGAAAGAAAATATCGAATCTCCTTACAAAATTGATCATAAATATTTTGTACTAGCCGTCCCGACAGACGTAGTCCTGTCTTAACTAAATCTTAATTTTCTTTCCACTCAACTTTCTTACTTTTTTCTTTGAACCTTCTCCTGACAATAATTAACACAACAAAAAAAGAGTTGGCGAATTTGTTCTATCCGCTTAAGCGTGAAGCGATGACAAAGGGAAATAGAGATTTTTTTTTATATACATGTATACTAGCTGACCCGGCAGACTTCGTACTGCCATACGTTTGTATGGGAAAAAGAAAAGGGCTGTTTTTAGGGTTTTTCAATATTTCTGAGAGATTTTCTTAATATTTTTTTCCGTAAGAACCTTCTCCTAATAATAACAAATACAACAAAAAAAGAATTAGTGAAATCGGTCCAGCCATTCACGCGTGATGCCGTGACCAAGGAAAACGGGTTTTATTTTTATATAGATAGATAGATGAAGACTCGATATCTTCTTTCTCAAATTTAGCTAACTTGTTAAGTATTACTACACCTTGTCGTTAGCTTGTATTATAGTTGTAAAGTGTAGTTGGTTCCCACCTGTGGGCGGTATAGCGCAGTGTTGCCTCAGCAGAGAACCCGTTCTCGTCAGCCCCCACTCAGTGTCGAAATGTCCACCGGGCACCGACGCTACTAGAAAGACGCTAAAACAAATAAAATAACATTTTTAAATAAAAATAAGCTTTTATTGTACTGTCATCGAAGTTACACAGGTATACCAAATTTCAGCTCAATCGGACATCGGGAAGTGGGACAAAATTCAGTTGCAAGATTCCACCCGAACAAACATAGTTGCATACATTGCAAGTTAAATAAAAGCTTTTAACTTTAAAAAAAACTAAAACGCCAAGTAAAGCCAAAAAGAGTTCCTAGTACTTATCATGAACAACTTTTACTACGGGACCAACACTGAAATCTAAAAACCAGCTGTGCCACAAAAAAAGTTAAAAAATAAAAATAAATATGGAACAGTTAATTTTTCTTCTCGGTTCAATCTTGGGCTTTTCAAGGTCAGAGTGAATAGGTATCTCCTAAGTCTGCGTGCTTCATCTTCGACCATATCATCGCTTACCATCAGGCGTGTTGGTTCACGCTAAAAAAATTCCGGGTTGGTCCCATAGTAAAAGTTGTTCATAATGATGAATACCATGAGCCCTTCTCGGCTTAGCATACCCTTTCTGTATAACCCTGTAATATTAACCAAAACCAATCCCAACTCGCCATATTTCTGAGCCCCTTAAATGTTTATTTTATTGTTTTTCGTATTTTTGTTATAGCGGCAACAGAAATACGTAACCACTGTTCATGAGATACAGCCTGGTGACAGACAGACGGACGGAGTCCCGTTTTACCTTTCGAGTACGGAACCAAAAAGCGAAAAAAGATTAAAAAAACAGTATAACTTACTTGATATGCGAGAAATCGCATCTCTTCACTCGATCTATGTAGAAAGTCAGTGCTGGCGAGTGGTAGTTGTTCAGGTAGCGAAGGAGGGACTTCTTGAAGGCAGTGGGGGAGTCCCCGTCGTGGGGCATCGAGGTGGGGGGCAGCTCGGGGCAGCGGGGGCTGAACCAGAGGCTGGAATACAAAAATCAAAATCAATTAATGTGGTCCTGGGACTTCTTAAAGGAAGTGGGGGAGTCCCCGTTTTGGGGCATCGAGGTGGGGGGAGCTCGGGGCAGCGGGGGCTGAACCAGAGGCTGGAATAGATATACATATATATTGTTAGGTATATGCTCTCGTATCAATAGCATACAAAAAATGTTATGATACCATTTTCTCTTAGAACAGATATTGTTAAATGTTTTGATTTTTCCAGGAATAGATTTTGTTGGTTTTGTTTTTGACGTTTCGATATTTTTTTTAGGTTTCTTACTCAAAAATAATGAGTAAATAACAGAAAAGATATAAAAAAGGGTATAGGGTATTTTAAAAAGCCATCACTGACCCTGACTTGCGGGATTTATCGCCCTGTATCGAATAAGAATCAGTCGTTTATTTTTTTAGAAGCTTTCATATCATTTCGTTTAGATTCAGATTCAGATATATTTATTGAACAACTGATACACTGTAACTTACAAGCTAGATGTTAGTGCATTAGTTGAAATTGTCAGTTTACCCACATCGGGCATTCAATATGTGCACAGTCAAATAGTTTTAGTAGTTTTTAAGTTTAGAATTTCAGAAGTGCGGATTCAGTTTACATTAGAAGGGTTTTACGTTACATGGGGAAGAAAACTAGGGAAATTACCCCTACTGAGTCATCGCTGAAATTTCAGGGCAAACATTTATATATTTATGTTTTTTTTATAAATAAACGCTTCACACTCACAGCTCCTCACTAGGGCACCCTGTGTCGGATGCCATGGAACACAAAGACAAGGACAACTAACACCCAGACCCAGAGCAGATATTTAAATTCATCATTCAAACACCTACCCGGCCGGGAATCGAACCCGAGACCTCTGGCTTATAAGGCAGACACACTAACGCTGAGCCAAACAGGTCGTCTCAGGTCAAATAGGAGATTAAACATGTTATATCTCAGGGTGACGAGCGCAGTGCTGTGCCGCGCAGGGTCTTGAATTCTGTGAGTTCAAAATTCTGTGGCGCAGACCTGTTATGGGCAAACGTGACGTTTAACATCAGGCGAGCGGTTTGCTCGTCTCGTCACTCAATAGCATAAAAAACCACTGAAGTTCGCCATCTCCTGTCAAAGTTTATAGAATGTTTAAGATATAAAACTACCATATCTTTAAGTCCACACTCACCCCTGGACTCTGTTCTCCCAGTCGTCGAGGTACAGGTTGGCCGTGGAGACGACTACTCGGAGAGAACCGTCCTCGTAGCAGAGAATCATCATTTTACTGGGGAATACAAATTCAAATAGTTTATTGCAATAAACACAATTGAAAAATAGTAGCGTAAATACATAATAACAAATAGATTAGCCGAAAAAGGTCATAGTACATATTATAAACAACTTTTACTATGGGACCAACCCTGAAATTGAGAAAAAAATCATTAACATTAACTCAATGTATGGGACCAAACAAAAGAAAATGCCCAAGCATTCTTCTTCTACAAGTTTTTATTTAACTGTTTTTAGGGTTCTCAACCCTCTTCGGGGAAGAACCCTTAAGACAAGACTTCGGTGTCTGTTTGTATGTCACAGCCAATCTTAATATATATAAATTACGTGTCACGTTGTTTGTCCGCTATAGACTCATAAACTACTTAACCGATTTCAATCAAATTTGCACACCGGGTGCAGTTCGATCTAACTTAGGAGATAGGATAGCTCACATCTCAATTTATAGTTTTTGAACATGGTTTATTAATTAATTGAGTTTAAAAATTCTTGAATATCAACAGCTTACGGTATGTCAGCCGCGTTTGACGTATAAATAATAAAAACTGCCATTTGTCAATTTTTGACAGTTACTTTAGTGTTACATTAAAAAAGTTTTTATCAGATATTTTTTGTCAGATAAATAAAGTAGTTGTTAAAGTATCAATTGAAGAAATCCTTATCTTAATATATTTATAGTGTCTACCCGTGCGAAGCCGGGACGGGCCGCTAGTTTTTTAATAGTTATTCTTACGTGTGGTGAGTCCCGAAAGGCGAAGCCATGTGCACCTTATGCGCGTCGACGTTGGGCTTCTTCTGCGATATAGTCTGTAGGTCGGGGCTCTCGTCGCCGTACAGTATTGTTAGTCTTTTCATGCTGGAAATGATAAATATAAATTATTTATCTTAATATATATAAATTACGTGTCACGTTGTTTGTCCGCTATAGACTCCTAAACTACTTAACCGATTTCAATCAAATTTGCACACCGTGTGCAGTTCGATCTAACTTAGGAGATAGGATAGCTCACATCTCAATTTATAGTAAAAAAACATGAAAAATTAGAAAATTTAAAAATATTTAAACCTAGCGCTTTGGACAAAGTAAACTTTTTTAATGTAACTTTTGACATTTGACATAGAATTGACGCAATGGCTTTTGACAGGACAACGTCTGTCGAGTCAGCTAGTTATTTATATAATTCGTATAATAATAATTCGTTATGATTTATATACCACTGGCTTTTGGTGAAGGAAAACATCGTGAGGAAACCTGCATACGTCCGGAGAAGAAATTCAATGGCGTATGTGAATCCAGCCCGCACTTGGCAGCGTGGTGGAATACGGCCTAATCACCCTTCGAGGATAGACCTGTATCCCAGCAGTGGGAGGATTAAAGGTTGCATTTGATGATGATGATTTATATAAATTATTTTAGGTAACAATTGCGTGCTATTTTCTTTTTTTTAGGCTACAACAATTATTTGTTTAATAAAAGGGATAAAATCGTTTTTGCAAATGAAACCAAGGCGTTGCTAGTCGAATTAAGAACCGTCTCCTTTTTGGAAGTCGGTTAAAAAGGTGTAGCTTATTTTTAATAAATTACTATTTTCAAATGTATTTCTAGTGTATTTTCGGGTCTAAATTGCATCAGGTATAAACAAGTATTTTTTTGAATTATGTACTGATTTTATATTTTAATATAATAATATTCTCTATAATAACAATAATATAATTTAATTTTTTTAAACAATTTTTCAACATTATTTTACATATATTTTTTTTAATTATTACAATAAAAAAACGAAGTGAAAACTTAAGTATTAACGTTGTGCGTTTTGGATATTTTGGAATGGTTAGGGAATAATTTTGCACGAATTGCTTTAATTATTTTAATAGAAAAATGAATCGATATCGTGTCCACTATAATCACTAGGTCACAACACTATAACTGTCAAATTAGAACATTCGCGCAAGCGCCCTGCGCCGCCTAAACGAAACAGCCGGCGCAGGCATACATTTTCGCCGCGCCGTAGAAAGAGAGGGGGATACTAGCTGTCTACTCTCCATCCGTGTTACGAATTTTCGATCAGGTCACGTGACCCTGTCGCGAGTTTAACATTTTTTACCCATTCCAAAAAAGTGTACAACGCCGCTAAAGAAGTTTTCACTTCAAAAAATATTCCTCACGCCTTCCCTATAAAAACAAGTTTTTAGGCCTCTATTGAAACATACCTGTATCCTGCAAAGTAATACTGAGCGAGCAGCCAGCCGAGTTCTACCATGAAGTTTATTTGCAGCGAGCATTTCAGCTCTCCGAGACTGCGGTCCAGGATTTCTGGAACAATACATAAATCAGAGATTATTGTGTCTTCGCCTTATTAGAAACGATAAGAAGTGTTTTTGGACACATTCTTAGACACTTACACAAAATAAAATTTAAAAATTTATTTTTTATTTTTTATTTTTATTTTTTTATTTTTATTTTTTTTTTAAATTTAACACTTAGACTGCGGGAAACACATAACTTTTTCCTTTGTGCGACGCGAGTGCGGCTGCACACGACAGGCGCGTAAAACACAACGCATTTGACTACTAGCCGCATTTAAGGCAAGCGCATGTGATTATTAGCCGCAGTTAAGTGTTAAGTAGTCTCAGAATGAGCCCTTTCGGTTTAGCATATCCTTTTTTTACAACCTCATATATATTTTTTATATTTTTGTTTTTATTTATTACTAGTCAAAATAAAAAAATAGGGGTTGGTGATAGAAGGGTGAAAATTTAGGGTTGTATGTATTTTTAATGCCACATAAGCAACAATATAAGAAATAAAATTTTTGTCCAAAAAATAAAAATAAATGTTTGGGGTGGACAACCCTTATCACTTAGGGGTATGAAAAATAGATGTTGGCCGATTCTCAGACCTACTCAATATGCTCACAAAATTTCATGAGAATCGGTCAAGCCGTTCCGGAGGAGTACGGGAACGAACATTGTGATACGAGAATTTTATATAAAAGATTTTATTTTTTATTTTTTGTTTTCTCGCTTATCTTACCTTGAAAAGTGATAGAATACCGCTGATGATGTGTCTCCTTCGCCGCCGTTATAGTTGTATAAAATATGTGGTAGGGGGCGCTGGCGGCGTGTTTAGTCGCCATCTGGCCGGCGCGGGGGACGACGCTTAAGTAGTCTTCGGCACGACGTAAGGGAGCGACTATTGGTCGATAGTCGGAATCTAAAAAAAAAAATAACACTTCAACTGCTGCTAATAATCACTTTAACACTTTGACTGCGGCTAATAATCAAATGCGCTTGCCTTAAGTGCGGCTCTAGTCTCAATAGTTTGTGCAGTCAGTGTTAATAGCCACATAACATTTTGAATTATTTTTACTATGCGCTAAGAGTCCAAGGGTCCAACCCTGAATTAGCGAAAAAATATATCAATGACATCCAACTAATTTTAAAGAAACAGATTTTTTCGCGATTTCAGTATTGGTCCCATAAAAGTTGTTCATAATATGCATATAAGCATTATGAACCCTTTTCGGCTCAGCATACCTTACCTTTCATTATCACCCTGTATATTGGTGTATTTAGGTAATCTATAAACCAAAATTACTTACTGTTTCGACTTGATGAGGTTTGACCATCCACTGTAGTGGTGCTGGACCCCTCTCCATTCTTCCTATTTGATGCATTCTCTAACCCTTGGGGGTTCAATGGCTCTCTTGTTGCCCCTTGGGGGTTCAATGGCTCTCTTGTTGCCCCTTGGGGGTTCAATGGTTCTTTTGTTGCCCCTTGGGGGTTCAATGGTTCTCTTGTTGCCCCTTGGGGGTTCAATGGCTCTCTTGTAGCCCCTTGTTTGGTTGGTGACTTAAATTGGTTAAATAGGGGGTAGAGAGAGGGTTGTGAATCCTTTTGTGACCTCTGAACGGTTTTTGTAGTCTGTGACCCTTGAGGGGGTTTTGGATTCTGTGACCCTCGAGGGGTTGATGAATTCTGTGACCCTTGAGGGGTTGATGCATTCTGTGACCCCTGAAGGGATGAATTTGACCCCTCAGGGGTAGAGAATGAAACTCTGCTTGATGAGTTTTTAAGAATACCTCTGAGAGGTGGATTTTTTGGAATGTCTGGAGCTGATGTAGTTATTTTAGTGGTAGAATTTTGGGGGTTGGTCTCTGGGGGTGTGGGCAGTTGAGATGGGGCGCTGAAAATAAGGGTTATAAAGTACAGAAATATAATTTAAAAGATTGTTTTATAGTACTAAGTGTAATTGAATTGTTCGATATATTTTAGTTTTTGCAAGACTAATGCCAAGGCCAACTGATTATTATAATATACAAATGAATACAGGGTTGTTCATAAAGGGTATGCTAAGCCGAAAAGGGCTCATAGTACTCATCATTATGAACAACTTTCACTATGGGACCAACCCGGAATTCGCGAAAAAAAAATCAGATGTTCCATACATTTTGTCGAGAGTCGCTGACACATTTTCTATCAGACAGCTGATTTTTTTCGCGAATTTCGGGTTGGTCCCATAGTGAAAGTTGTTCATAATGATGAATACTATGAGCCCTTTTCGGCTTAGAACCATGTCTTTTATGAAAACAAAATTTTAATCAATAAAAATCTTACCTAGAAGAGCCCCCTTGATCACTTCTATTTTGACTCGGTAACTCTTTAAACCACGGAGTATAGAACTGCTTCTGCACGATCACATCAAGCTGCTCCTCGATGGAGACTCGCTCCATGCTGTACTTGTTTGGGATGGGGTACGGACCCGTTCCGCTGTAGGTGTCTAGTATGGCTTCTACTGAAAATTAAAAGAATAAAATTATAGCATGTAAAAAAAACAGACGGTGATACCGCCAGGTGCAGCTACTTAGGAATAAAATTAAAAATAAGCTTAAATCCATTGTTTTCTGAGTTACACAGGTGGTATACCAAATTTCAGCTCAATCGGACAAGAAGATTCGAAATCCAATTGCAAGATTCAACCTGAACATACAAACGTTGTTATTATAATAACTTGTTAACATAACATTTTTATTAATGTCGCTCATATTCGAATTTAAAAATTCTATTACTATAAACTACTTGCCTACAAAATATTATGAAGATTGTAACAATACTCAAGTTATTGTTAGACAAGCATACAGATGCTTATTTATTCCCCTACACTCCGAGATCTCACTTCCTTCGGTCAATAAACAAAATATTCCACTGTTAGTCTGGTAATCATGGCTCCAACAAGAGATTATTCGGGTAAGCTCGGCTGACCGCTAGCAAGGGGGAAAAGAACAATGCACCCTTTGTAACCCCATCTATCACCCCCATTTTAAATAAGAATAAAAAGTAAATTTTAAAAATTTATTTTAAAAACACGCTTGTTTAGTGTAATGTCATCGGTCCTCGATATATCTACAAAGTTTGAACGAAATCTGACCGTTTAAAGTGGGTCAAAATCGCGCCCAAAGGAGACGGTTACAAACATACAGATGAAGCTAATATAAAGATTAAGAAATGACTTACAATGTGCATGACTAAACTCCCTGAAGTGAGCTGGGTTCTTTCTGTAGCATTTCTCACCATACGTGCACTCTTTTTTAACACGCTTGGGTCTGTTGTCATCTGCAACATAGGGCATTTCAATATTGAGCTGCTATTTACCCACTGGAGATAAATAAATAAACATGTCACACTCATAGCTAGGATTAATCCTGTGTCACGAATGCCATGGAACACACACAAAGACAACTAACACCCAGACCCAGAACAGATATTTAAAATCATCATTCAAACATCTGCCCAGCCGGGAATCGGGCCCATGACCTCTGTCTTATAAGGCAGATGTTACCACTGAGCCAAACATGTTTTCAGATGACACCACACCTCACCACAATGTTATATTTCAATTAAGTTACTGTAAAAAGTTTTACTTGGTTATTAGCTAGATGCTTTCGCTGTGTGGGTGCTTATTTTGTTGTATCAGCAGCAGAAATAAGACAGGATATGTTTTAACACTTTGGCTGCGGGAAACACACACCCTGTTTTCCTTTGAGCGACGCGAGTGCGGCTGCACACGCCAGGCGCGTAAAAACAAGGCGTTTAGACTATTAGCCGCGCCTGGGGCTAGCGCATGTGATTACTCGCCGCAGCCAGTGTTAAGAGACTGTACAATTTAAGCAAGTTTTTATTCATTATCAATAGTGAATTTAGGCCACTCAATCAATGTTCGACTTCAATGTAATGAGACTCATCTCTTTTACACAATAACACTACTACAACTATGCATAAAATAATAGTTTACATCAGAAATATCTTGTGAAAAAAATTAAGTGCTTTTAATTTTTAATACGAACATTAATAATTTTACCTTGTTGAGTGTATTTTCGCTTGTCTCCCGTATTCATAACGTTTTATTATTTTGCTTTTTAACTGTCTCTTGCTAGAATCTGAATAATTGATTTCAAATCTTATCAGATTTTTCCAGTGTACTCAATCGTTAAAGGAGTATGCGTATTGGCGGGAAATTATTACGCAGTGTCGTAATGTAATCGAAGATTATAAGAATGATGAGTACCTTTAATTCAAAACAATATACAACCTTGATTTTGATTTGAGTCTGATAAAATACGAAAAACTACAACACAAAAATATAACGTGAAGACAAAACGAACAAAGACAACAACCCTATAGTAGCACTCTTTATCAACTCAAAACCAAAATAAATCGGCAAAATTCGATAAAGTGTGGCCAGAGCAATTTTAGCAAAAGTTTCTTTACCTTTTAAAAGTCAAAAAGCTTCAAGGCGCGAAGCGAACATTTAGTGAAACGAAATTAATACGTTTATCCTAAAACGTACCTCAGTCATAGTTCTATTCTAGTTTAACTAGATTTAAGTAAAGCAGAAAGTGTAGGTAGAAACAAAAAAGGGTTATGTAAGAGTAACTGAGTTATTTTACCATGTTTCGAAAGTATCACTTTGTGTTCAAAAAAAATTTTTTGGCAACACTAATTGTTTTTTTTTTCATTGACTGTCACTGTCAATTTTTATTTTCACGTCACTGTCAGTCGCCTTAGTTGATCGACGATTAGAAAAAAAACATTTTGAAACATAAGTTATTGAATTGCCAGACTAGAGGTTTTACTCTCCATTTTGAAGAAAAATTTGGGCAAGGGAATCCTTGCCTTGGGAAAATGTTTTGGGGTAAAACATATTAGCTTGGGGAATTTAGGATCTTTCTCAAGGAGATTTCTTGAATACTTATTACTCTGAACGTTGTTTGCCTATCTAACAATAAAAAAACCAAATCACCACACTTTTCAACCTAAACAATTTTGGAGTTATTTTTTTCCAAAAAGTAGTATTTT
Organism: Alcis repandata; assembly: GCA_949125135.1. Taxonomy (NCBI): domain Eukaryota; kingdom Metazoa; phylum Arthropoda; class Insecta; order Lepidoptera; family Geometridae; genus Alcis; species Alcis repandata. The sequence goes on along the minus strand of OX421244.1, from coordinate 8,221,162 downwards.
GGAGAAAAAAATTTAAGGAAATAAATTAAAAATTTTAGGTAGCAACTAGCAACCCGAAAAGTAAAAAAAATCGACATTGCAAAAGTTTTGAAAAATAAGTGGTATTTCTTTTTCTGCGTTTTTCAGTATATCCAATCCATACACAGCGCAGCGATTAGTGAGAAAGTTTCTTTATTTAGTAGGTGAATATGGTTTTCATTCATTGTTTCTTGATATTTCATAGTTAGCATCGTTTGTGAATCTACCGGCCTGAAACCGAAATATGAAAATTTTAATTTTCTGAATTTCTGAGCATTAACGTGAATCAGACCCGTAACAGTAGGCCCCGGTGGTACGACTTTAGAAACGCACCAATCGATTTAAGGAGGGCGGAGGGAGGGAAAGGGGGCGGGGGGAGGGGTATACCTCCCCCTAAAAGGGGGAATTGCGGAAACCCCCCCTTCCAGAGATATGACGTTTTTAATGTCCAACTCCATACTTAACCTTACTTTTTATTATTATTTTCGCTTTAATTTATATAAAACTAGCGGCCCATCCCGGCGTCGCACGGGTGGACATTGTTCTGAAAAAAGATTTTCCCGCTTTTATGTTGAATTTTTTTCTGAATTTTCTTTGCTATAAACCTCACGGAGCCCGAGACCTTTCCAACGAATGCAAAACCGTGGAAATCGGTTCGTGCGTTCTGGAGTTATAGCGTCAGGAAGGAAAACCCGACTTATTTTTATATAGTAGATAACCTAACCAAATTGCGTCAATTTCGTATTTTTTTACGTTCAGAACCTACCGGCCTGAAACCGAAATATGAAAATTTTAATTTTCTGAATTTCTGAGCACTACCGTGAATCAGACCCATAACAGTAGGCCCATAGTGTGGATAAACAACCGTGTTTATCCAGTTAGTCCTATAACACCAACTGCTAAACCTAGTTAGAGGCCTACAGATGCTCTAAAAACTGATGGAGCTAGCCGCTCGGCCTAAGAAAAAACCCGAAAAGGACTCTCAGTCCTCAGCATTATGAACAACTTTTAGTACGAAATCAACCCAGTAATCGCAAAACAAATCAGTTGTTCCATACAGACGAGTGATGAAACAAATGATTGCCAATTTTCTATCATATGCAACCTTTAATCCTCCCGCTGCTGGGATACAGGTCTACTCTCGAAGGGTGGTCGAAGGGTAACAGCTATAATAACACCTCCAAGATTCTCTCGCGACTTGAAGACACGCAGATTATATCTATCGGGAAACACCCACACGGGCAGAGCATTCCACACTAGCGGTAGTAGCCTCTCTCTAACAATGTTCATGAAACTTATGTCTTAACTTGATGGTTTATCCTTACAGCAATGGATCCCAACACCGAACCGTACATTCCGTGTCCCTACAACCCAGTTCACCGGGTGCCTCGGTCCCGTATCCAGCAACACATTGTTAAATGCGAACAGGTGAGCAATATTTAGTCAGTTTCTCAAACACTGTAAAACTAAAATGTTTTGACACATTCTAATTCTATGTTAAGAGTGGGTGATACGACCAGCATCGACGTCTCGCTTGGGTTGTATTGTGCCTGCCAGACTACCCGAACCAGCCGAGCTCCCAAATAACGGAGCACTGCCTGGGGTCGCTGGCATACCTCATCCACTTGTATTGTGCCGGGTGTTGTGGTACTTGAGACTTGTTGTGTAGTTTCTTCAAGGAGCCTCAACCTAGATCTTATATCTTCCGTGGCCTCAGTGCAGTCTTGTAAACAGCCATGGCACAGGGGACTGTCTTTTCATTGTCATTTTTGAGACATTGTTTATCCCTTTTTTTCTTAAGACGGCTTAAGAGTGCTCTTATTATTAAAATTTCAATCTAGCCTTAAACTAAGGTAATTTATTTATTCAATGATAGGCGAGCAGCTTTTGCTGATGTGCCTATATCTTGAAGGGTCGAAATAAATTAATTATCAGTTATAGTCACCGCATTACCAACTGAGTCATAGGGCCATAAACGTCAATAGGGATAGGAATGTGCAACGCGTCCTATCTGATTTTATTCGTATCGATATGCGCCCATAACTATCTTACGCACATCACTATGCAGCTCCATAAGACCCACAAGTGCGAGCGAGATAGACACAGTGACGGATTAAGACTACTAGATGCCCTAAGCAATCCATGCCTGTGGGCCCCCCTGTCCGTATGTCAACTAGAATCGGTCTTTAAACCTTTACCGCTTAAAAACATTAGTTTTTTGTAAAATAAGATGATGAGATGTACCTAACGTACTTTAGAAGTGGAGTAGGTGCGACAATAATAACACATAAAAAGCATAATTTATTTATTGAAATGCGCCTTGCGGCTTTTCCGAGCACTGAATTCACGCAAGATAGTATTAACACCTAACGTTTTTAACATATCGGACTCTATGTACAATATCGATCAATTATCGAGCCTTTCTTGTATCATCTTTGTCCTTTTTTCATTTTTTAATATTTTTAATTTTGAAAAAGAACGTTCCGCTGAGCAATTTGTAATCATAAGCGATAAAAATATACGCAGGGCTGTTTCCACATTAGGGAAAGCTGATTCAATCTTATTATCATGTATTATTTTATACAATTATTGTGCGTGAGTTTGATGTAAACTTGTGCGAGCCGAATCACTGGGTCTGGAACTTATCTTACTTATGACATATGAATGAAACTGTGGATTTTCTGTTATTAATTCGGTGTTAAGGTCTTCTGGATATGTGTTTACTAGATTTGTACTGTGCTGACTGTATTCTGCAGTTTGATCGGGACACATAATTTTATCGGCATCGGGTATTTTATTCAAGAATGAGAATTTGTCTGCTGTTTCTTTGTACATATATCTTTCCTCTTTTCCGCATCTCTGCATTTAATTTTTCAATGATGCTATAATAACACGCTATTTTGAATTGTTCTCTTGGGCTGAAACTTACTTCAGGAGCTGAACCATCATTGGGCATTTTCTTTCTTCGTCTTTGACGGGTGTCTTTGTAATCCACATCTGGTAGCTTTTCTTTTGCGCGGGCTTCTAAAGAATCAAAGTCGCACCGCAATTTTTTTTAAAAATTCACGAGTGATTTGTAGAGATTAGCGCCAGTCTCTAGAGTAACTTCTGGGTCTTGTAATACCTTGCTTTTCGGAAGGTTTGCAAAATTTCGTCCCACATGACCAACATGAGTATGAACTCCAATTCTTGTAGTTTATTTGACAAATTAGCTGCTTCTCTTCTGGTTTCTCCTTTTTGCTTGTCATCCACAGAAATGACGTCTACTGCCTCTATAATTTTATTATATGTCTGTGAAATAGCTGATGTCGCTTTAGCGTGTGCTTCCCATCTCGTTTCTGATAAAGATTTCAAAACACTTTCATTATCCAAATGATCTTTTAATATGCGCCACCTTATGGTTGAACCAGAAAAAAAATTGTATAGATTTTGAACTAATGAAAAAAAATTTACAGCTGCTGGGCAACAATCCACGGCGCTTTGACCTACTAAATTGAGAGAATGGGCTGTGCATGGGATATATATTGCAAACGGATTCACCTCTAGAATCTTCTGCTGCATGCCATTGTAACGCCCAGACATATTTGAAGCATTGTCATAAGACTGGCCTCTGCATTTAGAAAAATCTAATCCACAATGTTCTTCAAGGTATTGAAGAGTCTGCTTTGCCAGTTCATCTCCTGTGTGATGCGTTTCCAACTCAATAAATGTAAGAAATCGCTCTACTGGCTGCCCATCTTTTATATAGCGAATAACTACGCTGAGCTGGTCCATGTGCGTCAATCTACTGAAAGACTATAATATCTAGAATCTTTTATCTGCGATATAATTTTACCATGCACTTCTTGGGCCATTATCATAATCAATTCTTCGTAAATCGTTTTAGATAAATAAGAGACGTTTTTTTTCCGGTGTTTCCATATTTGGTTATGTGTGCCGCTAAAAAGGGATCAAATTGACTTATAAGTTCCAGCAACGCTAGAAAATTTCCATTCTGAGGAGATCCAAATTTCTCTACTGCACCGCGAAAAGGAAGGCCTCTTTCTGCCAATGTACGAATAACAGCTATAACTCGCTGTAATACGTGCTCCCAGTAAACATTCTCTTCATGAATTTGTGACTAGAACTCTAGGTCGGACTCTATGTCAACTTAAAACGCGCGAATTTTCAAATTAGTCCTAGAACCTTTTTTGGTGTGGTTTTTGGTGACGTGAGAGTGAGACGTGATGCCCTAAGGACGGATTTTTTTTGTGCTTCTTCTGGTGCCCCCTCAGACGTGATGCCCTAGGCAATTGCTTAATTTGATTAAGGGTTAATCCGTCACTGGATAGACATAGAGAAATGATTAATGGCCACACTACTTAGTTGGTAACGCGGTGACTATAGTATTTATCCGCACAGTTTTCTCTTTTTAATCCAAGTCTAATATATTTTGAAATGTGTTCAAAGTCTGGACTCTGCTATTAAGTGACGAGACGAGCAAGTCGCTCGCCTGATGTTAAACGTCACATTTTTATGTTGCCAAGGAAGTGTGAAATAAATGTAAAAGGAGCTTCGCTCTGTTATTTTAAAGAGCTGGGTTGGCTCGTGTAATCCCTGGCAAGGGGTAAACGCACAATGCACCCAATGCAGGACGCCGGTGCCGGACTTATTGCCCTCATTCCGAGAAATGAGAAATGTAAAAGGTTGTTTTATTTTTCAGAAATACCCACCATTAGCTATCTGCCCGTACAATGCCACTCATCGGTTTCCTAAAGACAAGGTCAAGGCTCACATAGCAGACTGCCCGTCTAGAGTGAGTTAAACCATACTTGCCCTAATGCCTGGAAGAGATTTCTTTTAGCAATAAGGCCAGTTGTTGCATTAGTTTTGAACATCCTTTCTCATGTAATTTCTGGTGTAAACAATGAACAGTTTATCTATCAATCTTGTCTGGGAGAGAGCACTTTTAGCAATAAGACTGGCCCTTGTGTGTTTAATGTTTGCCAGTGTTTGTACTTTCCGCATGTAGTGTTATTGTATAGTCTATTCATTTTGATGTCTTCGACTTTGATAAATTCTGAATGAAAATAAAAAAAATTTAGTCGTTAAATTAGTTTTAAAACTTTTTTAATAACCTTTACCTTGATTGGCTTTTACAAAAAGTTGCTAACTTTTTTGACGTGACTACGTCTAATAAATCGATGAGCGCCGGCTGCACGCACTAAAAAGTGTCCCGTTACGCTCATTGTGACGTCACGATCGGAGCGAGAACAGTATGCAATCATTTCATCAATGTTTTGTTTTAAGGTTGTCACGCTAAACTAACGTCCGTAAACCGACTTTACAGACAACCAATTTTACTCTTTTTAACCGACTTCAAAAAAGGAGGAGGTTATCAATTCGTCTGTATGTTTTTTTTTTTTTATCGGGTGAATTAATTTATATATATAGGGTGAATCGATTTTGATGATTCTTTTTTTATTAGAAAGCTGACGCTTCCCATTTGGTCCCATTTCAATTTAGTCCAGTTCTGATAATATCCATGAGAAAACCATACAAGTCTTAAAGCATTAAGTACGTGCGCGACAAATAGATGAATAACTCAATGGTCGGTCTTTTGAAGTCGGTTTTTGTTTTTTGTTTTGTAAAAATAATGTTCTTGTGTTGATTTGTTTAATTCTATTTCCAGGAACAGTTCCTCCTGGAAGACAAACCACCTCCAGTTTCCATGATCACAAACCCTCAGCCCATTGCCCCGGAAGAGTACCTCAGTGTGGACGACCCGGACTACGAGAGCTGGGATTAGTGGTTAGATTATTAATATACGTAATACTCTCTATATATACAGGGTTATTCATAAAGGGTATGCTAAGCCGAAAAGGGCTCATAGTACTCATCATTATTAACAACTTTTACTATGGGACCAACCCGAAATTCGCGAAAAATAATCAGCTGTTCCATACATTTTGTCGAGTGACATTGACATTTTTCTATTAATAATAAACAAAGTAGGTGAAACACCAGCAATGTAACTACTAGGATGGTTGAAACTGGTAGTTGAACCACTAAGTAGGTGAAACACCAGCAATGTAACTACTAGGAAGGTTGAAACTGGTTGTTGAACCACTAAGTAGGTGAAACACCAGCACTGTAACTATAAGGAAGGTTGAAACTGGTAGTTGAACCACTAAGTAGGTGAACCACTACCAATGTAACTACTAGAATAGTTGAAACTGGTATTTGAACCACTAAGTAGGTGAACCACTACCAATGCAACTACTAGAAAAGTTGAAACTGGTATTTGAACCACTAAGTAGGTGAACCACTACCAATGCAACTACTGGAAAAGTTGAAACTGGTATTTGAACCACTAAGTAGGTGAACCACTACCAATGCAACTACTAGAAAAGTTGAAACTGGTATTTGAACCACTAAGTAGGTGAACCACTACCAATGCAACTACTGGAAAAGTTGAAACTGGTATTTGAACCACTAAGTAGGTAAAACACCAGCAATGTAACTACTAGAAAAGTTGAAACTGGTATTTGAACCACTAAGTAGGTGAACCACTACCAATGCAACTACTGGAAAAGTTGAAACTGGTATTTGAACCACTAAGTAGGTAAAACACCAGCAATGTAACTACTAGGATGGTTGAAACTGGGAGTTGGATTTAATTTTGCAATTGTTCGTACTGATGAGTTTACGAGCCCTTTTCGGCTTAGCTAACCCTTGTATTATAACCCTGAAAAGTTAAGAGTAGAATGATCTTTTAGTTTGTAAGTTAAATGTCTTTAAATGTTTTTAATAGATATTTTAAATGTTTTAGTAAAAAATTAATGTCATTAATAGAAGTGTAAGTAAAAAGTATGTTTTTCAAGAGGAAACCAAGGATTATAAACGATGGTTAGCAGTTGCTAAGATTTACAAATGTCATTTAACTTGTAACCATAAGTAATTAAAAATATTGGTGTTAATTATAATTTACACGGGAATACACGGGGCTATAGCCAAAATGTGTCAAAACCGTCAGTTTTTATAGTAAAAGTGTGACTTTTGCAGTTAATGACTTCTTGCACCAAGCAGACGTTTTAATGTTTTTTATTACGACTGCTGCTACAAACATTATAAAAACAGTAAAATCACGTTTTATTTCATTGTACTAATTATACGAATATTTAATATACTCTAAATAATTCAGAACTTTTTTTTTGACATTTTTGAAATCGAATAAAATTGAAACTGGACCTAAATTTGAATGCTTTTTGACAGATCTAAACTAACTAAAAATATATGTCTTTGTCATTGCAACCTTTAATATAAGGACATCAATAGTTTTAGAAAAATTAGATCTGTCTACTCATGCCTTCAAATTTGTGCCTACTACACATTAAATTTGTATAACACGGTCACATTATCTCGAGACCTGGCGTCGATGACGTCACGTCGCGTCGGCGCTCTGATATGGTGCGCAAGAAAAGCATCCTCTAGTAGGATATTATTATAAACAATAAGATTTCCAACAAAACAAATATTGTGTCAATTAATTTGTAGGTAATAATTATTATAATGATATGATTAAAATGATGAAAAATAAATGAAACAACCTTGGTTAAGTGGGTACAAGAAGTGTTTAAAACTTATCAAAAATGTCCTACGTTGCAACAAAAACAATATTTTAACGTAACAATAATAACAAAATAACAATAAAAGTCCAAACGTAACAATGAAATGTTTAAAAATATACCACGAAAACAAGTCGACGCGTATCGGCAACGAAAGTGCTAACAGTACTGACGCGCCGTGGCGAGCGCGGGGAGGTGAAAGGAGAACGGGGCGGGAGGTTCGCATTCCGGCGAGGTCTCGAGATAATGTGACCAGGTTATACTTATTAATTTAAGTCAAATTTTGACTTGAAATTGCTTTACTCTAAAAAATGCGATTTTTAGTTTCAATACTGTTCGGAGGGGGAGTCGATTTATCTGTGACTTCTTTAAAATTGTTTTTACTTTTTTATCATTGTCAGAAGAGACATTTCAGTCTATGATTTTTTTCTTAAAATAATAATACAGATTTGTATATTAAACATGATTGTGTTAAGATTAAATGCAATGATTTGTTCAATGTCGTTTTATTTTTCTTATCGGGAAAGTCCAGGTCTAGCATAAATGATGACTTAAATACGTAAAGAGTATTCGAAAGACAAACCAGTAACATTAATTTATTGTCCTTAAATAACATTGAATGTTGCAGGTAAGTCACGTTTACAAAGAATTTTTAACCGACTTCAAAAAAGGAGGAGGTTATCAATTCGACTGTATGTTTTTTTTTATTATTATTTTTTTTATGTCTGTTACCTCATAACTTTTGACTGGGTGAATCGATTTTGATGATTCTTTTTTTATTAGAAAGCTGACGCTTCCCATTTGGTCCCATTTCAATTTAGTCCAGTTCTGATAATGGTATCCATGAGAAAACCATATACAAATAGATGAATAACTCAATAGTCGGTCTCTTGAAGTCGGTTTTTGTTTTTTGTTTTGTAAAATAATGTTCTTGTATTAATATAGAACTAAATTAGACGATTTTTTTTTCAAATTCAAATTCTTAGTTGCTAATTTCAAGTAACATTACGGCCAAAGCCAGGGCGTTACTGAAATAAACAAAGTTTCAAATAAAAGATCTTCTCATACATAAAAATGAATCGTTGTTCGTTTGTCTCGCTAAAACTCGAGAACGGCTGGACCATTTGATTTTTTTTTGTTTTGTTCGCTTTAATACAGGGAATAGACGGATAGAAGAAGAATAAATAGGTTTAAAAGTTAAAAAACCACCGGGTACATCTAGTAAATAAATAAATATAACGAATACAATAACACTTTGTATAAATATTATAATTAATACCTAAGGATGAAAATTAAAAGTTAATGAAGTATTTATATCTTCCGGAAAGTACGGAGTAGGCCTCGCCGGATGTTTATTTAGTCCTTATCATCAGATGACGTGGGATGCCATGGGTTTTCTAAAAATAATAATCAGAATCAGAACATTTATTATGCTATACAAAGCTATTATTATCCATTAATAGATACAATTTAATACAAATTTTATTATAGGTTATTTTGGTTTATGTTTTAATTTATCTTTTCGATCAAATATTTTGATTTGACGAGGCGAGACAGTCACTAGAACCATGGTTGTTTGCTCGGCCGAGTGTGCCATTTACTGTCTCGCCACTGTACTCGTAAGGGGGAATCAACCCCTTAGGCATTGTAACATTTAGCTAATTTTTAAATTGGATTAGTGCTTTGGGAATATAACTACTATTTTTCCCAGAAAAATTTACGATTCCCGTAATATAGCGGACAAAGTCGCAAGCGCAGCTAGTAGGTATGCGTTAAATTTGTTATTCGTCAAGAGTTCTAGATAAGGTAATATGTAATAATTCACTTGGTACAGTTTTCCTCTTAATTAAGATCAGTACAGGTCAGGTGTAATCTCATTACAGTTCACAATAATTAATATATTTATTAACGCACCAAAAAGGAAAAAACAAGCTTCGATGTTAACGTTAACTGTTTATTTTTGCCAGATAGAGTTATGAGCTGTGGTTAAACGCATTAAATAATTGCCTGTGACAGACACCAGTCTCGCCTTAAGGATTCTTCCTCGAAGTTCAGAACCTAAGAAGTGAAAATAAAGTGTAAAAAGTGTCATGTGGTCGTTTTTGGTAGTACTTTTGTTGATGAGTTTGGCGCCCGTGGATTCTGGCTTTCGATTTAAATTTCGGAAACCGAGTGTACGACGAAATTCCTTGGGCTCTTTATCGAAACCGTTTAGTGAGGCATTGACAAAGCTACAACGTAATTTAAAGAGGCAAATGGCAGAACTACCATCACTCTCAAATCTAAAGAGATACGAGTTCCCACAGTCCAAGATAAATAATTATGAAGCTTTCTCAAAATCTTTCTTTAAAGAAATTGAAACGTATAATTTAAGGCCGAAAGTTCGGGCCCCGCCAAATCACCCAGAATTGGCGGCGGAGGTAAATAATATAATCCAAAGCATTAGATCAGGCAAGGCAGATCCTAAATTGGTGCTACTGACGGCCGAGCGAGGCAAACCTGGGATGGACTGGATAAAATGGAACTCTGGGACAAGCAATTCAGCACCTTTTACGGTATTTAAGAAGGTCAAACCAGTAAAACCTGAGGCAAAGATGGCACCAAAAAATAAAGCAGGAACTGATGTAGCGGCACCGAAAAGCATAGCAGATGCTGATGTAGGGGCAGCAAAAAGCAAAGCAGGAACTGATGTAGCGGCAGCAAAAAGCAAAGCAGATGCTGATGTAGCGGCAGCGAAAAGCAAAGCAGATGCTGATGTAGCGGCAGCGAAAAGCAAAGTAGAGACGACAGATTTGGCGGCATCGAAAAGCAAACCAGAGACTGATGTAGCGGCACTGAAAAGCAAAGCAGAGAGTGATCTGACAGCGCGGAAGTTAGAGCGTGGGGAGATAGAAGTGCAAAAATCATCATCAAAAGTCAAGCCACGGAAGCCGGGGGTGGAATCAGGGGTGCCATCAAAAACAAAGGTAAGAAAGAGTACTACTGAAACATACCTATAACCCGGTCACAATATCTGTGCACCTGACCTTAACAATATATATTAAAAAACAAGACAACAACAAAGCGAAAATAATCAAAATTATCGGGACGTGTATCGTCCCGTCCCGCTCCGAGTATATCCCGATAATTTTGATTATTTTCGCTTTGTTGTTGTTTTGTTTTTTAATATTTATTGTTAAGGTCAGGTGCACAGATATTGTGACCGGGTTATACTTTATTCTTAGCAAGCGAAATATTATACTAGGCCTACAGACTTAAATAAAGTATTATTGTGTTGTAGTAACTAAACTAGTTTTCTTCTAGAAAGTATTGAAGAAGAAGCTCAAGAAGACGTTAAAGAAGGAACTCAAAAAGTGCTTGAAGAAAGTGGCGAAGACGGTTTTTAAGTTTTCAGACAAGAAGACAAATATGACCTCAGTGAGCGAAGAACAGCGGTACCAGGTGCGTTTGCGGCTGGTATGCTAGGCCTAAAAGGGCCAACACAACAACTTAAACAACTTAAACACTCATAATTATGAACAACTTTTACTATGGGACCAATCCAGAATTTGCGAAAAATGAAGCAGCTGTTCCATACATTTTGTCGAGTGTCATTGACATTTTTCTTTGGAACAGCTGATTATTTATGAGCCCCTTTCGGATCAGCATACGCTTTATGAATAACCCTGTAGGTACAGTTATGCATGTTTGTGGGAGTTAAATCTTGCAATTGAATTTTGAACCACTTCCCGATGTCCAATTGACCTTTTTGATAAAAGTTTTTTTTCATAATAATTATTTTTGAAGTGAAAACTTCTTTAGCGGCGTTGTACACTTTTTTGGAATGGGTAAAAAATGTTAAACTCGCGACAGGGTCACGTGACCTGATCGAAAATTCGTAAGACGGATGGAGAGTAGACAGCTAGTATCCCCCTCTCTTTCTACGGCGCGGCGAAAATGTATGCCTGCGCCGGCTGTTTCGTTTAGGCGGCGCAGGGCGCTTGCGCGAATGTTCTAATTTGACAGTTATAGTGTTGTGACCTAGTGATTATAGTGGACACGATATCGATTCATTTTTCTATTAAAATAATTAAAGCAATTCGTGCAAAATTATTCCCTAACCATTCCAAAATATCCAAAACGCACAACGTTAATACTTAAGTTTTCACTTCTACCGGCACTCCCGGAGTGCAACCCGTCGTTTTTTTTTTAATTTAATTGATTAGCTTTTATTTAACGTTGTTAGTTCAAATTTTAAAACAAATAGGTAGGTGCTATTTTTTTTTTTCAAAATAAATGAGTACTTATTTTCCAACAGAGGATCCTAACGAAAGCGCTTAAGAAGTGTATGAAGGAATCAGAAGTGACGACAACAACAATGCCAACAACGACAACGACAACAACAACAACGACGACAGAAACAACGACAATGCAGAGTAAAACTGAGGCGCATTATTCAACAACCAACTATGTGGTAAACAAGATTTATTTTTAACACGCTTTTATTAGTTTCACCTGTATGTTTGTAACCGACCCTTTTGGACTCGATTTTGCCCTACTTTGAACGATCAGATTTAATTCAAACTTTGCACACCTGTCAGAGACCGATGACAATGCGTGGTTTTTTACTTTTTTTAAACTATTTTGTTTTATTAGAGATCGAACCTCCTTCGGGGAAGAACTCTTAAAGCGAGTCTCGTGCATCTATGCGTATGTATGTCACAGCCAAGTATGTCATATAGTTGTCACAAAATAAGATGCCCGCTAAGATACTTGAGAAAGACCGTAGAATGTAACTTGGAACGCTTTTCGCGCATACTTTATGGTAGCATGCAATGTCAAATTATAACGAAACTGTCAGAAACAGTTACGTTCTCAGTCTTCTTTTTTCAAATAAGTATTAGTGTTGTAAGTTGTAACCATTTAATTATTGAATTGACGATAGCTCAACTGACGATTTTGGCTCATCATCCGAAGAAAATTATTGAATGAAGATTCAATCACTTTCGTTTTTTCTTGTTTTTTTGTGATTGAATGAATGTTATTATAACTAAAAATATTAAATTAAAGACAAATTGAACTCTTCGCGAAAAAAAAATCAGCTGTTCCATACATTTTGTCGAGTGTCATTGACATTTTTCTATGGAACAGTAGGCCTAGCACAACTACGACGTAAACTTACGTAGCGAGTATTTGCTAGAAAAGTGTATGCCATTTACGGCTGTCAAGAGCGCACCTGACGGGCGTAAATGGTGTATATTTTTCTATCGAATACTCGCTACGTAAGTTTACGTCAAAGTTGTGCTAGATACACTGATGATTTTTTTTCGCGAATTCCGGGTTGGTCCTATAGTAAAAGTTGTTCATAATGATGAGTACTATGTGCTCTTTTCGGCTTAGCATACCCTTTATGAATAACCCTGTATAAAAAAAAATGTTTTTCGCAGTGACAGATTTATTTTAGGTTGATAGGCTACGGCTAGGCGTTTGATACCGGAACAGTAGCTTAAGTACTCATCATTATGAACAACTTTTCTGTCTGTCTGTGACATCGTAGCTCCCGAACGGATGAACCGATTTTGATTTTGTTTTTGGTTGAACAAAAGGTGAATTAGTCGAGTGTTCTTAGCTGTTTCGTTACTTGGTTCAACCGTTTCAACCCTGGAGTTTTTTTTAATTTAAATTTAATCTATCAGCTTTTCGAAAAGAGTATGAAAGTCTTAAATTTAATTATACAGAATGATTAAATGATAAACTGTAGCTATTGTATTAATTTATGACATTATTATATTGTTTTCAATTTGGACATTATTCTTTTGACTAATTATTTGACATTTTTTATCTTTTGACATTTCAAATAGTAGGTAAATTTATTGGAATTTAATTCTAAAACCAGTGATTTGCCATTCTCTTGACATATTTGTACGCCTACTAGGCAAAACATGATTTTAAGTGACATTGGGCCAAAGTTTGAAGGCATTTTAAGACAGATCTAAACTAAAAATATATCTGTCTTTATCATTGCAAGCCATTAGACAAGGATGCCAATAGTTTTAGAAAATTTAGATCTAGCTTAAAAAGCCTTCAAACTTGGGCCTATTGTAATTTTAACTCCTTTTGTGCGCGAATCCTATGTACTTATGCTCATTGCTCATTTAACTCATGAATTATTGATCTTTATCTTTAAGACTCGCGAAGGGCGTCCGGCGCTTCGGACTGCAGCCGCGGTGGAGCCCCAGCTGCCTGCCTCGAGGAGCTTCCTAGTGAGTATGATATCCTGGTAGTCTATAGCACTCTAAACTTTTTAACCGACGAAAAAGTGGAAGAGGTTTTACATCGATGCCTATTTATATTATTTTTTTATCTATGATCACTTGACCATGTACATACATATAACTTTTTGCAGAGTAGTCCGATTTTGATAATTATTTGTTTGTTATTATTGTTAGACTACACATGTGGTAGCGTGTCAAGCCAAGTTCAAGTGACAGAACTGGCAAGCAGCACCGTGTGTAATTACACGAACCATTAGGAGCCACTTTTGACTCCCTCATAACTCAAAAACTATTTCACGAAAACGTGTCAAATTTGGCTCATATATTGAGACTTGCGAGATACATATGTGTTCCAAATTTCGTAAATACATCTCAAACGGTTATTTAGATATTAACGTCCAAAAATCGTAATCGTAATTTTTATCACTGACTGACCTATAGATCAAAACTCTAACCATGTTCCAGATGACCTAGAAAGTTCTTTGTCATGCAGATAGGTAATTAGGTGAATACAAAGGAATAAATCAGAAACTGGTAAATTTTTATCATTAAATTATAATTTTTGAAGGTATAAGAAAATATAGAAAATGACACAAATAAATGGAGGAAAAACAGTGGAACAAAAACCATTTAATGATCATTATATAAAAATGAATCCCTATTTCCCTTGGTCACGCCATCACGCGTGAACGGCTGGACCGATTTCACTTTTTTTTTTTTGTTGTTTGTTATTGTCAGAAGGTTCTTATGAAAGAAAAAAAAATCGCCACAAGTTAGAAAATTTATTCAGAACTTTGAGGACAAAAATAGGTTTATAGATAAAAAAATTAAAATAAATAGAAATAAAAAAAAATCTACCTATTTCCCGCATAAAACATTTACTCTACGAGTAGGTACGTTTATCCCAAAATGTTTAAAAACTGAATGTCTACCCGTGCGAAGCCGGGACGGACCGCTAGTTTCATTATAAATAATTATGTACCTACTAATAATTTATGAACAAAAAGTAATGATATCCCATCAAAAACATAAATGTAAAATGAGAGCCAAGTTCATATGCCTTGGTTGATGACTTCAATGACAAAAGAAGTAAGATCTAAATAGGTGCCAAGTTCAATGGTCAGTCCGGAAATTTATTTATAACAACATAAAATATAATTTCTTCTTATAACTTAGGATAATATATTATAGCCTAAGGTCTGACTAGGCTAGTTCTCATAATACGAATTATATTATAGCCTTCGCAAGTTCTAAACCTGTTACTTGTCGGTTCTTATTTTATTATTTCGAAAATTTGATTTGCTGATAGAAACTCGCCATCGAACATAATAATTCGCTATGAGTGTGAAACGTTTATTTAACATATTTTTTATTTATTCACAGGGTGTGGGTATATTCGGCGGGCTGCTTGTCTTCGCGATAGTCTGGATAGCGGTATATACGTGGCGGAAGAAACCGGGGAGGATGGCACCAATTGTGACCGAAGAGGAACCCTTGAGAAACTTCCCCACTCATTGTGGGAAAAAATATCCTGTTCCGACCAGCGATGTATAACTAAGTGGGCCTTATTTATACAGGGTTATAAGGAAAGGGTATGCTTAGCGGAAAAGGGCTCATAGTACTCAATACTCATCATTATAAGCAACTTTTACTATGGGACCAACCCGGAAAACTTAACAGGAAAATAAATTAGTTAATTTGTGCCTTATTTATGGTAATTTCTTTGTCGTTCTCTGTAAATAAAGTCATAGATGTAATTAGGTGTCTTTTACAACAATAATAAAATAATTTCAATGATTTTTGTTTTTAATTTATGAATTTTTGTCGAAAGTGTCTATTGTCTTTTGGTTCACTGTCTGCCATTGTGTATTTTACCTTATTTATATGTTCTGGAAAGTACGGTGCGTCGCCGGATGTTTATTTAGTCCTTATCATCAGATGACGTATGACATGGGTTTTCTCGTATGCATAAATAATAATATTCTTTCATACAAACCAAAGGGTAAAACGGGACCCTATTACTTAAGACTCCGCGGTCCGTTCGTCCGTCTGTCACCAGGCTGTATCTATCTCATAAACCGTGACAAACAGTAGAAATTTTCACACATGATGTTTCTGTTGCCACTTTAACAACAAATACTAAAAAATAAATATTTAAGGAGGCTCCCATACAACAAACGTGATTTTTTTTGCCGTTTTTATAGATAACTAGTAGCTGCGCCCCGCGGTTTCACTCGCGTTCAAAAAGTTAACATGAGTTTACCGGGATAAAAAGTAGCCTATGTGTTAATCCTGACCATGAACAACCTTCATTCCAATTTTCATGTAAATCCGTTCAGCTGTTTCTGCGTGAAAGAGTGACAAACATTTTTACAAACTTTCGCGTCTATAATAATAGTAAGATGGTACGGAACCGACTCGCGAATCCGAGTCGCACTTGGCCGGTGTTTTATCCCTTATCTTATTTTTTTTATCCCGGAAACACTAACGATTCCCGTACCTAATAAGTATAGCGGACAGAGCCGTAAGTAAGTGATAAAGTTGTTATTATTGGTGAAGTTCTAGATACCAATGTTATTACTTCACTTGGTACAGTTTTCCTCTTATTAGATCAGTATAGTTCAGTTGCTTTCTCTTTACAGTTCATAACAATTACTATTAAATAATTGACGCAATAAAGAGGAAAAAGCAAGCTTCGATCTAAACGCTAACGGTTTGTCTTTGCCAGACATACTTATAACGCATTAAAAATAATTGGCTGTGATATACAGATAGACACCGGAGTCTCGCCTTAAGGGTTCCTCACGGAAGGAGTTTCAGAACCCTAAAATGTAAAAGAAAAAGTGTAAAAAAGTGTCATGTGGTCGTTTTTGGTAGTAGCTTTGTTGGTGAATTTGGCGCCCGTGGATTCCGGCATCGGATTTTCATTTAAAGTTCCGAAACCGAGTTTTGGGCAAAATGCCTTCAGCTCTTTGTCAAAATCGCTTAATTTAAACAATCATTTGGTAGATTTACCACCATTCCCGAAACTAAAGACTTTTGAGTTCCCAGAGTCCAAGATAAACTATGATGCCTTCTCAAAATATTTTATGAAAGAGACCGAGTTATATAACTCAAGGACACATAACCCAGAAGTGGTGGCAGAGGTAAATAAGTTGATCCAAAGCATCAGACTAGGCAAGCCAGATCCTAAATTGGTGCTACTGACGGCAGATGCTGATGCAGCTGCAGCGAAAAGCAAAGTAGATACTGATATAGCTGCAGCAAAAAGCAAAGTAGATAGTGATGCAGCTGCAGCAAAAAGCAAAGCAGAGATTGATTTAGGGGCATCGAAAAACAATGCAGAAACTGATGTTGCGGGATCAATGACCAAAGTAGAGACGACGGATTTGGTGGCATCGAAAAACAAAGCAGAGGCTGATTTGGGGGCATCGAAAAGCAATGCAGAGTCTGATGATGCGGCATCAAAGAGCAAAGTAGAGACGACGGATTTGGTGGCATCGAAAAACAAAGCAGAGGCTGATTTGGGGGCATCGAAAAGCAATGCAGAGTCTGATGATGCGGCATTAAAGAGCAAAGTAGAGACGACGGATTTGGCGGCATCAAAGAGCAAAACAGAATCTGACGTAGCAGCATCGAAAGGTAAAGAAGATACTGATGTAGCGGCATCGAACAGTAAAGCAGATACTGATCTGGCAGCAGGAAAGTCTGAGCGTGGTGAGATAGAAGTGCAAAAGCCATCATCAAACGACAAGCCACGGAAGCCGGGTGTGCAATCAGGGGCGCCATCAAAGACGAAGGTAAGAACTACTGAAAAAACTTCACTATTAGCACGCGAAATACTAGGCCTACTATTCGTATAGGGATCGTCTTTGCATATGACCGAAGAAGGCGACTTTACGTTTCATGACTTTTTCAAGTACCTTGGCATTTGAGGTGAAACTAGTCCAAGGAATTTTGAACATTTTACGCAGAATCCACATCTCAAACGCCTGTAAATGGTCACAAGTCTCTTTTGATTAGACCAACGTTTCGCATCCATATAAGAGCGTGGACCAAACGCAGCATCTCATGATGCGGTGTGTTTTCTTAAAGTTAATTTTGGGATCGCAAAAGACTTTGGACATTTTGTGGAGAGCAGCTTTTGCTTGGTTATTGTATTGAAGAACTAAACTAGTTTTCTTCTAGAAAGTATTGAAGAAACTCAAGAAGAAGCTCAAGAAGAAATTGAAGAAGGAACTGAAAAAGTGCTTGAAGAAAATGGCGAAGACGGTTTTTAAAGAATTTACAGACAAGGAGACAAATTCGACCTCAGTGAGCGAAGAACCGCGGTACCAGGTGCGTTTGCGGCTGTTAGGGATCGTCCATTAATCACGTGAGGCTCGAGAGGGGGGAGGGGTTTTGGAAAACATAACGAAAATCGCGAAAGGAAGGGGGTAGAGAAATGTCTCGTGTTGTTGTGTGTTTGTATTTATTTTTTCGTTGAATTTTGAAAATTTTAACGACAATTTGTACCAAAAAAACAATACACGTGATATTAACGAGGGGAGAGGGGGTAACCCGAGAACTCCCAGAGGTGAGGGAGGAGGGGGTGGGTGAAAAATCATCACATGATTAATTGACAGACCCTTATAAGCTTTTGTTTAACTATGTATGTCTGTGTGGGTCAAATCATGCAACTGAATTTTGAACCAGTTCCCGATGTCCGATTGAGCTGAAATTTGGTATACCTGTGTAACTCCGATGACAATGCAATAAAAGATTTTTAAAATTACTTTTTAACCCCCGACATAAAAGAGTGGTGTTCTAAGTTTGACCGCTGTGTGTTGTGAAACCCTACCTCTTAAACGGGTGAACCAATTTGGATGCGATTTTTTATTTAAAAGTATTTTTTTTGCAGTGGCTCTTAGACATGATTTATCAAAATCAGTTGAGCTGTTTCTTCCTGGGATTCGTTTTTGTGTCCGGATCAGAAATGACATAGGCCACATTTGCCGTTTTTAGGGTTCCGTAACAAAATGGTAAAAAGGAACCCTTATGGCGAGAGTCTAGTGATTGTAAGTATGTCGGTATCTTACATCCAATTATTTTGTAATGATAAATACTTGTTTTCCTACAGAGGGTGCTAAAAAAAGCGCTTAGAAAGTGTATGAAAATGAAAAAAGAGGAAACAGAAGTGACGACAACAACAATCCCAACAACGGCGACGACTACAACAACAACAATGCAAAGTACGACTGACTCAACAACCGCCTACAAGGTACATTTACATATCAGATTTTTTCTTAGGTTAACAGGCTAGGCGTTTGACCATACCGTCTAGCCACTGAACTATAATGATTGTTAATCCCTCCCCCCCCTCCCCCCGTAGACTCCTATGTAGTTAATAAATGGCCCCTAACCACTAAACTTTAAGAAAACTTTCTAACTAAGATCCTTAGGTTTAGTTTATTATTTTTGTATCGTTTTTCGTGTCAAATAAATACATGTCTTCATGTTTTTTAAGACTTATGTACGAATTTACATACCACTGGCTTTTCGGTGAAGGAAAACCTGTGTATGCAGGTCCGGAGAAGAAATTCAATGGCGTATGTGAATCCAACCCGCACTTGGCAGCGTGGTGGAATACGGCCTAATCACCCTTCGAGGGTAGACCTGTATCCCAGCAGTGGGAGGATTAAAGGCATATGAAATATAGGTACATGTCTTACTTTTTAACGCCGACCCGTGGTCCAACTGCTATGTCCAACTGGTTGGACCACAGGTAAATAAAACTATCCATGGTCCAACATTTATTTTTTCAATTTATTTTTTTGACCCGTGGTACAACTGAAGGACCTTTGCCCAACTAGTATATGAACAAATGCTTTGTCCAACTATCTCAATTCGACTGTTTGTTTTTTTGTATCTTTTCCGTGTTAAATAAAAAACTATCTTTCTTTTAAACAGGTTTTTGAGAAGATTATGAAAGGGAATGAGACTCGCGAAGAGTGGACGGCGCTTCGGACTGCGGCCGCGGTGGAGCCCCAGTGGCCTGCCTCGAGGAGCTTCCTTGTAAGTATGATATCCTGGTAGGGCTGGCCAAGTTGCAATTCTATAATCGCAAACGTTATACAGTATACAGGGTTACACAGAAAGAGTATAGTAGAAAGGGTAGGGTATAGGAAAGCCTATCTAATGTTAGTCTACTGCTGGACATAGACCTCTCCTAACGAACGCCACAAAAGGTAAGGCCAGAAAGGATATGCTTAGCCGAAAACGGCTCATTATGAACAACTTTTACTATGGGACAACAAACAGCTGTTCTGAACTTTTTTATTGGGGAGGTATTTCCCACAAAAAAAAGGAGGAAATTTGCTGCAGCGCCATGTACCGGCCGATTTTGATAAAAATTTGCAGTAATGTTTAGAATCTAATTCTAAACAAGAATTTCGAATATAAGTAAAAAAAATCATTCAAGAGGTTATCAAGATAAAAGATTGTGATTGTCGCGAAAAGTTCTCGCGAGGTCCACTGTTCGCAGAACTACTAGTAATAAATATGTTAATAAAACGTTGCATTTACAGGGAGTCGGTATATTCGGAGGGCTGCTCGTCTTCACGATAGTTTGTATAGCGGTATATACGTGGCGGAAGAAATCGGGGAGGATAGCACCAATTATGACCGAAGAGGAACTCTTGGGAAACTACCCCACTCACTGTGGAACAGAATACCCTGTCCAACCAACCAGTGACGTTTAAACTAAGTGCGCATTATAAAGCCTGCTTAAGCATAGGCACTGCCTAAAATTGTTTGTTTTGGTTCTCCACATGACATTTCACTTCGGCGAGAAGTTGTTAGAACATTTTAAGCAGTAACTAAATTTAAACAGGGTTTATAATAATTATAAGTAACGCGTAATGTATGCTGAGACTGATGTGAAACGAATATTTAAATGAAATTCAAATATTATCAAACGATATATTTTATTAAATTGTAAATCATATTTTAATTAATTGTAAAATAAAAGATTTTGTACTTAGATGAAGTTGTTTTCAAGGCAATATATTTTTGGTAATACAAGGTTATTAGGAAAAGGGTATGCTAAGCCGAAAAGGGCTAAAATAACACAATATCATTATGAACAACCTTTACTATGAGGCCAACCCTGAAATCGCAAAAAACAGCTGTTCTATGTATTTCGTCGAGTGTCATTGATATTTTTCCATGGAACAGCTGATTATTAAGTATTTCCCGAATTCCGGGTTGGTCCCTTAGTAAGTAAAAGTTGTCTATAATGATGATTACTATGTGCCCTTTCCGGATTAGCATACCCTTCCTGTATAAACCTGTATCAATTTTAGTCTCTAAATTGACACATTGTTTTTATGCTGTACTTACCCATTTTTTACGATAACATTCATCCGATCAGGAATTTTCCGTATCTTTAAATTTAAGTAGGTAAGTATGTCTAATAATATTTTGCCTAATCAAGTAGTTTTCCTCATTTGCAAATAAATCAGTCAGTACTGGAGTTAACGTGCATTCATTTGCCAACAGGCGAGTCTGTGATCAAACGGGTTTTCGCGATAAAAGAAAACTATCGAATCCAAATCAGTGTAATAGACGATATGTTGCCGCTGTTAGTGTGTCAGGCGCTAGCGCTGCTGGTGAGTACCAGAGCTGAAGTGGTACCACCGAAAGCAGTGCCTCACTGCCGTCGCAGCGAGTGCCAATACATTGGCCATAACTTCACCAATACCGGCTCTTACATCAACTACATCTACCAGGTTGATGACCACGATGTAATCATCTCATTCGAGAACTTAAACGTCCAAGTGGATATAAACTGCAACAGACGCGGCGTGCTTGAGTCTTCAGGAGGCCCGTACTTCGAGTTTGAAGAACAGTTGTTACTGGGGACTTTGAAGTTAAGAAACTGCATGATCCAAGCCCAAACCTCGCTGCAAGCCACCATTGCTGCCCTCAACATCTCCTCGCTGAACCTCACGTCGCTTCTCATATCGGATCTGCCTTATAAATCGTCGCTCACTGCAGAAATCTTCAAAGGTCTGGAACACGTCACCGCCCTGCGTATTGTGAATGATACACAAGTGAACCCAAAGCCTGGCTTCCTGAAGCCACTTCAGAAATTGAGCTCTTTGTCGATGTGGTATGTGACACTGGTAGAAGATGAACTGGATGCGCTGTCCAAGCTACGCACAGTCGAGCTACGCTTTCCTGGCTTGAAGAGCTTACCTGAATCGCTTAAAACTTTACCCACTTTGCAAAAACTGATGGTGGCTAATAGTACGCTCGACGCAGTACCACTACCACCGTGGCTGAAGCAGCTAGAGCTACAGTCGCATGCAACGACGCTGAAACTAAATGAAACGCACTCGCTCGAAACGCTTTCGATAACCAACTGGACAGAGACAAAACCGGTCCCGCTAGCGAGTTGCGACCATCTCTGCAAGCTACAACTGACAGTGCCGATGACTGAAAAGCTGCCCGAACGCTGGCTGGCGAACTGCTCACTCCTCACAGAGCTCGTCATCCAAGGCGCGCACAATTTGAGCTCTCTGCCAGCAGACCTGATTGGTCACACAAGCGCACTCAAGGGTCTTGCCTCCAACTCATCCTATATGAAGTTTGTGCTAAAGGAATTGATGAACTCTGTGCCCGGTCTACTCAGACTCAAATTGGATGGCAACGGTTTAGAAACGCTTCAGGCAGATACGTTTGCAATGATGTGGCGTTTGCAAGAACTAGATCTGTCCGCGAATAAGCTAAAATCTCTGCCAGCAGGATGGCTCAGCGATGCATCTTATCTACTAAAGCTGAAATTAAATGGCAACGTTTTAGAAACGCTTCCAAACGATATGCTGGTAATGAAATGGCGTTTACGAGAACTTGATCTGTCCTCAAACAAGCTAAAACATCTGCCAGCGGGATGGCTAAACCAAACTTCAGGTCTAATTAAACTGAAATTGAATAACAACTATTTAGAAACGCTTCATAACGATACATTTGCCATGACGCGGCGTTTAAAAGAACTCGACCTGTCCTCAAACAAGCTGAAATCTCTACCAGCAGAATTGCTAAACTATAATTCTAATCTACTCAAGCTAAAATTAAATAACAACGATTTAGAAACACTTGCAACAGAAACGTTTGCAATGACGTGGCGTTTGCAAGATCTTGATCTATCCTCGAATAAGCTAAAATCTCTGCCGGCAGGAGGTCTACACTTCACATCTGATCTTCTAAAGCTGCAATTGAATAATAACTATTTAGAAGCACTTCCGAACGATATATTTGCCATGACGCGGCGTTTACAAGAACTCGACCTGTCCTCAAACAAGCTAAAAACGCTGCCGCCAGGATTGTTAAATTACACATTTGATCTCGTCAAGCTCAAATTGCATGGCAACGAAATAAAAATGCTTCCAACCGATACGTTTTCAATGACAGGGCGTTTGCAAGAGCTTGACCTATCTTCGAACAAGCTGGAATCACTGTCAACCCTATTGCTAAGCAACGCGTCCAACCTGGTCAGGCTTAAATTAGACGGCAACAGCTTAAAAACGCTTCCAAACGATATGTATGCTACGATGCCGCGTTTGCAAGAACTTGACTTATCCTGGAACATGCTGGAAAACACAGCTGGAAAATGACGCGCTAGCAGCACTTGCGACAATCAAGGAGCTTACCGAGCTGCGTCTCGCACACAACCCACGCCTCACTGACGTGTGTCAACAAGGTGGCCACTCACCGCTACGCAACTTGACAAAGCTGGCCATACTCGACATGAACGGGAACAACCTGACACGCATCTGCAGAGATTGGCGCGACGACTTGACACTCCTGAAGCTACTGGACCTAAGCGGCACGAGAGTAGCCAAGCTCACATTCGAGGACTTTCAATTCACGCGGGACGTGGATGCTGAGGTGCTGCTGCTAGGCGTGCCGGTGACACGCGTAGAGACGACGCGGGAAGACTTTAACGACGTCACACGCAGACTGAGAAGCGGAGCAACCATCCATCTCGATGCAAGACTCATTTGTGACTGTCGGATGTACTGGACGCGGCAGGCGCTGGGCTTATCTCCGCGCGCGCTCCAACGCGTGCGAAGCCTGATCTGCGAAGACGACACCCCGCTAGAAGAACTACCAGCTAAATACATGATGTGTCCGCAGCCTGAAGAGTGTATAGTCGCAAACCTACCCAACTGTACTTGCGAAGCGCGTCCCGATGGCGAACCACTCCGACCCCCGCGGAAAATGGTGCGCGTGCGCTGCAACCACGCATCTCTAACCACCATCCCCCAGCCAAAGCCAACAGAAACCCAGCGGTATTACGAGCTAAACCTACAACACAACCTCATCGCCAAGCTGCACGTTGACGACTTACCCGATACCATAAAAGCGCTCGATTTGCGAAACAATTTGCTGACAAAAGTCGACGCGGAAACCTCTGAGCGACTGAGCCGGATGACCGGAAAGCTGCTGCTAGCTGGGAACAAGCTAGAGTGTGATGACAGTCTGCTGGCAGCGTTGCGTCAGCGTTGGAGACACGGGAGGTACACCGACCTGAAGAAAGCCAGATGCCACGACGGGCGTACTCTCAAAAACGCCGTTGTTTCTCCAGAATCCAGAACTTTCAATGACCGTTTTGCCGCTACAGGGCAACAAGCGTCATCGCGAGACAAGCTGGTGGTGACCACGTTCTCAGCTTTACTTGGGCTAGCGCTCATGACACTGATCGGCCTGTCGGTGCGAGAGCGGTGCAGACGCCCGGCTGTTGCGGTGGTTTTGGTTGGAGTGACAAGGATAAACGAAGACTGATTGCTCTGCCTGAGTGGGTGGTCAAATAGATATTACTACAGTGTCGCAACACATTAGGACGGGCCGCATAGCAACGCAATCATCCAGCATCACTTTAGTTCACTTTGTAAAAACCATAACACCAAAACAAAACAACCAGCGGGGAGCAAAACAAAAATTGGTATTGAAATGCCGCTGCGGCCCTTTCTTATATGCGCGAACCTTTCGTGTTACAGTATTCCAGTGTTACTTCTTTGGAAAACCACCCAGAATAGGACCCTCCATGTACTAGAATTTATAATAGCATTAATATAAACGAAACAAAAATAATTTTAATACATTTTATTACTCACTATACAACACCTACATAATTATCTACCTTAAAATAGTTTCTCACGGTATCTAAAATTATTCTAAAACAAGCTTTTATGTAAATCATTTTATCGGAGTTACACAAGCATTCTAAATTTCAATCGGACATCGGGAAGTGGGTCAAAGTTCAGTTGCAAGATTTGACCCATACACATACAAGTTAAATAAAAGCTTGTTTTAACACATAGACACAACTTTATCTTGTTTAACACACAACTTTATCTTGTTTAACACACAGCTTCATCTTGTTTAACACACAACTGTCACATTTCACTCTGCAGTCTTCAAATCCTTGTCAACTAGCTTCTGTTCTTCGAAGATGAGTCTCAACTGCTCCGTAGCACTCAATGGTAGCCGGTCATTTCCCCCGAGCTTGTCATTTGGAAGCTGTGCTGTGTTTAGTTCCGGGTTCTTGAATGTGAAGGGGGTCCAGGGACCTTGGACCGATGGGTGGTCAGTGAACTGGTACTTCCTTAGACGCTTGCTTGATATATCACCTGGGAAATAGGAATTTTGTTTAAACAAAAATAATAAAAAAATTATACAGGGTTACACAGACAGGGTATGTAAAACCGCAAAGTGCTCACTGTACTCATGATTACGAACAACTTTTACTACGGGACCAACCCGGAATTCGCGAAAAAATATCAGTTGTTCCATATCATATCAAATGTCATTGACATTTTTTTATAGAACAGCTGTTTTTTTGTCGCGAATTCTGGCTTGGCCCCATATCAAAAGTTGTTCATAATGATATGAGCCTTTTTCGGCTTAGCTTACTTTCTGTATTAAAATATAAAATTAATTTATTATCAAATATCTATATATATAAAAATGAAACCCGTTTTCCTTGGTCACGGCCTCACGCGTGAATGGCTGGACCGATTTCACTAATTATTTTTTTGTTGTATTTGTTATTATTAGGAGAAGGTTCTTACAGAAAAAAATATTAAGAAAATCTCTCAGAAATATTGAAAAACCCTAAAAACAGCCCTTTTATTTTTCCCATACAAACGTTTTCTAACTAAAACGAGCTTTATTGGTATTGTATAAAGTTCATATTGAATTGCAAGCACTCACTGTTGTTTAAGCAATGTAGGTATGTTCCTAACGTCCAAGAGTCAATTTGCACTTTATTACCTCTGTACAAAGTTCAAATTCAATCATATCTATCAAAACAGTGTGCGTTTTATACTGATAATTTTTACTATAAATTGACAAGTTAGCATCAACAAACTACGGTTGCTATAGTTACGCAATAGCATGAGAATAGAGGTTATAACAAAGAGTTCCTATAGTTATTCTCAACACCTTTGGTCACGCCATCACGCGTGAACGACTGGACCGATTTCAATTTACTCTACGTTTATCCCAAAGTCTACCCGTGCGAAGCCGGGACGGGCCGCTAGTTTTTTAATATTTTCTCAAGTTAAAATATCTTTAAAGACAGTTTTAAAAACCCCTAACGCAAGAACGGCTGAATCGATTTTGTTTAAACATGGTAATTGGTAACCTCCACTACACATCACTAGAAAACCAACTTTCAAATAAAAAAACCGCGTCCAAATCGATTCACCCGTTTATGGGGCAGAATTAAAGATAAAGATCGGGCTCTTTTTCCGCAACTAGGCCTGTAATCGGCCCTTTTTGCGTGACATATGCGGGTTTCCTCACGATGTTTTCCTTCACCGAAAAGCCAGTGGTATGTAAATTCGTACATAAGTCCTAAAGAACTCATTGGTACGAGTCGGGGTTTGAACCCGCCACCTCAGGAATGCGAAGCGGCGGTTCTCCCACTGAGCTACCACGGCTCTGGGGCAGAATTCAAAAGTATCGAACTTTTTGTCCAATTTATCCCTGAGGGGACAAAGGGGACAAAACACACATAGGGGGACATAGGGTCCGTAGCATTTACCTTTAAATTCAAATTCAAATATTTTATTTACCATTATTTATTTATTTTATTTACCTTGCTGAGTTCGTAGCACTTCAATCCACTTGGTGACCTCTGGCTGGGTCTTGTTGTGCATGCTCATCCATACTCTGTCTCCGTTTACTGAAAAATAACAAAATTAACATAAAAAACTACATTTAAAGAAAATTGTAAAAGGAAGCAATAACATGTGTAACATTAGCATTGTTAAAAATAAAAAAGTCCTGCACCGGCGTCCCGCAAGGGGTGCATTGAGCTAGCAGTCACCCGGGACAACCCAGCTCCATGAAATATTGGAACAAGGCACGGAGTCTCAGAAATGTTACGCCTGTGACAAGGACAAGGGATTAAAAAAAAACAGCGTCGCGCAAAGGAAAACAAGGTATGTGTTTCCCGCAGTCAAAGTGTTAATTTCAATTTATTGTATGTTAATAATGAATTTTAAAAATCAAATCAAACTCAATTTATGGATCGCCCCCTTTTTTTGTTTAGTTAACCTGTAATGTCCATCTGCTGGGCAAAGGTCTCCCCCAATTTCTTCCATACCTGCCGGTCTTGGGCCAGCACCGTCCAGTCCTTTTCAAACTTCCCCGGGCCCCTTAGTACTGATGATTAATATAGGTACTTACGGTACTCCCCTACAACAATAGGGCTCCGGTGACGCCTCGGTTTCAGATACACAACCACTCCGGGATTGTCCTTCGCAAAATCAACTAGATCTTGCTCGATGTAGTCTCTGAAATAAACAGATTCAAATTCGAAATAATTTATTTAAATATGGGGGCATCTATGTACACTTATGAATGTCAAATACAATTTTTTACAAATAAATTAATACATAACAAATTAGATGTCAAAGAAAAAATAAATTAGTAGAATGTCAAAAAATTATAAAATAATATATATAATAAAATAATATATATAAAATATAATATAATATAATAATATAATATAATATATAAAAAATAATATATATATATAAAATAATTGCAATGTCAAAAAATCTATGTATGAAATAACTACAATAGTAGGTATAATCAGTCAAGTATTATTATTACAGTCTGAATACAATCTACAGACGTTTTACAAACGGGCATTTGTGTAACCAACTATTACTAAACCTTTTATCATCAAGCAACCTTTAATCCTCCCACTGCTGGGATACAGGTCTACCCTCGAATGGTGATTAGGCCGTATTCCCCCACGCTGCCAAGTGTGGGTTGCTGGAATTCACATACGCCATTGAATTTCTTCTCCGGACGTATGCAGGTTTCCTCACAATGTTTTCCTCCACCGAAATGCCAGTGGTATGTAAATTCGTACATAGGTTCCAAAGAACTCATTAACCCTTTATCTTAAACAAGATTTTCACATTGTCATCGGGGTTACACGTTACACAGGTGCACCAAATTTCGGCTCAATCAGACATTGGTGGTTCAATTTTCACTTGCAAGTTTTGACCCAAATAAATACTTATTCTCATACACACAATGCATGTTATATGTTAAAAAGACAGTGGAAAACCTGGGAAGGTTCCACTGTGAGGTTTTATTTTGTTTATGGTATTTATGTAACTAACCTAATGCCTCTGCTGCCCCCGTGAGTTTTGCAAAATTTCAGCACTATTCTCTGTAGTTGGCACACGTATCTTCCGACGCCGTTTTGTAATGGCGCTCGTACAAATGCAGGCGGCAAAAACAAATTATTGGCCGACATTATCAGCGAGTTTCACAGGCTTTTTAAATACTTTGCGATGTTCTTCTACTTTTATTTTGAGGTTATGTTATGATTTTGAAATTGGATGATTTTTTGACGTTGACAGACTTGACAGTGAAAAGCAAAAATCAAAAAAAGCAAAAATATATTATTGTAATGCTCAGACTAACAGACAGAACCTTAATAGCTACTTTGTAAAAAAGAGCAAGATGGCAAGTGCCAAAACACGGTTGAAAAAGAGAGACAGACCTTTCATTTTTTGTCCCCGTCGCTGTAACCGTGCCAAGGTGGGCAAACCACAGATTAGGAATAATAGTTACTTCGTGAGCCGTCTACGATTTGTAGCTGCCAGGTTGTGAATTATGTTTCCCCAGGATTGTACCCAATAAATTAATAAATAATTAATTTATTGGACTATTTCATATTTCCTGCTAATCCAAAACTACGATAAGGTACATTATTTTCGCAATCGCAAGATTGCCTATTTAATAAAAGATGTTCATAATTATGAGTAGATTAGTATACTAGTAGTTATTTTCCTACTATTAGACTTTTTCCTACTATGAGCAATTTGCGGCTTGTATATCCTTTCCATAAAACCCTGTATAACAATGTTTTATTTTGTGAAGTATAAAGATTAGAAATATTTTATGAAATTTTTTCCTCTAAGATGGGGGAAGCATTCCTATCCTGGCATTATTTCAAGAATATAGCTGTCGCATGTGCGGTTACACTTTGGCTCTATCTTTAGGTAATAAATCTATGTTGTAATGTGTTAATGAAACGTAGAATATCATGCTGTGTAATATTTATTTATTGATGACATAAAAAACCAGAAAAAGAATGCTCTTGCTCTTTTTTATGATCTGAGATTTACACCCACTTTTAACAAATTTCACTGATTCAGGATTGCCAGCAAACGTCGGTATCAGTAAAAAAAAATTGTGCAATATTTTGGCCCTCGTCGTAAGATCAATTTTCTGTGGATTATCAAAAGCAATATCATTAAAAATCTTATTTGTTTGGATAGAAGCTTCTGAACTGGCTTTTTTAAATCATTGTTATGGTAGCACTTTTTTTGTCTGTGGTGACGTGAAATTAGATGTGGTGCCGCCCATGGCGCCCATCTATAATTAAAACACATACAGTCCGGCAAGTATAACTTGGCGCGGCTGTGCGCCACTGTGTACTTTTATAACTGCTTCTCTTGTACCACTTTTTATCACTTTAGGCATGATGATAGCACAGTAGCAAATATAATAGTAGCAAAAATATTCGCAACGATGTTTACTATGAACTCGGAAGTGTCAAAGTAAATTTTCAAGATTGCCGATTTAGTTCCTCAAATCGCCACCGCCAACTTATACTTGTGGCACTGTACCTTGTGTTTTCGTTTGCGCCACACGAGTGCGGCTGCACACGCCAGGCGCGTATAACAACGCGTTTGACTATTATTAGAAACACCTGGGGCAAGCGCATGTGATTATTAGCCGCAGCCAAAGTGTTAAAAGACAGACTGCTAAACAGAATTGTTTATTGTAATTGTATGTAGGTTTTTAGATGCCATCATAACTCCTGAATAGCTTAAAATATTTCGATGTAAGTTCTAGTTTTATCAATTAAAAAAACAAATTGTTTTATTTCACACGTTTAATACAAAAACTTCATAATATTTATATTACAATACGAACAAGTACATACAACTTTATTACTGAATGAGTAGGTATTTTAATAACTGTATTCAAAGATATTTTATGTGTATTTAAAATATGTACCTAGTCTGTTAGAATTTCATTTGCCCTCGGAAGCAAACTAGCCAATAGACGGTCTACACCATCTTAATACTTACTTAGCAGAGGATGATGTCACTATACAGGGTTATTCATGAAGGGTATGCTAAGACGAAAAGGGTTCATAGTTCTCATCATTATGAACAACTTTTATTAAGGGACCAACCCGAAATGCGCAAAAAAAAAATCACCTGTTCCATACATTTTGTCGAGTGACATTTTTCTATGATGTGTACCTACTATGAGCCCTTTTCAGCTTAGCATACCCTTTATGAATAACCGTGTAGAATACATTAACGGATGCAAACATACACCCGTATTCAGAAATTTGTTAATTCCAAATAAATCCAAGGAACATAAATTGAACAGAGTATTATTTTTTACTTAGCAATACTATTAGAAATATTTATATTAAAATCTTGTTGCCTCTTTAGGGATCGTCCATTAATCACGTGGGGAAAGGGGGGGTTCGGAAAACATTCGGAAAAAGCTGCTAGAAAGATCACATGGTTAATGGACAGCCGGGTATAAGGCTCTGAAAAGATGCTACATTATTTGTGAGCGGTTAAGCGAAACGAAACCTGTAAACCTATCATAATTTATTAGTAAAATTCGTAGCGAGTAGGTATTCGATAGAAAAATGTACGAACAATGTAGTTTCCATTTACGCCCGGCGCTGTCCCATTTTGCATAGATGTTTCAATCAAAAACTCCGGTGTTTTACCTATGTTTTCGTCACGTAGTCAATAGGTATCCAGAAAAATCTCATCGCTTTCTTGTTGTTAATATTTTTTCCTTTTTTATTTTTAAGCTATTGAGACCGAATCCAGAAATTCCGTAACGTAAATAATCTAACACTTTTTAGTGACACTTTTTAGTGTTGTTGCCATCTATCGATGAATAGCAGAACTTTTAATGACTTTTTGAAATATCACGCTTGTCTCTTTAGTTCAGCAACTCGGCTCTAGGTGTCGAGTGTAAGGTTTCGATAAATAATTATACTTGCATAAGTTGATAAAAAATGCTATGCAATAGCTTTACCGCGGCAGTCCCCGAGTGCCACACGTCTTTTTTTATAAGTTTTTTTTTCTACTGACAAGCAAGCATACACTTTTCTATCGAATATTCGCTACGTATTTTTTCGTCAAAGTTGTGCTAGCGAGTTGTAAGCTGGTAAATATAGTTCCATATTGTTTTATCATACTTATTATAATCTTTTTCTTCGATGGTACACTCCAACAGATGAATATAAAAGAATATAAAGTACCTTCAAACGCTTTGTTTTATTTGATCCTTATTTTATAATTATTGCACTTTAACCTTTTGGCCGCCTCAGTCATTTAGTCGTGACAGCCAACGGAGTGACTCACGCTAATCTCGCGTTCGTTTTGGAATCGGTGGGAAAAAATAACAAAAATAACGTTCGTTTGTGACACATGAGAACGATTGTGATCAAAAGTGGCGTTTAACTGTTTTCGATCCCAAAACGAACGCGTGGCTTGTAATCTCATTGGTCTCCATCGTAACTTTTCCGCAATCCTACCTTCCACTTTTTTTTTTATTAAAAATGTAAGTTTGTTAACATGTTTGTTACTTAATGACGCAAAAACAGCTAAATTGATTTATTTGAATTTTAAGAAGTTATACTCTGGAATAACAAGCTACGATTCCTGTAGAACAAAGTGAAACCCTCCGCATCTTGTTTTTTTGTATTATATAAACTTGAATTAGTTTTACAATGTTGCAATTTTATTGAAAATAAACATTTCGTAATTCTTGTAATTCTTATGAGCTAGTTATTCTCTATTCTTCCCCTCCAGCTGCTTTATTCTGGTCGGCACTTGGACTGCGGGTAGGTCGACGCTCTTCGCGCGCGGGCGGCCATCTTTGATGACGTCAGTGCGCAGCAGGTCGGGGAGGGGGCAGGTGCGTTTCCGCACGTACTCGGGGTGGCGGAGGCCCCCTGAAGAAAAGCAGTTTGTATTGATCGTTGGAGTTAATTAGTTAACATTAGAAATATATTAAAGAAAGGAAAGATTTGTATGTTTATAATGAATAAACTCAAAAACTTTTGGACCGATTTTAATTTTTTTTTTCACCAATATAAAGCTATCATTAGCGAGTAATATAAACTATATTTGATACCCGTGCCAAACCGGGGCAGATCGCTAGTGAGTTGTTAAGTACACGAGTAAAAGTGAAAACCCAAATTGACGGTAAAATTGAAA
Organism: Alcis repandata; assembly: GCA_949125135.1. Classification (NCBI taxonomy): domain Eukaryota; kingdom Metazoa; phylum Arthropoda; class Insecta; order Lepidoptera; family Geometridae; genus Alcis; species Alcis repandata. Next base: position 8,188,438 of record OX421244.1, on the reverse strand, counting down.
AATTATTCCAATTCTGAGCTTTTTATTAGCTAATTCTTATTTCAATATAAAAATAAATCGGTATTCGTTAGTCTCGCTAAAACTAGAGAACGGCTCGACCGATTTGAATATTTTTTGTTTAGTTCGCTCTAAGACAGGGGTGGTTAAAAGAAAAAAAAACCGCAGGGTGCACCTAGTTGAAGCTAAAAATAATTATATTTGAAAGCTAATAGAATTGAATACTACAAAAGAAGAAGAAAAAGAGTTTTATAAAACCAAGCTTTTGAAGATAAACAGTAGATTAACACAAACATTATTTACAATACAACTAAGGGTCATACTTAAACCCTGCTTAAATTTAATCACTTTATTTAAACCCTGCTTAAAATCACTGCTTGAAATGATTTGTCTTGTTGCACGTGAAATTTTAGGCCTCACTTATAAACGTTGCCTATAAACACGTGTCATTTGTCGGTCTGTTTAGCTCAGCGGTACTGTATCCGCCTTATAAGCCACAGATCCCGGGTTCGATTCCCGGCCGGGGCAGATTTTTGAATGATGAATTTAAACATCTGTTCTAGGTCTGGGTGTTAGTTGTCCTTGTCTTTGTGTGTGTTCCATGGCATCCCCGGCACAGGATTTAATCCTAAAGTCTATTTCAACTAGAGAGCGAAAAACGTACGTTCACGCCACGGTACCACGAGAGCACCGAAAACAAACGATGCGTATCGTTATCCATACATTTATGTATCGTTTCCCTGTCGCTTACGCATTTACCGTGTTTCGTGGTACCGGGCGAGGCGAGCGACAAGGTCCATCAGATATTGCAAACCTGTTTTGACATTTTTCGGTAAGATATGGCTGGGGCCACATTCCGCTCTGGAATACGCTTGGATTCGGATTGTTTTAGTGTGCTATTTGAATGTTTGGTTGTTAATTGTTATTTTTTGTTGAGTTAAATTAGTTATATCTGTTTTTGTTAGGACATATATTTGTTTTGTGTTGTTTTTTGTTTGTGAGTGATAATGGAATCATCGGAGTCGTCTTCCTCGTCATCAAGACCGTTTAAAAGTTTTAACTCACCTAGAAAGAAGCGCAAGTTATCTCATCTGTCGGAAAATGAAAAAATGATGACAATTAACGTCTATAAATATGTGAAAGAGACGTGTCCTTCAGACAAATATATGTCCAAAACGGAAATGAAAATAAAGACTGCCGATATAATAAGGTAATAATAATTATAAATAGTTTATTTGGCACACACTTAAATCTTAAACTAATTACACCTGCCAATGTCAGATGATTAATTTACTAATGTGTAGGTAGATAGTTACACGAAAAACTTGATCTACAGTTTTGAGTTAAATAGTGATAATAGTAATGTAATGATAATTGTTAGGTAAAAACTGAAAACCTGAATTTTGATAGTGACAAAATAGTTGTTAACTATTAAAACAATTTATTGATGCAAAGAAGGTTGGTCTTCCCTGCGCAACACTAAAAGGTCAATGTCCGTTTTTCGCTCTCTATTTGAAATAGACTAGTATAGTAATAGTTATAGTACAGCTATGAGTGTGAAACGTTTATTTATGTAAGAATAAAAAAAATTATAACTTTTTTTTTCTTTTTATTTGGATCATAATGATTTTTTGTTGAAGCTTTGTGATATTATTCCGAGCAACTTGACCAACTGCGATTTTTCATAATATTATTACTTCAAAAATATTGCTATGAGCGGCGCGTCATATTCTGCGCCTCAAGCAGTGACTCTAATTAAACAGTCTTTATAAAGGGCCATATCAGATTTAGCAAACTATGAAATAATGTTAAAAAATCTAAAAGATTGTTTAGTAGAATAAGATATTGTAAAAAATCTAAAAGATAGTAAAATGATAAGTACGTACTGTAACAAGATAATTATGGAGCATCGACAAATATCAGAATCCATCGGATTGTTCCTAGGTACTTATAAAAATGATTCGCGACGATTAAATAACACCACAGGCTTTTTTATGCTATTGAGTGACGAGACGAGCCGATCTCACGCCTGATGTTAAACGTCACGTTTGCCCATAACAGGTCTGCGTCACCCAGAATTTTGAACTCGCAGAATTCAAGACCCTGCGCGGCACAGCACTGCGCTCGTCACCCTGAGATGTGTTTAATCTCCTAAAAAAAGAAATAGCAAGCCAAAAGCCGTACCTACTCGTCATTATGAATAACTTTGACTATGGGACCAACCTTGAAATCGCAAAAATCAGCTGTTCCATACGTTTTGCCGGGTCATTGACATTTTCTATGAAACAGCTGATTTTGCGACTTCAGGGTTCCATATTAAAGTTGCTAATAATGATGAGTACTATTAGCTCTTTTCGGCTAACATATGCCGATTCGTTATCTTAATATAAATCTCGTGTCACAATGTTTGTCCTCAATGGACTCATAAACCACTCCGATTATAATAAAATTCGCACACCATGTGCAGTTCGATCCAACTTGAGAGATAGGATAGTTTAAATCTCAAATTATAGTCGCAATTTTAATTTATTGCAAATTATATATATACTGATACTTTTTACTATAAATTGACAAGTTAGCATCAACATATTACTACGGTTGCTATAGTTACGCAATGGCTTTTGACAGGACAACGTCTGTCGAGTCAGCTAGTAATTCTGTATTTTATAGCCTTTTTCTGTATTTTGTATTTTATAGTTCTCTAACTAATTTTTTTTTAAGGCAGTATATTTTTAAACAATGTATGCCTTAAAACCCAGTCAGGTTTGTCTAGGCAATAGGTTCTCATAATACTTACTACTACAGCACACGAACGTACTTTTGTCAATCGTTATTAAATAAAATATTTCCGATGTTAGCCGACGCCCAATAATTATCTTAAACTTACTACTGTAAGTGGTCTAAAACATTGTACAAAAAAGACGCAATTCTACTCATTTCATGCCAATAAAATAAAATACAATATGTAGTATAAAATATACCTGTGACTTCACTTTACTATAAATAATAATAAAACATTATTATAAAATACTTAAGTTACTACCTACTTAAATGCTGAAATTCCGGTCTGACCCCAAAATAACATTTAGGCACAGATCGGAATAGTTCATGACTCTCCTAATTTATGAACAAGCAAGTGAGGACAGAAGCGAAGCGAAGCGGGGGCGTCTCCCGCTTCCCCTGTCACCTCTCCGCGCACTCCCCGGTGCTACAGTGCGACTATTAACTAAGGCTATACGCATTCCAGCGAGGTGCACAGATATTGTGACCGGGTTGTGTACTGTAATTGGTACCATAAAGGGTTATAAGGAAAGGGTATGCTAAGCCGAAAAGGGTTACTTAGTTTTCATAATTATAAATACTTTTACTATAGGGCCAACGCTGTATTAGTTTTTACTCGTAAATGTGACTTCACAAGTTTTCCCTTTGCTTTTACATTTGTAACCTAACCTAACCTTGTATGTAAACAATCACGGTTCATTCCGGCCTGTCCCCACATGCTTGTATTAACTAAAAAAAAACATCGCAAAAAATATATTTTTTTAATTTTATTTTTTTTTTTTAACAATATATTTTTTAAAACATGATTAATGAGTTAGCACAACATGCATATAGCGGCAGTGCTCACCTCGCCCGTTCACATACCCTTCCGGCGCGGCTCGGCCGCCTCGTCGGCGAGGACCATTTCGCAGCCGTCGGCGCGCGTGCGGGCGCCCAGCTTTGGGGAGCTGGGGAAAAAAGAAAAAAAAATTTGAAAAACTTTTTTTGCAGTTTTTTTTAATAATTATTTTTACAAAACAAAAACCGACTTCAAAAGACCGACTATTGAGTTATTCATCTATTTGTCGCGCACGTACCTACTGCAAATTTAAGACTTATATGGTTTTCTCATGGATACCATTATCAGAACTCGACTAAATTGAAATGGGACCACACGGGAAGCGTCAGCTTTCTAATAAAAAAAGAATCATCAAAATCGATTCACCCAGTCAAAAGTTTTGAGGTAATAAACATAAAAAAAAACATACAGTCGAATTGATAACCTCCTCCTTTTTTGAAGTCGGTTAATAATAATACCAGCATGAGAGGACAGGTCGGAATGAACCGTAATTGTTTACATAACGAATTACGTCACACCGTCTCACGTAAAGGCAAAGGGGGTACTTATATCAAATTTTGTGACGTCACATTTAAAATCTAATACAGCTAATATTTTTTAACCTATGCTGTCTCACTAGGAAGGTATCTGAGTAATAAAAGCGTTACTTTCAAATTTTTATTTATTAGTGGGTCTGGGTAGTTCTGATCTGGGTTATTTTTTTTTTTTTTTAATGTAATTGAGTGACGAGTCGAGCAAATCGCTCGCCTGATGTTGAACGTCACGTTTGCCCATAACAGGTCTGCACCACCCAGAATAGTGTTAGTTGTCCTTGTCTTTGTGTTCCATGGCATCCCGACACAGGGTATCCTCTAGTGGGGAGCTGTGAGTGTCAAGTATTAGTTTTAAATTCAAGCTTTTATTGCATTGTCATCGGAGTTACACAGGTATACCGAATTTCAGCTCAATCGGACATCGGGAAGTGGCTCAAAATTCAGTTGCAAGATTTCACCCGATCAAACATAGTTACCTACATACATTGCAAAGCTCAAATAAAAGCTTGTAAAAACAACAAACAGGTCAAGCTGAATAAAACCGTTTAAATAAATCGGTGCATCCGTTCGGGAGCTACGATGCCACAAACGTTCTTGGTCCAGATTAAGGAGAAGGATGTCATGTCGTACAGGAGGTGAAAGCGCTTGCAGAGGCCCGCCGAGTCTGGAAGTTGCTCCACCGGCAAGAGCAACGCTCTTAAATTTTGAATAACTCACTTATTTCTTTTACTCACTTGTGCTCGACGAGTATCTTGGTGAGCCTGGCGACTTCGCCCCGCAGCTGGTGGAGCTCCTTGTCCTTGGCGCGGGCCTCCTGCTCCGAGACTCGCTCGCGGGCCGCCAGCCGCGCGCGCATGTCGTCGAAACTGAGGACATTTATTTTTTCATTATTACACGTTTCCTTGTTCTTAACCGACTTCCAAAAAGGAGACGGTTCTCAATTCGACGAGTATGTTTTTTTGTATGTATGTTACGCGATTACGCCGTCAATTATGAACTGATTTTGATGATTGTTGTTTTATTTGGTAGGTCATAATTCAGAGATCCCATTTCAATTTCATCTAAATTTATTTAGAGCTTTTTTATATAAAAGAACGGCAAACAGGCAGACAGTCAGCCTTTTTGACGTGACAACGTCTAATAAATCGATGAACGCCGGCTGCACGCACGAAAAAGTTTCCCGTTACGCTCATTGTGACGTCACGATCGGAGCGAGAACAGTATGCAATCATTTCATCAATGTTTTGTTATGACGTTGTCACGTTAAACTATCGTCCGTAAACCGACTTTACAGACAACCAATGTTTTTAATGTAATTTAGTGACGAGACGAGCAAAGCGCTCGCCTGATGTTAAACTAAACGTCACGTTTGCCCATAACAGGTCTGCGCCACCCAGAATTTTAAACTTGCAGAATTCAAGACCCTGTACTATTTGCCCTGTACTTTCGCTGGAAACAATGCCCTTCCGAACACAGTAATGTTTGCACATTACTGCTTGGCGGTGGAATAACTGGCCAAATAATTCATTTTTAATTCTACCTAATGATAGGCTTGCGTTTGACCGCCATCTTGCCTGATGGTAAGCAACGATGCGGTCTACGATGAGGTTATTTTTACAACAAGTGTGTTGAACGAGACTTCATGGATCTTTTAGCCTCGTTCAACTACATTCTGAAAATCAGACAGATTACTATGATGAAACAGTTCGGTAAACATTTTTGACATCTTCAAAGATGCGGTCAGGTCAGACGTGACGCAGAAAATTTCTGAAATTAGTATTTTTGCAATCAGAAATTACCAAATCTATCGATTTTATACAGTTTTAATCGTAAAACGATAAGGCAAAAATTTTGGTCGTGGGTTCTCGCGCTATTGTTTTATGTGACTCCGCCATTAATTTCTATTTATCGACTGCCCCTACCAACAGTATAGAAACTGCAAATAGCATTTTTTACAGGAAAGCAATTTAAAGTCACTTGATCTAAAATAAGTTAAAATTTGTAGTGTCAATTTTATTCGATTTTTTTTTATTCGATATAATTTTTTTTTATTATTTGTTTTCCCAAAAGCATACTTAAATATTCGCTTAATTGGTACAATAATTTACAATAATAGTGACCTAATGTATGTTTTAATTTTAATTGTTTTCTATTTAATTTATTTTATATGATCATTTCTCATTATTTGATAGTTATTTTTAATATTTTTTACTTTGTGGACGACTGTGTCTTTTAATAAATAATTTGGAATTAGGAAAATAAAAAAACGTGGTTTTACAGTTTCGATAGTGTTCCTGCAGCAGCAGTCGACATATCCAATCATTTTGTCAATATACTTACAGTTTTCTCAAACACGCAGTTTTTCTCGTCAGATGCTCGATTTGCTCCTTGGACGCCTTCTCAACTTGTTTTATTTTCGTCGCATCTTCTGATCTCTTCTCTCTCATATCCCTTTCTCTCTCCAACGCTTCTCTAAGTTATTATGGATAGGATAAATAGTAAAATATTAGAGGGAGGGTAAAAATTAATTTGTTTTTTTTTTAGCAGGATTTATGTTAAAAATATAATTATAAAAGCAGGTTGCATTGTTATTGCGGTTTTGGCTGTATGTGTGACTTTAGCCAGTTCAAGTTCGTTATAAAAAGTTTTTTTGACATAAGTTTTCTTTCGGCGGGAACTAAGTTGCCATACGCAAGATTCACGATAAGGTAAAATATAAAAAAAGTTTTAAAAATAAATAATTTTATTAACTCACCATTTAGGTATAAAAATATAAAAAATGATTCAATTTCACATAAATACTTTACAAATAGCTAAGGATTTTTATTTATTAGTCAGACTTTCCCGAATTTTTATTATTACAGCATATAAAAATATAAAAGCATTGATTTAGGCTAATTACATTTCTGACAATGGACACGATGATTCAAGCCTCAGATCAAGTAGAAAGGTAGATAGAGTCCCGCCTTAGATCCAGGTGAAGCCAAAAAAACTACCCTACTTACATTTGACGCATAAAAACTACCCGAATCAATCGTCAATTCTTACGTCAGTTGCTCAGAGAACGTGGACAAGAAAAATAAGTGGTACCCCCCTAATGGTAGTTTTTATGCGTCAATATGTGCTTGAAGTATACGTACACGGGCAGTAGGGTAGATTTTTTTGCTGCACTTGGATCTAAAGCGGGACTCTATCTGCCTTTCTACTCGATCTGAGATTCAAGCACATAAACAATAGTTACGACAAAAATGAGCAAATATTTGACTAGAAATCTTAAAAATGAATGGAAATATAAACAATTTGTGCATCAATGAACAAAATGAACATAAATGAACTATATAAACATGAACCGTCTGAAAAATATCTTTTAGGTAAAAACAAAAAACAATGTATGATAGTCTATGGACACAAAAATAGTCCTTTTGGCAGTATTATAACAAAAAAACGTCAACTTATAGTTCCGTATGTTAGAAATAAATACAAGGCGAAACGTGTTTCTTTATTACGGAACCATAGAAATATTCTTAAAATTACAGACAGCAGAATTTTAATCGGCTAAAAAAACTGCAAAACTAAAAAAAAAATATTATGATTTATTGACTAAAATTTCAATTTAATAATTTATAATTTGTATACAATAGTAATTTAGTCTTTCGATTCGAACTCGACTCGAATCGACTAAATTTCATTCGTTATAGTGCTGAATTGACTTTCTGCAAAAAGATAATTCTAATAGAATTTCAAAAGAAAACAGCTTTTAGTCTAATTTATACAGTCTATTTTTGTAAAGCTGTGGAATGCGAGAAAGAGATAAAAGATGCCTAATTTAGAGTGAGAGAGGGCCGACTAAAATTTCCTTGTCTGTAACGACACCTGGCACAGAACAGATAGGTACAGAAGTCAATCTCGTGTATGTACTTCACTTTTCATACCTACGCTCGGGTCGCGCTAGGGTTGTCAACTTTGGCTTATGCACAAAAAACTATTGCGGTAGTGGCGCTCGTATGTATTTGTTTGATTTATGGTTGTGAATGAAACAGGAAGAACGGCAATATATAATAATAACCAAAATACCCTCGAAGGGTGATTAGGCTGTATTCCACCACGCTGGCCAAGTGCGGTTTGGATTCACATACGCCATAGAATTTCTTCTCCGGACGTATGCAGGTTTCCTCACGATATTTTCCTTTACCGAAAAGCCAGTGGTATGTAAATTTGTACATAAGTTCCAAAGAACTCATTGGTACGAGTCGGGGTTTGAACCCGCCATCTCAAGAATGCGAAGCGGCTGTGCTTCCCACTGAGCTACCACGGCTCACCTATCGAGGGTAGACCTGTATCTCAGCAGTGGGAGGATTAAAAGGTTGCTGATGATGATGATGCACTAAAATACGAGCTCGCACTGGTTCGAACCGGTCCGAAATATCGTGTCCATGAGCGGTGTTTATGTGTGCGTTACTCGAGCGCAGTTTCTATGTACTCGTAGATTGACTTCTGTACCTATCTGTTCTGTGCTGTTGGTGACAATTTAACACTTTAACTGCTGCTAATAATGTGTTAGCCGCGTTGCACAAAGGAAAACAAGGTATGTGTTTTCAGCAGTTACAGTATTAAAACAGCTTTCATTTCAACATTTTTCTTGCATGTCTGTAAACAACGAGTGCGAGCGAGAGGGCCATAGCGAGGAGAGCGAGACGGAACGAGCCGGTGAGAGCGCCTGCCAACACCGTCACTACCGCCGCCAGTGCGAGCAGAGACTTCAAGCTGTGACAACGTCAAATTATATGATAACCTACAATCCTACGAAAAATCAAAATTGATACGTTTTGATATTAATCTACTCTCATATCATAAAATTCAAATTACGAACTTCAAAACGAATCTATAATGACATACTTTTCAAGACACAATATCATAATGGAAAAAAACACAAACAAAACAAAACCTTAACAAAATAGTGTGATTTATTGTAACTTTTTTGTCTTTTTTTTCACACTTGACTCTTTTGGCACGAAGTATAACTATTACCTAAACTACGTTAGCGCATGCGCGTGACCGCCTTGTTTTGGCGCCATCTTAGGCCGCCATTAATTCCATTTTTAAATTTCGGTGGTGTGTTTATAAAGTATGTCGATATAAATTCGTATTGAAGTTTGTAAATTCGCATTTTATGAGAGAGTAGATAATAGTAGTTTATGCAACTGTCATATAATGAAGGGTATTAAAACACGAGTGTGTTTATGAAACGAGTGCAGCGAGTTTCATAATAGTAACGAGTGTTTTAATACCTGTGTTATATGCAGTTGCATACACTACTTTATCTACACTAATGCTGTTACATTCTACTTATGTTTCCAATCTATACAAATATTATAAAGAGGAAAGGTTTGATTTTTTGTTTGTACTTGATAAAATACGTTTATCTTCACTAATAAAAACGTGTATTGTCACAGTGAACTTGGCGCGCAATCAGGAGCGAGCGCGCATGCGCGCGCAGGGCGGCCAATCAGGAGCGAGCGCGCGATGTTATAATGACTCATTACGACATCGATGTGGATATTATAACATCATGTGAAATTGCTTAAATGTTGTCTGTGCTATAACAGTAGTCATTATAACACAAGTATTGGAAACATAAGTAGAATGTTATAACATTAGTGTAGATAAACGGATTTAGAGTATAGCGATGGCTTATAAGTTATATCTTAGAATGACACACGGTTTTATTTTCAGCTCGATGCAAGCCAGAAACGGGCTCATAGTACTCATCATTATGAACAACTTTTACTATGAAACCAACTCGGAATTCGCGAAAAAAAATCAGCTGTTCCATAGAACAATGTCAATGACACTCGACAAAATGTGTGGACCTTCTGATTTTTTTTCCGCGAATTTCGGGTTGGTTTTAGTAAAAGTTGTTCATAATGATGATACTGTGAGCTCTTTTCGGCTTAACATACCCTTTCTGCATAACCCTGTATAGACACTAACAGGTTTTTATCTTACTTACAAAATAGCGCCAAAAGTTGTGGCTTTAACTAAGCTATCTCTTTCAGCCAGAAAAACCTACTCATTCCTAAATTATTACTATTAATAATAAAAAAAATATTAATAATAAATCTTACAACTAAAAGACCTGTCTTCTCTCAGCCTTTTGAGATTTTATTATAATACTGCCTTTTGGACATTTTGATGATAATTTTGAGTATTATGAAAACGTGTTTCTTATGATTTGTGTGAATTAAAAAGTTATTTACAATGGGAAATACTAAATCAAGTACAAGTGTCAAATTTGGTCATGCAATTGGTAGCCAGATTCGTCCAAAAGACAATATTTTCAAACTGTTAACACTTTGACTGCGGCTAATCACATGCGCTTGCCTTAGGTGCGGCTAATAGTCAAACGCGTTGTTTTACGCGCCTGGCGTGTGCAGCCGCACTCGCGTCGCGCAAGGAAAACACAAGGTATGTGTTTACCGCAGTCAAAGTGTTAAAATATTAGTCCAAAAATTGAAAAATTAGATTTTTTATTTGTTTTAGGACCAAATTCAGCTACCAATCTTAGTTGGATGTAAAAGGACAAAGGAGTGCAATAAAATGTTAGTAAAAAAGCCATTTATTTGTTAAATAATATTATTGTATAAATATTCTGTAATTGATTGGATTAAAGATACATTTTGAGTGACTTATATAGAATAAGTGACATGTATTTTGAAAATCATATTCAGAACCGCTGTTTGAATATTTTTTTGATATGGTAGATATGTTAAATTTTATGATGAATATAACAAAGCTCCGGTCAGATTAATATAAGAAATACGGATATTTATTATTGACTAGCTGCACCCAGCGGTTTCACGAGCATTTTTTTACTTTTAAACCTTCCTTGTATTAGAGCAAACAAAACAAAAAAAATAATATTCAAATCGGTCCAGCCGTTCTCGAGTTTTAGCCAGACAAACGAACAGCAATTCATTTTTATATATAACTAGCTGAATCCGGCGGTTTCACCTGCTGGTTTTTTTTAATTTAAACCTTCCCTGAACTTCTACAAATATTTCAAGAATAAAATTAGCGAAATCGGTCCAGCCGTTCTCGAGTTATAGCCAGCCAAACGAACAGCGATTCGTTTTTATATATAAGATTTGTCACTTATCAGATTGCACCAAATAGAAAATCAATTACAGAATATCATCTCGGATTAGCATTCAAGGTACCGACTAACTTGTACAGTACCCGGCAATAAATAATGCACATCGACCATTGGAAAGAGACAAGAGACTTCGTAGAGCGTTATCTCTGTCGCACGAAATACAGTCCAGTATATATTAGGACTCAGATTAGACAGATGGAACCATAATTGCTACTTTTTAAAAAAGAGCAAGATGGCAAGTCCCAAACACGGTTGAAAAAGAGAGACAGACATTTCACTTTTTGTCCCCGTCGCTGTAACCGTGCCAAGGTGGGCAAACCACAGATTAGGAATAATAGTTACTACGTGAGCCGTCTACGATTTGAAGCTGCCAGGTTGTGAATTATGTTTGCCCAGGATTGCACTCAATAAATATTTATTGGACTATTTCAGATTTCCTTCTGACCCAAAACTAACTAATTAAGTACATTATTTTTGCGATTGCAAGATTGGCGTTTTAATAAAAGCTGTTCATAAGAGTAGATTAGTATACTAGTAGTAATTTTCCTACTATTAGACCTTTTCCTACTATGTGCCATTTGCGGCTTAGCATATCCTTTTCTTATAACCCTGTACAATAATGTTTTATTTTGTGAAGTATAAAGATTTGGGATTTTTGATTCTTTTGTTTGTAATTTATGGTGTGAACAATAAAGAGTTTATCTATCTATCTATCTATCTATTTGGAAAATTTTATGAAATTTTCCCCTAAAATGGGGAAGCATGTCTATCCTAGCATCATTTCAAGAATATAGCTGTCGCATGTGCGGTTTCACTATGGCTCATCTTTAGATATAATTATCTATGATTAGGAGGTAGTGTGCGACAGAGATAACGCTCTACGAAGCCGATTGTCTCTTTCCAAAGGTCGATGTGCAATATTTATCGCCGGGTACTGAAGATTACGTCATCCATATACAACAACTGTTTGCGATATATTGCAATAACTAAGTTTCGTACTGACCTTAATTCTTGTTCAGTGACAGCTAAGGTCCGTCCACAAACAGCCGCCTTCACCGCTAGATTGTCAAAATCACTCGATTTCGAGTGGAGTTGAGACTTCAGTTCTGGAAACAGGATTTGGAAAAACGCTCGTCTTAAAGGTCGATTCACACATATCAGTGAAGCCACAGTTCCGGCACAGTGCGACATATTCTTTCATACATTCTCTATGAACGCATAAGTCTGAAATCTGAATCACTTTATTTTTGACTTGAACTTGGATATAATTTGATTTTATTTGATTATGATTTTAATTTGTGTGTTTTAATTTGTATATTTAATTGATATTGATTTTAATTTTATTGTAAATCTATGGATTTTCTATTTCCGAAATAAATTATTTAAATTTGAATTTTCAATAAAAAGTCTGTAAAGTTAATAAGTCTAAAAGCATGTCGCGTTTATGTCCTCTTACCTGTCGGCCTGTTTGGCTTAGCGGTAGTGTATCCGCCTTATAAGCCAGAGGTCCCGGGTTCGATTCCGGGCAGGATATTTGAATGATGAACTTAAATATCTGTTCTGGGTCTGGGTGTTAGTTGTCTTTGTCTTTGTGTCCATGGCATCCGACACAGGATTTGTTCCTAGTGGGGAGCTATGAGCGTGAAACGTTTATTTATTTATTTATTTACCTCTGATTTCTTCTAGCAGTTCTCTCTCTCTCTTTATCCTATCTTCTTCTCCCTCTTGTCTGCATTCCGTCTTCATTCTCGCTAAGCAGCTTTCTTTATCAGTCATAAACTGCTCCCATTGCTCTTCTGTAAATACAAGAACATTATTTAAACCGACTTCAAAAAAGGAGGATGTTATCAATTCGTCTGTATGTTTTTTTTTTTATTTTTTTATGTTTCTTACCTCATAACTTTTGACTGGGTGAATCGATTTTGATGATTCTTTTTTTATTAGAAAGCTGACGCTTCCCATTTGGTCCCATATCAATTTAGTCCCGTTCTGATAATGGTATCCATGAGAAAACCATATAAGTCTTAAATTTGCATTAAGTACGTGCGCGACAAATAGATGAATAACTCAATAGTCGGTCTTTTGAAGTCGGTTTTTGTTTTTTTGTTTTTTGTAAAAATAATTATAATGTAGCTGATCAGTATTCACTCTCTTTTTTAAGATAAAGATACATTGTTTTATTTTTTATTGAATTCTTTAAACAGAGACGATGTAAACAGTGGCGCAGTAAATTACCCTCTCTATTACTATTAATTGCATTAGATTCAAAAATCTTACAACCACAAGACCTGACTTCTCTCGGCCTCTTGAGATTTAGTCAAAATACTGCCTTTTGGACATTTTGGTGATAATTGTGAGTTTAAAGAAAACGTGTTTCTCGTGATGCTTTTCGGATTAGCATACCCTTTATGTTTATGAATGACCCCGTATTGCTTACCCATCTCACTCCGATGCTTCTCCTTCAGCTTGTTGAGTTGGTCGACTCTCTCCGCCACAAGTTTCGACCTCGTGGTTTCCAAGGCCCTCCTTGCTTCGTCTGCCGCTGTCGCCGCCTCTTTCTCTACACTCTTCAGCTTTGTGGACCATTCTTCTGTGAGTTGTTCTGTAAAAGATTTTTTGAAATACTTAAAATAAAAAATATTGGTGCTTTGGTACTATTAACACTTTGACTGCGGAAAACACATACCTTACTATGGAAACTAACGTGGTTTTCACACATTTTTGTTATAATTAAACACGGGAATACTCACGTAAAAATTAAGTCGTCTACTACGACTAGTTTCGGTCACATTCGGTGACCTTCATCAGGCGAGTTTACAAACGTGACGCGCTCGCGGTGGCGCGGTTGCGGTTGGTTTTTTTTTTACGTGAGTATTCCCGTGTTTAATTATATTATAACAAAAACACATATCTTGTTGTACATGTATACATGTTTTCCTTTGCGCGACGCGAGTGCGGCTACACGTCAGGCAGTTAAAACACAACGCATTTGACTATTAGCCGCACTTAAGGCAAGCGCATGTGATTTTTAGCCGCAGTCAAAGTGTTAAGAGTGTGGTAGAAAATATTGGTACTTTAGTACTATTAACTTGGAATTCAATCATCATCCAAAACTCGCTGATAATTATAAATAACTAGTGCTTCTGTGTCTTGCTTTTAGCTTTTAACTGATTGTGTTCGCGATATCAGGATTAATTATTAGTTATTTTTTTATGTCATTGAGTGAGGAGACGAGCAAATCGCTCGCCTGATGTTAAACGTCACGTTTGCCCATAACAGGTCTGCGTCACCCAGAATTTTGAACTCGCAGAATTCAAGCCCCTGCGCGGCACAGCACTGCGCTCGTCACCCTGAGATATAAGTTGTTTAATCTCCCATTTGCCCTGTAATTTCACTGAAACAATGCCCTTCCAACCGGAACACAGTAACGTTTGCACATTACTGCTTGCTGGCAAAGGTACCTTTATCATCTTCAAATTTCTGCGTGAGGTCTTCCACTTTATTCGCGTAGTCCATATCGGCTTTGTCCAACAAGTGCCTCAGCCGCATCACGTCCCAGTCTGCTTTACTGTGAGCCTCTGCTATGGCCGCATCGAATTGCGCTTCTTTGGTAGCTAGAAGTTCTTTTAATTTTTCGTACTGAAAGAGAAAATTTCAAAACCGTTATTCGGTGATATGCTAAGCCGAAAAGGGGCTCAAAAATTTTCTTATTTTTAACACGCTTTTATTAGCTTCACATGTATGTTTGTATGTTTGTAACCGACTCCTTTGAGCGCGTTTTTGACCCACTTTAAACGGTCAGATTTCTTTCAAACTTTGTAGATATATCGAGGACCGATGACAATATACTAAATGAAGCGTGTTCTTTAGTTTTTTTTAACTATTATTATGTCCATTTGGTCGAAATTAGTTCGTTCCAGAAACTTTCTTTATATTTTAGAGCAGAAACAAAAGCAGGATGTCTTGGAAATAATTATTCAAAAATAGTATTTATCAAACGTAGTCCTACACAGAGTTATGAAGAAAGGGTATGCTAAACCGAAAAGGGCATAGAGTACTTATCATTATGAACTTTTACTATGGGACCAACCCGAAATTCGCGAAAAAAAACCAGCTGTTCCATAGAAAAATGTCAAGGACACTCGACAAAATGTATGGAACAGCTGATTCTTTTTCGCGAATTTCGGTTTGGTCCCATAGTAAAAGTAGTTCATAAAAATGAGTACTATGAGCCTTTTATGGCTTATCATACCCTTTATGAATAACCCTGTACAGAAGTGGGATAAAAAAAATTTAAACGCACCTTAGTAGTGATCTCTCGCAGCTTCCTCTCAGCATTCCTCGTTTCCTGATCAGCCTCAGCCCTGAGCTGGGCTAGCGCAGCCCTAGTCCTTTCGGCGTGGCTTCGTTCTAAAGCGGTTCTGGTGGAGGCCATAGTGGACGCGTGGTCAGACTTGAGGGTTTCTACGGTTTTGGAGTGGGCCTGTTCGAGGCGTTGGACTGTCTAGAATAAACATCGAACGTATGTTCAATTTTTTGGAAGCAAAAGAATTAGCCTTTTTTAACACTTTGACTGCGGCTAATAATCATATGCGCTCGTCTTAAGTGCGGCTAATAGTCAAATGCGTTGTGTAGCCGCACTCACGTCGCGCAAAGGAAAAGACGAGGTATATGTTTTCCGCAGTCAAAGTGTTAATACTAAATTTTCGATAAAAAAACCTATGTCCTAAATGATAATCTGAGGTATAAGTTATCTTAATTCAGCTATTTTGTGTGATTGAATAACAAACATTAAAATTAATTAACAATCCAACCATTTAATTTTATAAACTTTGAAATCTACAGTATTAGTAAGGTTGATAACGTTAGCTCTGTTGATAGAAACTGTTCTGATAGTAAAATGACACTCAAAATAATCACCACAGCGAAAACCGATATACAATACATCCCTCTCCATTAAATGCCGTTCTTCTGCCTCTTCACTGCAATTCTCTTCTCTCTCCAGCAAGTTCGTCAACCGATGCACCTCTAACTTCAACGCCGCTCTGATTTCTACCCTCTGCAGTTGCAGTTTCCCTTCACTCACCTGTAAATGCCGTCCAGTCTCCTCTTTCCTGCTATTCTCTTCTCTCTCCAGCAAGTCCTTCAATCGATGCACCTCTAACTTCAGCGCCTCCTCTCTGGTCTCCACTCTCTGCAGCTGCAGAGTCAAGGATTGCACGGAGCGCTGCTGTTCCGAAGCCAAGCTTCGCAGCTGTTGGAGTTCGGCGACGTGTGTTGGAGAAGGCTGGGGGTTGGCCTTCATGTGTTCTACTGTTTGCGTTAGCTGGAAATGTCAAAATCAATATTAAGTAAGCCTTAATTCAGGCCATTTTGGTATGTCTTTTATGCCATCGTCTTTTGCTTTTTTTCTAATGCTATCGAGTGACGAGACGCGCAAATCGCTCGTCTGATGTTAACCGTCACTTTTACCCATAACAGGTCTGCGTCACCCCGAATTTTGAATCTTAGAATTCAAGCCTCTGCGCGGCACAGCACTGCGCTCGTCACCCTGAGATATAAGATGTTACATCTCCCATTTGCCCTGAAGTTTTACTGGAAACAATGCACTTCCAACCAAAATGCAGTAATTCTTATAATAATATTATCAACATCATTTGATCTAAAACCTGTACAAAACGCTTTGAGTCCGCTTTAATTGTCTGAACCGCCAGTCTGGAATGATTGCCCGAATCTTTCTCAAGAGCTTATCTATCTCCTTCTCTTTATCACCTGCTTGTTCTCTAACTTTTCATCATACATGCCTTCTATCTTCTATCTCTTTTTCAAGAGTTTATCTATCTATCTCACCTGCTTCTTCTCTATCTCACCTGCTTGTTCTCTTTCTCACCTGCTTTTTCTCTTTCTCACCTGCTGGTTCTCTTTCTCACCTGATCGTTCTCTATCTCACCTGCTGGTTCTCTTCCTCACCTGCTGGTTCTCTTCCTCACCTGCTGGTTCTCTTCCTCACCTGCTGGTTCTCTTCCTCACCTGCTGGTTGTCTACTCACCTGCTGGTTGTCTACTCACCTGCCTGTTCTCCCTGTCCGCCTCCCTGGCGCGGCGCTCCAGCTCCCTCGTCTTCCACTCGCAGTCGGCCAGCATGCGCTCGGCGCGCGCGGCGGCCTGCGAGCGCGCCGCCTCGTGCGCGGCGCGCCATTTCGCTGTGTTCGCGTCTGCTGTTGCTAGCGCCTGGAACACGGGAATAATAAATAAATAACGTTTTGTTTTTTATGTAATTGAGTGACGAGACGAGCAAATCGCTCGCCTGATGTTAAACGTCACGTTTGCCCATAACAGGTCTGCGGCACCCAGAATTTTGAGCTCGCAGAATTCAAAACCCTGCGTGGCACAGCACTGCGCTCGTCACCCTGAGATGTAAGTTGTTTAATCTCCCATTTGCCCTGTAATTTCTCTGGAAACAATACCCTTCCAACCGGAACACAGTAATGTTTGCACATTACTGCTTGGCGGTGGAATAACTGGCAAAGCTGTGGTACTTCCCCAGGCGGGCTCTGCAAAAGAGCCCTACCACTACAAAACGTTTCTCATTCATAGCTCCTCATTACAATAATAGCGCCTGGAACACGGGAAATCCCTAATCACTACTAATATTATAGAGGTAAATGTGAATGTAAGTTTGTTTGTTACGCTTTCACGCGAAAACTACTTAACCGATCATCATGAAACTTTGTACACATATTCTTGGAGGTATTAGAAGTAAGATAGGATACTTATTATTTTTTAAACGCGGGTGAAACCGCGGGGCCCGCTAGTGTAGATATAAGGGTAGCACCGCCTTGGTCCAACTGTAAGCTGTCATCAGAATAGTCTAATAAATAAATAAATAATAAATAAATATTTTGATAGAATTATTTAGAGAAAATTAAGAGGAAACTTACCTCAAGCGCCTTTTGCTCGCTTAGCGACTTCTCCGTCTCGAGTCTATCTCTGTCCCGCTCTAGCGCGAGCACTCGCGACTCGAGCTCGGCCCGCCGAGTGAGGGCATCTTCCAACTCGCCTCGTAACTCTCGGAGGTACTCCTCTAGAAAGAGAAAGAAATATTCAACTTTTACCGAGACCAAGCCGAAACTTGCGAAAGGAAAAATTTGCGGTTCCATATATTTCGTCAAGCGTCATTGACATTTTTCTATGGAACAGCAGATTTTTTTTTCTCGATTTCCGGGTTGGTCCCATAGTAAAAGTTGTTCATAATGATGAGTACTATGAGCCCTTTTCGGATTAGCATACCCTTTTCTTATAACGCCTTCATAGGGTTATCAGCTAAATAGGTAGACCACCCCGACTTTACTATGGAAACTAACATGGGTTTTGTTAAAATTATCAACAGAACTCACGTAAATATTAACTCGTTTACTACGACTAGTTTCGATCACATTCGGTGACCTTCATCAGTTCTTAATACTTTAACACTTTGACTGCGTCTAATAATCAAAGGCGTTGTGATTTACGCGCCTGGCGTCTGTAGCCGCACTTACGTCGCACAAAAGAAAACACAAGGTATGTGTTTCCCGCAGTCAAAGTGTTAACTGCTGAAAACATATACTTTGTGTTTTCCTTTGTGCAACGCGAAGGCTACACACGCCAGGCGCGTAAAACACAACGCAAAAGTGTTAATTCTCAACGAGTAACAGTGTGACTCGTTGGGAACCTCTCATATTTACGTGAATACTTCCGTGATAATTATGACAAAATATCCTGTCTTCCCTACCGTTCTTCTGCCGCAGCTGGTTGGCCAGGTCCGCGGAGCAACTCCTGGCCGCCGTCAGCTCCTCCTCCAGCGAGCGGCTCCGCTGCCGCACCAGCTCGGACTCCTTGTATGCTGCCGCTAGCTCGCATTTTAACTCTGTAATAAAATAACAGTCAAATTAATAAGTTAATTTTTGAAAATATTTTTAAAACAAGCTTTTATTGTACTGTCATCGGAGTTACACAGGTACACCAAATTTCAGCTCAATCGGACATCGGGAAGTGGTTCAAAATTAAATTGCAAGATTCCACCCGAACAAACATACATACATACATTGCAAGATTTGCGTGTGAAGTGAAAGCTTTAAAAAATTAAAATAAAACTCCCATCGTTGAAACAGCCAAACCGATTTTTTTAAACAAGCCTAAGAACCATAGCTAGAAAACCGGCTTTTAAATATATATAATTGGCTGTGACATGCAGACAGACACCAAAGTCTCGCCATAAGGGTTCTTCCCGCCCATCTACGCAGTGAAAAGATTCGATGTAGAAAATGAGATCGATGTAAATATTAGTATAGGAAATGTTTGTAAAATCGTAGGTAATAATAATATTAGAAATAAATTTTTAGATTTTTGTAGGTATGTTATAAGGATAGTAAATAATAAAAATAAAAGTAGTTAAGCGAATTACAATCCTATATTGCTATATATAGGATATGTAATTCTAGATAGATTTATGATAAAAAAAAATATATATTTTAGATATAATACCCAGTATATAAATATAAAATAAACACATTAGATAGGTACACAAAATTGTAAAGTTAATTGGCATCCCACCAATTAGAATGAATGAGATGAATGAGAGAAAGATAAAGTATGAAGAATGGAAGTACGAGAGGCATAAAAGCGAGAACTGGTATGAAAGGACTTGGCACATAATGACTCCAATAAACTTGGAGGGTAGATCGAAAAAAAAAAAAAAAAAAAAAAAAAAAGGGTTCCCTAAAAACCGTATCTAAATTAGTTCACCCGTTTAAGAGCTACGGTGTTGCAGCAGAATGTCAACCATACTTCAAATTTAAAACACTGCGTTTTGGATCTTTTATTTAAAAAAAAATGTTTAAAAAAGATTGCTTCAGTAACACTTTGACTGCGGCTAATAATCAAAGGCGTTGTGATTTACGCGCCTGGCGTGTGCAGCCGCACTCGCGTCGCGCAAAGGAAAACACAAGGTATGTGTTTCCCGCAGTCAAATTGTTAATGAAAAACATCTGTTTTCATTTATGGATTCACTGCCCATGAACTAATGGGCATGGGTTGATTACATGTAACGAGTACAGGCGAGACAGTAAATGGCACACTCGGTCGAACAAACAAATCATGGTTCTAGTGACTGTCTCGTCTCATCAAACTGTTTATACTGACTCGCCACTGTACTTGTTACGTGTAACAACCCATTTAGTTCTAACCTGACGTTTATAGACTTGCCAAGTTCATCAAAATTTTACAATTTTTAACCAACTTCAAAAAAGGAGGAGGTTCTCAATTCGACTGTATGTTTTTTTTTATGTTTGTTACCTCATAACTTTTGACTGGGTGAATCGATTTTGATGATTATTTTTTTATTACAAAGCTGACGCTTCCCATGTGGTCTCATTTAGTTCAGTTCTGATAATGGTATCCATGAGAAAACCATATAAGTCTTACATTTGCATTACGTACGTGCGCGACAAATACGAGTAGATGAATAACTCAATAGTCGGTCTTTTGAAGTCGGTTTTTGTTTTTTTTTGTTTTGTAAAAATAATTATCATCCGAGCATAGACAAATCAATGAAATCACGATTTATCGAGACCAAACGTTCGAACTCTTGCCAAAGAAATTGATTCACTCGTGATAAAATCCGCCCTAGATTTTAGATCTGAAACCCTCAAATTGGACATATAAATAAACAATTTACGTACTTCCTAGATGTCCGCCCACTGCTCAAACCCTATCTACTACTTACTCGTATATCTACAGTACACTTCTACACTAACATTATAAAGAGAAAACATTTGTATGTTTGTAATGAATAAAACTCAAAAACCTATCATCATCATCATATGCAACCTTTAATCCTCCCACTGCTGGGATACAGGTCTACCCTCGAAGGGTGATTAGGCCGTATTCCACCACGCTGGCCAAGTGCGGGTTGGATTCACATACGCCATTGAATTTCTTCTCCGGTCGTATGCAGGTTTCCTCACGATGTTTTCCTTCACCGAAAAGCCAGTTGTAAACTCAAAAACTACTAGACCGATTTTAAAAATTACTTTACCAATATAAAGCTACATTATTAGCGAGTAACACAGATAATTAGATATGTATTTCTTACCCGTGCGAAGTCGGGGGAGGCTGCTAGTGTAAAAATGCGAATGTTTGGATGTTTATCATTTATTTGTAACGCGATTACACCTAAAATCGTTAGGTAGCGATTAGTTCGTCTCGCTTTTTACTTTTTTTTTAAACTTTTTCCTTGTAAAAACTTTTTTATTGCCATAGTAAAATCAGCAAAACTGTCCCTGGCTGCTACCGACTCCAAAAGTACCTAACTGATTTTATTATTTCTTTTTTGAACCAATAAAAAAATCTACTTTTTAATTTAAGTATTTACAAGTAGTCTTGAAATCGCCTTTTTTTTGTTTTGTTAAATTAATTTTATTGACAGTTTTTTATGAAACAGCTGATATTTTTTTTGCGATTTCGGGGTTTTTCGCACAAAAAGCTTTTCGTCCTAACTAACACATAGACTACATTTTATTTCGGAAAATTAACGGTTATTTATTGTCGAGCGAAGTCGCAGCTCGTTAATAACATTTTATCAAAACATCGCAAAACTAAATGGATTTTCCTCAACAGTAATTAATTCACAGTGGTAATTTTTCCTCAACAGTAATTCCAGCGTAATTAATTAATTCACAGTGGTAATTTTTTCCTCAACAGTAATTCCAGCGTGGGACGGTTCCGTTACGGCTGCATTCTCTCGAGAATTAACGATATTATTAGCAATGACTGTACGTTCAGAAAACCGAAAACCGAAAACTTGCGGATTGCAGAGGTCAATAGCCACGATTTGCAAGGAATTAAAGTTGGCTCTTCGGTGAAGGAAAACATTGTAAGGAAATCTGGATACGTCTGGAGAAGAAATTCAATGGCATATGTGAATCCAACCCGCTCTTGGCGTGGTGAAATACGGCCTAATCACCCTTCGAGGGTAAGGCCTGTATCCCAGCAGTGGGAGGAGGATTAAAAGGTTGAATAGTAAAGTGTAGTCTAGATAAAATCTATATTTTTCACACCAGAAGTTACAAACAAAACAATAGGATACATTTAAAACAAGCGATCTCTTCCAGGCAGGTGTAGTTTCGATTCCAAGCATATTTTTTCGTGGTTTCGCAAATATGTGCTGCAAAAATATTTATTAGTTTGTCATAAAACTGCAGAGCTGCGTAATATTAGTTTCATTGCAGGATGTCTCAAAAATAGTTTTACATTCGCGCAGATCCGGGATCAAATTGTAAGATAATAAATTATAATTATAATAATCAAGAACGCCCTTGTAATGGCTTACTCGTAACGAGTACAGTGGCAAGACAGTAAATGGCACACTGGGCCGAGCAAACAAATCATGGTACTAGTGACTGACTCGCCTCGTCAAACTGCTTATACAAACCGAGTACTCGGCCGAGGGCACTGTCTCGCCACTGTACTCGTTACGGGTAATCAACCCATAATACAATGCAGGGTTATAATAAGGAACGGTGGTATTAAGCCGCAAAAAACAGCTGTTCCATACATTTTCTCGAGTGTCATTGACATTTTTCTAAATGTAGAATACTTGATTTTTTTCGCGATTTCCGGGTTGGTTCCATAGTAAAAGTTGTTCATAATGATGAGTACTATGACCCTTTTTCGGTTTAGCATTCTGGCAACATTCTGTTTTACCTGCCGACTAGTGCCGACCCGTGCTCTAGACTTTAGAAAGAGAGAGTGAGTTATCAGGAACTCACTTCATCTATACAACGCAAAGAAAATATAAAACAATGTAGCTCATAAAACACGCATCGACTTCTATTTATAATGAAAGTACTGAAACTGAATACCGGAGTGAAATACTGAAATAGCCTTTGTGAGAAGGTCAAGTGCGAGGGGAGAGTGGGCTGGAACGAGCAAAAAAGATGTTGATGATTTTCAGAATGTTTTCAAATACAAGAACATTATTTTTACAAAACAAAAAACAAAAACCGACTTCAAAAGACCGACTATTGAGTTATTCATCTATTTGTCGCGCACGTACTTAATGCAAATTTAAGAATTATATGGTTTTCTCATGGATACCATTATCAGAACTGGACTAAATTGAAATGGGACCAAATGGGAAGCGTCAGCTTTCTAATAAAAAAAGAAAAGTTATGAGGTAACAAACATAAAAAAAAACATACAGACGAATTGATAACCTCCTCCTTTTTTGAAGTCGGTTAAAAAATAACTTTTTTAACCCCCGACGCAAAAACGACGGGTGTTGTAAGTTTGACGTGTCTATGTGTGTCTGTCTGTGGCATCGTAGCTCTCGAACGGATGGACCAATTATTATTTTTTTTTTTTTTATAAGTGAATTAGTCGGGAGTGTTCTTAGCCGAGCCGCAAGCACAAAACAGATAGGTACAGAAGTCAATCTACATACAAAGAGCGCTCGAGCTACGCACACATAGACACTGCTCACGGACACGCTATTTCGGACCGGTTCAAACCAGTGCGAGGTACTTTAGTTTTAATTAATTGGTTTATATTCCCGTTCTTCCTGTCTCATTCTCAACGACAAATCCAACAACTACCTATACAGGGTTATTCATAAAGGTATGCTAAGCCGAAAAGGGCTAGTATTCATCATTCTCATCATCACTCGACAAAATGTATGGAACAGCTGGTTTTTTTCGTGAATTTCGAGTTGCTTCCATAGTACAAGTTGTTCATAATGATAAGTACTATGAGCCCTTTTCGGTTCAGCATAACCTTTATGAATAACCCTGTAGATACGACTGCCACTACCACGACAGTTTTTTGTACCTAAGTCATAATTTACAATCCCAACGCGACCGCCGAGCGTAGGTATATGAGAAGTACATACATGAGATTGACTTCTGCACCTACCTGTTCTGTGCCACGAGTCTTCACGAGTTTTAAAATGAAAGCAACGAACCCACAAAACAATTGCTTCGACAGTCGGTGACTCATTTCTTGACAGAGCAGACAAAGTGTCCACGTGAACTGCACTGGACGCGAGCCAAGTCGGGGACTAACACTTTGTTCACGAGACGAGCAGCCTATTTCGGCGCGTGCGATGTCAAAGAAAAGAAAAGTAGAAAAGAAACAATACAAAGTTATAAGGAAAGGGTATGCTGACCCGAAAATAGCTTTTGGTACGCATAATTATGAACAACTTTTACTATGAGACCAACCCGGAAATCGGGACAATACAAGAACATTATTTTTACAAAACAAAAAACAAAAACCGACTTCAAAAGACCGACTATTGAGTTATTCATCTATTTGTCGCGCACGTACTTAATGCTTTAAGACTTATATGGTTTTCTCATGGATACCATTATCAGAACTGGACTAAATCGAAATGGGACCAAATGAGAAGCGTCAGCTTTCTAATAAAAAAAGAATCATCAAAATCGATTCACCCAGTCAAAAGTTATGAGGTAACAAACATTAAAAAAAAAAATAAAAAAAAAACATACAGACGAATTGATAACCTCCTCCTTTTTTGAAGTCGGTTAAAAATCAGCTGTTTCATATATTTTGTCGCGTGTCATTGAAATTTTTCTATGAAACAGCTGATTTTTTTTCACGAATTCCGGGTTGGTCCCATAGTAAAAGTTGTTCATAATGATGAGCACTATGAGCCCATTTCGGCTTGGCATACCCTTTCTTTATCATTTTCTTAGGTGAAATTGAAATGTCAGATGAGGGTAGGTTAGATTAGGTTAGGTTTTTGTTCCGATCTGACCCGCTCCGGCGCAGACGGGGGAGCGAGGAGGCGGTTCGCCCGTCTCCTCGCTCCTCTGCAGTGGGGTTGCCGGGAGAGTCGGGGGACTCTCCCGGCCTGCACGACCCCACACTGACTGTCTGGGGGGTGATCCTGGGGAACAGGGTCACCCCTCCATATATGCGGGGGGCCCTAATCGGGCCCATCGCCGGGGCGAGGTGGCGATTGCTAACGCGATCCCACCTTGCCCCATCTCAGGCGGATGCCGAACACCCCAGTGGTTTTAGTGGGTATGCCGCCGCAGGGCGGAGACTCCCACATAACCCGAGGTCCCCCCGGGCCGAGGGTATCCATAAAGGATTTCCACTGGGTAAACAAAAAAAAAAGTTTTTGTTACTCACGTTCGATCTCCTGTCCCTTGTCCTCCAGCTGCTTCCTGCAAGCCACCAGCAGCTCTCTCGCTCGCTCCGCCTCGTCTGACCGGGCTGTGCCCAGCTCGGAGAGCGCCGACACATGGCTGCAGAAGTTGGGATCTTGGGTCACCAAGGTTTTCCTGGAAAGATACAGGTTGGTTGAGAAATTGTTTTATCATTATGAGGAAAAGGTATACTGAGCCGAAAAGGTATACTGAGCCGAAAAGGTATACTGAGCCGAAAAGGGCTCATCGTACTCATCATTATTGAACAACTTTTAGAATGGGACCAATACAAAATTCGCGAAAAGAAAATCACCTTTTTTTTATGTAATTGAGTGACGAGACGAGCAAATCGCTCGCCTGATGTTAAACGACACGTTTGCCCATAACAGGTCTGCGCCACCCAGAATTTTGAACTCGCAGAATTCAAGACCCTGCGCGGCACAGCACTGCGCTCGTCACCCTGAGATATAAGTTGTTTAATCTCCCATTTGCCCTGTAATTTCACTGGAAACAATGCCCTTCCAACCGGAACACAGTAATGTTTGCACATTACTGCTTGGCGGTGGAATAACTGGCAAAGGTGTGGTACTTCCCCAGGCGGGCTCTGCAAAAGAGCCCTGCCACTACAAAAAAGCTGTTCCATACATTTTTTCGAGTGTCATTAACATTTTTTTTTTTGCAATTAATTCTTAAATATATTTCTAAAAACAAGCTTTTATTGCATTGTCATCGGAGTTACACAGGTATACCAAATTTCAGCTCAATCGGACATCGGGCTGTGGTTCAAAATTGAGTTGCATGATTCCACCCGAACAAACTCACATCACCGAAGTCAGATACATTGCAAGTTACATAATATGTAATATGTATTTATTATGTCAATTAAATAGTCAAATACAATACAAAGTCAAAAATGAATACAAATGAAATAAAAAAAACAAACCAAATACACATAAAACCCTCATCAAACAACGCACCCTTGGCTGTACCCGGTGCAAAGGTGCCCATCATGCTGGCAGCTTTACCACGCTCGATGTATTTGGCTCATATAGCCAACCTTTGCACCAGGTACGAGCCGAAGCGGAAGGCATCTGCTAGTAAAAAATAAACCACTTACGCGCCTACATAGTTCAATAGTAAAGTAAATTCCCAAACTAGTCCAGCAAAAGTCTAAACTAAAACTAAACGCAGTCCATCTAAAGTGAATTGGTTGTACCGAAATATCGAACGAGGTCGGCTCTATACAGGTTGGTTCAATTTAGTTGGTCCTTTTTTTTATTCGAATAAAAATAAGTACCGAATAAATGAATTTTTACAATTTTTTTTTTTTTTACAACAACCTAGACATTCGTTTGACCACAATCTCACATGATGGGAAGCGACGATGTGGTCGAAGATGTCGCACGCTTACCTCAGAAATACCTATTCACTCTTTTTATTATCTTATACAGTCCGACTTTATGTGGAAACTTAATTATTTAAAGTTACAATACGAGAAACGCACTAAAATTCAATTGATCTGGTAGACATTTGCCAAAATACTAAACGGACTCTATTCGAAGAGATTTAGTTCTAAACATAGCGAAATCTCAATTGAACGTACCGAAATATCGAACGAGGTCGGCTGTATACTTACAGGTTGGTTCGATTTAGTTGGGCCTTTTTATTCGAATAACAATAGGTACCTATTATCTGCCGCTTTATTACTCTTGTAGTCTAACTATTATGAAGAAAAAATAAAAGGAGTAAAACAAATCAATAAAAATAATATTTTTCAAAAAAAATGCAGAAACATAATTAGGTACCTAATTAATATATTTAATATTTCATTATCTTTTTATACTTATCATGCTTTCATGAACCATTGGAAAAGACTGAAATTCAATTAATTCGACAGATATTTCATTCCTACTTAGGTACTATAATTTAATATAACTTACTATAACTTTACAAAAACGCAAACAATAGGACTAGGACCCGTAATTTTTACGTGATAAAACATATTATATTTGTTGATCCATGATATAAATTAAAACAATACCTACCAAGTTTATCAAAATTCGTTTTGTAGTTTTAGCGTGATGAGGATTTTAGCGTGTTTTATCAAAGGGATAGACATAGACAGGTTTTCCTCGACACGATGTAGTCACCTAAAGAAATATTTAGACTAAAATAAACATTTTATTTTAGTCTATGTTCCTGACTGATAAAATCTTGGGCTTTGCAAAGTCTCAGTGAAAGTTATCTTCTAGGGCTGCGGGCTTCATCTTCGACCATATCTCCTTTTTTATTTATTTTTTATTCCAAGACAGTTTTTCTACAATAGACTTGCGTTTGACCGCCATCTCGCCTGATGGTAAGCAATGATGCGGTCTACGATGCAGCACGCGGGCCTGCAAGAAACCGATTCACTCGCGACTTGAAGACACCCAAATGTTAGCTACCTACTAAATTATTTAGAGCGAGTTTGTAAAACGCGGGCTTAGGGCTTATTCGCGAAATAATTAATAGTAAAAAAACTAAAAAACACGCTTTGTTTGGTGTATTGTCATCGGTCCTCGATATA
Organism: Alcis repandata; assembly: GCA_949125135.1. Lineage (NCBI taxonomy): Eukaryota > Metazoa > Arthropoda > Insecta > Lepidoptera > Geometridae > Alcis > Alcis repandata. The sequence goes on along the minus strand of OX421244.1, from coordinate 8,160,361 downwards.
TCTACAGTTTGAACGAAATCTGGCCGTTTAAAGTGGGCCAAAATCGCGCCCAAAGGAGTCGGTTACAAACATACAGGTGAAGCTAATAAAAAGCGTGTAAAACCAGACTTACAAGACATCCTGTGTAAACAGAAATGGAAAAGCACTTGAACGGTAATTTATGAGTTTATTTTTGTAGTGAAAGAATATTCAGTATTGAAAGACAAGGCAAGACTGAAACTAACTGCGTATCTATCTAAAATAAAACATGTTTTTGTTTATGTTGTGAACATGTTCTGTTAATTTATACAGGGTTATACAGAAAGGGTAAAGACGAAAATCGCTCATAGAACTTATCATTATGAACAACTTTTACCTACAATGGGTCCAACCCGAAAATCGCGAAAAAAATCAGCTGTTCCATAGAAAAATGTCAATGACTGTCGACAAAATGTATGAAATAGTTGTTTTTTTCGCCATTTTTGGGTTGGTCCCATAGTCCCATAGTAAAAGTTGTTCATTATGATGTATACTATGTGCCCTTTTCGGGTTAAAATACCCTTTCTGTATAACCATTATGAACTCATACAAAAATGACAACGACACTCGACCAAATGTATGGAACAGCTGATTTTTTTTTCGCAAATTCCGGGTTGGTCCCATAGCAAAAGTTGTTCATAATGATGAGTACTATGAGCTCTTTTCGGCTTAGCATACCCTTTATGAATAATCTTGTATACACTCAAAATGATCCATGATTTCTTTGCTTGGCCGAGTGTGTCCAATTTTGTCTCGCCACTGTACTCGTTATGTGTAATCATATTATCATTATAAACGCGAAAGTTTGTAAAAATGTATCGATGTATGTTTGTTACTCTTTCACGCAAAAACGGCTGAACGGATTTACATGAAATTTGGAATGAAGATTGTTCATGGTCTGGATTAACACATAGCCCCGGAAAACGCGGGTGATACCGCTGGGCGCAGCTAGTCAACCCGTATACCAACGAGTTCTAGTTAAATGTATGTAGAGATCTAAAAACAGTTTCTTGGAAGATTTTGATTAAAAATAGAAACCTACTTTGTTTGCTAGTAGGTACTTCTAAAAACAATCCAAAGTAAATAGTTTGGGAAACTTTGCGTCTATAACAAAAACAATTCCGGAAACTGCGGATATGCTAACTATAAACTTTTACTAACTAAAATAATAATATTTCATTGTAATTGTGAATAAGTTGACCTGTTTAGCTCTGCGGTTGTTTTTCCGCGTTATAAGCCAGAGGCCGGCTTCGATTCCCGGCCGGGCAGAAGTTTGAATAATGAATTTAAATATCTGTTCCGGGTCTGGGTGATAATTGTCTTTGTCTTTGTGTTCCATAGCATCCGACACAGGATATCCTAGTGGGGAGCTGTGAGTGTGAAACGTATTTCATTTTTATTTTAAAGTTGCAGGCGACCGAGCTTTGTTCGACAAACTCGTAAAAACGCCTTTTTCAGAGATGCTTTCAAAAAATAAATTTCACTGTTTTTACTCTTCCAAAAAACCTGGAAATGTTGAAATGGTCAGACATTTGTGTCTCGATTACCCAAAAACGTCATGAAATTTGGTATGGAGACAGCTTATATCCTATGCATAGAATCATCATCTTACCTATGCATATAAGGCTATTTTTATTCCGGAAAATTTAGCGGTTTCTGAAGAATAGCGGGTAAAATCGCGGGGCGCAGCTAGTTAAGAAATAAATTGAAATTTAACAATGTAACCTAAGCTACCTTCAATAGCGTATGTGAATCCAACCCGCACTTGGCAGCGTGGTGGAAAATGGCCTAATCACCCTTCGAGGGTAGACCTGTATCCCAGCAGTGGGAGGATTAAAGGTTGAGAATGAATTAATGATGAACTGCTCTGAACCTATATATTTTTTTTCATATCTTCTTTTTTCTAACCTCTTTTAAATGTGCGTCATTAGGCAAAATGGCGGCCTTGACCTGTCAAAAAGCGCGCGAAACAAGGTGCATTGTTTTCATAATTTATTTGTAGTGCGTAAATCTTAAAAACAAAGGTTTTGTTACGACAAAAATATTCCTTTGAGAGCTTTCATGACTTTATTTTAATTTTAAGACAAAGTTTTCCTGGAAAATTTACAAAATGCGTCATAGCTTTTTAAGGACTAATCGTGCATCTGCATGCAAAAAAACTCTTTCGCGCCCTTTCGCGGCATTTTGCTGGTTTTTTTTTGCCTGTCTATTGTTTATGGTCTAGATTAGATTTTCTACGTATTGTTGGTGGCCAATGGCGTCGATTTTGAGGTGCCACGCTTTAATGTAGACCAATCTGACCATTTATTTAAACATTTTTGCTGGTTCATTATTGTTTTTAAGCTATTGCATTGCTTCGATCGCGGGCCTCGAGCGTGGAGATCGAATTCAGAAATTCCGTAACGAAAATAATCTCACACTAAACTTTTTAGTGATACTTTTTAGTTTTGTTGCCATCTATCGATGAATAGCAAAACTTCTAATGTCTTTTTGAAATATCACGCTTGTTTCTTTAGTTCAGCAACTCGCCTCTAGGTTCCGAGAGTGTAAGGTTTCGATAAATAATTATAATTGCATAAGTTGATAAAAAATTACCGCGGCAGTCCCCGAGTGCCACACGTCTTTTTTATGCCCTTGCATTCAGTGCAATGGCGATGTATAAATAATAATAATGGAGGCATCCATTAATTACGTAAGGTAATTAATTATGATTTTTCGAGCCCGCTCCACTTGGAAAGATGTAATGAGATTATTGAAAATGCATATTTTTGGTGTAAATAATATAATATGAGCTTGATTGCGTTGGATTTATTTACAAAACAATTTACTTTTTTTTACTTAATTTCCCAGTTTCGCAATGTTTCTTACGGAAATAAAATACGTGATATTTGTCAAGACCATCCTCTCCCTTCCCTAAACGCCTCACGTAGGTAATTTATAGACGGCCCCTAACCTCAAACAAACTAACAATGCATTTCCACATACTTAACATCAACACCCGAAAGAAACGTATTATTTCTAAACCTCACGTGGATGGTTGAAAGTATTTTTATGAGGCGATTCATCTTGTTAACGACGGCGTCGAGAAGGAAGATTGATGACGTCACCATTCTAAACAAAGGAAACTTTATGGAGATGACGAGAAAAATTCGAAGCATTTTTCCCCGACGCAAAAACGACGAGGTGTTATAAGTTTGACGTGTCTCTGTGTGTGTGTCTGTGGCATCGTAGCTCCCGAACGGAGGAACCGATTTTGATTTTGTTTTTTTTTTTGTTTGAAAGGTGATTTAGTTGGAATTCTTAGCTATGTTTAATGAAAATGTCGTGGCTTTTTATTAATTTAAACTAGCTGGCTGACCCCTGGCGGTTTCACCCGCTGTTTTTTTTTACTTTTAAACCTTCAAAAAAAAAAACAACAAAACAGACCAAAAAGATCGGACCAATTTCTGAACACACCTATAAATATTTGACAACCAAGTGACACTATTTTTTATTTCTAAAAAGACAAAAGAGCTCGGGCATCCCGAGTTTATCGTACCGATAGGACGAACATCAAATGTTTCACAGGTAGGAACAGTTTGTATTGGAAAATTAAATTGTCAATTTTAGTACTTTTCTTTACTTATTATTCATGTTTCTCACCGTTTAAACCTTCCCTGAACTTTTACAAATAAATATATCAAGGCCAAAATTAGCGAAATCGGTCCAGCCGTTCTCGAGTTATATATATTATAGCCAGACAAACGAACAGCGATTCATTTTTATGTACAAGAGAAGATTAAAAAGACTTAAGAAGAAATAACCTTGCAACTGCAGAGTTTTCCCTATTACAAGTTGCAACATAATAAGTTACCTGCGCCCCGCGGTTTCACCCACTATTTTAATTACTATACTTTAACTTATTTTAACTTTGTACTACATTTACTATTGATAGAAATGATAGAGATGAATGGAAAAAGTGTACATACTGTACCGACCCCGCGTAGGTGGGATAAGGGTAGACAGATGATGATGACCATTTTCATCATTGTAGTTATTTTACAAATAGATTTTTTGCATTTATTTTGTATAATTTTTCGACATTCTAATTTTTTTTTCTTTGACATTTAATTTATTGTGTAATTTATTTATTCGTTAAAAAAATTGTATTTGTACCCTTAAGTGTATTGTACCCATATTTGAATAAATTATTTTGAATTAAGAAAAAAAAGTTTCACACTCACAGCTCCCCACTAGGATACCCTGTGTCGGATGCCATGGAACACAAAGACAAGGACAACTAACACCCAGACCCAGAGCAGATATTTAAATTCATCATTCAAACATCTACCCGGGAATTGAACCCGGCCGAAAAAAACAAATCACGGCAGAACGCACCAGCAGTTATAAAATCAGTAGACTGCCTATGTCTGGCCATCTGGCCGCTCGTCTACAGTACTAAACAAAGGTATACAAAAACATGTTCAGTATTTAGTTTGCTGCGTGGGAGACGATCAAATCTATGAAACATCCTGGTATCTTACTAATATTATAAATGTGAATGTAAGTTTGTTTGTTACGTTTTCACGCGAAAACTACTTAACCGATCATCATGAAACTTTGTACACATTCTTGGAGGTATTAGAAGTAACATAGGACACTTTTTATTAAAAAAAAATATTTTTTACGAAAGATAAAAACATCGTTTGTCAAAAAATCTCAAAATCTAGCTACTGGCTTCAATGCGAGCGAAGAAGAAGGTATAAGCTAGTTTTATAAAAACGCGAAAGTTTTAAAGAATGTATGGATGTATGTTTGTTACTCTTTCACGCAAAAACGACTGAATTTACATGAAATTTGGAGTGAAGGTTGGTCATGGTCTGGATTACTACATTTAGGCTACTTTTTATCCCGGAAAGCGCGGGTGAAACCGCGGGTTGCAGCGAGTGGCTGAATAAATTAATGTATTTTGATGAGATAGGTTAGGTTACAGATAAAGGAAAGGTATGCTAAGCCGAAAGGGCTCATAGTACTCATCATTATGAACAACTTTTACTATGGGACCAACCCGGAATCCGAGAAAAAAAATCAGCTTTTACATAGAAAAAATTATGTCAACTACACTCGACAAAATAGAATGAACTTGAGTGGAAACCGGATAGATTTATTTACTCAGATAAAGGGTTATAAGAAAAGGGTATGCTAAACCTAAAAGGGCTCATAGTAGGTACTCATCATTATGAACAACTTTTACTATGGGACTAACACTGAAATCGCGAAATAAAATCAGCTGTTCCATACATTTTGTCGAGTGTCATTGACATCCTATGAAACAGCTGATTTTTTCGCGAGTTCCGGCAAGTTAAATAAAAGCTTGTAATAACAGCTGGTCGAAGATGCAGCAGACAACAGTCACTAGACTATGAGTCACAGTTAACTAACACAACAAACTAGACGTTTGCCAAACTAATTATATACTGAAAGTGACCTACTGAACAAATTAAAAATAATATTCTAGCTGCCACTGTTGTTTCACAGCTGTTCTGTTGTTTATGAAAACAATTAAAAGCAAAAATACGAAAAATATAAAAAAAAAAAGAGAATAAATCGAGTTTAGACTTTTAGGCAGTTAAATATTGCTTGTACAATATTCTGATTGGTTTCTGGTTTTATTTTTAATTTCTTTTCTGTTTAAAGCAGATTGTTTAGATTAGTTTATTTAAGTTTTTAGTTTGTCAATTACTTTTGTACTTTACTTAAGTAAAATAAAATAAGGAAAGGGTATGCCAAGCCGAAAAGGGCTCATAGTACTCATCATTATGAACAACTTTTGCTATAGAACCAAGCTTGAAATCGCGAATTAAAATCAGCTGTTCCATACATTTTGTTGAGTGTCATTGACATTTTTCTATGGAACAGCTGTTTTTTTTTCGTGATTTCTGGGTTGGTCCCATGGGCGCCGCCGCCAGGATTACTTTCAGGGCGGTGCATCTGCATCTACACATTATGCTATTAACTAAAATACAATACAGAATGATACGTGTAAATTAAGAAAATAAATGTAATGTGTGTAATAAATGGCGCCATCAAACCTGACACCTGAAAACATGCCTTTTTTAACCGACTTCAAAAAAGGAGGAGGTTATCAATTCGTCTGTATGTTTTTTTTTTATTTTTTTTTTTTATGTTTGTTACCTCATAACTTTTGACTGGGTGAATCGATTTTGATGATTCTTTTTTTATTAGAAAGCTGACGCTTCCCATTTGGTCCCATTTCAATTTAGTCCAGTTCTGATAATGGTATCCATGAGAAAACCATATAAGTCTTAAAGTTGCATTAAGTACGTGCGCGACAAATAGATGAATAACTCAATAGTCGGTCTTTTGAAGTCGGTTTTTGTTTTTTGTTTTGTAAAAATAATGTTCTTGTTCTATGTATTTTCTTACTAACAGGGGGGTGCAAGTGCACCCCCTTGCACCCTGCTGCCGGCGCCCATGGTTGGTCCCATAGTAAAAGTTGTTCATAATGATGAGCTATGAGTCTTTTTGGTTTAGCATACCCATTTCTTATTATGTACCATGTAAAACAAAAATCAGAGATGTTACGTGATTTTGTTTGTTTAAAATATAGCCTATTTCACTTGGACCATAATAATTGATGTTATTTTTTTTTTTGATTGATTTTAAATTTATACATTGACATTTTTTAATTTTTTAATATGCATTGTACACTTAAGGACATTATAATTGACTTGAATTGAATAATAACAAGTTGACACTTATTCACCAAAATCGGATAGTTTAGACACTACGGTGAAATATAGATACCTCTACGTAAATATAAACAACAACGCCTTGGTTTGAACTGTAAAGTTGCTTAAAAAAAATAAAGAGTCTGAAAACATTAAATCAAAGACAATTTGACCGAAACACAACCCTTCCTTTTGGCACCGCAGTCGGGTATTTTTATTTTTATTATTTTTTCTACTTTTTAGTTTAAGTTTGTACAAGTAGTCTTGAAGTCGGTTTTTGTTTTTTTTTTGTAATAATAATATATTTATATTTCCGGCGTAATCAAGATCGGCTCGTTTCATTTGAGGCATTGTTCCGTTTTCGATTTTAATTTGAATTTTGAAATGACAAAAATTTTAATGATGAATTGCCAGTTCGTAAATAAATACGAAACGATTAGAAGTAAGTTGCGAAAGAGCATAGTTAAATCAAATTATCTTTAAAAAACACTTTGACATTGACATTGACAGATGTAAAACATGTTTATTTCCGGATTCTATATTTAAAAACTGTTTGGTGAGCTATTTTTAAATAAATCGAACTTAATAAAAATACTTACACGTCATCTTCTTTGTCCGACTCCTCTTCTTCGAACTCCTCCACCTCTTCGTACTCCTCTACTTCTTCAATCTCCTCTTCAATTATCTCTTCTATTATCTCCTCCGTCTCACTCTCACTGTCACTCTCTACACACTCACTCTTTACACTCGTGATTTCATCCCCCGAATTGTTTCTATCACCTATATCTAAGAATCCGCTATCACTATTGTCACTTTGGAATTTTTTATTAACACTATCTTTATCATTCGTCACGAAATTTTCGTCGGAATTTTCAATTTTTATCGTTATAGGTTCGCACTCGTTTACATTTATTACTGTTTTGTTGTCACTGTCTAATTTAACATCACCTAAGTAGTTGTCTAAAGGATTATCTTCTAAAAACTCTTTGTTTTCGTCTAGAACTATGTCTTCTAGATATTCTTCTTCTGATGTGAGAGATTCGAACGAGGAGTCGGCTTCATCATCAGTTTGTTGCTCTCCATCATCGAAGATGATGTGCTTTCTGAATGTGACCCGTTTTCTTCCATTATCAGATCTGTCATCGTCGGAACAGCCTTCTGTGTCTGATTTCGGCGGTTTCAAGTTCGATTTTTTCGCTGCATTCGGTGATTCCGCTTCGTTGCTTTCAGTTTCCGTTAGTAAATTTAACTCCTTTTTCAAGTCATCCTTATATTTATCTATTTGATTGCGTTCAGGTATCGTTTCGTACGCGTGTTCGGGCTTGGCTTGTTTACTGTCCGTAGTTCCCATCTCATTGTTGAGTTTGTCGACGGTACAGTCGATGCTTCTTGCGATCTCCCTGAGCAATGCTTCCGCGCGTCGTTTTTCGTCCAAATCGGGCTCGTTTGACACGTACACTAATGACACGTGTTGATTGTTGTCTGTGGGTGTTTTTGCGTATTTCTGCAGTACTAGAGCTTTGACGAACTCGGAATCATCTGTGCGCGCGGGCGAGTTATTTCGGTCGCGTGTAGGCGCCGGTTCATTCTTAGCGAGCACGGATGAGCTCCTCTGCACTGTTTTCGTCTCTTTCGGCGGACTCACGCGACAGGATTCCGTCCTTTTTCGTTTCCCGCGCTTCCTTTTTCCAGCCATGATTTGCAAAATGGCGCCAACTCCAGTTTTTTGGTTGTAGTCCGTTTCGGGTAAAAGGAGGTTCACTACATCTTTGCGTGTGTTCTCGTGTTCCGCGCGCGCTTCGACTGGGGTTTCGGGCGTTGTCGGAGCTTTTCGGGCCTCGTCGACCTTCCCGCCTTTTCGTTTGAAAAATTGGAACATTCTGTCAGTTTCGTTCGATCATGTCCGCGCGCTGTGGAGATTAGAAGTTGAATGTTTTTGAACGAATTTTAAAGTGGTAACTATGAGTTATTCTGTGTTAGTTCTATTACAGAAACTGTTTCTTATTCTTGGAGTAAGTAATAAATAGTTAATTCTATAGCAGTACATATCTAAAAGGTTATTATTTATGTTTGTTTTGAAATTGAGATGTTATGCTGACGATGAATTTAATGTTTGAGAGCTGTCGCCATTTTCGAAATACTCGAATTAAAAATCTTTAACCTAATTTTAATGATTTGTATCTACAACGAGACGAAAAAATCTTTCTTTGCAGTATATTATACTCGTAGTTTGTTTTTTGTAAGTTTTATGTAGGTCAACCAACCAGGAAAAGATCGCTAGGATTTTTAGGCTCACAGTTTTTGCATTAGCTTTAAAACTACCTACCTAATTTACTCTTTTAGTTTGACGATTGACAGATCAGTAGAAAAATAGATCAATATGTTTGTTTGTACCTATGTATATACAAAAATAGGTATACCACGTGTAATAACGCGTAAATTGTGTATTTACTATCTACGCTTCACCGATTTAAGTCATGTGTGATGGGAATCTTTGGTATTTATAGTGGGAGAGCTGTCGGTCATTGTTTGAAGGGTTTTTTTTGATTAGATTTTGGATGGCAGAACTGCCGTCATAAGCCCAAGAGTGGTATCTTAACAAAATTGATTTCAGTTTTTTCACACATTAGATGCGTAATTTTTAGAGCTATCAATTGCGTGAAAAACAAAAACAAAAAAGATACCGCCTTATGACAGAGAAGAAGTTATTGCGTTTTGTTGTATTCTTAAAACAGTCTTTCGTTGTTAATAAACATATTAAATGTAATTTAGTTGAAAGTCACTTAACAACAAATCAGTTATCATAGATTATTTGTGTTATTGATTTTTTTTTGCTCTCAAGCAGTCGAGGACATTTTTGTTTTCCATAATTACAATGGTTAAATTTAAAAAAAAACGGGTACCGACCAAATCTGATAAAGTTTTAAAAACTATAAAAAATAATGATAAGCCTATCGCGACGGAATCTACACGTGGTCCAACGTCACGACTTTTGGCATCAAACCGTCGTAAACATAACGACTTAGTTTTAGGCATGTTTTGCAATTAATTAAAAAACAAAGACAAGTAATGGACTAGGCAATTTACTTCAGAGCATAGAGCTAGTTACGTTTGTTGCTCAATTACGCAAAACCAGCTGAACGAATCTACATGAGGTATAAAGGTATTTTATTCCCTGGATCAACATAGACTACTTTAACCGAAAAAACGAGTGAAACAGGAAAGCGCAGTTGAAATAAACAAATAGATCATCCTAAGAAAACCGACCGCCACCTCTCCGACTATCGTGAGGCAAACAACAAAATTAGGGCCACCACTTGGCACAGCACATCATACGCCGACCGACGCGTGCCCATACTTTGACATTGACAGATGATTTGAAACGTCACATGTATTGTGCAATTAGCGGTCTACTAATTTGTCTGTGGCCGGATTTATTGATATTTTTAACTGTTGACGCTAACAAAGAGGTGTTAGTCTGTTTGTGTTATGGTTGTCATACAGACTGTCTGTGTCTGTCAGTATGTCTATAGGACTATACGGACAGACACACAAATATAAAAGTTACAATATGGACAGGTGGGCAAAGGTCAGGTCAGAATGGGTGCCCCCGGATAGTCGACCCACAGGTCGCCCCCGACGGCCCCGACGCGATGGCGCGACGAACTCGGGCGGCTTGAAAAAGAATGGACGGCGCTGGCCCAAGACCGCAAAAACTAGAAAAAATGGAGAGACCTTTGCCCAGCAGTGGGACAGCATAAATTAAATTAAGAAAAAAACAATAGGTACGGCTATCTATTTGGCTATATTTTCAATTTCCCTTTCAGAATAAATTCAACTTGGAACTGCGAAGAACAAAATTGAGATTTCTCGACGCTTCGAGTACGTGGTCAATATTTTATATTTAGTTCAATGTCAGTGACCTTAACTTGGTTGGAGGGTGACCATTCCTTCTGTTATTTTTAGACGTGAGTTTCGAAAGGGAATTCCGCTTTGTTTGGTTTATTTGTAGCTGCGATGTTTCTTTTCTTTGAATATTTTTTCGTTCACGTAAATACAAATTGGATGAGTCGACCCTTATTTTTTTTAATGCGTTTTTTTTTTGTGTTTTGGACGAGATTCAGTTTCGAACGAATTAATTGGCCGTCTATCTAAAACTTTATTTATTTCAAAAATAGATTTATAAGAAAAAGTTACTAAATTAAAAAAAATTAAGACAAAAGTATAAAGCCTGAAATCACTCCTTGAAAAAGATCACCGAATGGGAACGAAACTTAAGAACCTGCCGACTCAAATTTACAATAAAGTTGTAGAATGCCGACTCAATAATATAATATATTACGTAAGTACTCCCGTATTAATTATAACACAATAAAGACAATACCTACTTCATATACAAAACCTATCTCAACTCAAATTAAAGTAAGTTTGTAAAGGCCGATTGGCTTGCCCTAGTGTCAGGGTTTCTAGGTCGCCTAAAAGGCGTCTGATTAAGCTTAACGGTGGTTGTCTTATGAAAAACGAACTATAATAAAATCTAGAATTTATTGGTAACCACGTGACATCCAAACTACGGTAGTGATCAGTCAATTAAAAAAAAGTAACAATAACAGAACTCGTATCAGAACCTGGCTGAATAAAAAAAAGAAAACCCGCCAGACTGCACTTTTTCATTTTTGGCTGGAAAAGTACATCCAGCCAGTGTCAAAATAAAAAAAGTAATTCATTTCCCGCCTCTTTCTCGCCAATGACTTTGTATTTCCTGCCCTTTGATTCTGAATACGAAAAACGACGTAAACAAACGTCTTTTCAAAAATACACATTTAATATTAGGCGCCATCTTGTTCCGTCGGTTGACGTCATTACGACTTCCTTTGTAGGGTTGCCATGATTTCATTTTCACGCGGACTCAACGGCGGACAAAACTGGTACTGTTTTTTTTTCTTATTTCTCGCGAAACATAAATCAGCTGTTCCATGCATTTTGTCGAGTGTCAATGACCTTTCTCTTTGGAACAGCATATTTTTTTCACTAATTCGTGGTTGTTCCCATAGGAAAAGTGGTTCATAATGATGAATATTATAACCTCCTTGCAGCTTATCATACTCTTTCCTTATAATCTCGTATTTATTTTTTTAATCACAGATTGTTACTGTTAATTACAATATTGTTGGACAAAATCATTTCAAAACTATTATTTTATTTATTTAATACAGTATTACAGTTTTTGTAACCAATAATTGCCTTAAAACCCATATCGTGTTTGTCTAGGCTACTGCCTATTTAGACTAAAATAAATTAAATATTGCCTTGACAAAAAAAAACCGGCCAAGTGCGAATTGGACTCCGCACCTTGAAACGGGACCAAATGGGAAGCGTCAGCTTTCTAATAAAAAAAGATCAAAATCGATTCACCCAGTCAAAAGTTATGAGGTAACAAACGTAAAAAAAAATTTAAAAAAAAAAACATACAGTCGAATTGATAACCTCCTCCTTTTTTGAAGTCGGTTAAAAACGACTCAAAATGTACAAAACAAAAAGCATGGTCCCCGTAGTCGTTAGCACTTTCCATAATTTCAGATCGTGATGGGTTCGTAATAAATAACTGTTAAATAATAAATTTGACGTCAAATACAAGATCTTTGATCATAACTCTATGTTATTATGAAGTGCTAGTTCCGTCCTGCGGTTTCACTCACGTTTTCCGGGATAATATGAAGCCTATACCTATGTTTATCCAGGCCGTCCTAAAGAAGTTTTCGAGTTAAAATTGGACATTTTTGTAAATTGAGTAAAATTAGACTTTAAATATGTCCAATAATTTGAAACCACTTTTTAACCGACTTCAAAAAAGGAGGAGGTTATCAATTCGACTGTTTGTTTTTTTTTTATGTTTGTTACCTCATAACTTTTGACTGGGTGAATCGATTTTGATGATTCTTTTTTTATTAGAAAGCTGACGCTTCCCGTGTTTTCCCATTTCAATTTAGTCCAGTTCTGATAATGGTATCCATGAGAAAACCATATAAATCTTAAATTTGCATTAAATACGTGCGCGACAAATAGATGAATAACTCAATAGTCGGTCTCTTGAAGTCGGTTTTTGTTTTTTTGTTTTATAAAAATAATATTATACTGATTAGATACAAATTGGCTTTTTCCGAACAGTCGTGATGTCCCCAGCCGTAAGTAAGTTAATGATTATCCACTCTTTACGCCACACCCGTATATACATAGATATTCATATATTATAGATAACTGTGGGGAAAAAAGATTGAAGTTTACAAACATCCTAACTTTGACATTTATAATATTAGTAGGTAGGTTTCTATAACCTTCTGGAATTAGATGTTGTTTCTATATTTTTGACCGAAGTGAAGTTTCAAGGTCTACCCGAACTATATCATACTGGGTTATACAGAAAGGGTATGCTAAGCCGAAAAGGGCTCATGATACTCATCATTAAGAACCACTTTTACTATAGGACCAAGCGGAATTCGCGAAAAAAAATCTATAGAAAAAAAACGTTCTATTAAGAAGTTCTATAGAAAAACTAGCTGACTCGACAGACGTTGTCCTGTCAAAAGCCATTGCGTCAATTCCATGTCAAATGTCAAAAGTTACATTAAAAATGTTTACATTATCCAAAGCGCTAAAGATAAATTATTTTTAGTAGGTTTAGTTATTTTTAAATTTTCTAATTTTTCATGTTTTTTTACTATAAATTCAGATGTGAGCTATCCTATCTCCTAAGTTAGATCGAACTGCACCCGGTGTGCAAATTTGATTGAAATCGGTTAAGTAGTTTAGGAGTCTATAGCGGACAAACAACGTGACACGAGATTTATATATATTAAGACTAGCTGTTCCCTGCCACGCTTCGCTGTGGATAAATATATATATATATATATATATATATAGCCTATGTCACTTTGGGATAATGTAGCATTCGAATGGTGGAAGAATTTTTGAAATCGGTCCAGTAGTTTTTGAGTTTATTCCACACAAACATACAAATCTTTCCTCTTTATAATATTAGTATAGATTAAGATGTCAATGACACTCGACCAAATATATGGAACAGCTGATTGTTTTTTTCGAGAATTCCTGATTGATCCCATAGAAGTTGTTTTTAATTATAAGTACTAAGAGCCCTTTTCGGCTCAGCACACCCTTTCCTCATAACTCTGTATTACTACTTTTTATCCCGGAAAGTGCGGGTAAAACCGCGGGCACTAGTTTTGTTAAAATACACGAGACTGCTCACGTAAAAATTAAGTCGTCTACTACGACTGGTTTCGGTCACATTCGGTGACCTTCATCAGGTGAGTTTACAAACGAGACGCGCTCAACTAGTCGTAGGAGACGACTTAATTTTTACGTGAGTATTCCCGTGTTTAATTATAACAAAAATGTGTGAAAACCACGTTAGTTTCCATGGTTTCCACTACGTCGTCTCAGTGCTTGTTTGGTCTATCTGCCATTGGTTGTTTTTTACAGAGTAGACGAGTTTCTTTCTCTATTTTAAAAGAGAAGCTATAGTTATAGGATTTGAAAATCTTTCATAATACATTGGTAAAGGTAACCAATGTATTATGAAAGATTTTCAAGTCTTATAATTATAGCTTCTTTTTTAAAATAGAGAAAGAAACTCGTCTGCTGTAGAAAGTAGCCAATGGTAGATAGACCAAACAAGCGAATTATTCCCGGCATGTCGATTCCCTATTACGACGATTCCCGCTTACGGCGCGTGGCTTAACGTCGAGTCTCGACACGCCGCGCCGGTTTTTGCGGACTTGACTCTTTACGTCGAGTTCCTTTAACGTCGATTCTCGTCACGAAACTCCCTTACTACGCTACCAGATCTTATGTACTGCTCAGAATTAAAGTATACGGTTTTAGGGATTGTTCCCACTACGCCGCTTCTCACTACGTCGCTCCGCGCGGCGCGGAGCGACGTAGCGGAGCGACCATAGGCGCGGACCGCGCCTATGGATATATGGACTAGTGCCACGACGTCGCGCGTCGCATCTCCTATACATTTCTTCCCGCCACGCCGCTCGCAGCCTCAAAGGCTGTAAGGAGCCCAAAGTAGTTGTAAAATTTTCACGGGTGCAAAATCATGAAGAGGTAAAAACACTTGTACATTTTTCAATTAAAATCTTTATTTAATTAACATTTTTACCTGACTGTCAGTTAAAAAAAATACGAGTTAATTTACCTCTTCCTGATGCTACACCCATGAAAATTTGACAACTATTTCGGGCTCCTATTATGCACCTTTTAGTCAGTCAACAAGCGGCGTAGTGGGAATGGGAACAATCCGATTTTAGTATAAGTAGAGGTTTAGTAAATATAACAAAATTTGATCATTTATAATTTAATATCACAGTTCAAAATCACAGTTTAATATCAGAAGTTTGTATGAAAATATTTTTTCCCAATGCTATGATCATTTCATTTTGCAGATGTACTAAGCTAAAAAAATAATAGATACCTGTTTCATTATTTTTGGACAGTCAACCCTAAAAGGGGTGAAACGGGGTATTAAAGTTTGTATGGAAATATTTGTTTTTAATGCTACGATTATTTAACTTTGCAAATTTACTAAGCTAAAAATATAATAGATACCGGTTTCATTATTTTTGGAAAATCAACCCCTAAAGGAGTGAAATGGCGTGGTAAAGATAGTACGGGGAAAAAAATTGTTTTGATGCTAACTCAATAAAACTTTACAGATGTACTAAACTTAAGGCGGGTAAACCACATCCGGAAAAAAATCCAAAAAAAAAATTTTTTGCTCTCAAAAAATAGGGTTAAATTAATTTCATCCCAGAAAAATTATCGGTTCCCGCCCTCGTCCACGCGGGCGAAGCCGTGGTGACATTCAGGTAAAAATGTTAATTAAATAAAGATTTTAATTGAAAAATGTACAAGTGTTTTTACCTCTTCATGATTTTGCACCCGTGAAAATTTTACAACTACTTTGGGCTCCTTACAAATCGCACAAAATTCATGAATCCAACCGCGAAGTCGCCTTAAATGAGCGAGCGAGCGACGTTATGGGACAGCCTTTGAGGCTGCGAGCGGCGTGGCGGGAAGAAATTTATAGGAGAATAGGAGATGCGACGCGCGACGTCGTGGCACTAGTCCATAGGCGCGGAGCGAGCGACGTAGTGAGAAGCGGCGTAGTGGGAACAAAATCGTAAACTTTAATTCTCAGCAGTACATAAGATCTGGTAGCGTAGAAAGGGAGTTTCGTGACGAGAATCGACGTTAAAGGAACTCGACGTAAAGAGTCAGTCCGCACGAAACCGGCGCGGCGTGTCGTGACTCGACGTTAAGCCACGCGCCGTAAGCGGGAATCGTCGTAATAGGGAATCGACATGCCGGGAATGATTCAAACAAGCACTGAGACGACGACTAGTTTTGTTAAAATACACGGGACTTCTCACGTATTTGAGTCGGATACTCTAATAGTATATCATATCCGGTACATTATCGAAACGGCGTCAAAATGTCTTAGTCTCAAAATACCCGGATCGCAAATGATCATAAATAGATTTACAGTCTCAAAGGCCCAGTAACGGCGCTGAGAGGGGTGCCAAACCATTTGTACGCCATGGGTGTCAAACACCGAGGGGTGCCAACGATAAGTCACTTTGTACAGCCACAGATTTTTTAAATTTTATTTATTACAATATTGCAGTTTATTTTGAATCAATTCTTAATTCCTTTAAATTTAAAACCCAAATCGGGTTTGTCTAGGCAACAGAATAATTAGGTACTCATTCCGCAAATACGTAGGTAAATATATAGAGCTACTAACAAATAAATACCTACCTACCAACATACTAATATTATACTAAGTTATAAGGAAAGGGTACGCTAAGCCAACAAAGACTGATAGTTTTCATCATTATGAATAACTTTTACTATGGCACCAACGCTGTTGTTTATGGGATCAAACAGCTGTTTCTTAAAACCCTGCTTTATCACAATTTTATTTACATACATTCAGATTTTTTGTCTTTCTTATGTCGTCTTTATGTCACCCCACTCATTTTCCTGTGTAAAACATCAGTGCCTTTGTTCTGCACAACAATGAGGGGTGACAAAAACCGCCCTGGGTGCCAAACCACGCTACGCACCACAGCTACCCTTTACATTTAGACATTGTGGGCAGCACGCCAAGCAATTACAGATCTGATCGAGCATAACCATTGATTTATAGTTTAAACGCATTATGAACCACTGGGCTACTCGAAAAACAACTCGAGAACTATCAATAAAAGACGTATGGCACTCGTGGACTGCCGCGGTAAAGCTATTGCATAGCATTTTTTATCAACTTATGCAATTATAATGCGGCTTATTTTGATTTCAAAAAAGCGTTTGATCGCGTCCATAACGACAAGTTACTAGGGAAATTTTCGGAAGTAGGGTTCACTCCCAGCTTACTTAAATTTTTTGCTAGTTATTTTTCAAATCGGCAACAATATGTCCAGCTCTCTAATTACCGCTCGGATCCGTATGTGACGTGCTCTGGTGTTAGTCAAGGCAGCACACTGGGTCCGACCCAATTCACAATCATGGTTAATGATTTGCCGAGTGTCGTCAGGACGGCTAAGTGCCTTATGTTTGCTGATGATTTGAAACTGTTTTTGGGTGTGGAAACTGGTGCAGATTGCGAAGCGCTACAGAGGGACATCGATAGTGTTGTAGCGTGGAGTGAGCGGAACCACCTCGAGTTTAATGCATCTAAGTGTAAAACTATAACTTTTACTCGTGCCCGCTCACCAATTGTATACCCCTACAATATTGACGGTGCCCCTCTGGAGCGTGTGCAACGTATTCGTGACCTTGGTCTGACTCTGGACTCCGAACTCACGTTTAACGAGCACATTGTTGATGTGTGCGGCCGTGCTCACAAGTCGCTCGGTTTTGTCATTAGGCAGTCAAGGCGTTTCCAGGATAGGAGCACCGTTGTCGCTCTCTACTATGCGTTTGTACGGAGTAAACTAGAATACAACTCCATAATCTGGGACCCCCACGAAGACAAGTACAAACTCATGGTAGAGAAGGTGCAACGGCGGTTTGCTCGATACCTGTACGTCAAGTTATATGGATATTATCCGTATCTTTATCCGTCCCTTTTTGTAGCGGGAATGGTAGGTATAGACACCTTGGAGCTCAGGCGCAAGTGTGCTATAATGGTGCACTTTTACCTGTTGCTCAACAACAGGATCGATAACCCCTCCACTCTGTCGCGTCTCGGCCTCGTCACTCCGGAGCGGGTTCTCAGGCCGCGCGTGCGGCGCCTGCTGGCGGCTCCGTGGTCGCGCACGCGCACGTCACAGTATGCTCCCACGGCCCAGGCTATCTATTTGCTCAATACCCTGCTCGCTCAACAACCAGATGTTGATATTTTTACTATAAAATTTTGTATGTTTGTGAATGTTTGTATTAATTATTTAAGTTGGCAATCTCGTATTTGAATTTAATTTTGACATTTTTTTATTTTAATTTTGTTATGTTTAATTTATGATTTAATTTAATTTAATTTTTTTTTTTCTTTTACTATTGTTGCGACTTTGATTTCTTTAATTCTATTTTAATTTTATATTGTACAAATTATTATTATATATTTTTTTTTCAATGTTTTATTATTATTATCATTTATTTATTCAATTTTCTTAAATTTAAATTTTTACAATATTTTTATATAAAAACCTAAAAACATTATAAAAACTTATACCTAGAGTTCCACCGGCAGCGGGGCAGGGCCCAAGCATACCGGTGGTTAAGACTGTATTATTATTATTATTTTTTTTTTGTAATTTAAATTTTCAATTTTTTTGTTACAATTGTCTACATCTGACCTGCCGCACGCCTTGGCGTTGCTGTAAGTGCGGCAGGTATCTAAAATAAATAAATAAATAAATAAATAATTATTTCATTAACCAATGCCACCTAGAGGTGAGTTGCTGAACTAAAGAGACAAGCGTGATATTTCAAAAAGTCATTAAAAGTTCTGCTATTCATCGATAGATGGCAAAACTAAAAAGTATCACCGCTGTCTGTGCCTTAGGTTATTTTCGTTACGGAATTTCTGGATTCGGTCTTCACGCTCAAAGCCCGCGATAGAAGCTGTGCAATAGCTTAAATCTCAGTGACTTATTCTGGTGTTTTGCTGTCTTATAACCAAAGTAAAGATACTTATCTTCTTTTAAATATAAAAATGAATCGCTGTTCGTTTGGCTGGCTATAACTCGAGAACGGCTGGACCGATTTCGCTGATTTTGACCTTGAAATATTTGTAAAAGTTCAGGGAAGGTTTAAAAGTAAAAAAAACTGGCGAAACCGCCGGTGCAGCTAGTAATAAATAAAAAAAAAGTGTCCCTAGCACAACTTTGACGTAGAAAAGTGTACGCCATTTACGCCCGTTATTGGCGATTCTGACGGCTGTAAATGGAGTACACTTTTCTATTTACTCGCTACGTGTTTCTACGTCAAAGTTGTGCTAGGCACACAGTATTTTGTACGAATGATTTTTCGTCCAAGCTTAAAATTTGAACCATAGACAAAGAATCACATACTATCTATCTAAATATATATAAATGTTATGTTGGTTTGTGTACGCTTCAAAAACTCAAAAAGTTCTGCACCGATCGAGCTGAAATTTTAGCATGATATATATATATATGCATCAAGGATTGTTTTTAACTTTTTTTTTATCCACAGCGAAGCGTGGCAGGGAACAGCTAGTTTTGTTATATCTTATCTTATATATATAAAAATGAAACCCGTTTTCCTTGGTCACGGCCTCACGCGTGAATGGCTGGACCGATTTCACTAATTCTTTTTTTGTTGTATTTGTTATTATTAGGAGGAGGTTCTTACGGAAAAAAATATTAAGAAAATCTCTCAGAAATATTGAAAAACCCTAAAAACAGCCCTTTTCTTTTTCCCATACAAACGTTTTCTAACTAAAACGAGCTTTATTGCTATTGTATAAAGTTCATATTGAATTGCAAGCACTCACTGTTGTTTAAGCAATGTAGGTATGTTCCTAACGTCCAAGAGTCAATTTGCACTTTATTACCTCTGTACAAAGTTCAAATTCAATCATATCTATCAAAACAGTGTGCGTTTTATACTGATAATTTTTACTATAAATTGACAAGTTAGCATCAACAAACTACGGTTGCTATAGTTACGCAATAGCATGAGAATAGAGGTTATAACAAAGAGTTCCTATAATTATTCTCAACACCTTTGGTCACGCCATCACGCGTGAACGACTGGACCGATTTCAATTTACTCTACGTTTATCCCGAAGTCTACCCGTGCGAAGCCGGGACGAGCCGCTAGTGTATTATAATTAATACAGGAATACCAGTACAGTCTCAGGCGAGTCGAGATAATTTCGTGAATTCGTGATGCACGACATTATCAATATTAACACGTTTTTCTATTCATAAGTATATATTATATATCCTCTCCATCCTAAGGTTGCCTGAAAGAGATCGCTCTTAGCGATAAGGCCAGTTGTTGCACTGTTATAAGTGCTATTATCCTTTTGTTTGTAATTTCTGGTGTGAACAAAAAAGAGTTTGTCTATTTATCTTGTAACTCACCTGATGAAGGTCACGGAATGTGATCGAAAGTAGTTGTAGTAAACGACTTAATGTGTAATATTCCCGATCCCGTGTTAATAATAACAAAATGTTTCAAACCGACGTTATTTCCATAGTTTTTGTAGTGGTAGGGCTCTTTTGCAGAGCCCGCCTGGGGAAGTACCACACCTTTGCCAGTTATTCCACCGCCAAGCAGTAATGTGCAAACATTACTGTGTTCCGGTTGGAAGGGCATTGTTTCCAGTGAAATTACAGGGCAAATGGGAGATTAAACATCTTATATCTCGCAGTGCTGTGCCGCGCAGGGTCTTGCATTCTGCGAGTTTAAAATTCTGGGTGACGCAGACCTGTTATGGGCAAACGTGACGTTTAACATCAGGCGAGCGATTTGCACGTCTCGTCACTCAATTACATAAAAAAAGTAAAATCATAGACTAATCAGAAACCATACTTAGACGGTATTTAACAGGAAAAGGATGTCCTAAACTTCAAACGAAAGAAAAAAGCTAAAATTAAACGACCTCTTTTATTAAAACCAACCTTATTTTCATAGCATTTAAAGATCTTTTTTCGAAGTTTTATTCAATGTCGTTCAAATTATGGTAGAACTATTTTTGGGAAATAATTAAAGGCTCATCAAAATTATTTGATGCGCATCAAAATGCCTTAATGGATAGACATCAATATAAAGCACTAGCTGCGCCCCGCGGTTTTACCCGCTTTTCCGGGATAAAAAATAGCCTATGTGTAAATCTAGGTAACAAGCTACTTTCATACCAAATTTCATCTAAATCCGTTCAGCCGTTTTAGCGTGAAAGAGTAACAATCATCCATACGTACAAAGTTTCGCGTTTACAACATTAGTAAGGAAGTAAGAATTAAGCGAGTAATTTGCGAAGGGTGTAATTATTTCAGGAATACAGTTCAAATGTTTTTCTTGGTTTTCATTGTTTTGAATTCTCTTAAAAAGTATGAAAAGTAGGATTTTAGATGAGCAATTAAATAATATAATATCCGTCATTTCTACAGGAAACGAGTCCTATTTGGTTAAAATTAGTTCGTTCCAGAAACTTCCTTTATATTTTAGAGCAGAAAGCAGGATGTCTTGGAAATAATTATTCAAAAATAGTATTTCTCAAACAGTCATATGCAGGATTGTGGAAGTGTATGCTAATCCGAAAAAGGCTCATATAGTATCGGTAAAACGGGGTGAATAAAATCTCAGGGGTGAATAGATACAAAACTAAAAATGATTTTCTACAGACAATAGACAAAAATTTCGAAAATGAACAAAGAAAGGTGAAAGAGGGTGAAGGTTTCGAAAC
Organism: Alcis repandata; assembly: GCA_949125135.1. Lineage (NCBI taxonomy): Eukaryota > Metazoa > Arthropoda > Insecta > Lepidoptera > Geometridae > Alcis > Alcis repandata. The sequence goes on along the minus strand of OX421244.1, from coordinate 8,138,647 downwards.
TTTCGGTACTTTTTCTTTCTTTTTTCTTTAGTCTGTAGAAAACATTTTTAGTGTTGTATCTATTCATCCCTGCGATTTTATTCACCCCGTTTTACTACTTGTTCATCATTATGAACAACTTTTACTATCGTATGGGACTAAAAGTAAAAGTTGTTCATAATGATGAGTACTATGAGCCCTTTTTGGCTTAGGATACCCTTTGTTTATGATTTTTAACAGACTTCAAAACAGGAGGAGGTTATCAATTCGACTGTATGTTTTTTTTTAATTTATTTTTTTTATGTTTGTTACCTCATAACTTTTGACCGGGTGAATCGATTTTGATGATTCTTTTTTTATTAGAAAGCTGACGCTTCACATTTGGTCCCATTTCAATTTAGTCCAGTTCTGATAATGGTATCCATGAGAAAACCATATAAGTCTTAAATTTGCATTAAGTACGTGCGCGACAAATAGATGAATAACTCAATAGTCGGTCTTTTGAAGTCGGTTTTTGTTTTTTGTTTTGTAAAAATCATGTTCTTGTTTGTCTAATAGCGAAAGTAAAGGAGTTTTGGCTTCAATATATTTTTTGTTTTAGGGTTACGTAACATCATACATCAGGTATGCAACCCTTATGGTGAGACTCCGGTGTCTGTCTGTCTATATGCCTGAAAGAGATCGCTGTTAGCGATAAGGCTGCCAATTGTTGCACTAGTTTCAAGTTTTTTTTTCTTTTGTTTGTAATTTCTGGTGTAAACACTAAAGAGTTTATCCAAATATCTATGTCACGGACATTTTTTGACGTGACAACATCTAATAAATCGCTGAACGCCGGGTGTACGCACGAAAAAGTGTCCCGTTACGCTTATTGTGACGTCACGATCGAAGCGAGAACAGTATGCGATCATTTCATCAATGTTTTGTTATGACGTTGTCACGTTAAACTGTCGTCCGTAAACCGACTTTACAGACAACCAATTTTTTTGACTGGATCAGTATTAGCACGGCTACCCATTCAGCCAGAGCAATGATATGGTTAAAGTTACTGTTAACATAATAGCCAAACCTGTTTCGCACCGGGATCGAACATAGATTTGAAGCCGCTATTCTGGTACGCTCGAAATCATCTCGGTCGAGATGGAGGCGTGTCGTCATCACATGAAACCTTAAAATTACTCAAGGACCAGGTGAAAATATACAAAAAAAAAAACCCGCAAAAAATTACCAGACGAAGCAAATCCTAAAAACTAGATACATGTAATGTAGTGTCTGAAAGAAACCGCTTTAGGCGATAAGGCGGAATAAGACCGGCCTTATACTACCAGTTATTATTTCACTTAGGTCTTAGTTCTGGTTTTTTTTAAACGATCTTATTTCCTTAAATTTATTTTGCTGTTGGTGTTTTTTACGGAATGTACAAGAAATACTACGATTTATAATACTTATTGTAATTTATTAAACCTTTGCGAGGATCTCATTTTTTTGACAGATGTAACTGATCGTCATTGCTAGTCGATCAGATCGTAATCATATCTCGACCACGCCAGAACAGGTCCAGATTATACATGAGTTATTGCTCAAGACAATCGTTCAGATTTATTTTACGAGGTAACTGTGCTTTATCTGGCGCTAAACCGCGAAATTAAGGTTATAAAACAGTTCGAAATTGATCAAATTTGAATTTGACGTATACCTAAGATGATTTTTAAAGTCATAGCTCCCCACTAGGATACCATGTGTCGGATGCCATGGAACACAGAGACAGGGACAACTAACACCCAGACCCAGAGCAGATATTTAAAATTTAAATTCATCATTCAACCACCTGCCTGGCTGGTAATCCAACCCGGGACCTCTGAATTTGATTTTTGCTTTAGGATTTGCCTAAACGAGTACTTTGTATTCTTTATTTTATATATTAGAGACGCAAACAAACCACAATTGATATTACAACACATACCTATTGTAACTCAAAACTAGTGTGTTCAGTAAAATCACATAAATAAAGAGGCAACAGTGTGAGACTGCCTACCACACAACATTATACTGTGTCAAGCTCAAGCTCAGATCAAGTTGCCTGGAAGAGATCGCCCTTAGCGATAAGGCCGCCAGTTGTCGCACTAGTTTTATGTGTTACTAGCTGACCCCCGGCGGTTTCACCCGCTTTTTTTTTACTTTTAAACCTTCCCTGTATTAGAGCAAACAAAACAAAAAAAAAAACCAAGTGACACTATTTTTATTTCTAAAAAGAGATCGGACATCCCTAGTTTACCGTACCGATAGGACGAACTTCAAATGTTTCACAGGTAGGAACAGTTTGTATTGGAAAATTAAATTGTCGATTTTAGTATTTTTCTTTACTTATTATTCATGTTTCTCACCGTTTAAACCTTCCCTGAACTTTTACAAATATTTCAAGATCAAAATTAGCAAAATCGGTCCAGCCGTTCTCGAGTTTTAGCGAGACTAACGAACAGCGATTCATTTTTAAATATAAGAAGATAATTCTTTTGTTTGTAATTTATGGTGTGAACAATAAATAGGTTATCTATCTATCTATCAAGTAGAAAGGCAGATATAGTCCCGCCTTAGATACAGGTGAAGCCAAAAAAACTACCCTACTGCCCGTGTTATACTTCAAGCACACATTGACGCATAAAAACTACCCGAACCAATCGTCAATTCTTACGTCAGTTGCTCGGAGAACGTGGACAAGAAAAATAAGTAGTAATGAGGGTAGTTTTATGCGTCAATATGTGCTTGTAGTATACGTCCACGGGCAGTAGGGTAGTTTTTTTTGCTTCACTTGGATCTAAGGCGCTCTATATGCCTTTCTATTTGATCTGAGGTGTTAAGCAACCCAAGCACAGAATTGTAACTACATCATCATCAGCCTATCTAATGTTTGTCCACTGCTGGACATAGGCATCTCTTAATGTTAATTTTCTTGGGTTTAGTATGTGTCTGCGTCACTCAGTCTTAGAAGATGCAATTACATATGCGTCAATTTCATGTAACATTTTGACATGTGAAAGTTGTTAAAAAACACCTGTACCACGAATAATGGGTTGATTACACGGATTTACACGTAATGAGTAGATACAGTGGCGAGGCAGTAAAATAGGCACACTCGGCCGAGCAAACAAACGATGGTTTAGCGACTGTCTCGCCTCGTCAAACGGTTTATACAAACCGAGTACTCGGCCGAGGGCACTGTCTCGCCACTGTACTCGTTACGGGTAATCAACTCATAAGTAGGTACATCTTGTAATAGAGAGAGTAAAGAATTTGGACATTTTTGAAATAGGTACTGGCTTATTACGTAAACTGGTTTCATATTTAGTCAAGTTGACATTATTATTGATAAGTACATCTTATATAACTGTAGGTAAATATGTAGGTTTAACGTAATAGTAATGTAGGCGTAATGGTTTTGTAAAATGTTTTCGATTTTGTTATTTAATTTCTAAACCAGTCTGACAATTATAGAGTAATAAAGAAAGAGTATGATAAGCCGAAAAGAGCTCATAGTACCTACTCATCATTATGAACAACTTTTACTATGGGACCAACCTAGAAATTGTGAAAAAATTAGCTGTTCCATAGAAATATGTCAGTGAGAAAACAAAATGTATAGAACAGCTGATTGATTTCTCGAGATTTCAGGGTTGGTTCTATAAGCATCGTTCACAATGATGCAGTTTTTGTTGTTTTTTTTTGTCTGATTGAACGAAGCCAAAAGATTAAAAAAAAAGTTTAATTGACTACTGAATCGAAGCCAAAAGCTAAAAAAAGTTTTTTTTAAACCATTGAGCTCAGTCTATCTAGCTACCTTTAAGACATTAAACAACCATCTATTTAAATTATATACGACGTCAGAAAAATGAACTGAAATAAAACTAATGGCCATCTTAAAACTTTATCTAACCGTCCATTTCGGAAAACGGCGTTATAAAAATACCGTAGCTACAAACATTTCAATGTATTGTCAACAAAACATCCCAAAAGTTTTACTGCCAACATAAAAACATGGACACACTGACCACAAATCACTTCATCTGAAATTTATTTTTAGTTTGGTTACGTTGAGACTAATTTTTTAACCCCCGACGCAAAAATGACGGGTTTATATAATTTTACCGTGTCTGTGTGTCTGTCTGTGGCATCGTAGCTACCGAACGGATGAACTAATTTTTTTTTGTTTCAAAGGAGAATTAGTCGGGAGTGTTCTTTAGCCATGTGTGATGAAAATCGATTCAGTCGTTTCCACGTTGGGGTGTTTTTTTTTTTTAAATGTACGTTAGTTATGTAGAGACTAATTATTATTTTCATACAGCTCTACCTTCTTACGTACCAGTCGGTATTTGTTAAAAATTATATTATAAATTCTATTGTTTTTTTTATTAGTGTTACATTATTGTAAACTCAATATTTTTTAAATTATTAAGTTGTGTTTTTTTTTACCTATGTAAGTAAGTAAGTATATGAACTGAATTAGGTATACGAAATTTCAGTAAAACAAAAGCTCGTAAAAGATTTATGAACAATAGGTTTATGTAAAGGTAGGTTTTTAGGAAAGTTAAAAATTATTCGGTAAAACCAGAGTTTTGTGTAGAACAGGCCAGCGTTGAAAAAAATGTGTATGTAGTAAAATCTACTTTTTAAGTGTAGTCACAAGTCAATTTCTTTTTAATTTAACTAATATTTTATTCATGAAAATCAAAGTGTAAATCAAATCAAATCAAACTGTTTTGGGTCAAAAAAAAAACGGTTTATGTAATACTTTTTGAACTGCACCAATTAAAATAAAGTAATGGACTTCATTTTCCGACACTTCCATACTTTCTAAGAGAGGAAGAAAAGTTCGTCCGTACTTAAGTAAACACGCATGTTTTGTTTTTAGGTCACCTTATCCGTGAGGTTTCCACTGGCCGTATACAATTTTCACCGACGAAAAAAATTTGACAGATCACTTTGACGTTTCACTTTGGCGCGCAAATTTCCTTTTTAATTTCCTCGGCCAATCGACGCGAATTTCACAACTCCACTTCGACGTCACTTTTGGCGCGAAACTTTTCCTATTTTTTTCTTCGTTTTTTTTACGTTCCGTTTTAACGTTTAAATACGGAAACTTGTTTTTCGTGCTATTTTGAGCAACGTGTCGCGACGCGTTCGCCCCGAGAAAGACTGAGATGAGAGACTCAAGTTTCGATTTGTAAATAGAAAATTGTATTTACGTTTCGTTCTGTTTGTCGGCTGCATTTTGCACTTTCTGTTGGTAACAAGGCCGGTGAGTCAGTGTTGCTTGACGGATGAGTTATATCGGATGCCGTTTCGAGCCTTTCCGTTTGTCTGAAGACATGAAACAAACCAATATGTTTTTCTTTTTTTTTGCTTTTACAGGTCCTATGTGCGTGCGGGGCCAGAAAAAAAAAACAAGCTAAACTTACTTCGAACTCTTTTAGACTATTTTATAGGTCGGTAGTATTTTTTATTGGGTTAAATTTTAGCATTTCTCGTTTTAATTAACACGAGAATACTTAAGTGGTCACCTGATGAAGGTCACCGAACGTGATCAAAATTAGTCGTGTAAACGACTTCATTTTTTCGTGAGTAGGTAATCCCGTGTTAAATTATAACAAAATGTGTCAAAACCACGTTGGTTTCCATAGTAAAATTTCACGTTTTAAGTTTTAATATGTTTTTCCTTTTGGATGATAAGTCAATCGTAAAGTTTAACAGCTCTAAGTGACTTTTGCTTTCAATTCCTTAATAAGTTTTTCTAGTTTGTTAGTTTTTTATTTGTAGCTTCTTATCGATATCGAAAAACGCCCTCGTGGATCAGACAAGTTTTGTGACCTTTTATTACGATCACGTGTTGCTAATAACCGGTCAAGCGCGAGTCCGCCGCGGGCACCGAGGGTTCCGCGACAAACTTACTAATTAAGTGCGTTTTATTTTATACAGTACGGATTTTGGAATGTTCACTTGGCTGATTTTTATACATTTCTTTCGCGCGGGATGGCGATGATGATGTTGAAAAGAAGACTATAATACTTTAATCCAGGGTATAAACTATCTCTATTCCAAATTTCATACAATATTGTCCACCTCTTTCAGCGTAAAAGAGTAACAAACAAACTTGCGAACTATTATAACATTTATTTTTCAAAAAAGAAAAGTCATACCAATAATCTTATGATTACTGTGATTTTTCTTTTTTATTTAATTTGACTAAAGAGGAACTTGAAATAGATGAATTTATTTGATGTACGGAACCCTAAACATCATACCTAACGAAAGTAATAGGTATTTTAAACCGGTACCTACAAAATAACGGGACTTTCTATTGAGCAGGTAAGTAGTTTCTTTAAAACGGTAAGGTCTACCTAACTTCCATACTGGGTTATGAAGAAAGGGTATCCTAAGCCGAAAGGGCTCATACTCATCATCATGAAAAAAAAACCATTGGACGAACTTTGTAATCGAGAAAAATCAGCTGCTTTTTTAGAAAAATGTCAATCAAATTCGATAAAATATGGAGAACTTTTTTTTTAACTTAAGCCATGTTATCAAGAAATCGTTTTTGTTAATCAAGATTTTTTCTATTCAACCCCGTTTTTAACCGATTGGCATAGCGAGGTGTTGTTATCTAGTATTTTTATCCGGCAATAAACATGTGTAACAAGAATTATTTGAAGCAAACAAAATTAATTGAGAAAAAAAATCATTAAAATTTATTAAAACTATTTATTACTAGCTGTTCCCTGCCAAGCTTCGCAGTGGATAAAAAAAAACAAAAAAAAAATAGATAAAAGCAATCCTTGATGCGGATTATATATAATGCTAAAATTTCAGCTCGATCGGTGCAGAACTTTTTGAGTTTTTGAAGCGTACACAAACCAATATAACATTTTTATCTTAATCTAATATATATAAATCTCGTGTCACAATGTTTGTCCTCAATGGACTCCTAAACCACTTAACCGATTATAATAAAATTCGCACACCATGTGCAGTTCGATCCAACTTGAGAGATAGGATAGTTTAAATCTCAAATTATAGTCGCAATTTTAATTTATTGCAAATTATATATATACTGATAATTTTTACTATAAATTGACAAGTTAGCATCAACATACTACGGTTGCTATAGTTACGCAATGGCTTTTGACAGGACAACGTCTGTCGAGTCAGCTAGTTTAAGTATATAAATTACGTGTCATGTTGTTTGTCCGCTATAGACTCCTAAACTACTTAACCGATTTCAATCAAATTTGCACACCGGGTGCAGTTCGATCTAACTTAGGAGATAGGATAGCTCACATCTCAATTTATGGTAAAAAAACATGAAAAATTAGAAAATTTAGAAATACTTAAACCCGGCGCTTTGGACAATGTAAACTTTTTTAATGTAACTTTTGACATTTGACATTTGACATAGAATTGACGCAATGGCTTTTGACAGGACAACGTCTGTCGAGTCAGCTAGTATAAATATAGATTTGAATTTTTCAAGAACTAGCTGCATCCGGCGTTTACACCCGCTATTTTTGTTTGTTATCTTTCCTGTTTTAGAGCGAACAAAAAAAAATTCTAATCTGTCCCGCCGTTCGAGTTTTAGCGAGACAAACGAACAGCGATTAATTTTTATATACAGGGTTATTCATAAAGGGTATGCTAAGCCGAAAAGGGCTCATAGTACTCATCATTATGAACAATTTTTGCTATGGGACCAACCCGGAATTCGCGAAAAACAGATCAGCTGTTCCATAGAAAAATGTCAATGACACTCGACAAAATGGAAGAATTGATTTTTTTTTTCGCGAATTTCGAGTTGGTCCCATAGTAAAAGTTGTTCATAGTTATAAGTACTATGAGCCCTTTTTGGCTTAGCATACCCTTTATGAATAACCCTGTATAAGAAGAAGGAGAAGGAAAGAAGAAGAAGATTATTTATATGAGTATTTATTTTTAGATGGCAAACAAGTGAATCAGATTTTAAGGAAAATGATTGCTAGTAATTAGTACAATAGATACAATAGATTTACAACGAAATTATACTGATAAGCTATCAGTAATTATTTCCAGCTGCACAAATACCTAAGTTTGTATATGTATGGACTTTATACCTTTGTACAAGCACATATTGCCAGACTTTACCGCTTTATGATAAACTTGCTGCAACCCGCGGTTTCTATGAGCCCTTTTCAGCTATCATACCCTATCCTTATTACCTTGTAAGTATTACGTAAAAGCACAAAAATATTTCCCTCAAAATAAGAAAAAAGGCGACGAAATGCAAGCCCTTAATAGAAAAAATTGAGGTTTTTGTTTTTCAGGAATAGGGCGTCTAACATCAAGCGAGCGATTTGCTCGTATCGCCAATCAGTTGCAAAAAAAAATGCTGAAATATCCCCCTCCTTTTTATTGTTATTCACAAATTTATTTAGGGACTAATTTTTTTACAATACAAAATTTAAAAAAAAAATCAATATTATCACCTCTAAGTAAAAAAATAATTAAAAACTAGGCTGCTGCCGGCAGCGGGGCAGAGCCCAAGCTACCGGTGGTTAGGGCTGCAGAGACAGGAACCTCCGGACGATTCGTGCCGTCTATATCATCTTTTACTTTTAAATAAAAATGAATCGGTGTTCGTTTGGCTGGCTATAACTCGAGAATGGCTGGACCGATTTCGCTAATTTTGATCTTGAAATATTTGCATAAGTTCAGGAAAGAATTAAAAGTAAAAATAAAAAAAAGACGTGTGGCACTCGGGGACTGCCGCGGTAAAGCTATATTGCATAGCATTTTTTGTCAACTTATGCAATTATAATTATTTCATTAACCAATGCCACCTAGAGGCGAGTTGCTGAACTAAAGAGACAAGCGTGACATTTCAAAAAGTCATTAAAAGTTCTGCTATTCATCGATAGATGGCAAAACTAAAAAGTATCACCGCTGTGACTTAGGTTATTAAAATTTTCGTTATGGAATTTCTGATTTCGGTCTCCACGCTCAAGGCCCGCGATAGAAGCTATGCAATAGCTTAAAAAAAACAGTGGGTGAAACCGCCTTGTGGCAGTTAGTTATTATTTTTGAACAAGAATACGTGTATAAAGAATATAGGCTACTTTTTATCATCGCCGCGTGTGTAAAATCGCGGGCCACAGCTAGTACCTAGATCATCCATCATACGACCATACAGGGTTATTCATAAAGGATATGCTAAGCCGAAAAGGACTCATAGTACCTACTCATCAACATGAACAACTTTTACTAAGACACCAACCCGAAATTCGCGAAAAAAATCAGCTGTTTCATAAATTTTGTCGAGTGTCATTGACATTTTTCTATGGAACAGCTGATTTTTTTCGCGAATTTCGGGTTGGTCCCATAGTAAAAGTTGTTCATAATAATAATTCAATAATAATATATACATATACACAATATATACACAATAAATACCTATATATAAATAATACCTGTATAAGTACTTATAAGTAGGTAATCTACCTGTCTTATCAAGCTGTGACCACCTTAGTTTGACCACGATAAGCTTATCACAATGCGCTATTTACGAGTATGTCTTGTATCATGTTTTAGGCCAACTATAGACAAAATAAAAAAATATAGTTTAAAACACTAAAAATCACGCATTGTCATCGGTCTTTGACAGGTGCAAAGTTTGAATTAAATCTGATCGTTTAAAGTAGGGCAAAATCGAGCCCAAAGGAGTCGGTTTTACATGGAAACACCCACTCGGGCAAAGTCTTCCACAGTCTGGCAGTGCGCACAATAAAAGTGGAATCAAAGCGTTTCGTACAAGTTTTTGGTATAATATAATATATCTACACGTTGTCTTTGAATACACTGTTTGTCTAGCCTCACAGCTAATTATTATTATCTCAGGAAATTTAAGAGCTAACGATCCGAAATTTAGCATAACGCTAGATAATGTTAACAGAGCTACCAAATCACAAAAAACATGCTCAGAAATAAGTATTTACCTACCTGAAAATTTGGTCCTGAAATGGGGACATAAAATTATAAAGCCAAGCCATGTCAGGTGGGGTATCAAATAAAAGGTATTGATTTGAACATTTCAAAACTTTTTATTTGACATGAATAGTTTTTTAAACGGTTTTATTTAGCTCACGTTTTCTTTTTTCTTAGGTCAAATTTAGTAATTCAAATTTCACCCTCTTCCTGTCAACCGATTAATCTGAAATTTTGTATACACTTTGGATTTTGGTGACAATACAATTATGTTTATTCATTATCATTATAAATTCAAGATGGCCGCCGCTACAAAATGGCGGATAACGTAGGTTTTATCAATCCCATCAATATGGGTATCAAATGAAAGGGCTCAACAAGCAGAATACAATATACTATAAAAAATTGAAATCAAAGATGGCCGCCGCTACAAAATGGCGGATAACGTAGGTTTTATCAATCCCATCAATATGGGTATCAAATGAAAGGGCTCAACAAGCAGAATACAATATACTATAAAAAATTGAAATACAAGATGGCGGCCGCTACAAAATGGCGGATAACGTAGGTTTTATCGATCCCATCAATATGGGTATCAAATGAAAGTGCTCAACCAGTATAATACAATGTACTATATAAAATAAAAACTAAAAACTAGAAAATAAAAATAGGTAAAAAAAATTTTTAGGTTAAACGGTTTTATAAAACAATAAAAAAATTAAAAAAAAATGTACTAAAAACCAAAAAATAATAAAATAGATACAGTCGTGGGAATTATAAACATATGCATAGACTAGACTAAAATAAAACCGTGGGGCAAGAAAACCGTGGGACGTGCCCCACGGTTTTATTTTAGTCTGTTTATTTGCGACTGTATCTATTTTATTATATTTTGGTTTTTAGTACATTTTTTTTTAATTTTTTTATTGTTTTATAAAACCGTTTAACTTAAATTTTTTTTTTATTTTAATTCAAAATTCTGTGAAAACAACGACCCTCACTCCTTATCTCCCAAGTTTACCGATGAAAAAATCTGAATTAATTCAAGCAAATATTTGAACTAGAAAAAATATAGCGAAGATTCCCAACTTGATAATTTTTTTTTTAATGTATAAAATTAAAGGGTTCTGGTTTAATGGTCTTGGTTATTTATCATCTCAGTTCCGTAATTTGTATACAGGGTGTGGCGTAAAGTCATAATCTTTTACTTACAGCTGGGAGACAGGACATCACGACTGTTCGAAAAAAGTCAATTTGTATTGAGTAAAAGTGTCACGGGTTTCTTGGACATATTTGAAGTCTAATTGTTCTCAAATTTTCAAAAATGTCCAAAATAACTCGAAAACCGTGACTCTTTTACTGAATACAAATTGTCATTTTCTGAACAGTCGTGATGTGACCCAGCTATATAGGGTTATTCATAAAGGGTATGCATCATTATGAACAACTTTTACTAAGGCACCAACCCGAAATTCGCGAAAAAAATTAGCTGTTCCATACATTTTGTCGAGTGTCATTGACATTTTTCTATGGAACAGCTGATATTTTTTTTCGCAAATTTCTGGTTCGTCCCATAGTAAAAGTTGTTCATAATGATGAGTAGTATGTGCCCTTTCGGCTTAGCATACCCTATATAACCCTGTAGGTAAAGGATTATCCACTCTTTACGCCACACCCTGTAGGTATACATTGCAAGTTAAATAAAAGCTTATAAAATTAATTACGTGATTTAAACTATTTTGTTACAACCAGCCTAATTTATTTTTCCTTGACCATTTATCGCGATTTACTTCCAAGAATGCTTTATCTTTAGATAACTAATCACAAGTACCTACGTCTACTTCAGTCTAGAAACGCACCTTTTCTGCGCAACTTGTTATTTTATTTGTTAGTTTGTTACAATGGGTGATGTTAATGTTAATGATGGCGATGGCGGAGAAAGGATTTATGTAAGTTATAAATTCAATACGGGGCTATAAGAGAAGGGTCATTATTGTAGGGTAGATAGGGGGGGGGGGGGGGGGGGGCAAAAATGTGAACAGCAATTTTTTGCGATTTCCTGTTTGGTCCCATAGTAGAAGTTGTTCATAATGATGAGTATTTCGGCTCAGTGTACCTTATTTATCAAAAGTTTAACATGACTTTTCTGGGATAAAAAGTAGCCTATATGTTAATCCAGACCATGAACGACCTTCATTCCAAATTTCATGTAAATCCGTTCAGCCGTTTCAGCGTTCATTAATAACAAGCATAAATACTTTCACCTTTATAATATTATAGTAAGATACGTATACCATCATATCTTATCTTCTTCTTAATAATTATAAATAAATTACGTGTCATGTTGTTTGTCCGCCATAGACTCCTAAACTACTTAACCGATTTCAATCAAATTTGCACACCGTGTGCAGTTCGATCTAACTTAGGAGATAGGATAGCTCACATCTCAATTTATAGTAAAAAACATGAAAAATTAGAAAATTTAAAAATACTGAACCATAATTTAACTTTAGCGCTCTGGACAATGTAAACTTTTTTAATGTAACTTTTGACATTTGACATAGAATTGACGCAATGGCTTTTGACAGGACAACGTCTGTCGAGTCAGCTAGTATATATATAAATGTTATGTTGGTTTGTGTACGTTTCAAAAACTCAAAAAGTTCTGCACCGATCGAGCTGAAATTATAGCATGATATATAATCCGCATCAAGGATTGTTTTTATCAATTTTTTTTTATCCACAGCGAAGCGTGGCAGGGAACTGCTAGTTTCCTTATAACTAAAATGTCGATTATCTCGGAATTAATAAGTTAATTAAAGTTTTCTCTTATCTACTTATATAAATGTACAATGTGTTACAGAAAAGATAAGGAAGGTGTAATAAAATCGAAAAGCATTTTGATGTATGATGTATTTCTAATCATATACCGAAATATGAAAATCCAAATCAAAACTTTGTTTTACAATACAAAAAATTAATTATTTGTAATTTTGACCACCCTAAAAAGTGTTCACTGTCTGTGCATGTCACGCCGTTTTCATAATGATATTTTGACGCCTTTATCCCTTTTAAGCCCTTTTCGGCTTAGCATACCTTTTCCTGATGACTTTTAGCATATTTATTGCCGACTAGCCGACCCGACAGACGTCCTGTCTTAACTATGAATATTGAATTGGAATTGTCTTTTTTCTAATGTTCCGCTCAACTTCCTTAAGTATATTTTTCTTTCATAAGAACCTTCTCCTGACAATAATTAACACAACAAAAAAAGAATTAGCGAAATTGTTCCAACCGTTCACGCGTGATGCGATGACCAAGGGAAACACTGTTTTGGCCGTTTTGACGACCTGTTTGGCTCAGCGGTCGTGTATCCGCTATATAAGCCAAAGGTCCCGGATTCGATTCCCGGCCGGGCAGATGTTTAAATGATGAATTTAAATATCTGTTCCGGGTCTGGGTGTTAGTTGTCCTTGTCTTTGTGTTCCATGGCATCCGACACAGGGTATTCTAGTGAGAAGCTGTAAGTGTGAAACGTTATTTATGGAACGGAGATTCATTTTTATATTTATTGCAGATTTCAGATGGCGGAGCAATGCATATCCACCCGGACATGGGCTTCGCCCCCGGAGGCGGAGTGCACGTGGTCGGCGGCGACTACGGACCTCCCGGTTACCAGGGGTACCCAGGTATGTTCCATTTACAGACCATGATCATAAGCTGTTGAACAGCCGCTTCGCATTCTTGAGGTGCCGGTTTCAAACCCCGACTCGTACAAACATTACTGTGTTCCGGTTAGCGGCAATGTTTCCAGTGAATAGTATGATGAATAGTGAATGATAGTATCTCAGGGTGACGAGCGCAGTGCTGTGCCGCGCAGGGACTTGAATTAGACTTCAAAATTCTGGGTGGCGCAGGCCGCTTCTGGGCAAACGTGACGTTTGCCATCAGGCGAGAGATTTGCTCGTCTCGTCACTCAATGGCATACAAAAAACCAATGAGTTCTTTAAAACTTATGTACGAATTTACATACCACTGGCTTTTCGGTGAAGGAAAACATCGTTAGAAAACCTGCATACGTCCGGAGAAGTAATTCAATGGCGGATGTGAATCCAACCCGCACTTGGCAGCGTGGTGGAATACGGCCTAATCACCTTTGAGAGTGGACCTGTATCCCAGCAGTGGGAGGATTAGAAGTTGAGTTGTAGTTTAACCCGTTGACAGAGTGCTGCAATATCCGTACCCAGTCGAAAATCCAAAGCCAAAAAAAATGCTTTGGATTTTCCAAGACAATTTTGCAAGATTTGGCAAGACTGATCGGAAAAAGACGGACAGAAGCCGGAGAAATGTTTGAATGATGAATTTACATAAATATCTGGTCTGGATCTGTAGTTTGTCCTTGTCTTTGTGTGTGTTCCATGGCATCCCCGACAGGGTATCCTAGTCCCAGCTATGAGAGTGAAAAATATTTTTATTTATTTTTTTATTGTTTTGTCTCCAGGCCAGCCAGGGTTCGGCGGTGGTGTCCAAGTTGCAGACGGCTACGGCGGCGGAGTAAACTTCGCGGATGGCGGCGGTGGCGTCAACTTCGCAGATGGGGGCGGCGGCGTCAACTTCCATGATGGGGGGGGCGGTGGCGTCAACTTCGCTGATGGGGGGGGCGGTGGGGTCAATGTAAGTAGCTACGTGTTTTAGGTCTTGGAAGCGATGAGGCGTATTCACGCCTAATTCTTCACGATGTGTGAAGCCATTTTTTTGGAACAGAAAAAAAATTGGTTGTCAATTTGTCAAAAATGTGGTTGTTCTAATCATCACAAAATAAGATGCCCGTTATGACGTTTGTCATTGCGACGTAACTAGTGATGTCACCATACGACTCGGTACTCGATACTCACGATAAATCAATTCAAGTTTGTATGAGTATTTGATCGATTTGATTTTGTATTGTAAAGTACATTGGATTAAGGTTACGATTCGAAAATTTAACTTAAACTTGAATATTATTATAGGTATATTGAAATGATACGATATGGTGCGAGATGTCAATTTGTCTTTAATTTAATATTTTTAGTTACAATAACATTCATTCAATCACAAATAAACAAGAAAAAACGAAAGTGATTGAATCTTCATTCAATAATTTTCTTCGGATGATGAGCCAAAATCGTCAGTTGAGCTATCGTCAATTAATTGGTTACAAGTTACAACACTAATATTTGAAAAAAGAAGACTGAGAACGTAACTGTTTTTGAGAGTTTTGTTATAATTTGACATTATATGCTACCATAAAGTATGCGCGAAAAGCGTTCCAAGTTACATTCTACGGTCTTTCTCAAGTGTCATAACGGGCATCTTATTTTGTGACAACTATAATAAATTTTTTTTTTCGTCTATCTTTTTAAGAATCATTGCCAGAGTATGTATTACTTTGCATTTTGTTTTGTATCTATTGTTCGATTTTTTCTTTCGTACTACCTACTTATTCGATTATCTAATACTTTTTTTTAAATTAAATATTAGGTACAATAGACAATTCGTTTACATAGAATCGTAGACAAAACTTTTGATTGGCGGCAATAACAAACAAAATACTGTGTCAAAACCAAAAACGTTCGCTTTATATTTTTTCATAGTTAACAATAGTACAATAGTTACCTAATGTGTCCTTTTTACAATTTTTTTTATTTGACTTGCCCTTTTTCTATGAATGAATGAATGTACGTTTGGAACAAATCTTGCTACTGAATTTTGCCCCACTTCCCGATGTCCGATTGAGCTGAAATTTGGCATACCTGTGTAACTCCGATGACAATGCATTATAAGTTTGTTATAATTTATTTTATCAACTTTTTTCAGGTTGCCGAAGGTTACGGCGGGTACGGAGGGTACGGGGGGTACGGTGGCCCCGGAGGGAGATCAGGCGGGGGGCCCCCAGAAGAGGAAGAAGAGAAGCCAGAGGAATAACTAACTTATAAATAGTGTAACTTTTGTATTTTGTGTAATAAAGTATTTATTGTTTTGTAATTGTGGAAATTCCGTTGTTTCATTCACTTACAGTTTTCTATAAAAATATTTATGAACAAATTTGATTCGTCGAGATACAAACGAAGTTAATTGAGTTATATAATATTAATTTTTTAGGAAACCACTTCAACAATTTTAATAGAATGTAGGACCTACATAGTTTAGTTGGCTTATTTAGTGACTACACTAAACACACTTACCATTAATCTACAGGGTTATACGGAAAGGGTATGCTAAGCCGAAAAAGGCTCTTAGTACTCATCCTTATGACGAACCTTTATTATGGAACCGAACCTATTCGCGAAATTTTTCGGGTTGGTGCCTAAAATTGTTCATAATGATGAGTACTTTTTTTTTTAAAGAGAACACCTTAAAAACAAACCGCCTTCCAACATCCCTTATAATTATGTAAATGGAGTCCTCACATGTAGCAACAGTTCTAGGACATTTACAGCTAAAATTGGGTATATCAGCCATGTGAGGACGCATCAGTAATCTACCACCAACAGAAAATGTGGTCGCCGTAGCCGAAATCGGCATGGAATGCATCAATGATGAGTACTATAAGCCCCTTTCGACTTAGCATACCCCTTTATGAATAACCCTGTATAGTCGGTCCGGCCGCTCCTCTGCTCTCCTCTCTACACTCTACACAATTCACAAACTCACCAGTAATCTATAAAGTCCCCGATGTCCATACAGTCCGCGTCTCGGCCCGGCCGCTCCTCTGCTATCCCTGAATCCACGTCTTCCTCGGAACTGGACGCAC
Source organism: Alcis repandata (assembly GCA_949125135.1). NCBI lineage: Eukaryota > Metazoa > Arthropoda > Insecta > Lepidoptera > Geometridae > Alcis > Alcis repandata. The sequence continues at coordinate 8,121,873 of OX421244.1, read as the reverse complement.
TTTCGGTGTCACTCATTTACACTTTACTCTTTGCACTTACACTTTTTCAATTTTCTTTTTGTTTATTGCGGTTTCAAATTTAGGTATTAAGTTTTAATTTTTTTTCATTTGGTACAGATTTACATTGAGGTTGCTTTTTAACACGCTTTTATTAGTTTCACCTGAAAGAAGAAAGAAAGAGCGGGCTCTTTTTCCGCAACTAGGCCGGTAATCGGCCCTTTTTGCGTGACATATGCGGGTTTTCCTCACGATGTTTTCCTTCACCGAAAAGCCAGTGGTATGTAAATTCGTACATAAGTCCTAAAGAACTCATTGGTACGAGTCGGGGTTTGAACCCGCCACCTCAAGAATGCGAAGCGTCGGTTCTCCCACTGAGCTACCACGGCTCTTTAGTTTCACCTGTATGTATGTATGTATGTAACCAACTCCTTTGAACTCGATTTTGCCCAACTTTGAACGATCAGATTTAATTCAAACTTTGCACACCTGTTAAAGACCGATGACAATGCGTGTTTTTTAGTTTTTTAAACTGTATTTTTTTTTTCGAAATATCAACGATTCGTGAAGGATAGAGAGGAAACTGAAGATCAAAACTTGTTCCCTATCAATTTATTTATATCAATTTATTATAGGTACTAATATAAAGAAGTAGGTAAGTAAGGTTTATTTGTATTTGTAGAGAAATCTCCGGAGCTACTGCTCCCATTTTAAAATTATTTTAGTAATAGGAAGCTATACTTTCCCTTTGTTCTGTTGGCTATATTTTACAGCCCCAAACCTGAGGGCAAAGGCCGAGCACCGTTCACGAAATCCCGACCGTACGTTATATTAAAAAACTAAAAAACACGCTTTGTTTAGTGTATTGTCATCGGTCCCCGATATATCTACAAAGTTTGAAAGAAATCTGACCGTTTAAAGTGGGTCAAAAACGCGCCCAAAGGAGTCGGTTACATGCATACATAAAGGTGAAAAACTAATAAAAGCGTGTTAAAAACAATAAGTACGCACTCAGTCCATTAATCCTCTGGCAGCTACCGAAATGAACTCCTGACATTTGGGAGCGAGCTCGCGCCAACGATAATGAGGGCAAGCCGCGGCACATTAGCTAGCATTTAAATCATTTTCTAGGCCGATCGGATGCCTACTACTTCCTGGATAGACAAACGTTGATGCCTGTTGTCAGAAGTTTGAGTCGCTTACACTTTAACTGCTGAACACATTGTGTTTTCCTTTATGCGACGCGAATGCGGCTACATACGCCAGGCGCGTAGAATACAACGCATTTGATTATTAGCCGCAGTTAAAGCAAACGCATGTGATTAAGTATTAGCAGCAGTTAAAGTGTTTAAGTTGGAATTCCCAACAAGGCATGCCTCCCTTGGGGGGCGTAGGGAGATGCCAAGGGAGGAGGTAAGTACACGTTTGTGTCTTAAAAGAAAAAAAAATGCGCATAAACCTCTAGAATCACAAGGTGTTCTTAAAATGGAATATGTTTAAGTAGGTAACTAAATTATCAAACCGGACGACAATTTGCGAGCTGACATAAAATGCCGAAAAAGTTAAGGGGGCTTAACTTTTTCATGTTTTGGGGCATGAACGTAATCATTTAAACTCTGGGGAGGCTAAACGCAAACAGGTTAGGAAACCCTGGCTTAGGCTAAAAAATTGAAGAAAAAAACTGACCTAAAAATTGCTAGAATTTTGAGCTACTTGAAGCGACAGGGCCTATAAATGTTGTTAATAAACAACCGGGAAACATATGTTGTGACCGCGAGTGACATTTATAACTGAGCGCTACTAGATCGGGTCGCAATTACAGTAAGTAATATTAGCCGCGTGAATAAAGAAATGAATCTAAACGAAGTGACGGAAATCGTGTTATCTCGCTCATGCTGGCGAGATTACTCGAACGTGCGAGTGAGATGTCATGATTAGCGTTTTTCAGATTAGTCTTGCGTTCATGAACGCTGCTTGCGTTTGACCGCCATCTCGCCTGAGGGTGAGCAATGATGCGGTCTACGATGCAGCACGCACGCGTGCTCAAAAGAAACGATTCACTCGCGACTTGCGTACTTGCACTGCTGCAGACCTAGCACGCGGGAAGAAATAGTTTTTCCCCCTTTTTTATCCGTACACAGCTGTGATAAAGCTAAAATGGATATGTTTATGAGTTTATCTCTTTTTCGTAAGATAAAAATGATAGACAATTTTGTCAAGCCAATGAAGTCGAAAAAAAACGTAGCTATTCTCCTAGCCACGTTACGTTCTACGTCTATTTGTAAAACGATAATAATTGGGCCAAGTACCCCGTGTCGAGTGAGTAACGCGTTTCGCAAGAGACACAATATTAATATATCAGCTGATAAATGGCGCATGAGAACAATAAGTCTGAACGTGTGCCTCTCTACAGCTCCGGTATGGCAGATCTACCTATAGTAATGCATGAACGTACTGTCCTGCTCTGCGCGCTACGTCTGTCTCGCCTGCTCTGCTGAGAACTGAGTACTGTGTGTAGCACACGCGGGGACGTGTCTGTCCTGCTCTACGCGATATGTCTGTCTCGCTTGCTCTACTGAGAGCTGAGTACTGTGTGTAGCACGCGCGGGGACGTGTCTGTCCTGCTCCGCGCGCTATGTCTGTCTCGCTTGCTCTACTGAGAACCTGCGTACTGCGGTGTAGCACGCGCGGGGACGTGTCTGTCCCGTTCTGCGCGCTATATCTGTCTCGCTTGCTCTACTGAGAGCTGCGTACTGCGGTGTAGCACGCGCGGCGGACGTGTTTGTCCTGCTCTACGCGCTACGTCTGTCTCGCCTGCTCTACTGAGAGCCGAGTACTGCGGTGTAGCACGCGCGGCGGACGTGTTTGTCCTGCTCTACGCGCTACGTCTGTCTCGCTTGCTCTACTGAGAGCTGAGTACTGCGGTGTAGCACGCGCGGCGGACGTGTTTGTCCTGCTCTACGCGCTACGTCTGTCTCGCCTGCTCTACTGAGAGCTGAGTACTGCGGTGTAGCACGCGCGGCGGACGTGTTTGTCCTGCTCTACGCGCTACGTCTGTCTCGCCTGCTCTACTGAGAGCTGAGTACTGCGGTGTAGCACGTGCGGCGGACGTGTTTGTCCTGCTCTGCGCGCTATGTCTGTCTTGCTTGCTCTACTGAGAGCTGCGTACTGCGGTGTAGCACGCGCGGACGTGTGTCTGTCCTGCTCACCGCGCTATGTCTGTCTCGCTTGCTCTGCCCTGCTAAATCTGTGCTGTATTGCGTCACCTGCGTCTTAGAAATACGCTGAACCTAAGGGCTGCAACGGGGCTAGGGGTGTAGCCACAGATTATATAACAAGTAGATAGACTGTCCAATTTAAGCCTACTGCTTTCTAATATTATGTTTGAATGTTTGTAACTTAATCACAAAAAAACAGCTGAACAGATTTGGATGAAAGCAGCAGAAAGTAGAAAGGATAAAGAAAGGAGGTAAGAAGTTCATCTTTGACCGCATCGTCGCTCAACATCAGGCGAGTTTGTGATCAAACGAGGATTCGAGATGAAAAAAAAATCTTAATCACTACAGGGTTATTCATAAAGAGTATGCTAAGCCGAAAAGGGCTCATAGTACTCATCATTATGAACAACTTTTACTATGGGACCAACCCAAAATTCGCAAAAAAAAATCAGCTGTTCCATACATTTTGTCGAGTGTCATTGACATTTTTCTATGGAACAGCTGATTTTTTTTCGCGAATTTTGGGTTGGTCCCATAGTAAAAGTTGTTCATAATGATGAGTACTATGAGCCCTTTTCGGCTTAGCATACCCTTTCTTCATAACTATGTAAATATACAGGGTTATTCATAAAGGGTATTCTAAGCCAATAAACCTGATACTCATCATTGTAAACAACTTTTGCTATCAAGACAAACTACATACTAACTTTTACCTATTCTGCAAACAATAAGAGAGCACTGAGGTGAAAACTCCGATAATGAAAACAAGGCCGGTAAAAACATTTTACTCAACTACGGTAAAAAGAGTGCTTCGTTCGTACTAACAAAAACAAAGAAAAATCATGGAAGAATGATTAAAACTACAAGAGCCACTTTTAAAAGTTCACTTCACACTTTGACATTTGACATTTTTATTTTGTTTTTTTTTTTGTTGGATGTGCAAAGCGCGGCCGACGTTGGTTTTGTTTCGACGCGGTTACATACTGGGTACGTTTTAATCTCATTGCACGACAGAGAACATAGTAAAAGCTATGGAGACGCCATTTTATATTCCTATTTTCATTTGTAAGCTATGGGTTTATAACTTCTGTTGAAAAACACACCAAGGATACTAAACAGCTCAATCGGACATCGGGAAGTGGTTCAAAATTGAGTTGCAAGATTCCTGAACAAATATACAATGCATGTTAATTTCACTTTAGACACTGTTGAAAAAAAAAAAATTTTTATTTATTTTTTTAGTTTAGTTTTTTTGTTGCTGTAGATTTAAATAAATAAGTTAAATTTTAGGTAGGAACTTAATTATTATAAAAATGTATTTGGTTACATTGATGCTTTCTCTAATATTAAAAAAATACTGGCGGAAAAGCTTGTCATATTTTAATATTACACAAGCTTTTTTGTCAGACAGTGCCAAAAGAATGGAAACTGCATTTGTATCTACAGATTTTTCTATGGAATAAGGTACTTAAAATATAATAATTAATACCAAATATGTTTATTTTTATACAAAACTCGTTATTAAAAAAGTAAGTAGGTATTTAATTTTATCGTTGCTCATTATATTGTAATTTACAGCATAAAAGGCAGTATTAGGTATATCTATTTTTACTAATAGCACCCTCCCTCCGGCTTCACCTTATTTTACACGCTTTTTATTAGCTTCACTTGTATGTTTGTTTGTATGTTTTGTTTGTATGTTTGTAAGTGACTCCTTTGGGCGCGATATTGACCCACAAAGCGGGTTTTTTTAGTTTTTTTTTAATATTACTTATTAATTTATATTAGCACTTAGCTTTAAAACGAAAGTTAATTCAATTAATTCGATACAAACAAATAGAGGCTTAAGTTACACAAGTAGGTATAACACGGTCAAAATATCTCGAGACCTGGCGTCGTCGTAAAAGTCCAATTATAACAATGAAATGTTTAAAAATATACCACAAAAACAAGTCGACGTCAAATTATTTTTAGTATAACTTAACTAAACTTGTTTTTGTGGTATATTTTCAAACATTTCATTGTTATAATTGGACTTTTACGACGACGCCAGGTCTCGAGATATTTTGACCGTGTTATACCTACATACATTAAAAAATCCTGAATTATAAACTAAACCAATAAAACCAAACTCCTTAAACCGGTGCCTGTCGGACTTGTTACTAAAAAAAATAGGTTGTCTGTAAAGTCGGTTTACGGACGATAGTTTAACGTGACAACGTCATAACAAAACATTGATTGCATACTGTTCTCGCTCCGATCGTGACGTCACAATGAGCGTAACGGGACACGTAACGGGACATTTTCGTGCGTGCAGCCGGCGTTCATCGATTTATTAGACGTTGTCACGTCAAAAATTTAGTATGGAAACTCCACAGATTTCCTGTCCGCCGGACAGCCAAGTGCATTCTATTCTCGAGCCTGAGAGCGTCTCCCGCCGCCGTATCTCAGTCACACTACTAAAATGGGACTAAATTTAACAAAGAAAGCACAAATTTATTCCTACAGTTAATCAAAAGGACAGAACTAAAAATTCCCTACAAAACGCCGTGAGTTTCGTTTGGAAAAGCGATGGTGGCGCTCTCAATAGCTTCGAAATAAGATTTTCGGAAATTAGGTCAGGTGCGAGACCTATTCTTGACACCAATGACTCCAAAATGTCTATTTTCTAAGATGTACCTCTAGTCATAAAATAATTATTTTTACAAAACAAAAACCGGGTTCAAGAGACCGACTAAGTATTGAGTTATTCATCTATTTGTCGCGCACGTACTTAATGCAAATTTAAGACTTATATGGTTTTCTCATGGATTATCAGAACTGGACTAAATTGAAATGGGACCAAATGGGAAGCGTCAGCTTTCTAATAAAAAAAGAATCATCAAAATCGATTCACCCAGTCAAAAGTTATGAGGTAACAAACAAAAAAAAAAACATACAGTCGAATTGATAACCTCCTCCTTTTTTGAAGTCGGTTAATAAATAAACGGATCACTCACAGCTCCCACTAGGATACCCTGTGTCGGATGCCATGGAACACAAAGACAAGGACAACTAACACCCAGACCTAGAGCAGATATTCAAATTCATCATTCATAAAAAATAGAAGTTTATGAAACTAAATGATAGATAGAAAGATAAACTTTTTATTGTTCACACTTAGAAATTACAGACAAAACGATAATAACACTTTAAACTAGTGCAACATCTGCCTTATCGCTAAGAGCGATCTCTTCCAGGCAAAAACCTTAGTCTCTAATTGATGGTCGGAAACTCTTACCCAGTGCCGTCTTCGGCCTCAGATGGTTGGGGCTATACTATAAATATAGCCTATAGCACTCTGGGAACGAGTAGCTTTCATTGGTGAAATATTTTTTTAAGGATGTTAACATTTATAAATTCAAAGATTCTGCCCTAAATTCCAAATATATAGTAGAATAAAACCTCCTGCATCGATTGACACCAAAAAATTAATACTTTCCCGACAAGTTATGTGAAATAATTAATTTTAAAATTACCATTTATCAAACGTAATTTTTGCCGGAAATGTTACAATTTTTGAGAAGATAGACGAATTGGGAACTTTGTATCAAAATTATTCGGCTAAAAAACTTCTTATCAATTTCTTTGTACGATTTGCAATTTTTTAAGCCCAAGAAAAAGTGGGTTCACCGGTATTTCTGCGGAAATATTTCAAATTGAAATTGATATAAAAACTATCCTTCGAAGGGTAATGGCGATACAACTGTTAGGCCGCAGTAGTCGCAGTGGTCAAATTACATCTAATTTTTTTTGAATAATAATTAAATATCGAATAATTCCTCAAAAATCTATTATAAAAAATCATTATAATAAATAATTTAAGTGTCTGGGTGTCCAATTTTTAACATATTTAATACTTTCATAATTTAATTAGATGTACTACTGAATTTGACCTTATACAGGCAGGTAGTTTCAGATAATTATTATCATTTAAAAACATACACACAAACTTTACCTGTGCATAATACAGGGTTATAAGGAACCCCTCCGAATTGGGTTCCCGCCTTTCCGTGGCGGGGGGGATAAGTAGCCGGGCCGCCTTGCCCGGTGAAACTAAGAGGAACCCTAAAGGTGGAGGCTCGGGCCGGCGCCCTGGACATTCCGGGAAGCGGCGGTCTGGGCCTAGGAGCCCTCCCGTATACCTCTCCGTGGAGAGGGAACGTGGTAGGGCTCGGGGTCGTCTGCGGACGACGACGGGGGGCACATTGTGCCCTCCAGAGGGGTAGACTCGGCCGGCGTCCTGGACAGTTCGGGTAGCGGCGGTCGAGTCCCCGAGAGGGAGAGAGCGGGAGAGAGAGAGGGACCCTTTCTCTCACCCGCTCCGCAGAGAGAAGAGCGGACACGGGGGCGAGTCAGGCCAGAGGGGCCAGTAAGGCTCGCACTCCGTCTCCGCTAGGAGGGCCTGGAGTGGCGGGTGCGGGGACACCCGCTGCTTCGCATTGGGCCCTCCAGGGTGGTCGACGCGTCTGATGTTCCGACGCGTCGCCACGAGAGGGAGGGGGTGGCCACCCCCCTACCCGAGGTGGGTCTGCCTCACGGCGGACATAGGCTGGGCGGGGCTGCGGTGATTTAATGGGCCCGCGGCTCCGTCCATTGCCTGGAGGAGCTTCCCAGGGTTTTTAGTGGGTATGCCGCCACTAGGGCGGAGACTCCCACATAACCACCCTGCCCTCCCCGGGGCGGGGCGTGGTATCCATAAAGGATTTTCCCTGGGTCAAAAAAAAAAAAAAAAAAAAAATAGGGTTATAAGGAAAGGGTATGCTAAGCCGAAAAGAGCTCATAGAACTCATCATTATGAACAACTTTTACTATGGGACCAACCCGCAGTGGCGGATTTACACATTTGCCGCCCGTAGGCTATTCAACATTTTGCCGCCCCTACCGACCTAAACAATACGATACACTAGCCCTGTCCCCCCTCCCTGCTCACAATAATACTTTCTTTCAGAAATCATGTCCGAAAATTAAAAAAAAGACGTGTGGCACTCGGGGACTGCCGCGGTAAAGCTATTGCATAGCATATTTTTTGCAAATACATAGAAGAAGATAGAAGCTATGCAATAGTTTAAAAATACTGATTGTACTGCAAATGAGTAAAAAGTAGGACAGTATTTTTTCTCTCCTGAAAAGTAGCAAAATTCAACCTAGAGATTTCTCTACCACGCTGCCTTCTCTATGTGAAGAAATATCTTACGAGCCAATAATGAAGAAGGTTCCATAATTAAAGTCATGCATACTTAAATAAATTATTCCAAAGAAGGATGGCGACGCGTGACCCAGTTGATTATGAATGTTTTAAATGATAATATTTCTCTAATTATTTCATAGGTCTCGTATATTTTTAGAAGTAGGGACTCAAAAGTTCTATTTTTTAACAAATTAGTCAATTTAATTCAGGTTCGTGAAATGAAACTCAATACGCTGCATTTTGTCAGACATCTGTCAGTCATGTCAACTAATGTCACGTCATTTTCGGTAGTCAACCGACATACCGACAATCGTGTTATTCTAATGCCTAGGCCGCACACATCGCGATAACCCGAAGATTCGCGTTATCCCGATGTGTGTAGCCACGTAGTATTCGCGTATATTTCGGTGCTTCGTACGTAGCTGCGAGGACTTCGCTCCGCTGTCGGTAAATTCTCGCAGATCAAAGCGTTTTATCGCGATGAATTTCGCTTGCGTTGAATATCGCCCGAATATTATCGCGATATGTGTGGCCCAGGCATAACTATCACAGGCTTCCTGATGGATTCCAGCTGCGTTTACAGTAGGTATGTAGTTATTTAGGTAATAATCATAATAACATTGTAGGTTAAGTACCTACACAATTTAACCTTTGTTAATTATTTTCTCCCAACTTCTGTACATTAAATACTATTTGTATACGTATTCTTGTAGCATAAGTTATCATTGCTAAAAGTATCTCTAATGAAAGTAGCTTGCAAATGTTAAAAAGGCTGGGTAAATCAATGTATGGGACGTCGCCATTGTTCTTTAATTGCAAACACGTTAGGCCCCGCCCTATCCCAATATACTGAAACCTTGCCAGCCAGTACCCATTATAAAGCTACCGAATGTCAAATCAGATTACTTTTTTATTATTCCAGCCAGCATACTTTTCTGTCATAGGTGGATAAATGGAGGGCACGTCACAATAGTGGCGGTAAGTCCCCTCTTTGAGGAGTGGCTTGAGAGGCGCCACGGCGCCCTTACCTTCCGTCAGACGCAGGTTCTCACCGGACATGGTTGTTTCGGGAGGTACCTGCACCGAATCAGGCGGGAGGAAACGCCCGGATGCAACCACTGTGAGGATCGGCCGGAGGACACGGTGGAGCACACCGTGGAGGTCTGCCCCGCTTGGGTGGAGCCCCGCCGTGTTCTCGTAGCGGCGATCGGCGGCGGCGATCTCTCGCGTCCGGCCCTGGTGCAAGCCATGGTCCGGGGCGAGGAGGAATGGGACGCCGTCGCCTCCTTCTGCGAAGCAGTGATGCTAGCGAAGGAGGTGGCGGAACGTGAGAGGGAGAGAACCTCTCGTCCCAGCCGCCGCCGTGGGAGGCGCTCCGGGCGTCGGGGGTCACGTGACGACCTCCGGCCACCGTAGACGCGGGCCTGTGGACGGTGAGCTATTGGGCTAGCTCGCTGTCCGTCCGTCTTATGACGACACAGGCCGTGTCGACGGCGCGTTCGTGTTCCACGCGCGCCTCAAAGAGATGTCAGCAACATGGAAGGGGCCCGAAAGGGCCCATGCCCGTCGGGGCTGCGGGTAGAAGTTACCGCGGCCTCGGCGTCACAAGGGCGTAGAAGGAACATGGGTGGTTTTTGGTCAGACACTCCCTTCCGCTCTGCCCAAGAGTGGGAGGGGTCATTTGATGATTTCCCAACCCCCAAAAAAAAAAAAAAAAAAGGTGGATAAATGGAGGAACTATTTTTTTTCTAAGAAAGACTGTCATTTTTGTTTTGGAAGTGCAATAGTGGCGCCTCCATTGAACTATTTTTTGACTTCGGTGGGGGGTGTTAGGTTTTTTTGGAACGGAATTTCTGCATTCCACGCTCAAGGCCCGCGATAAAATCTATGCAATAGCTTAAAAAACTTGCCCCAGAATTTGCCGCCCCTGAAATCTGCCGCCCTAGGCTCCAGCCTACTCAGCCTGCTGGTAAATCCGCCTCTGCCAACCCGGAATTAAACGAAAAAAATCAGCTGCTCCATACATTTTGTCGAGTGTCATCGATATTTTTCTACAGCTGTTTTTTTTTTTTTTTGATAGGTATATTTTTTTTTGGTTTTTTTTTTTAGAGTTTTACACCATATTAAGTAGGTATAAAGCCGTGGTAGCTCAGTGGGAGAACAGCCGCTTCGCATTCTTGAGGTGACGGGTTCAAACCCCGACTCGTACCAATGATTTCTTTAGGACTTATATGTACGAATTTACATACAACTGGCTTTTCGGTGAAGGAAAATATCGTGAGGAAACCTGCATACGTCCGGAGAAGAAATTTAATGGCGTATGTGAATCCACCAACCCGCACTTGGCCAGCGTGGTGGAGTACGGCCTAATCACCCTTCGAGGGTAGCCCTGTATCCCAGCAGTGGGAGGATTAAAGGTTGCATATGAAGGATGGAATAAACTGCCGGCTTCCTTGTTCCCTGACAGATACAATCTTGGGCTTTTCCAGGTCAGAGTGAATAGGTATCTTCTAAGTCTGCGCTTCATCTTCGGCTCATCGTCGCTTACCATCAGGCGAGTTGGTGGTCAAACGCTGACTTATGCGCGATAACAAAAAAATAAAAAATAAAAATGGGTTGTCTGTAAAGTCGGTTTACGGACGATAGTTTAACGTGACAACGTCATAACAAAACATTGATGAAATGATTGCCTAATGTTCTCGCTCCGATCGTGACGTCACAATGACGGGACACGTAACGGGACACTTTTTCGTGCGTGCAGCCGGCGTTCATCGATTTATTAGACGTTGTCACGTCAAAAAAAAGGTAACAGCAAAATAGGTTTAATGTAAGGTTTTAATAGTCTATGATTAAATCATCACTATTTGTTCCTCGTCGAGTTTATGGGTAGCAACCATCTATTATCTATTTGTTGGTCAAATGATTTGTATCTTGCCAATGCCACTTGCCGTCTTTCACTCAACACCCAAATTTAAAAATACTGTCATTCCCTTCTAAAAATAAAGTGGTTTGTAACCTCCTTGTTGCCTAATATTGTGTCTAATGTTTTTTTCTGATCGGTTTTTTCACACCTGCGACTTCGGCCTTGGCTGATATTTAGCATTGGATGTCGAAATTGTCGAATAGATTTAAGACGTTACGCGGCCCACGGCCCAATGGTAGGTACGTGTGGTGAAGTTTAGTGTGGTCTGACCTTTTGCAGGATGACGTTGATTTTTAGACAATTTTGATTCTATGACTCATCTTAATTCTAACCTAAGTACCTAAAGTTTGGATGTTTTGATTTGTTGCTCAATCACACAAAAACGAGTGAACGGTTTTGGAATTTCGATTTATTTGGTATTGTAACGAAACAGCCTTCGTATCTCTCACAAAAATAACAAATAAAAATATTTATAATAGGTTGATTTTTGATAAATCATAGCAATGCTCTAGTGTTTTGCAAAGGATGCTCAGGATCGAACGCAGACTCTAAAAGTGATGCGAATAAAGGTTAATAATGTTAAACTATTATTTAAATAAGAAAATAAGATTAATTGTACTGATCTTGGTATATTTAGAATCCGTCTATCATTAATAGTTAAGAAAAAACCAGTCAATCAATTCAAAACTCGTAGAATGTCCCGCCGTTGTAAAATTGTATTATGTAGTATTTTGCTGAGCTAAAATTAGGGATTTTAAAGTATTTTAATATTAAATTAGGAATTGTTGAGTCACATAAATGCACATTAAGGCTTTCATTGGAACATTTAGGATTAAACTATCACGAATAATTAACACATGCCTGTTAGAAACATAAAATAATGCAATGGCAACATTCTAATTTTCTGGGTTTTTTAGAATCCAAGGCATGGCAACAAATAAACTGCGTAGAAAAGAACGGTTCGTTATTACTTGATATGAATTAAGTTCTAAAACAAAATAAATCTGCGTAGAACGGTTTTTGCAATAGCGACGTGTTTGGTTACTAGGAAGTAATTAAGATACGTTATTTTTCATACTTTAGTAATATTAGGTATTGAGCTATATCGAAGATCTCAAAATACATTATTATTATAATAAGGAATTGTTACATCTTATTATTATAAACTAAAACCTTAAATCAACAATAAATAAGTTAACACGGCAGGATGCTCAGTAGCCGCTTGAAGCACCTTGGGTACTACAGTACCCAAAATCGCAAAGTCGGTAGTAGCACCATGGGTACTGTAGTACCCAAACTTTTATTTCGCGCCAGACTCAGAAAAAGTCTCTATCCTGCTTTTACTAAGGCAAAAGACTTATAAGTATGAATGCCATCTCGTTCCGCTTGAATGTGCCATTATGCCGTAGTCGAACAACTTTAAACTCGGTGGATATTCGATTAAAAATTAAATATTATTCCGTCAGTCGAAGTCAGTTTGTGTTGACTTTGCGCGGTCGGCGGTGCATCGACGGGTTTTACGTAAATAAAACGTTAGTTATGCTGGTTCTGGTGGTGTTCTTGGTTATTATGCTTTAAATACTTGTTAACAAGGCTGATAACAATATATTTTAAGGTATACAAGTGTTTTAGTGTTTCGACTTCAGTCATTCTTCCAAGGCCTCATTGCGTCATCATCATAGACGGCCGTGTTTTTTATTTCTCAAAGTTTATTTTATTTACTGTGTTAGATGTTATGATCTATTTAAAATATAGTGAAACAATCATCGTAGAAGTGTTGTGTGCAGTTGTTTTTGTGAAATGACAATTTACGACAAGATGTAAACAAGTGTTGTGAAGTGGGAACAAAAAAAATCGCGGAAAAATTTTTTTTCGCTGGTTTTTAAATGCCTGGTATTAAATACTTTTAAGGTGAGTAATGTATTCTTATTTTGTGACAAAGTGCAGATTGAGTCTATTATTAAATCTAAATAGTATAAAACATACATTATCGCTTTACTTTTTTTAGTAAAAATATGTAAACTTCAAAGTCCATGTTTTTTTGTAAAGTAAGCGGTTATACGCTGATTTATATCTATACCAGGCCAACCAATGTTATGATAACATTCGTCATTCGACACGTGTATACAACAGCTCTAAGATAACAATTACAAGTGGGTCCTTGTTCGAATGTTTAAGTCATAAAAACCATTTAAGTGGTCGACCGCCCGGCGCGTGACGTAACATAAACAAACGATGACGCGCCGGTGCTTCTACGGAAAAAAACCCGCGGGAGGGGGTGCCTCAAGCGGGTAGCAGGTACTCTAGCCAAAAAGGTATTCTTTATAAAAATTCAAATAAAGAAACATTCTTATTTAAATATGAGTACATGGTTATTACAAAACAATAAATCAATTAGTTATCTCAATCGCAAATATCACATTAGTGGATAGATCTCAGACACAGGGAGAAAATGAATAAACGCGTCAATTATTTATACTTGGTTTGAAATCCAGAAACGTAAGGCGCTTCCTTGTCGGCGGTGGCGTGTTGGTCGAGCGTCCAATCATAAGGGAGCATTGGAGAATATGTGATTGTGATTGGTCGTCGACGGATGGTTAAGCAGAGCTTGGAACGGAAGCAGGACAGACAGCGACAGGCGGTTTTGGACGTCGGCCATGTTTTGGATTGCTTTTATTTCGGTAGATTTTCAAAGTTTAAGAATAGGAATTTAGGTGTGATTCAATAAGTACAGGTAGAAAAGAAGATAGGTAAGCGATGTTCCAGCCGTCGGGAGTTGCCAGATAAGGATTCTAAGATGGACTGCCGAACTTTTAAAAGGTTTGACGGAACTGCAACGTGGTAAGTATTGCGTCGAGTCGCCGTGTCGTAAGAGAACGCCGCACGGGGTGAGTGACCTTAGAATATCTTGAGGAGTTCTTGTGCGCATTTTTAAATATGTGTACTTCCATATCAGTGATTACATTGTTTTAGAATTCAGGGATCATTTTAAAATAGTTTAAAAGTTAAATTCATAACGTAATGATGTGGGCCATCTAAAGATGAGGTTTGGTTATGGATATTGATCAATAGTTTTGATTTAGGATCGTGTAAGTATTTTAAGCAAAGATCATAAACATCGTTGATGGTTGATCTTGGACTTCCTTTCGGTCCGACAACAAGGTAGTACCTATTAATATAGTACCACAATTTACTAGATTATTTAAAAGACGTCGTCATAGCTTTATCGATTCAATTCAATTCATTTTATTCATACCGTAGGATGCTATTTACAACATTTGGTAAAGTCAACTTTGTACAATAATAAAACATGTCCTAATATTAGAAGAGTAATAAATCACGTCACAAGAATAAAATAAATTAAAAGATAAAACATGTCACAATAAATATAGAGAATAAAACATGTCTTAATAATAAAGGTAATAAAACATGTCACAGTAATAAATATATGGTACTTGTCTGCTATTATGTAAATACAAAACAAGGAGCGATTAGGAAATAGTCTTAGTCACTGACTGAAGATACTTGTGACCTTTTGTGTTTATAGGATGTGTTTTTCCATAAAGGGCCTGTTCGACGGGGAGCTACTTTCCTGAAATTATTTTAATCCAGTTATTTAATTGAATTTACTCCTTGTGCATGTGTGTTTGTTTTAGAATCTTTTATTTGCATTTGGTGTTCCTTTCGGTGTTTGTTTTCAGGACGTATCGCGTTGTGTATGTTAATTGTGTGAAATACTTAGTGCAGGATAACATGCTTAATAAACAATATTCGTGAATAAAATAAAATAAATTAGACTCGAACCAAATAAAGTGAAATTAAATTAAATTAAAATAAAATCAAATCAAATCAAATAAAATCGAACTAAATAAAATAAAATCGAATTAAATCAAATTAAGTGAAATTAGTTTAAATTAATATAAAATAAAATCAAATCAAATTAAATCAAACTAAATAAATTAAATAGAGTTAAATCAAATAAAGTAAAATCAGATTATATTAATATAAAATAAAATTAGATTAAATCAACAAAGTAAAATCAGAATAAAATAAAATAATTCAATCTAGCTCAATTCGGTTCAATGAAATAATAATATAAATTAAAGTACAATAAAATAGGGTTATTAGGACTGGTGGTATTTTGTTCGTCTTGTGGATCGGAGGTCCCGGGTTCGATTCCTGGTCCGACGGTTATTAAGTAATGAATTTGAGTACCTGTTCTGAGTCTATGCGTTAGTTAGAATCTACTATAACGTATACACTATTACGTTTATGCTAGGTCGTGGGTTCGATTCCCGACTGATATGTTATTAGAGTCTGGGCGTTAGTAGGATCTACTATAGCGTATACACTATTACGTTTATGTTAGGTCGCGGGTTCGATTCCCGACTGATATGTTATTAGAGTCTGGGCGTTAGTAGGATCTACTATAGCGTATACACTATTACGTTTATGCTAGGTCGTGGGTTCGATTCCCGACCGACATGTTATTAGAGTCTGGGCGTTAGTAGGATCTACTATAGCGTATACACGATTACGTTTATGTTAGGTCGCGGGTTCGACTCCCGACCAATGTGTTATTAGCAGAGTCTTAGTTAAGGTTAAGCCTAGTCAAGTCTTAATTTAAGTCTAGGTCAATTCAAGTAAATCGGACAGCCGATCAGTTTGTAGAAATCTACTGTAAAGTAAATAGGTACGTTTACGATTAAAGTAAATCGGACAGCCGATCAGGTTGTAGAAATCTACTGTGAAGTAAATAGGTACGTTTACGATTAAAGTAAATCGGACAGCCGATCAGGTTGTAGAAATCTACTGTAAAGTAAATAGGTACGTTTACGATTAAAGTAAATCGGACAGCCGATCAGTTTGTAGAATCTACTATAAAATATATAAGCTAACGATTAAAGTAAATCGGACAGCCGATCAGTTTGCCGAATCTATTATACGATTCACAAGCCTACAATTAAAGTAAATCGGACAGCCGATCAGATTGCCAAATCAGCTATAAAATATACATGCTTACGATTAAAGTAAATCGGACAGCCGATCAGTTTGCCGAATCTATTATAAGATTCACATGCCTACAAATAAAGTAAATCGGACAGCCGACTAGTTTGCCATGTTAGCCATTCGAAGTTATACGAACTATCTCGAATGGTTGACAATAGTTGCTGTCAGATGAGCGGCCAACTATAGTTTGACGAGTAACTATTTAATATACAAATAAATGTAAAGTAGTTCGGAAGTCTCTTTACTATTTTGATAATATTTACACAACGTAAATTCACGTGATGTTTGACTCACCAAGTCTTACATATTATAATATTTTGACTCACCAAGTCTTACATATTATATTTTGACTCACCAAGTCTTACATTTAATGGAACATAGGTTCTGAATCGACACGATGACATTTAAGTCAATTTACCTCTTCAATTCGAAGGTCAACGATGATCTTTCTTTACACACTACTTTTATCGAAGGTTTCTATGGAAAGACCCTTTTGCTGATAATTATCTGAGCTGTAACATGGAGCGATATCTCCGAGGTTACCCTTGACTCCAACGGGATGACAGGCACCTCTTATGTCTATGGTTTAGTGATTGTTGGTTGTCTTCGTAAGATACTAAAGGCTTCCACGGAAAGTACCTTACTGGTAATTATCTAACCTAAGCATGGAACTATGTTTCCGAGGTTACCCTTGATTCCAACGGGATGACAGGCACCTCATTATGCCGATGGTTTCTTAATTGCTAGTCTTCTTCATTTAATCTACTGATAGAAAGTTCTATCTGAGACTGACGACTTGAGATGGTAACGGGAGAGTTACATTCATCTTTATCACACTATGTGTTAGACTTGGTTGTCTAATTAGATGCTTTTAGATAAAGGTTCCAGAGTATGTATTTACGCGCTAACTTCGGAATAAAATGACATTCTAGTTGGTTGTTCACTGCAGTCACTATGTTGAGTTAGGCAGTTAGGTGGTTAGGTAGGGATCGGGCAGTGTGCCCAAGGGAGCCTTGATCGAAAGATCAAGGGGACCTCCCACATAAAAAGATGATGGATAAAAGGGATTGCATTCGTTCTTCCGGGACCAGATTCATTACCTTATGGTGAGGTGATGAGTAAGCTCTTTGAAGGATAAATGTGTGAAAGGTAAAAGATGAAGGATGTAATGACTGACGGACTGACTGACATTTGCCAAAAGATTATGTCCTCTTCTCTTAGCTTTTGGGTTGTTATAATATTCAAATATGTTAAATATGATAATTGAATATGATAACGACGTTAAGGTTAGGCGCTCTAGGCCAATAAAGAAAAGGCGCTCTAGGCCTCTAAGTGTTGTATTGGCTTAGAGCATGTTAGGAACACACAGGGGTGTGTATTTGTACACATAGTGTGGAGGGACGAGCCCAGTTTGGTTGACGAATCGTACTGCTTTGTCGCGGGGAGGCGCGGCGGCCATAGCCACAGTAAATTATGTGTACAAATACATACAAACATAATACATAAAAACCATAAAATAAATAACAAAAAAATATTTGGTGTAAAATCTTAGTAAAGTCTTAGTAAAATATTGTTCTGAACTTATTAGGCTTGAAACTAGTCCAAAACTATAATTTAGAATATATTTCGTATCATATTTGATAATTATTTAAGTCTATTTTACATTAGGAATACTAAGAAAAATAGTTAAGGGTTAAAACCTAGCATACCCTTTATGAATAACCCTATATAACTTACGTAGTAGGAATCTTGTAGCTTAGAGTAAGTCAATTTGTTAGGAAATCTATTCAGGTAGCTCGGTTGCTCATACTTATTCGTTACTTAGGTTCTACGATCACAACGCAAGGTTTTCCCACTAGACAATCACTTGGCCAAAACAGTAGGTTAACGTTAGCAATCGAAAAATTTAGGTATAGCTAGTAATACATAGTTTGCATATAGGTAGATAGAATAGATATAAATAGTTAAGTAGATGTTTTTTTTATTAATAGGGTAGGGGTTTTTACAATTTGGTGCGCCGTGACCAGGATGTGTACTTCGGTTATTACGTGGTTAGATTAGTTCGGTTAGAATGCAAAAATATCAAACATACATAGTGTTAAATGTAGATTTGTATGTTATTTTATTGCTCCGAGTAGGATTTCGCGTTGTATTTGTTATTTTAATGTATGTTTGATGCGTAGAATTTAAGGAAATGGGGTCGTACGGTTGAGATATGTAGAAAGGTTAGTTATTTAAGAAGTGTTCAAGTCGTCTTGAACACAATTTGTTGTTCGTGCAAAGGAGACGAGAATAAGTATGAGCCAATATTAAGCTAGGGTAAATAGTAATTTAGGATTATTCATATTTAGGAACGTAATCGATTATTTGAAATAGGTAATACCTGTGATAGGAACTACTAGCTGCTTGTTTAAATATAATTGTACGTTTGTTTTTAGGAACCTGTTTGGAATAGGTTGTACAATATAAATTAGGGAAGCTAGTAAAACAACTGATTAGACACATATTAAGATTTTATGGAAATAAGTTGGAGTTGGGGTCGAACGTTGCAGATAAGTAGAAATAGAAAAAGGTTGAGATTTAGAAATAGAATTGGTTATAGAGCGACTACTGACAGATATTGTAGTTAAGTTTAGGACAAGATCGCAAATAATAAGTAAACAGGATATGTTTGATAAATGTATAAGTACATATATATGTTTGTGTTTCATATACAAAAAGGTAAACTCACGATAGTTCACAGTTCAAAGAAACGAGTTTCAACATTAGGTAGGCTAAATGAGATAGCAATAAAGAAACGGAACGTAAGAAGACTAAAACTCAGTTGTGAACACTAATCAGAATATTTTATGCTAGTTCATATAGGCAAAACTGTCTGTAGGTAGGCTAATGAAATAAAATATTACACAATTTGCCAGATATCATAACGGAAAGGTCTGCAATGTTGACTTAAGTAGGCATATTTATGTTTGGTTAAGCAAGATAGGTTCAGTGTTAGATTCAATCAGAAGTTCTTAGAACTTAATTATAGCTCGTATTACTAAAACAATGACATAAGATCCTTTAAAAGTAGTAATAACGGTATATAGACGGCCTGTTTGGCTCAGTGGTAACATGACCACTTTATTAGCCAGAGGTCTCGGGTTCGATTCCCGGCTGGGCAGATTAATTTAAATATCTGTTCTTGGTTTGTGTGCTGGTTGTCCTTGTCTTCGTGTGTGTTCCACGGCATCCCCGACACAGGATTTATCTTGGTGGGAGCTGTGAGTGAAACGTTTATTTTTAAGTCTCGTAAATAAGTATAATAAAATAAGTAAGTAGGATTATAAATAATCTTTAAAACGGTTATTGATCGTATAAGTTTCAATAGTTCTCAGAAAACGAGTGGTTAGACTTAGTGTCAGAATTGAGGCGTCAGTAAGGCATTTAGGCAAAATAATAATACCCGGTAGTTCTTCGAAAAAATGAAGTACCATATTATTAGGTAATACAAATGGGTTTCCTTTTAAAAGGATAAATTAGGTAGGCCAGCTATAGCAATAATATTCTAAGACTTTGGGGTCGAGTCGTAAATATTTAGTGACTGAGGAGCAACTGAGAAACTAGTTAGTCACAGTAAAATGATCAAGTGTTGAAAACAATTTCAATTTAAATTCAAATAGTACAGTTCAAGTATAATAGTACAGTTAGTTATTTCATCATCGTCGTCTTTGTCGCCGTTGTTCATGATTGCTTGAGTGACACCGCGGGTCGCAACTAGTAATAAAATAAGTAAATGTTGTAGTAAATTTAAAATAATAATAACATAAATACATGATAATATAGAAACGGAGCGCTGTCAGTACATTCATATGATTAGTTAAATGGGGAAGTGCAATCTGTTTGTCTATAGTGTCCGTAGATGTTGCTGTTTCCCTAGAACAGAATGGAAGGCGGTGAAACGAACGCTCTGAGTGCTGTGATTAAATAGCAAAAATGTTGACGGTTGAAAAGTATTTGTGATAAGGGATGTAAGTAAGACAGTTTATAGTTTGAAGTGGTTTTGGGGCACAGTAACATCGGAACTAGAGATGAGTTGTCAGTGTCAGGGTTTGGCAATTACTACACAAACGGTTCAGTATAAAAAGGGGTTTGGAGCTAGGTTAAGTCTAAATGACATTCACCCCGTCGATATAGAAATCGGTTTATATTGAATTCATACTCACACGCAGTGCCACATGATGGTTACCGCAATTTCCCCACACTTACATGTTCCGATCGGAGGTAGTCAGAATTTTATGTACGATTTCAAGAGCTTAAGGGTCCTGAGGTGCCGGAAGGGGAATTTCTAGGAGGCACAAAAGGGTTGAAGATCGAAGTAAGGAGGGAAAGTGAAATCTCAAGTAGCTGATACGAAAGGTTAGGGGGGAAAGCACTTTCTCTTGTTCTTCTAACTGCTTGACTCACAACCAAGTTCTTGCCGAGGTCGGATATCTTGTAGTACGAAAGATTCCTTTTACGGAGCACGGATCTGTTGTTGAGTCGGACCTATTAAGATGATTATTTCATGATCGGTTTAAATACACTACACATATAGTGCTAGGGCAAAAACATATACATATTATGGCATAAACACGTAGTGTGAGTTTATGCTATAAAAATTCTCACACGTTTAAATTTTATTGTTGAAACTTGAATATTGACAATAAAGAATTCGCACTTTTGAACTTATAAGGGGTTTATAATTTTCGAGTGATAAAATTTTTATTTGGTCGGTTATATTTGTGATATCATTACTGTTGGTTAAATTTATTCCGATTAATTCATTCTTATAAATTTAAGGGGTCGAATGTAACGAAACAGCCTTCGTATCTCTCACAAAAATAACAAATAAAAATATTTATAATAGGTTGATTTTTGATAAATCATAGCAATGCTCTAGTGTTTTGCAAAGGATGCTCAGGATCGAACGCAGACTCTAAAAGTGATGCGAATAAAGGTTAATAATGTTAAACTATTATTTAAATAAGAAAATAAGATTAATTGTACTGATCTTGGTATATTTAGAATCCGTCTATCATTAATAGTTAAGAAAAAACCAGTCAATCAATTCAAAACTCGTAGAATGTCCCGCCGTTGTAAAATTGTATTATGTAGTATTTTGCTGAGCTAAAATTAGGGATTTTAAAGTATTTTAATATTAAATTAGGAATTGTTGAGTCACATAAATGCACATTAAGGCTTTCATTGGAACATTTAGGATTAAACTATCACGAATAATTAACACATGCCTGTTAGAAACATAAAATAATGCAATGGCAACATTCTAATTTTCTGGGTTTTTTAGAATCCAAGGCATGGCAACAAATAAACTGCGTAGAAAAGAACGGTTCGTTATTACTTGATATGAATTAAGTTCTAAAACAAAATAAATCTGCGTAGAACGGTTTTTGCAATAGCGACGTGTTTGGTTACTAGGAAGTAATTAAGATACGTTATTTTTCATACTTTAGTAATATTAGGTATTGAGCTATATCGAAGATCTCAAAATACATTATTATTATAATAAGGAATTGTTACATCTTATTATTATAAACTAAAACCTTAAATCAACAATAAATAAGTTAACACGGCAGGATGCTCAGTAGCAGGTACTCTAGCCAAAAAGGTATTCTTTATAAAAATTCAAATAAAGAAACATTCTTATTTAAATATGAGTACATGGTTATTACAAAACAATAAATCAATTAGTTATCTCAATCGCAAATATCACATTAGTGGATAGATCTCAGACACAGGGAGAAAATGAATAAACGCGTCAATTATTTATACTTGGTTTGAAATCCAGAAACGTAAGGCGCTTCCTTGTCGGCGGTGGCGTGTTGGTCGAGCGTCCAATCATAAGGGAGCATTGGAGAATATGTGATTGTGATTGGTCGTCGACGGATGGTTAAGCAGAGCTTGGAACGGAAGCAGGACAGACAGCGACAGGCGGTTTTGGACGTCGGCCATGTTTTGGATTGCTTTTATTTCGGTAGATTTTCAAAGTTTAAGAATAGGAATTTAGGTGTGATTCAATAAGTACAGGTAGAAAAGAAGATAGGTAAGCGATGTTCCAGCCGTCGGGAGTTGCCAGATAAGGATTCTAAGATGGACTGCCGAACTTTTAAAAGGTTTGACGGAACTGCAACGTGGTAAGTATTGCGTCGAGTCGCCGTGTCGTAAGAGAACGCCGCACGGGGTGAGTGACCTTAGAATATCTTGAGGAGTTCTTGTGCGCATTTTTAAATATGTGTACTTCCATATCAGTGATTACATTGTTTTAGAATTCAGGGATCATTTTAAAATAGTTTAAAAGTTAAATTCATAACGTAATGATGTGGGCCATCTAAAGATGAGGTTTGGTTATGGATATTGATCAATAGTTTTGATTTAGGATCGTGTAAGTATTTTAAGCAAAGATCATAAACATCGTTGATGGTTGATCTTGGACTTCCTTTCGGTCCGACAACAAGGTAGTACCTATTAATATAGTACCACAATTTACTAGATTATTTAAAAGACGTCGTCATAGCTTTATCGATTCAATTCAATTCATTTTATTCATACCGTAGGATGCTATTTACAACATTTGGTAAAGTCAACTTTGTACAATAATAAAACATGTCCTAATATTAGAAGAGTAATAAATCACGTCACAAGAATAAAATAAATTAAAAGATAAAACATGTCACAATAAATATAGAGAATAAAACATGTCTTAATAATAAAGGTAATAAAACATGTCACAGTAATAAATATATGGTACTTGTCTGCTATTATGTAAATACAAAACAAGGAGCGATTAGGAAATAGTCTTAGTCACTGACTGAAGATACTTGTGACCTTTTGTGTTTATAGGATGTGTTTTTCCATAAAGGGCCTGTTCGACGGGGAGCTACTTTCCTGAAATTATTTTAATCCAGTTATTTAATTGAATTTACTCCTTGTGCATGTGTGTTTGTTTTAGAATCTTTTATTTGCATTTGGTGTTCCTTTCGGTGTTTGTTTTCAGGACGTATCGCGTTGTGTATGTTAATTGTGTGAAATACTTAGTGCAGGATAACATGCTTAATAAACAATATTCGTGAATAAAATAAAATAAATTAGACTCGAACCAAATAAAGTGAAATTAAATTAAATTAAAATAAAATCAAATCAAATCAAATAAAATCGAACTAAATAAAATAAAATCGAATTAAATCAAATTAAGTGAAATTAGTTTAAATTAATATAAAATAAAATCAAATCAAATTAAATCAAACTAAATAAATTAAATAGAGTTAAATCAAATAAAGTAAAATCAGATTATATTAATATAAAATAAAATTAGATTAAATCAACAAAGTAAAATCAGAATAAAATAAAATAATTCAATCTAGCTCAATTCGGTTCAATGAAATAATAATATAAATTAAAGTACAATAAAATAGGGTTATTAGGACTGGTGGTATTTTGTTCGTCTTGTGGATCGGAGGTCCCGGGTTCGATTCCTGGTCCGACGGTTATTAAGTAATGAATTTGAGTACCTGTTCTGAGTCTATGCGTTAGTTAGAATCTACTATAACGTATACACTATTACGTTTATGCTAGGTCGTGGGTTCGATTCCCGACTGATATGTTATTAGAGTCTGGGCGTTAGTAGGATCTACTATAGCGTATACACTATTACGTTTATGTTAGGTCGCGGGTTCGATTCCCGACTGATATGTTATTAGAGTCTGGGCGTTAGTAGGATCTACTATAGCGTATACACTATTACGTTTATGCTAGGTCGTGGGTTCGATTCCCGACCGACATGTTATTAGAGTCTGGGCGTTAGTAGGATCTACTATAGCGTATACACGATTACGTTTATGTTAGGTCGCGGGTTCGACTCCCGACCAATGTGTTATTAGCAGAGTCTTAGTTAAGGTTAAGCCTAGTCAAGTCTTAATTTAAGTCTAGGTCAATTCAAGTAAATCGGACAGCCGATCAGTTTGTAGAAATCTACTGTAAAGTAAATAGGTACGTTTACGATTAAAGTAAATCGGACAGCCGATCAGGTTGTAGAAATCTACTGTGAAGTAAATAGGTACGTTTACGATTAAAGTAAATCGGACAGCCGATCAGGTTGTAGAAATCTACTGTAAAGTAAATAGGTACGTTTACGATTAAAGTAAATCGGACAGCCGATCAGTTTGTAGAATCTACTATAAAATATATAAGCTAACGATTAAAGTAAATCGGACAGCCGATCAGTTTGCCGAATCTATTATACGATTCACAAGCCTACAATTAAAGTAAATCGGACAGCCGATCAGATTGCCAAATCAGCTATAAAATATACATGCTTACGATTAAAGTAAATCGGACAGCCGATCAGTTTGCCGAATCTATTATAAGATTCACATGCCTACAAATAAAGTAAATCGGACAGCCGACTAGTTTGCCATGTTAGCCATTCGAAGTTATACGAACTATCTCGAATGGTTGACAATAGTTGCTGTCAGATGAGCGGCCAACTATAGTTTGACGAGTAACTATTTAATATACAAATAAATGTAAAGTAGTTCGGAAGTCTCTTTACTATTTTGATAATATTTACACAACGTAAATTCACGTGATGTTTGACTCACCAAGTCTTACATATTATAATATTTTGACTCACCAAGTCTTACATATTATATTTTGACTCACCAAGTCTTACATTTAATGGAACATAGGTTCTGAATCGACACGATGACATTTAAGTCAATTTACCTCTTCAATTCGAAGGTCAACGATGATCTTTCTTTACACACTACTTTTATCGAAGGTTTCTATGGAAAGACCCTTTTGCTGATAATTATCTGAGCTGTAACATGGAGCGATATCTCCGAGGTTACCCTTGACTCCAACGGGATGACAGGCACCTCTTATGTCTATGGTTTAGTGATTGTTGGTTGTCTTCGTAAGATACTAAAGGCTTCCACGGAAAGTACCTTACTGGTAATTATCTAACCTAAGCATGGAACTATGTTTCCGAGGTTACCCTTGATTCCAACGGGATGACAGGCACCTCATTATGCCGATGGTTTCTTAATTGCTAGTCTTCTTCATTTAATCTACTGATAGAAAGTTCTATCTGAGACTGACGACTTGAGATGGTAACGGGAGAGTTACATTCATCTTTATCACACTATGTGTTAGACTTGGTTGTCTAATTAGATGCTTTTAGATAAAGGTTCCAGAGTATGTATTTACGCGCTAACTTCGGAATAAAATGACATTCTAGTTGGTTGTTCACTGCAGTCACTATGTTGAGTTAGGCAGTTAGGTGGTTAGGTAGGGATCGGGCAGTGTGCCCAAGGGAGCCTTGATCGAAAGATCAAGGGGACCTCCCACATAAAAAGATGATGGATAAAAGGGATTGCATTCGTTCTTCCGGGACCAGATTCATTACCTTATGGTGAGGTGATGAGTAAGCTCTTTGAAGGATAAATGTGTGAAAGGTAAAAGATGAAGGATGTAATGACTGACGGACTGACTGACATTTGCCAAAAGATTATGTCCTCTTCTCTTAGCTTTTGGGTTGTTATAATATTCAAATATGTTAAATATGATAATTGAATATGATAACGACGTTAAGGTTAGGCGCTCTAGGCCAATAAAGAAAAGGCGCTCTAGGCCTCTAAGTGTTGTATTGGCTTAGAGCATGTTAGGAACACACAGGGGTGTGTATTTGTACACATAGTGTGGAGGGACGAGCCCAGTTTGGTTGACGAATCGTACTGCTTTGTCGCGGGGAGGCGCGGCGGCCATAGCCACAGTAAATTATGTGTACAAATACATACAAACATAATACATAAAAACCATAAAATAAATAACAAAAAAATATTTGGTGTAAAATCTTAGTAAAGTCTTAGTAAAATATTGTTCTGAACTTATTAGGCTTGAAACTAGTCCAAAACTATAATTTAGAATATATTTCGTATCATATTTGATAATTATTTAAGTCTATTTTACATTAGGAATACTAAGAAAAATAGTTAAGGGTTAAAACCTAGCATACCCTTTATGAATAACCCTATATAACTTACGTAGTAGGAATCTTGTAGCTTAGAGTAAGTCAATTTGTTAGGAAATCTATTCAGGTAGCTCGGTTGCTCATACTTATTCGTTACTTAGGTTCTACGATCACAACGCAAGGTTTTCCCACTAGACAATCACTTGGCCAAAACAGTAGGTTAACGTTAGCAATCGAAAAATTTAGGTATAGCTAGTAATACATAGTTTGCATATAGGTAGATAGAATAGATATAAATAGTTAAGTAGATGTTTTTTTTATTAATAGGGTAGGGGTTTTTACAGTATGAAGGTTTAACTTTTAGTTTGGCTACTCTGGATTAACATAGAGGCTACTGTTTATCCCAGAAAATTAAACCGTGGCTCAGGTAGGCCTAAGATAAATCTTGGAAACCCCACCACAGACCAAACTCACTAGACAAAACTTCCTCAGGAAAAACATCAAACGCCTGTTTAATTAATAAGAGTAAAACGTCGTTCGTACTTTATAACTAACGGTAAAGTCAAAAGTAAAGGAGAGAGGCTTGCGTTTGACAGCCATCTCGCCTGATAGCTACGATGCAGCACGCGCGCCTACACTACAAGAAACCGAGTCACTCGCGACTTGAAGACACTCGCAATATCACGTGCGTGATCAAGGAGGAAGAACCACACCTTTGCCAGTTATTCCACCGCCAAGCAGTTATGTGCAAACATTACTACTGTGTTCCGGTTGGAAATGCATTGTTTCCAGAGAAATTACAGGGCAAATAAGAGATTAAACAACTTATACTTATTTCAGGGTGACGAGCGCAGTGCTGTGCCGCGCAGGGGCTTGAATTGTAAGAAATCAAAATTCTGGGTGGCGCAGACCTGTTATGGGCAAACGTGACGTTTAACATCAGGCGAGCGATTAAATCGTCTCGTCTCTCAATATAATAACAAAAGACGACCCCTACTTATTGCCAATACGACAATCTTCTTTCTTCTTCTTCTCTTATATATATAAAAATGAATCGCTGTTCGTTAGTCTCGCTAAAACTTGAGAACGGCTGGACCGATTTCGCTAATTTTGATCTTGAAATATTTGTGGAAGTTCAGGGAAGGTTTAAACGGTGAGAAACATGGATAATAAGTAAAGAAAAATACTAAAATCGACAATTTAATTTTCCAATACAAACTGTTCCTACCTGTGAAACATTTGCAGTTCGTCCTATCGGTACGGTAAACTCGGGATGTCCGATCTCTTTTGTCTTTTTAGAAATAAAAAAAAAAATTGTGTCACTTGGTTGTCAAATACCTACATATCTAAAGGTGTGCTCAGAAATTGGTCCGATCCTTTGTTGGTTTTTTTTTTGTTTTGTTTGCTCTAATACAGGGAAGGTTAAAAAGTAAAAAAAAAGCGGGTGAAACCGCCGGGAGTCAGCTAGTCGTTTATAAATAGATAGTTTATTTGTCAGAAGTAAAAGTAAAATGATAAATGTTTGAGCGCCTGCTTGGCGTCGATCCCTTGCTAAAAATAGCGCACATCAGTTGTTCTGTGATATCATCATATCCATATAGGTAAGCTGTACTTAGTGCTTTGTGAGGCGTTAACACTTTGACTGCGGAAGACACATACCTTGTGTTTTCCTTTATGCGCACAAGTGCGGCTGCACACGCCAGACGCGTAAAACACAACGCATGTGATGTGACTATTAGCCGCAGTTTAGGCAACATCATGTGATTATTAGCAGCAGTCAAAGTGTCAACTGTTTTCGACCCCAAAACGGACACGAGGTATGGTGACTCGGCCGGTTCACGATTAGTTAGTCGATATCGCCTTTCAAGTGACGTAACTTACAAAATCGAAACATTGTTGAGTACGTAGCGGCTTATAATGTTACTAAAACCCTTTAACACTTTGACTGCGGGAAACACATACCTTGTTTTCCTTTGAGCGACGCGAGTGCGGCTGCACACGCTAGGCGCGTAAACACAACGCATTTGACTATTAGCCGCAGTCAAAGGGTTAAGTTATCAAATAAACGTATTTTTTGGCGTATTTTATATAGGTATGTCTCTCTTTTATTTTTCATGTTTTTTTCTAATTTAAAGAAAAGCTAATAAGTTATGAAATGACCTCACTTAGTAACTTTAGTAAATAAACATGATAGATATTTTATGTAAAATAAAATACAACGGACATAAATAAAAATCAAAATTTATTAATACTTCTCAACATTTTCAATCTATTTTGTATCTTCATCAGCCGATCCACATTTGACAGTGGCTTTGACTTCATCCTCGACTTCTTTGCGCCATGTGACGATTTTTGACCAAACCCTGACGCTGTTTTCCCCACGTCTGACGCTTTATGACTAAAACTTGACGCTGTTTTACCCACATCTGACGCTGTATGACTAAAACTTGACGGTGTTTTACCCACGCCTGACGTTTTATGACAAAAACATGACGCTTTTTTACCCACGCCTGACGTTTTATGACTAAAATCTGAAGTATTTGGATCAGCTTTACGAACACGTCCCAAAGCCCGTCTTCTGACCATCAGGACGGTATCACACTCTTTCTTGCACTGATCACAGGTCTGTCTCATGCCCAACTCCGATTTCGTCCCGATTTCTTCGTAATTTTGCCTATTTTGCATGTATATACGCAGAAACGAAATACAAAACTCGCACAGCTGCATCACAGTATACTGATTGGCATCACTTTCATCATTTCTTTCCGTATCGGAACTTGCGACAGTGTTTTCTTCGCCACAGGTATGCCCATTTTTCTTTTCCAACGTCTCAAATCTGGCTAAGCACGTCTCACATTTATACGCTTCGTGGTAGTTTTCTACGTGTTTCTTGTAGCTGTGGTATTTTAGTCCGCATTTCGGACAGTAGTGTGTGGTGTGGAAAGCTTGGTCCTTTTCTGGGTGCTTCTTCGCGATGTGGTAGCGGAGAGTGTGGTAGTTGCCGGCGATGTATCGGTCGCAGAAGCAACAAAGTGGCGAGTTCCAGTGTCTTTTCTTTAATTGCATGTGTATAAGCTCGTGTTGAATTAGCTTGAATCTGCAAAAGGAGAAATGAAAATTAAATTACATAAAGCCCCGACTGAGGACTACTGATTTTTTTATGCTATCGAGTGTCGAGACGAGCAAATCGCTCGCCTGATGTTAAACGTCACGTTTGCCCATAACAGGTCTGCGTCACCCAGAATTTTGAACTGTTAGACTTCAAAACCCTGCGTGGCACAGCACTGCGCTCGTCACCCCGAGATATAAGTTGTTTAATCTCCCATTTGCCCTGTAATTTCACTGGAAACAATGCCCTTCCAACCGGAACACAGTAATGTTTGCACATTACTGCTTGGCGGCTTACTTGACTTGGTTTATTCTAGTTAATCTTGGTTTTTTCCTAGTAACTTGGTGTGCAATAAAGCTATATTATATTCTATTATACAGGGCTATTAGGAAAGGGTATGCTAAGCCGAAAATGGCTCATAGTGCTCATCATTATGAACAACTTTTACTATGGGACCAGACCCGGAAATCGAGAAAAAAATCAGCTGTTACATACATTTTGTCGAGTGTCGTCGACATATTTCTATGGAACTGCTGTTTTTTTTCTCGGTATCCGGGTTTACACGGTTAACTTTTACAATGGGACCACATTGTAAAAGTTGTTCACAATAGTGAGTACTTTGAGCCTTTTTCGGTTGTACCCTTTCCATATAACCCTGTCAAGGGTTATCTGTGTCACACTGTTAAAATTAAATAAATACATACCTGTTTGGAAACTCTTTTCCACAAAATTTGCAGACCGATATGTCAGGCTTCATTAGAACATCGCAGTGTATTGCTTTTTTAAATTGCATTTTTCGTTTTTCAGACTCATTTAACATCTCAAAATGAATACCGTTCTCATTTATTTGTATACTGCCTATACCATTCTTAAAATTGTTCATTTCATTCTCACAATTGTTCATTTCATTGTCAGAATTGTTTATTCCGTTTTCAAAGTTATTGCCGTCTTCAGCATTAAGTATTCCATTTTTAAAACCACTTTTATTGTCTAAGCTAATTCCATTATCAGAACAGATTGTTTCATGCTCAAAATTGTTTATGTCACTCTCACAATAAGTCATTTCGTTGCTAAAATTGTTCATGCCATTCTCATAATTGTTTATCTCGTTCACAGAATTGTTCGTTCTGTTGTCAGAATTGTTCATCTCGTTTTCAGAATTGTTCATCTCGTCGCTAAAATCGTTTGTTTCGTGCTTAATCTCAACACACGTTTCTTCATCAGAGTCGGACACTTCTAAAGCATCATCAAAATCAAATGTCACCTCTTGACACAACGTTTCTATATTAACTTGACATTCACTCGATATATCTTTGAATAGCGTATCTTCAATATCTTCTTCAAACAGTAGCCTGTGACGTATTGATTCCTTTTCATCGTCTCTCGGGGGACTAACTCTTTCTTTAATATATCTCGGACTAAACGGTTCTTCTTTTACTTCTAGCTCTGCATTTATGCTATTGCTTTTGGTTTCATTATCATTTTGTGAGGCACCATACCCGGGATTTGTCATTTTGTTCTCTATTATTGGTCCGTGTGTAATTTTACTATTAATATTCGAGTTATTTTTGCTATTTTGACTTAATTTACTAATTACTAGTGCATTCACATTATTATCACATTGTACAACTGCCTGTTTCTCAAGTAAGTTTCTAAGTATTTCTGGAATATTCTCTTTTATACTTTTATTATTTTCCTTAAGGATTATTTTATTGTGATGTTGCAACATGTGTGTATTTAAAATCTCTGTGGATACGAAGTGATGTTGGCATTCTTTGCATTGGTGTGTGCTTTTAAATATTAGAGGAATTATCATGTGCTTCATGTTGTGTTCATATAAGGAGTATCTGAAATTAAATAAATTAAAATAAATAATTATTATTACAGTTGGTATTTTAATTTGTCTCACTTTGTATTATTTTGTTTAATTTTTTTTTTATTCAAATACAGGGTTATTCATAAAGGGTATGCTAAGCCGAAGAGGGCTCATAGTACTCATCATTATGAACAACTTTTACTATGGGAAAAAACCGCAATTGGCAAAAAAAAGTAGCTATTCCATAGAAAAATGTCAATGACACTCGACAAAATGTATGGAACAGCTGATTTTTTTTCGCGAATTCTGGGTTTGAGTATTATGAGCCCTTTTCGGCTTAGCATACCCTTTATGAATAACCCTATATATTGTATAAAACTTAAAAACTAGGGTGCCGCCGGCAGCGGGGCAGGGCCCAAGCTACCGGTGGTTAAGGCTGCAGAGTGAGGAACCTCCTGACAATGCGGGCCATGTCAAGAATCACCGCCCTTTGTATCTGACTCTTGACCCAACCGTCTAGCGAGAGCCTCTTCAGATGTTGGTCGAGGCTCTTCTCTATAAGCCCGTTCACCGAAACATTATTGTTTATTATCTCTTATATATAAAAATG
The DNA here is from genome assembly GCA_949125135.1 of Alcis repandata. Taxonomy (NCBI): domain Eukaryota; kingdom Metazoa; phylum Arthropoda; class Insecta; order Lepidoptera; family Geometridae; genus Alcis; species Alcis repandata. Next base: position 8,089,954 of record OX421244.1, on the reverse strand, counting down.
AATCGCTGTTCGTTAGTCTCGCTAAAACTCGAGAACGGCTGGACCGATTTTGCTAATTTTGATCTTGAAATATTTGTAAAAGTTCAGGGAAGGTTTAAACGGTGAGAAACATGAATAATAAGTAAAGAAAAATACTAAAATCGACAATTTAATTTTCCAATACAAACTGTTCCTACCTGTGAAACATTTGAAGTTCGTCCTATCGGTACGGTAAACTAGGGATGTCCGATCTCTTTTGTCTTTTTAGAAATAAAAATAGTGTCACTTGGTTGTCAAATATTTATAGGTGTGTTCAGAAATTGGTCCGATCTTTTTGGTCTGCTTTGTTGGATTTTTTTTTGTTTGCTCTAATACAGGGAAGGTTAAAAAGTAAAAAAAAGCGGGTGAAACCGCCGGGGGTCAGCTAGTAATTATATATTTTTATTTACCTATTTTGAAAGACTTCATCGCAGAACTCGCACTGCTCCAAGCTCTTCTGCAGGAGACTGTGGTAGCTGTTCCGATCCTTTGCTATCAACGTTATGAGGGCTTCGTCATCACTGGACGACGAAGTGCTGTACTTTCTGCTTTTCATTTTTCCTGTAAATGACAAGTAAAATAATATTAGTGGATTTTTGTTTATTTTTTCTTAAATAAATACTAGCATTTACCCGCGGCTTCGCTCGCATTTTTTTTGGCAAACACTGTTTTTATCTTTCGTAATATTTTTTTATAAAAAGTATCCTATGTTACTTCTAATACCTCCAAGAATATGTGTACAAAGTTTCATGATGATCGGTTAAGTAGTTTTCGCGTGAAAACGTAACAAACAAACTTACATTCACATTTATAATATTAGGGATAATCATAAAAAATATGCAATTTTTATTACTATATTTTATTTTTGACAAGACGCCTGATATTAGGTATCAGGCAACAAGAGTGGAAGAGGCCTGCCAGGGACCCCAGGCCGTGCTGGCAGTTGGGGGCAATGCACAAAACACCCCATGTGGGACATTAGTGCAGGTTATATCACTCCCACTTAGAATTAGGCTACATTTGTTCCGTTATACCTGTACAGTACAGACATTAACTTTGACTGCAGCTAATAATCACATGTGCTTGCTCATAGCAGACATAGCATTCCTAGCACTAATCACACTCACAGCTCCCCACTAGGATACCCTGTGTCGGATGCCATGGAACAGAAAGACAAGGACAACTAACACCCAGACCTAGAGCAGAAATTTAAATTCATCATTCAAACATCTGCCGAGTTGTGCCAGCAGTCCAGAGCCTCGCTCCATATTTTAAGGAGCTGGGTTGGCTCGGGTGGCAAGGGGGAAACGCACTTTGTGGGACTTATCGCCCCCATTCCGAATAAGTTACTTCCATACCTGATAGCATCTATAACCGTTGAGAAGATATAAACAGTTTTAAAAACCGGCTGAATGATTTACTATTTTCAAGAACATACTATAGCCTAGATGAGTTCTTAAATGACAGGAGTATCTGACTATTAATAATATTATTATAACTCTGACATGTATTATTATTTATTTCAATTTTGTAACATTCATTTTTAAATTTGAATCTGTAATTAGTAATTTAAGTACCCGCTTGTACGCTGACAGGCGGGGTCTGGAGATATTTATAATTCACCTTAACAACTTTGTAACCCAGGCCCACAAGCTGAATAAATTGATTGATTGAACTTTCAGTGTGAAGCAATAGTGCACTGATTGTTGGATGCTGTTACATATTATTATTGTGATTTGTTTTACAGTCTTGGAAGATACCACCGTACATACCCACTAAATGTTGATTCTTCTGTCGAAGTTCTTCTGTCTGAAAATCAAATTGATTGTTCTATGCAATCAATTTGATTTTCAGCTTGGTGCACTTTTAGTACTTTTGCCGCGTCTTGCTGTTTTGTTTTTTGATAAGAAAACCTACAATAACTAAATGAAATGCAAATTTAAATTCGAATGAAATTGCTTATGTGCAAAACATTAAGGAACTGTAGTTAACGTGCATGCGAAATTTAACAACAAATTCATCAGAAATTCAGAATAAACAATACAGGCTATTTCAATTTTCAATCATAGAGGTAGTCATGAAATTGAAAAATCGTAAATCTACATTGTTTTCTAACCAGATTTCGGCCGCACTTATTTTCACGCCACCACAGACGAAAAATTTATGAGTAGTGTTACCATAACAACTATTTTAAGAAGGTATATTCAGACGATTACACACAATAAAATAGGATTTTTAAAATTGCTTCTGATAAACGAGAAGTTGATCTTCTACGCTGAAATTAATCCTTCTAGTTTGAATGAAGTTCATAAAGTATTAGTGTGATTTTAAAATTGCTCTACAAGGGCAAAAAAGTTACACAAAAAAAAATGCTGATACTGACTTTTGCTGGGAGCTCCGGGTTCGGTAATTTTGTTATAGGTAAGTGTACAATTTGTTGTTATTGTTGTCTTAATAAACCATTTAAGGATTAATTTCAGCGTAGAAGATCAACAATTCGTGAATAAAAACCCTTTATTTTAATGCGTGGAATCGTCTAAAAAAATTTTTTAACACTTAAACTGCTGTCAGTAATCACATGTATTTTACGCGTCTGGCGTGTGTAGCCGCATTCGCGTTGCACAAAGGACAAAAGGTATGTGTTTTCAGCGGTTAAGTGTTAAAATAATTGTTATGGTAACACTATTCTTTGAATTTTTCATCTGTGGCGTTTTGTAAATAGGTGCGGCCTAATAATAATACACTTTATGTCAAACCAATGTCGCTGTCAAAATTTATAGTGACACTTGTACCCACAGAGTACTTTGTATAATACTGGAAATAGAGACATATGTTATATAAAAAAACGAGAAAGGCAGAAATAGCGCCATCTCTGATCTTGTTTTGAAAATAATCTTCACCTCTATATATAGTATATGTATATATATAAGTTACTATACATAACTATATCTACAGAGAGCCTTAGTATATACTACTCTATCTATACTTGCTATAGTTGCCTACATAGGTAATTTTCAATGTAATAAAACAGTTTAAACACAGTTAAACATTTTAAATTATTTATTTTTTCTTTTAAAACATTTAATATAATATTTTTTTGCTTTGACTTTATATGCATCCTCATCATCATCACACTCCCTCTTGTTGTTTAATATTCTGTTTATTTCTTTACAATAATTGTGTATAAAAAATCTGCAAGATATATTAATCAAGTAGTTAATTATGGGGTCTTTGTGTTTTTCACATTTTATAAAATCAAATTCTATATAAGCTAAAACTAATGTTTTTATCAGTTCTTTCAAATTATATTTTTCCAAATTAGTTTTTATGAGTGAGTAGTTTATATCTCGCAGATTTGACACACATAGAAGGAGCGAGTCACTTGGGCTACAAAGCCACTGCTTTCCTGCATATTCCCTGTACCTGATGTACTCAGGTTGATCACTCGACATTAAATCAATTTTGCACTGAGAGCACCCCTTGAATACATTTGTTTTTGTTTTTTTTATAAAATATCCACTGACATATTGTAATCCCCCTATATCACGAGGATCTTTATTTTCTTCAAGGGATGCAAATTCAATGACAGGTATTTCTTTTATTTCGCAGGATGGCAGAGCTTTGCGTTTAGTGATGATGAGTTCATTTAAAATCTGACAATGATCTTCCTCACAGTTGGCTCCTGGGGCATGGACATTAGACAGGTTATTGACTAATAATGTCGTGAATGCCGATTCAAATTTCTCTGCTGTTGGGTTAACGTTGCGGCATCCGTGACTTCTTATAGCCCCGAAAAAATTTTCCAAGGGATCTTGATTTATATGACGCAACCAAACTGATGACACACCATAATTCTCTTTAACATTTTTCAATAACTCTTCAATGCCTTCTAATGTCCATATCCAGTTGCCAAGAGTTGGAACGTGTTCTATCTGTCCTGTCCTAGTATTTACGAATCGCATCTCCTTTAAAGCTTTTTTTGAATCATTCCACAGATTGTGATGAGATGAATTTGGTGTAACTGCTCCAAGCAGAGGCTTCCCATGCTTCTGTTTATTTTTAAAACTTCCGTTCACTGAATCGAACAGTTTATCATAAAAAAGCAAGATATCAGCTGTATCACGGCACTCTGATGGGAGTATACCCTTATCTGTAAAGATAAACATATAACACGTAAATTGTAGATCACAAAATGAATGCATGAATGAGTGCTATAGTTTGTGAGTGTATTTGACTTTACGGTGAAAGACAAACACACACTAAATTTGAAGAATAGATTTTAATGAAATTTGAAATGGAGATATAATACCTTGGATTCTCGATAATGGACAAAACTGCATGGAATTTTTTTTTTCATATTTATTTCATAATTTTCAAGTCAACAGTAATTGCAGATAGCGTTACCAATGCATAATGAGATAGTGGTCAAATGTTAGCCTATATGAAAAATAGTAGTTTATGCAACTGTCATATAATGAAGGGTATTAAAACACGAGTGTGTTTATGAAACGAGCGCAGCGAGTTTCATAATAGTAACGAGTGTTTTAATACCTGTGTTATATGCAGTTGCATACACTACTTTATCTACACTAATGCTGTTACATTCTACTTATGTTTCCAATACTTGATAAAATACGTTTATCTTCACTAATAAAAACGTGTATTGTCACAGTGAACTTGGCGCGCAATCAGGAGCGAGCGCGCATGCGCGCGCAGGGCGGCCAATCAGGAGCCAGCGCGCGATGTTATAATGAGATTTTACGACATCGATGTGGATATTATAACATCATGTGAAATTGCTTAAATGTTGTCTGTGCTATAACAGTAGTCATTATAACACAAGTATTGGAAACATAAGTAGAATGTTATAACATTAGTGTAGATAAAATATATTATACATAAATGTGTATATCCATATATATATATTTAAATGGGGTGAATTTTTCAAGTGGGAGTGGATGGCCAAATGAGAAACTATGAGGAATAGCGAAAATTACTCAAGGTAGTGTTGGGGCCGATTTTCATAAAAACTAAAACTGAATCATTGGATTTTTGAAAACTCAATATTCCTAGCCAGGAATCGAACCCGTCTATATTGACAAAAAACACCCTGTATTATTACACCATACGATGGTGTCAATTATGGGAAGCAATGACATACAACAAACTTAAACATAAAGCTAATTTTTAACAAAGTATGTTTTTATTTTTCTTACCTACTACCAATTAAACTTTAACTGATTAATTGTTCAAAATGAAGCCATCGTTGCTCTCAATACATAGCTGCATTTATCGTCTCAAGGATTGTACTGCATTCAGCATTACAATTTATTGATTACATTTAGAATATTTCCCAAACATTGTTTAGTTTTTTACCAGAGATCCCTAGAGAAAATAATCAAAATAAATCTAATAAAACCGTAAATATAACTTTGTTTTACATACAATTACTATGAAAAACAAAGAAAATTTATTGCTAACGAAAAATGAGTTATGAAATTCTTTACTGTGTTACGGAAGGAACCCTACTAGTGCGAGTACGACTTGCACTTGGAAGTAAATTCAATAACTATATTAAGTGAGTTCATAAGGTAGGAAATTACATTTCTTATTACCTGCAAGGTAGCCCATGTTTATTGCAACTGTCTGGCTGAATACCTGCGTGGCATGTTTTACTTTCATCTTGGAGATTTTGCTTGGTAAGACATGACTATCTGTCAGTTTCGGAACCAATCTTATGCCTTGGTAGCCCGGGTTTTCTGCATGAAGATTTTTAATATGTTCCCATTTTGCTGTTTTGTACTCATTGTTTTTTTTATATTGCAGGTCTTTTGTCAGAAGGTTATTGCGTATACACTTCATTAGGTGTGGTGGGTCGTACAGTGGGACAATTGCATATCCATTTATTATGAATTTATTTCCTTTTGGTTCTTCACCTTTACGCAATAGAGCAGCCCGTGTCTCTTGCAATAAAATTTTATAGCACTGCACATTGCTTGTGCCCTGGTCGCAAACTGTCGCGACTACGATCAAGCCAGCATCTTGCAGTTGTGTTATTAAAGCTTTTAATTGTTTGGCAAGTTCTGGGCCTTTAGTCGCAGCTTGTGAAAATGTGTAAGCTACGGGCTGCTTATAATTTTTTATTAAGCCTCTAATCATAAAAACCTGGGCATGGTCAGCAAACTCTGGTCGTGTTTCATTTCCGTTATTAACAAAACCTATTACTCTATCCTTTCTTTCATTGTATGTCACATTGGCTTTAAGTGACATTTCATCAAATATCACTATACACAGTCGTTCTTCTGTTTTCATTTTTTCAGTGGCTTTCTTAATTTGTTTGATAATATTCTCATTGATCCCAGGTTTGATATCTGCCTGGCACAATAGCTTTGATAGAGTCTGTGGTGCAGGCAAAACAAATAATTTTCGAAGAAATCTGTAACCTTTTGGACTCTGCTTCATTATGGATAAAGACAAGATTTTTTCTTGCATTGTAAATCGGCGGCCTTTATTTTTTTTCTTGCATTCTCGAAATTGCATAAGTGTTAAAATTTTGGCAGTGCTTGATAATTTATCCATCGTGTTAAGAAATTCCGGATTTGTTGTAATATTTCGCAATGCCTTGAGTTTCATCGCCTGTTTTCTATTTTTGCTGCGATATTTACTAAGCTTGACACCTATTTTTAAAAGTTTTTTGTACAAATTATGCTCGGCTTGTGATGTAGCAACACGTTTACGCTTGTGGGCAATCACTTTTAATATTTCTCCTTTGCATGGCACTGTAATAAAACAAATAATATATGAATATAACAAAAAAATTGACAAGGTAAGTAAGTAGGGATAAATCTAGTAGTAAAACATAAAAAAGTTGTAAATAGGTAAGTCCTGTAATTTTTATTTAAATATCTTATAGGCTACTTTCATCACAAACTTACCTGTTGGTAAATGATGATGCGGTCGAGAATGGTAGCATGCTAGGCCTAGAATGGGAACTGGCTCTCAAGGATAGACATTATATTGTACATAATATTTTGTAAATTTGATAAAATGTAAAATGTGATATTTTTTCTTTTATGTTGCTTAGGACTTTATATTTTATGATATATCAAGATGTGTGCGTATGTTATTGAACTATGGAATTGTATTTTCACCATGTTATTTAATGATCATTATCTTTCTGTAAGGTAACTCTACAGCGACATCACCTGATCACCATCACAGTGATGGGAACCTCACCTTGGATTTGTATGACAGATCTACACGCCGTATTGCTGTGCCAGCCCCGAAGCGCTTACATAATTTTACTAATAATTATAGAAAACTTACCATTTGAAGTCGATGGCTCTGTTAAATTTTCAATTGGCATCAAAGGATCTGATGTTGATAGCTTTGTAAAATTTTCAATTGGCATCAAAGGATCAGATGTTGTTGGCGTTGTTAAATTTTCAATTGGCATCAAAGGTTTTCTTGTAGCAGCAACAGGTTTTGGTAAAGACAATGTTCCTAAAAATAAGAAACAATTTATATTATAATTTATCATACTATTAGAAAATGTATGCATCTAAAGGTATATTTTAAAGGAAACTCCAGGGCACAACTCAATGCTTAACTCTTACTCAGGCGGTGAAGACGAATCTAACAAAACCTACATGTATTCAAATCAATCAAGCCGTTTAGGCTGTAAGTAGTAATAAAGGAAAAGAGCGGGCTCTTTTTCCGCAACTAGGCCGGTAATCGGCCCTTTTTGCGTGACATATGCGGGTTTTCCTCACGATGTTTTCCTTCACCGAAAAGCCAGTGGTATGTAAATTCGTACATAAGTCCTAAAGAACTCATTGGTACGAGTCGGGGTTTGAACCCGCCACCTCAAGAATGCGAAGCGTCGGTTCTCCCACTGAGCTACCACGGCTCTCTTGTAAGTAGTAATACAAAGTAAGTAGTACAAAAACATACATTAGCTTACATTAAAAAACCATTACTCTCTTTAGGGCAGTCCCGCCATTGATATGTGATCTTAGGGAATTAGGAATCCCAGTTAATATTTAGTATTAAAATTTAAAAAAATAATAATAAGTGAAATTTACTTACCAATATTTTCTTTTATCTGACTGTCTTCTAAATCAATTTGTGCTAACGATTTTGAAACAATAATAACATACATGATATTAATAATTAAGATGCCCCTCGAGTTAATTTCAGTAGCAAGTTTGAGACGTTTATCGTATATCTCTGGAGATAATTATCATAGCTCGATAAAATACTACAATACCGATAAAAAAAAATCATTCGAATTGATTCAGAATTAACGTGTAACATACATAAAAAAAACATACAGACGAATTGAGAACCTCCTTCTTTTTGGAAGTCAGTTGAAAATAACTGCATCTTAGAGATAATCTCACCAATATTAGTTTTAAAAAAAAATATACCTTCAAATTTGGAGATAGATGGTTTAAAGTTAAGTCTCAAAGGTCTTCTTTTTCTTTCACTTTCGATGTTCGTTTCTCGAGTAGAAACTGAACCTGTAATGTAAAAGAATATTCTTGTAAGCTTACTAGCAATGGCCCACCATTTCGTCTACTTACCTACAGGAACAATACAATAACTCTTTATTGACACCAATTTACAAAGAATAAATATGAAACAGAATTTAAAAAATAAGGGCTGTCATATCACTAAGAGCGATCTCTTCTAGACAACCTTTAGTTCTTTGTTTCCAACCGCTGTCAGCCAGGTTACATATATCATTGCTCCATCTATCTGGAGGGTGTCTTGCTCTATGTTGATGTATGTTGTTAATGGTCTCTTTTAAATTTTTATAAAACCACTAGCTGACTCGACAGACGTTGTCCTGTCAAAAGCCATTGCGTAACTATAGCAACCGTAGTATGTTGATGCTAACTTGTCAATTTATAGTAAAAATTATCAGTATATATATCATTTGCAATAAATTAAAATTGCGACTATAATTTGAGATTTAAACTATCCTATCTCTCAAGTTGGATCGAACTGCACATGGTGTGCGAATTTTATTATAATCGGTTAAGTGGTTTAGGAGTCCATTGAGGACAAACATTGTGACACGAGATTTATATATATTAAGATTGGAGTAATTAGCATTAAAAAAGTAGGTGCATTATTTTTTATGATTACTCACCTGGCATGTTTAAAGTAGGTACAGCATTATTGCTCACTCTACTATTGCGGCACCAATACTTTTCTTCAAAATGCTGATGACACACACGACGGTATTTGAAAATGTGATTGTTTTCTAATTCTAAAATATGGCCACCAATTGCACCAACCCATGTTTTAAACATGGTTAGATACTTCTCTGGGTTTGGAAATTTATGCAATGGCATCTGAGACCCTGAAAATATAAATTTTACATTCGTTTCATACTATCTACAAGTTACTGTAACTACTGGTTGTCATGCTGTTATAATTCTTGGACAAAGGTATACTAACTTAGCATTATAATCTGGCCAGGAATGTGTTAACATTATAGGCAAAGATCATTTCAGTTCAGTACTATAGATGAAATAGGACAGCAAACTAGTTCACTTTCATATTCATATACTTTATTTGCTACTAAGTGTTTTACAATTAGGTCTTATAATTATTTTAAAGCTCTTAAAGACTTTTGCCCTTGTCGGGTATTGCAAATACAGGGCGCTCACTGTAGTACATATGTTGTACATAGTTTTAGAAGACTAGTGTGATCTCTGCTGGATGGAAGTGTGTGTGGTTTAGAATATTAACTGATACTACTACAATGGAAGGATCGTCTGCGTTAGATGTGGGGGATACTTGAGAAGTTAGGATACATAGTGGCTTTATAACTTTTATCGTCTTGTGTATATCTTTACGAAGAACCAATGTCACGTATTACATATTACAAACCTGTGCTATTTTCACATCCAGGTACACAACACTTAGTGTTCGACATGATTTTAGTCTTCGTCAAAAGCATCAACAAACAAAATATGCACTGAATTAGTCCTATCTCTTTATCACGCACTCTGCACTGCCGGAGGAGCCCGAGGGGCTCTACTCAACGGACTTAAGTGGAGAAAGCACAATCGATTAACGCTAGAAAACGCCGGCAAGAACACAATTAACTTCAAAACAACACGCTCCAACCTAAAATGTGGCGGCCATTGTGACAATTTGTTTATTGTTGCCAGCTTTCAAATATTGATATTTTTTATTAATGCGCCATCTCTGATTAGGTTTTGTATTTATATAATGATATAAAATTAAAAACACTCTTTTTATCATATCTATCACTACTTTACGATGCTTTTTGATTTAGCAAACATATACATGTACCTTATTACCCATGAGCAAGTATTAAAATTGCATACCCTGCTTGTACCAATAGAACCCTGGCCTGGATTCCGGGTCATGCAGGCAGTCCAGGGAATGAAACGGCTGATTCTTGTGCTAAACAAGCCGCATCACATGGCAATACAGAGCATTTTAAAATTTATTCTCATGACCTCACCTCTGTTTGCCAAATTCATATGAATTCCTCCTGGAATTCAATTTGGCAGGATTCTAAAAAGGTAACCATTCACTATGTGAGTGCGGATTGGATGAAGGAACCACTGACCATATATTTTTTGAATGCTCGAGGCTACACTGTTCCCTGTATGATACACTACATACGGAAATTCCCCGTCCTACTAACTTTGATAATCTTTTAACCCTTAAACAAATGCGGCGCTGTGTAAAAGCTATCAAAAGTGTTTTAACAGATTCAGTTCACATTTCGGGGTAGTTTTTTATTGTCTATAGTAAAAAATAAAAAAAACTTGGCAAAATAGGTTTTTTTAAGGTGGGAATATACTTCCCTATATTTGGATAGGTTATGCCAAGTTTTGGTGGTGGGAAATTATTTCCCTATATCCTATGCTGCAAAGCTTGCTTGACTAGTTGTTGCCCTCGACTTGCTTGTACTTTTTTGCATTTAAATGGATAGTGAAAAATAAATAGAAAATCAATGACATCAATTATTTATTAAAATTAAAAAAACATATTGTTACTTATTCTAACTTGGCTTAATTAATATAAAAACAAAACAGATCAGCTTTGTCAGATCAGATATTCTGTCAAGTTTTCGACAATTCTCTGCAGCTTTTTGATGTCGGGAATAATACTTTTTCTTTTGCGTTTTGATGACGAAGCCATTTTGCAACGTTCCTAAAAATATCAATAATATTGTAATTTCTTAATAAAAAAAATACGAAACAAAAATACAGAACAACATCTTATATATATAGAAAGAATTATAAATGATAAACAGATATAGGGAATTATTTTCCCACTTAGGTATTACCCAATTGGACATAGGATAATAATTTCCCACCTAGTTTAGACAGGCAAAACTACCACAACTTATTGGTTATAATACACAGTTTATATCGTTATTCTATTAGAAATATAGTCTACTAAAAGATATAATAACATTTATATACTTACAAGAATTTTTCTGCTCGTCAGATGAAAATCACTTCAAAACGACTCAAATACGGCGCTAAATTTGTGAAAATAAACGAACTTCTATTTTGAACTGACATTGACGTTTGGCATGTGACGTTTTAGAAGAAAGTGTTGCCACAGATTGAAATAAATATTTTTCTAAAGTGATGTGTTCAAGTAGTTAGCAAAATCGGTTAGAATTTTTCGACTAGCACCAAAACTGTGCAACACAGTCGAGTGGGAAATAATTTCCCTATAATTGAATAAGGCTATTACACTAAGGCTAATTTTGTTAATTTGGATGAAATTAGTTAGAATGTTTACAAAAGGTGTAAAAGCCATAGTGTAATTATTACACAACAATTTAATTCAACAAATTAACAAAATTAAACTGTAATAAAGTACCTATTTGTACATACATTTTATTTTACTTTTTATGTGAATATATAATAATCTTTTGACCCCGTTTTTTAGTCTTTTTTACAAGTTTTTACAAGAGTTTTTCAAGGTTTTTTACACCTTTCTTAAAGTACATTTTACACGATCGTGAATCTTTACAACCTGATTTCTACTGCCATTTGAAGACGTCTGGGAGGAAGCCCCGACCGCAGAAGTCTGGATTAGTTAAACGTTTAATGGGTTTGTCGTAAACAAACACCAGGTATTTATTAAACTCTTTATTAATTGTCAAAAATTCAAATGATGCAGTAACAATTACAGCGTAATAACTTGTTAGTAAATATAAATTCTAAATTTAGTATTAAGTATAATTTGGTGAATAAACTTTAGATATAATTTAATAGAATTTAAGGCTCAAGGAATTCACGGAATCTATCAAAATTTATATTTCTCAAATAAATTAACTTCTCATTCTAAATTTACTGGTTCATATTTAATTCCCCCCTCCTTAGATTAGAGGTCCAATGATGCGACTGACATCCATATCCAGGTAATTGTTATTTTCTTGTTAGATTTTCTTAGATCATATTCTTATTAGGTAGTTATCTGGCGCCCGAATATATTATATTATTAGATCCTCATTTTTTTTTGTATCGATAGCTATCCTAACTTGCATTTATTTTATTTAAAATCTTATATTACATTTGTCGTTTCTCGGAGAGACATATTATTATTTATTTTTTTTTTATTATTATTTAAATTTTTATTATTACAATAGCCAATTTATTTCTGCACATATGACCAAACCGTCGATGCCATATGTCGATTGTATCTTCCTTTGTTAATTGACACAGTCATATCAGCATCTTCATTTAAGTTTATTTTTACTTCAAATGTATATAGCTGACCCTTCTTTAGTCCATAGTAAGACTCATTTTGGTGCTTTATTAGTAAGGTTCTTTCTCTAAATATTACTTCCATTTTTCTTTCTACTAATTTACTAACGGACATAAGGTTGGTGCTCAGTCCTGGTAAATTCAATTTCTTCAAGGTTTCAATTTTAATCATTCATACAAAGTTGTGTCACTTGTACCATCAATGGTACAAATCAATGGTACTAATGACACTAAGGCATTCTGTTATTGTGATTAGCTACTAAAATTCCCTTCTGGGTAGCTGTTAATGTCTGACCATTTGCAATTTTAATATTTAATTTTTGAGGCAAGTATTCTACATCTGTCATATGTTTCATGTACTTCTCTTGTATGAAATGCTAAGTAGCTCCGGAGTCCACTATAAATGAAATAGTGTTGACCATGTCTTTGGCAGCGAATGCCTGTTCCGACGCTATGAACAGTGGCATGTTTCCCTCTTGAGCAGGATGAGCTGCTCCGCCTCTGCCTCTGGGACTTCTACAGCCCCATCCTCGACCTCTACTGACTGTCCGGCACTCAAAAGATTTGTGACCCTTCCTCTTACATTTGTAACAGATAACAACAAATGAAGTGTCTTCCTTTTCATTAGATTTTTCCTCTGATTTTCTTACTTCATGGTCAAGTAATTTGGCCCGAACAAATGCCAGTGATAAGTCTGTATTTACAGTTTCAGCAGTTATAACATGGTTATATTCCTCTCTCAGTCCTGTGATGAGGTAACAGACTTTATAGCACTCTGTTATCTTTTCATCTGCAACTTCGAGTTCACGAATAATATTTTCAAATTTAGCAAAAAAATATAGATGTGTGTTTAGTGTCTGAAACACACTTCACTAAACAATCATATATACAATTCAGAGGGTATAAAACTTACCATGCTCTTCACCCAGACAACAAAGCTAAAGCTGGAAGTGCAGTTATCGTAAAAGAAACCTTGCAACACCATGAGGAAATTAAATACGAAGAAAAGGAAATACAAGCTGTTGCCATAGAAATAAAAACAAAAAGGTTTCCTTTAAAAATATCATCCGTGTACTGTCCACCTCGACATAATCTGAAAAAAGAACAATATAAAAGTCTTTTGGAAAGTCTTGGTGATAGATTTGTAATCGGCGGAGACTTCAATGCTAAAAATACATATTGGGGCTCCAGACTTACAAACACTAAAGGTAAAGAACTACTCACTGCAATAAAAGAGACAAAATCTGATGCATTAACAGCAGGAAATCCAACTTACTGGCCATCAGACACTGCAAAGATTCCAGATCTAATAGATTTTTTCATTTATAAAAACTTATGTCCTAGCCATCTCCAAGCTGAACAAAGCTTTGATATGAGCTCGGATCACTCTCCAGTTTGTTTAGAAATAAGCGAGAGTGTTTTATATAAAGAGAAATCTCCAACTCTAGTAAATAAACTTACAGACTGGGAGAGCTTTAAAATAGAGGTAGATAGCTACATAGACCTCAAAGTTCCACTGAAAACAAAAGAACACTTAGACGTTGAACTAGAGCAATTTATAAAGCACATACAACGAGCAGCATGGAACAATACACCAGACGTAAATAAAACTACTAAGGGAAAAGTCTACCCCTTAAACATAAAACGGCTTCTATCTGAAAAACGACGGCAGAGAAGAGTTTGGCAACAATCAAGAAGTCCAGAAGACAAAAGAAAACTCAATAATATGACAAAAGAATTGAGTAACATGATCAAAAATTTCAACAATGCTTCAATGAATAGATACCTTCAGACACTAACTAGTGATAGCAGTACCGGCTATTCTCTATGGAAAGCTACAAAAAATCTAAAAAGACCCATAACCTACACTCCGCCAATAAAAATTGGTCCAGGGGCATGGGCAAAAAACAACGAGCAAAAAGCTAAAAGATTTGCAGAGCACTTAGAAGCTATATTCCAACCAAATGAGTGCGAGTCAAATGAAATTCCAACTTTGAATGATGACAACAACATAACAGAGGAAGAAAAAATCAAACTAGTAACCCCACGGGAAGTGATTAATGAAATCAGTCGAAATATCAACTCACGAAAATCACCTGGATATGATCTAATCTCAGGAGAAATTCTCAAAAATCTCCATACGAAGGCTTTAGTTAAATTAACAACCTTAATTAACGCCGCGTTAAGGTTAAAGCATGTACCAGATTCATGGAAGATTGCAGAGGTAATCATGATAGCAAAACCAGGGAAACCGCCTCATGAAACTTCATCATACAGACCTATATCCCTGCTGCCAATAATGTCGAAGCTTTTTGAAAAGTTATTTCTCAAAAGGTTAAAGCCAGTTATAGAGAGACTAAATCTTATACCGGAACACCAGTTCGGTTTCCGGGAAAAGCATTCGACTATCGATCAAGTGCATAGAATAACAAATATGATAGAAAAAAGTCTCGAAGATAAAAAAGTGTGCTCTACTGTTTTTCTAGACGTAACACAAGCTTTTGATAAGGTATGGCATAAAGGCTTGTTAATTAAACTAAGAAATATGCTCCCCAGACATTATGTGGATATACTAGAGTCTTATATTACCAACAGACTATTCAGAGTTAGGCAAGAAGACTCCTACTCAGAATTGAAAGAAATAAAAGCTGGAGTACCACAAGGAAGTGTTTTAGGGCCGGTCCTGTACCTATTATACACCTGCGACATTCCAGAGCTAGAAAACAACACCATTGCTACCTTTGCTGACGACACTGCCATAATGGCCATAGGAAATAGCCATGAAGAAGCAGTTGAAAAGGTTCAAATGGCTGTAAACCAAGTCTATGAATGGACAAAAAAATGGAAGATTAAGTTAAATGAAACAAAATCCATCCACATAGACTTCAGTAATAAGCAGCACAGGTATTCTCAGATTTTTATTAATACCTAATCAAGTAATACCTTATGTAGCGGACGTACTAAACCATTGTAAATAACTCAGAATTAGTCTTTTGTTTTGTAAAATTAAAGCCACAGCTCGCATTAAACCATAAGTTAAGAGAAATTTGTAAGCGCCCACAAGGCGTGCTAATTGGCCGACCTAGTTTGTATATAAGTAAAGGCGGCATTTTTGTAACGGCCTGTTCGCTGTTCGCCGAAATACTCAAGTGTAAACTTCAAGAAATAAACGAAGATACAGTCCACTATTAACGCTGCATTTTATTTTGGGAGTGTGAAGAGGATCCTTTACAAATTCTTGGTCCTGCGGAGCCGGATCTTCAGGAAGACCAACGAGCAGCGTGAAGAAGCGAGGGACCGGAGTGGAGCTACCCTGTCCGATTATTCAGGGCGCGGCTTCGGGACCGTGAAGAAGCGAGGGACCGGAGTGGAGCTACCCTGTTCGATTATTCAGGGCGCGGCTCCGGGACCGTGAAGTGCAACGCCGCTGCGAACAAGTGGCAACCAGCGACGAGGTGACGGAGCTACGACGAACTCGAGCAACGAAACCTTCGAGTCTACGAGAACTAGTTGCCACAAGTTTGCAACTGCGACGGTGCACGTGAGCAGCTACGTATGGTGCAAGCTGCAGTACGAGTCTACAGTCTACACTTGAAGCGAAGAGGCTGTTAAGCTGAAGATCACCCAACGGTGCGACCACGCCGAGACGTCGTGTTGAAGAAAGAAGATCACCCAACGGTGCTCCAACGACGTGTCGCCGGGTTCGCTGCGGGGATCCTGAGCTGCCTCCGAGCTGCGAACAGCAAAGCGCGTGGTGCTGAAAACTTGGTGTTTTGAGTAAGTTAGTTAGGCAGGTAGTGGTTAGGGCCGTTAGGAGTGGTTAGGGACTTGAAGAGTCGAAGATGCCGGTCGACCGCAGCCCGGTCAGAACGAGGTCCAACGACCGACGGCCGCCGACCGCGGCCGGATCGGGCTACCCTACGGACGCCGAAGCATCGACGTCAATGCCACCCGCGGACTCACTCCAGGCTACTCGCCACCAACCAGAAGAAGGAGGACCAGGTCATCAGCAGCCAGAAGCAACAAGAGCAGCCTCAGTTCGCTCGTCCAGGAGCGTAGAGGCGCGCATTCGTCAGAGGCAGATGGAAGCGGAAGAAAGTCTGGCGAATATACGCAGGGATCAGCTCGAGTTGCAAGCGCTACTCATAAAGAAGCGATTGGAAGCTGACATCGCAACTCTCCGCGATGAAACAGACCGGGAAAGTGTGGCCGCTGCCGACCAGATAGAGAGCAGTCATCGGGTCGACGAATGGTTGCAGCAGACTCCTCTACGGGGGGAGTCTCGTGTGCCGCATGAAGCCCGGGAAGCGAATCAGCCGACATACCGCGAACCGCCACGCCCGAGGTCACCCACGCCGCAACGAACGAGAGAAAAGGGAATTGAACGCTTAGCCGAGGTGTTGGAGAAGATGGTCCGACACAGGGCTCCGCCGAGACAGACGCAAGACTTGCCTACCTTCAGCGGCGCCGCTGGCGAGTGGCTCCCTTTTAAGGCGGCGATGCGGGACTCTACGAAGTTGCACGGGTTTTCGCCGGCGGAGAACTTGGCGCGCATGAGGACCTGCGTGAAGGGCGAAGCGCGCCAGTGCGTGTCCGCGTTGTTGTTTTCGGCCACGGATCCGGCGCAAATAATGAGAACGCTTGAACAGTGCTACGGCCGGCCCGAAATGGTGATTGATGATGCGCTCGAGGAACTCAAGAAACTACCGAAACTGAGCGCTAACACATCGGCAGCAGAGATGAATACGTTCGCGATTAAGCTGCAAAATATCATCATCACCGTGGACAGCATAGACGAAAGGGGATACCTCCAAAACCCGATGTTGGCCAGAACGATCACCGAGAAGTTGACGCCTCATCTGAGGTCCAAGTGGTGTGACTTCATAGATGATAAAGGAAGCCACGCGGAACCGGAAATTATAACCTTGTCGAAGTTTATGATACGGGAAGCCGAACGCCTGATGCGCTACACGTATACAGCCGCAGCGAGCAGCGTCGCCTACGGAACTAAGGCCGGCGCCACTAGCGGAAAACCTGCGGCGAGTGCGGCGCAACCAAGAAGAGCGCAAGTGAACGTGTACGCGACAACGAGCCCCGCGGAAACCCAAGGCAAGAGAGAGTGCCTAGCTTGTGGGAACGAGCACGATACTCCAAAGTGCAACAAGCTAGCCGCCATGCCAGTGCCGAAGCGATGGGCATGGGCTAAGGAGACGCGTATATGTTTT
Source organism: Alcis repandata (assembly GCA_949125135.1). Classification (NCBI taxonomy): domain Eukaryota; kingdom Metazoa; phylum Arthropoda; class Insecta; order Lepidoptera; family Geometridae; genus Alcis; species Alcis repandata. The sequence goes on along the minus strand of OX421244.1, from coordinate 8,071,932 downwards.
CAGTGTCTGAACAGTAAGCACAGGCGCTTCAAATGCAGAGGTAAAAAGTGCGGAGTGAATGAGTGCCAGCAAGCGCATCACGCACTTTTACATTTAGAAAGGGAGAGCGCACCAGAGCGCGAAAATGAGGATAACGTGATTACGGCCTCCGCGCACCTCGTCGGATCGTCAACACAGGTGCTGCTGAAGGTGTGCCCGATCACTATCAAAGGAGGCAACGGAAAGGAAGTCCACACGTACGCACTACTGGATGAGGGATCGACGATAACCCTGATCGATGAAGAGATCGCTGGATTGATCGGCGCAAGGGGCCCGGTACGGCCATTGCGCATCCACGGAGTCACTTCAAGTCAGCAGCAACCTGAAAGCCGAATAGTAGAAGTCAAGCTACGAGGCCGAACTCAGGACGGTTATCACTCAGTCCGAGCGCGCACGGTCCGGGATCTCGCGCTAGGAGCCCAGTCAGTGGACGAAGCCCTCCTGAACTACGCACATTTGCGTGAAATGAGAAGAGACGATGTGTGTTACGCGCACGGACGACCGCGCGTACTCATCGGTGCCGACAATTGGCATCTCATCGTATCAAGGAAGTTGTTGACAGGAAAGAAGAGTCAACCCGCAGCATCACTCACGGAGCTGGGATGGGTCGTGCACGGAACAACGCCCACAAGCGTCGTAACGCGCTCACACGAAGCGAGCGTACTACACGTAAGGATGATGCAGGAACTAATGCGGGGTGACGACCCTGTCAGCAACGAGAACGACGACCTGCGAGAACTCGTGAAAGCTCACTTCGATCTGGACGCGCTGGGTATTTCAAGGAATCGAAAACCCATAGCGAAAGAGGAGCGCGCCATCGAGATATTCGATCGAACGGTGAGACGAGTCGACGGTCGTTTTGAGGCAGGATTGCCGTGGACATCGGACGATGTGACTTTGCCACCGAGCTACGACATGGCTCTGAGTCGACTACGCGGAATAGAGCGGAAACTGGATAGATGCCCGCAGCTGAGAGAAGCGTACACGGACCAGATGAACAAGCTCGTAGGAAAGGGCTACGCCGCTCGGTGCAAGGAAGACCATTCCGATAACCCCCGCATGTGGTACCTGCCGCACTTTGCAGTTTTGAATCCAAATAAGCCAGGAAAAGTCAGAATAGTGTTCGACGCGGCCGCCAAAGTAAACGGAACGAGTCTTAACGACGCGCTTTTGGACGGACCGGACCTTTTGAGAGCACTACACGGGATCTTACTGCGATTCAGAACACACCCGATAGCTGTGGTCGCGGATATCCGAGAGATGTTTTTGCGCGTGCAGATACGCACAGAGGATAACGTAGCGCAACACTTTCTCTGGCGAGGAAACGAACGAGCCGCGCCGCCACAGAAGTACGTCATGAAGTCAATGATTTTCGGAGCTAGAAGCTCTCCATTTATGGCACATAGCGTGAGGGATCGAAATGCGGCGGAATTCAGAGAAACACATCCACTCGCATACCGCGCAATTGTGGAAAATCACTACATGGACGACTGGGTCGATAGCTTCGAGACAATGGAGACAGCGACGCGCGCAATAGGTGAAGTCCGATACGTGCACAGCCAAGCGGGATTTCAGATGGCCGGTTGGATGTCGAACGCTCCCGAAATATTGAGAGGTATCCCGGAGGAGGACAGAGCTTTCGCGCCTCGAGAATTGGGGCCTGGCGCACACGGAAAAACGCTAGGAATGATCTGGACTCCGGACACCGACGAGCTCGCGTTCAACACCAACATGCACAGAGTACCGGAAGAGGTAAAGCACGGGACTCGGACACCTACGAAGCGAGAAATATTAGGCGCTGTGATGTCGCTATACGATCCAGAAGGAATACTCAGTCCGTATTCCGTCTCCGCGAAGATTTTGCTGCAAGGGCTGTGGAAAAAACAGCTAGGATGGGATGACGAGTTGCCAGAGGAAGAAGCAATGGAGTTTGCTCAGTGGATGACGGATCTGAGCTACATAGAAAAACTCCGTTTGCCGCGCTGCTACGAAAAAGGAAAAATCGCCGAGAGAGAACTACACGTATTTTGCGACGCGAGCGATCAAGCGTACGCGTGCGCCGTGTACTGGCGATTCGTAGCAGAAGACTCGTCAATAAAGGTCGTACTGGTCGCCGGAAAAGCGAAGGTAGCGCCCCTCCGACCGCAGAGTATTCCAAGAATGGAGCTACAGGCAGCGTTGATCGGAGCGCGACTCGCGACGGCAGTCATCAAGGAGCTCGAAGTCGCACCCGATACGCCGCTCACATTTTGGAGCGACTCAAAAACGGTCTTACATTGGATCAGGAATGACTCGGTGCGGTACACTCCGTTCGTGGCTCATCGACTAAGCGAGATCGCCGAGCTGACCCAGGTAACGCAGTGGAGGTGGGTGCCTACGGCGCATAACGTCGCGGACGACGCGACTCGACCAGGAAAAACCGAACTAAAGGCTACAGATAGATGGTTTGTTGGGCCTGCATTTTTATACAAAAGGGAAGAGGACTGGCCGCAGGAGACGTCAGCACCTCCGGAAGTCGACGAGGTCTTGGTACATCGCACTAACGAAGAACCGCCGTGGATTGAGATAACGCGATTTTCTCAGTACGAGAGGCTTGTACGCACGGTTGGAAGAGTGCTTTACTTCGTCGACAAGTGTAGGAGACGTTCGACCGAACTAACGACGAGTCACCTGGAAAATGCAGAGCACATATTGATCAAGCAAGCGCAGCGAGAAAGCTTCTACGGCGAAATAAAGCGCTTAGAAAACGGAAAAGCGATAGAGAGAAGCAGTCGCCTACGCAAACTTGATCCTACGTTAGACAAGGACGGAGTATTACGCCTGAAAGGACGCATCAACGCAGCTGCTATATCGGAAGAGCGGAAAAATCCTCCGATATTGGACGGGACGCACCACTTCGCTAGATTGTTAATTCGGCGTGAACATAAAATGAATAATCACGCGGGACGCGAAATGATCGTTAACAATCTGCGGCAACGATATTGGGTGCTACGTCTTCGACCGGCGGTGCGCGGAGTACTGTACGAGTGCGTCGAATGTCGAACCAGGAAGGCGAGGCCGGCTATACCCGTCAAAGGAAACCTACCGGAAATTAGGCTGACGGCCTATTCGCGACCGTTTTCCCGATGCGGAGTCGACTGTTTTGGACCAATGACAGTCACCATCGGGAGGCGACGCGAGAAGCGCTGGGGAATGCTGTTCACATGCCTGGTGACCAGAGGAGTGCATGTGGAGCTTGTGGCGAGCTTGAGCACCGATAGCGCGATCATGGCTATGCGACGAATGGCCGCGCGACGAGGATGGCCGGAAATCTGCGTCTCCGATAACGGGACAAACTTCCACGGCGCGGACGTCGAGCTCAACAACGCCTACAAGGAGTGGCTACCAGCGCTGAAAAACTACGTCATGGTGAGACGTGTAAAATGGATGTTTAACAACCCTCAGTCACCGCAAGAAGGGGGCGTATTCGAGCGTATGATACGAAGTGTGAAGACAGCGCTCTCAAGTGTATTAAAGGACAAGGCGCCCAAGGAAGAAATCCTATTGACGCTGTTGGCAGAGGTCGAATACACCGTGAACGCGAGACCGCTAACACACGTATCGGTAAGCGCTGAGGACGAGGAAGCGCTGACGCCCAATCATTTCCTGCTCGGATCAGCAAACGCAGTACCACACATCGGCAAGTGCGACCCAGCTGACGGGCGAACCTGGCGGGCCGCACAGGCGTTAGCTGATATGTTCTGGAGGAGATGGTTGCGGGAGTACCTACCTACATTGGCGCCGCGCGGGGAAGCAAGCTCGTCTGAAAATAATGTGAAGATCGGGGATTTAGTCGTAATCACCGACGGTATGTTGCCACGGAACTTGTGGCCGCGAGGAGTGGTCGTGAACGTCCATCCCGGCAACGATGGCGTTGTACGAAGCCTGGAGGTGAGGAAGCGTGGTGGCATTTTTCGAAGACCAGCAAGAAGAGTAATCGTCCTACCGAAAGAAAACGGGGCTACGTAAAACTACGCCGGGGGGAGATTGTAGCGGACGTACTAAACCATTGTAAATAACTCAGAATTAGTCTTTTGTTTTGTAAAATTAAAGCCACAGCTCGCATTAAACCATAAGTTAAGAGAAATTTGTAAGCGCCCACAAGGCGTGCTAATTGGCCGACCTAGTTTGTATATAAGTAAAGGCGGCATTTTTGTAACGGCCTGTTCGCTGTTCGCCGAAATACTCAAGTGTAAACTTCAAGAAATAAACGAAGATACAGTCCACTATTAACGCTGCATTTTATTTTGGGAGTGTGAAGAGGATCCTTTACACCTTATGAGAATACAGCCAAATATCTAGGCATGCCTCTTGACGCCAAACTTCGATGGAAAGCCCACGTCAAGAAGAAAAGAGATGAGCTGAACCTTAGGTATAAGCAAATGTACTGGCTACTTGGAAGAAACTCCTCGCTGTCACTACAGAATAAACTATTAATATATAAACAAGTCCTAATGCCAGTCTGGACTTATGGTATCCAGCTATGGGGTTGTACCGCACAGAGCAATGTACTGATCATACAAAGGTTTCAAAATAAAGTACTGAGGGACATAACGAATGCACCATGGTACGTAAGAAACATAGATCTCCACCGGGACCTTCAAGTAGAGTTTGTAGACAATGTTATACAAAGGTATGCAGAAGCTCACGAAAACAGACTTCACCACCATGTGAATGTCGAGGCCATCCAGCTCCTCGATCACACAGATATAGTTAGAAGACTTAAGAGAACAAAACCGTTCGAGCTAGTGTAGTGTTAGTCATAAGTAGTGATTATAGTCAAAGTGTAAAGTGTAGAGAACACGTGAACATTGTGTCTTCGCCTTAATAGAAACAATAAGAAAAGTGTTAAGACACATTCTTAGTAATTAGTTACCTAGAAATTTAAGTTAGATTTAAATTACTTATTAGCCTGAGGCTAGATTGTAATTTTATTAAGAAATGTTCTTTTGACACTTCTTAAATAATAGAAAAAAAAAAAAAAAAAAATTTAGCAAAATATTCCTCGAGACTGCCACCTTGATGTTTCAAGGTCAGTAATTTTCTACGTAGAGTGATTTTGGATATCACACTTTTTCTATGAAATGTGCCTTTTAAAATATCTAGCATTTCTTCAGCTGTAGAACAATCTTTTACTAGGTTTAAATGTCTATCTGTTAGGCATTGTACTATCAAACTTCTTGCCTTTGCATCCAACGTTTTCTTTCCGTCTTCTACTTTTTCTGCCTCCGTTATTTCCTTTAGCCCTTTATCCTCCAACAATGATTGTACTCTGAAGAGCCAATTTCCAAAAGATTCTGCTTTTAACTGTGGATAATTTGCCGGCGTGGTTGTCATTTTGTAAACTGAAAACGCGCACGGTAACCGTCCCTACAAAAATTAAACTTCCCTAGCTAAATCCCTATCTAATTAGGCGTCAATGGCCCATAACCTATGAGAACTTGCCTATTAGTTAAGGAATAAAAGACTCTCTGCAATCTAGTTTATATTTTACTTTATCTAAAATCACATCGGCAGCCATTACAATTTCACAGGGGACGCAAGAAGGATGTTGGCATAGACAACTTGATATTGTACACCACAGATAATCAAGTAGTTTAACACAGTGTGAGTTAACTTGTGTATTCTGATATATTCTTGATGTGCTGCTTTATAATCACACATATCACATTTATGTCTTTTCTCGAGTATGTCTTGATTTGTGTCGCATTAAACTATGTTTAAGAGACGATTTAAAATCACACATATCACATTCATATGGTTTTTCGCCAGTATGTGTTCGGATGTGGGGTTTTAATTGTGCTTTTATTGCAGTTTTATAATCACACATATGACATTCAAATGGTTTCTCTAAAGTATTTACATTGCATTTACATTTATTTTACATTTGTGTTGTTTCAACCATGATTTTTGTGCTGTTCTAAAATCACACATATCACATTTATATGGTTTTTCTCAGGTATGTGTTAATTTGTGTCGTTTTAAATTTGCTTTATTTGCTGTTTTATACTCACACATATCACAATCATATGGTTTTTCTCTAATATGTGTTAATTTGTGTCGTTTTAAATATGTTTTATTTGCTGATTTATAATCGCACATATCACATTCATATGGCGTTTCTCCGGTATGTGTTGATTTGTGTTGCATTAAGTTAGCTTTTCTTGCTGATTTATAATCGCACATATCACATTCATATGGCGTTTCTCCGGTATGTATAAAATTGTTGTTTTAAAAGTGATTTACGTGCTGTTTTATACTCACACATATCACAATCATATGGTTTTTCTCTAATATGTGTTAATTTGTGTTGTTTTAAATATGTTTTATTTGCCGTTTTATACTCACAAATATCACAATCATAATATGGTTTTTCTCTAGTGTGTGTTAATTTGTGTTGCATTAAGTAAGCTTTTCTTGCTGATTTATAATCGCACATATCACATTCATTTAGATTTTCTCCAGTATGTGTTGATTTGTGTCGCATTAAGTTAGCTTTTCTTGCTGATTTATAATCGCACATATCACATTTATATAGATTTTCTCCAGTATGTGTTGATTTGTGTTCCTTTAAAGCCAATTTATAGTTTGATTTATAATCGCACATATCACATTCATATGGCGTTTCTCCGGTATGTATAAATTTATGGCGTTTTAAATGTGCTTTACTTGCTGTTTTATACTCACACATATCACAATCATATGGTTTTTCTGCAGTATGTGTTGATTTGTGTCGCATTAAGTTAGCTTTACTTGCTGATTTATAATCGCACATATCACATTCATATGGCGTTTCTCCGGTATGTGTTGATTTGTGTCGCATTAAGTTAGTTTTACTTGCTGATTTATAATCGCACATATCACATTCATATGGCGTTTCTCCGGTATGTATAAATTTGTGTTGTTTTAAATGTGATTTACATGCTGTTTTATACTCACATACATCACATTCATATTGCTTTTCTCCAGTACGGTTCAATATGTGTAGTATGAGTTTATTTTTGAATGCTGTTTTATAATCACACATATCACATTCATATGGTTTTTCTGCAGTATGTGTTAATTTGTGTTGCATTAAGTTATCTTTTCTTGCTGATTTATAATCGCACGTATCACATTTATATAGATTTTCTCCAGTATGTGTTGATTTGTGTTCCTTTAAAGCCAATTTATAGTTTGATTTATAATCGCACATATCACATTCATATGGAGTTTCTTCGGTATGTATAAATTTATGGCGTTTTAAATGTGCTTTACTTGCTGTTTTATACTCACACATATCACAATCATATGGTTTTTCTGCAGTATGTGTTAATTTGTGTCGCATTAAGTTAGCTTTACTTGCTGATTTATAATCGCACATATCACATTCATATGGCGTTTCTCCGGTATGTATAAAATTATGTTGTTTTAAAAGTGATTTACGTGCTGTTTTATACTCACACATATCACAATCATATGGTTTTTCTCTAATATGTGTTAATTTGTGTTGTTTTAAATATGTTTTATTTGCCGTTTTATACTCACAAATATCACAATCATAATATGGTTTTTCTCTAGTGTGTGTTAATTTGTGTTGCATTAAGTTAGCTTTTCTTGCTGATTTATAATCGCACATATCACATTCATTTAGATTTTCTCCAGTATGTGTTGATTTGTGTCGCATTAAGTTAGCTTTTCTTGCTGATTTATAATCGCACATATCACATTTATATAGATTTTCTCCAGTATGTGTTGATTTGTGTTCCTTTAAAGCCAATTTATAGTTTGATTTATAATCACACATATCACATTCATATGGAGTTTCTTCGGTATGTATAAATTTATGGCGTTTTAAATGTGCTTTACTTGCTGTTTTATACTCACACATATCACAATCATATGGTTTTTCTGCAGTATGTGTTGATTTGTGTCGCATTAAGTTAGCTTTACTTGCTGATTTATAATCGCACATATCACATTCATATGGCGTTCCTCCGGTATGTGTTGATTTGTGTTTTAAATGTGATTTACATGCTGTTTTATAGTCACATACATCACATTCATATGGCTTTTCTCCAGTACGGTTTAATATGTGTAGTATGAGTTTATTTTTGAATGCTGTTTTATAATCACACATATCACATTTAAATTTTAAGGGTTTCTCTCCAGTTTGTGTTTTTGTGCGTGCTGATAGTTTATTTTTCTTCAGTGATTTATTCATCATGCTTTTTAATAATCTTATTCTGAAACAGAAAATAGGTCTCTCTTAGCTGATATGAATTTTCTCTATTTGATGCGCATTACACTTCTGGTCGTAGAGGAGACAACTCACCACTTGTACTTAATAAAAAAAATTATTATCATATGTTTCTGAACACAATAGTGTTGTTTCTGTGTGTTTGATAATGGAAATAATTATCCAGTTTTCTTGTTATTAGTAATATCTGAAAAAAAAAAACATACTATTAACACTAGTATATATTTTATGTGAGGGCTTTACTATTACTATTTTATACATTCTGTTAGTGGTTTCAAGTTTGATTTGATAAAAAATTTAGTGTACGAGTAAGTGTCATCTATAACCCGGTCACAATATCTGTGCACCTGACTTCGTGCTAGCAACTCAATTTTGAGCCACTTCCCGATGTTCGATTGAGCTGAAATTTGGTATACTTATTAACATCTGTATTTTGTAACGATTGATCTGATAATAATCGGGGCAAATTAGACCAAAAAATAGGAGTAAGCTTACATTAATTCACACCCAGCTGAAAATTGGTAGGATTGTTCAGAATACCATCATAAATGAAACCTAAAAAGTCCTCATCGATCCGATACGTGCAAAAATTTTTACTCCAGGTAGAAGGTCACCAAAACGGGTATTTCGTGATTTTCTCAAAAACGGTACAAGCTACGAGGATACTGTTCAAGACAAGTATGTTCACTATAACATTTTCTACAGTATTGCTCTTAAACGCATGTTGATAGAACTTATGGTTTTCGAGATATGTCGATATTAATTTCAGACCAGACCAAAAAATTGACAATTTCTCTTAAGATGCCTCAGTCAGCAGTAGATCATATAACAAGTTTGTAAATGAGTTTTCCCGAAGTTTTAAACATTGTTGAATCCGACAATCTCAAGAAACACTTTGAAAAATGACTCCTTGTATCTCAAATCGGATAAATGATGATGATGGTTGACGGAAAATTGAACCCCTCGTATCTCGGAAACGGAAAGAGATAGAGGGGTACACCTGACTTTTAAAATTTAGATCAAGTATGGACCTTTCTAGGGAAATGATAAAAAAAGATAGCCGCCATACAAAAAAGTTTGACAGTCATACAAATAAACAAAAAAAAAGGAAATGCTCATAGCTGTGGAACCGCTGTAGATGGATGGAGTGTGCTCGAAGAAATATTATAGAGATTTATAACGACAATCGAGATTCAGCAACAAAAATCCAAGATGTCGGATTTCATATTTCCGTCAAATTTCAATGGATCTTCTAAATTTTAAAGTGATCCTAGGCAGGTGTAATTTTGGATCTGGAGGCTCTTAAGGTCCTTAAATCCATTCCTGAAATGATTTTTTTGGTTCGGCCATTTTTCAAAATGGCTGCCATACAAAAGAAAAGGAGTGAAGTTACAATACTTCGCACCCAGCTGAAAATCAGTAGGATTGTTCAAAACATCATCACAAATGAAATCTAAAAAGTCCTCATTGATCCGATACGTGCAAAAAAAAACACTAAGGGTAAAAGGTCACAAAAACTGGTTTTTCACAATTTTCAGAAAAACAGTAAATTTTATCATACAATTAGCCATACCAAATTTTAGATCAGATAATTATCTACAAAAAATGACATTTTTTTTTCCTAAGCCACCGTTTTTGAAATATAACGACTCAAAAAGTTGAAAGAGTTGTAATCGTCATAATAATTATGCACACGTTTCCACGTCACCTTAGAGGTAGTGAGCTTAACGCGTTTTAACGAATATTGCTTTTATTATATTCAACCTATGCCAATATCTTTTATTGATCAATACTTAGTTTCAAATTAAACAGACTCACAACAGAAACGTGGAATAGGCCTACAGGGAAATCACGTTAAGCACACTACCTCTAAGGTGACGTGGAAACGTGTGCATAATTATTATGACGATTACAACTCTTTCAACTTTTTGAGTCGTTATATTTCAAAAACGGTGGCTCTTAGGAAAAAAAATTGTCATTTTTTGTAGATAATTATCTGATCTAAAATTTGGTATGGCTAATTGTATGATAAAATTTACTGTTTTTCTGAAAATTGTGAAAAACCAGTTTTTGTGACCTTTTACCCTTAGTGTTTTTTTTTGCACGTATCGGATCAATGAGGACTTTTTAGATTTCATTTGTGATGATGTTTTGAACAATCCTACTGATTTTCAGCTGGGTGCGAAGTATTGTAACTTCACTCCTTTTCTTTTGTATGGCAGCCATTTTGAAAAATGGCCGAACCAAAAAAATCATTTCAGGAATGGATTTAAGGACCTTAAGAGCCTCCAGATCCAAAATTACACCTGCCTAGGATCACTTTAAAATTTAGAAGATCCATTGAAATTTGACGGAAATATGAAATCCGACATCTTGGATTTTTGTTGTTGAATCTCGATTGTCGTTATAAATCTCTATAATATTTCTTCGAGCACACTCCATCCATCTACAGCGGTTCCACAGCTATGAGCATTTCCTTTTTTTTTGTTTATTTGTATGACTGTCAAACTTTTTTGTATGGCGGCTATCTTTTTTTATCATTTCCCTAGAAAGGTCCATACTTGATCTAAATTTTAAAAGTCAGGTGTACCCCTCTATCTCTTTCCGTTTCCGAGATACGAGGGGTTCAATTTTCCGTCAACCATCATCATCATTTATCCGATTTGAGATACAAGGAGTCATTTTTCAAAGTGTTTCTTGAGATTGTCGGATTCAACAATGTTTAAAACTTCGGGAAAACTCATTTACAAACTTGTTATATGATCTACTGCTGACTGAGGCATCTTAAGAGAAATTGTCAATTTTTTGGTCTGGTCTGAAATTAATATCGACATATCTCGAAAACCATAAGTTCTATCAACATGCGTTTAAGAGCAATACTGTAGAAAATGTTATAGTGAACATACTTGTCTTGAACAGTATCCTCGTAGCTTGTACCGTTTTTGAGAAAATCACGAAATACCCGTTTTGGTGACCTTCTACCTGGAGTAAAAATTTTTGCACGTATCGGATCGATGAGGACTTTTTAGGTTTCATTTATGATGGTGTTCTGAACAATCCTACCAATTTTCAGCTGGGTGTGAATTAATGTAAGCTCGGATGTCTAAATTGCCCCGGTTATAATAATACAATCGAACATCGGGAAGTGGCTCAAAATTGAGTTGCTAGCACGAGGTCAGGTGCATAGATATTGTGACCGGGTTGTAGTTTCATACACGTCCTACTGCTACATAGCCGCTTGGTATTTCTCATCAACCAACATTTTAGACTGAAAATAGGGGAACATTGGTAACCCTATCTCGTCTTGGCTGCCAATGCTCTGATCAAGCTGACATTTGGTGTAGAACTCTATGATGTATGGAACGGACTTCTTACAGTGCCTCGGAACTGGTCTGATGATGACCATGAAGCCACTGACATCTGAGAAGTAGTAACTATGAAGCCTGTTGTTTATGTAATCAGTGAACTGTTTTAATAACAAAAAACAGGCTTCAGGACTAGTAATACCCATTTTCATGGCCTCGCCTAACTTATGAGCCGGCCCAGCGACCATAGTTTGACCTCTACGGATCACATTGGGTATAAGTTCAGATGTCAACAGCAGCAGGTCTCTAATAGCATTATTTGATTACTAGCCTGTGTGGGGTGATTTCACTTACTGTTATTTATTTATTTATTACAGAATAGATTTAGGTTTTTTAAGTCTTTTAAGTTTTAATTTTTGTGACTTTGTGTTATTGGTGCCGAGTTTGAAGGAGCATTTAAAATTTCTAAACTAATTAAACCGCGTAAAATTTCTAAAAATCCTAAAGCTAGTTTGAATTGAAGGTGCCACTTTAGGAAATTTAGAAACGTCAAAGTCAATTTTAAGAAACGAATGAACGAAATCGACTTAAACTACTCAATTTAGAAATTATAACTTGATTCGGTAGTTTGAAGGTACGTTTTTATGTCATTTTAAAATGTTTAGGTTTATTTTTAAACAAACTTAGGAAGCACCATTTTGAATCCTGCCTAAAAAAGTTAAATTTCAAAGTGAGTTTAAAACAAGTAATTGAGTGTTTTTACTTACAAAACAAATTCTTTGCAAAGTTAAGCACAACGAAAAATGTATGAAAACCTGTAATTGCCCAATAGTCTTTCCTGTTCAGTGCTATATGTGATAAAAGTACATTCTATTTTTCGAATAACATCGGTAAAAGAAAAGTTTATCTACCTCGGCCGTTCTGGTGTTTTTAGTGGGTTTCTATCGAAAACCTTACATCGTAGACCGCATCATTGCTTACCATCAGGCGAGATGGCGGTCAAACGCAAGCCTATTTATAATTGAATAAAAAAAATAATAAAAAACCTTAATAACTATATACTTGTCTGGATTTTTAACCTATATATAACTTACACACCCTAGGTAAGGATTTCGGAAAGCACTGGTACTGTTACGGACAAGAAGCCTAATGATAATTGATTGTCTTCATTTTTACTGCTCTCGGACCATGTACCATATTAGCGTAGGATAGAGCGAGATAGAAGAGTCTTCTCGCTCTCACTTTACTTTTGTATAAATATAGGAAGGTATTTAAGAAGGGTCGACGCCATTTTTAATTCATTCGTGCGCCGACCTCCGACCTGTGAACATCTGAACTTTCAAATAAATTGCTACATGTGAAGAGGGATTTTTAATTCTGAAACCTGAAACCTGAAGTCCCTTACAAGTTGGTCCTTCGAGCCGGATAAAGAACAGGAATAAGAACAGGAAAAGTCGGCGCAGTCTCAAGAAAGCTGTGAAAATCGAAGAGTGAACACGAGGAGCCCACTGAGCGCGTCTCTTTCCGTCTCTCTCGCTCGTGGGCCGAAGAAGAGTGCCGCACGCTCCGAACACGCGTGCAGTACTCCAGCAGCAGAAGATCGTCAGGAACAGCGGCCGCACGCCCCGAACGCGCGTGTGGTGCGATCAACGGACGGGCTTCCCTGAACTAGCCCGGACCGTGTTTCCTGTACGAGTGAACGTGCAGAAGATCGTCAGGAACAGCGGCCGCACGCCCCGAACGCGCGTGTGGTGCGATCAACGGACGGGCTTCCCTGAACTAGCCCGGACCGTGTTTCCTGTACGAGTGAACGTGAAGAAGATCATCGGAAACAGCGGCCGCACGCCCCGAACGCGCGTGTGGTGCGATCAACGGACGGGCTTCCCTGAACTTGCCCGGACCGTGTTTCCTGTACGAGTGAACGTGAAAACGAAGGCTGAGCGCTGTGCTCGAAGATCACCCAACGGTGCTACAACTCCGAGTCGTCGAGTTAGAAAAAAGAAGATCACCCAACGGTGCGACGGGCAGGCGAGATCCGGCTGAACGAGCGCCGGAGTTAGAAAAAAGAAGGTCACCCAACGGTGCGACGGGCAGGCGAGATCCGGCCGGCGAGCGCTGAAACACGGATAGCATTAAGTGTCGGTAACTAGATTAGGCAGGTAGGGACGTAGGACAGTGAAGTGTCGAAGATGCCGACGACGCGAAGCAAAGCCGCCGCCGATGAGGCGGACATGCGGGTATACGTTGACTACCCCGCGTCGCCGTCCACCGCCCCGCCACGTCCACATCCACCTGCATTCACGACCGCAGCCGCGTTCGCACACGATCCGCTCTCCACGCCGGGACTCGCGACTACGAGCTCCGCGATGCCACTCGCGCCCGCCACTACTAGCGAGAGACCGCCGGGCCGAGCGCCGTCCGTCCGGTCACAGCACTCTGCCACCAGCATCAGCGCGAGGATCCGCCGCGCGGAGATCGAAGCAGAGGAGAGACTGGTGCAAATTCAGAGGAAAGATTTGCAGATACAAGCCAGTTTGATTAAGAAGAAGCTAGCTGCCGACATCGACACGATCAGGGAAGAGTCGGACCGAGGTAGCGTGAGTGACGTGTACGAGAATAACCGCCGTGTCAGTGAGTGGGTAGAAAACGCGCAGACGGCACCGAACCAAGCCACCCAGAGACGCGCGTCGCCGCGCCGCGCGACATCGCCGCATCGCGAGTTATCGCCACGACGGGCGGCGTCGCCACGCCGAGCTACGTCACCGCGGCGTGCAGCGCCGCGTGAGCGTGGCATCGAGCAACTAGCTGACGCACTGGAAAAAATGTCACGAGGTAACCGCTACCGAAAACCGCCGGACCTGCCGACGTTTAGCGGAGCCCCAGGAGAATGGCTGCCGTTTAAGGCCGCAGTTAGAGAGGCCAGCGCCATCTACGGGATCCCGCCGACCGAAAACCTCGCCAGGTTACGCGCGTGCTTAAAAGGAGAAGCGCGTCAATGCGTCGTCGCGCTATAGGGTTTCCAACCGGGAAATCCCGGTTCCAAAAGAACCGGGATTTCCCGGTTCTTTTGGGGTCAAAAAAGAACCGGGTTTTTTAAATCTTTTCCCGGTTCTTTCGGGATTTTCGGTACCAGCTATTTCTTGTTTTCTGAAGGCGCAAAAGAGAATCTAACACGTAAATTACTGCGTTTTATTAACTAAAACTAACCGTTAAGTACTTTATTTACAGAAAATAACATAAATAGGCATAAAAATAATAGAATATCACAAATAAAAGCTAGTTTTAGTTAGTTAGCAACTTATCAGCTTTCAACTAATGTCTGTGAAGGTTTTATTAGTTGTGAAAGCTTAAAAAACGTATATCATTACATTATTATAATTTGAGTGGTAGCAGTCACACTTTCTAAAAAATCAATTAGATGACAGTAATGGATGGAAACTACACACTCCACACCAACCTGCCAAAGAGGAATGGGCGTCCGCAGACTCTATTGTCATTCTGTAGCTTGTCAAGTTGTCTATTGGGTTACGGCAATGCTCGCTAACAGAACTGTCAGAATTGAGACAGAGGGCATTAGGGTATTGAGCTACAAAAAGCTGCCCGCAAGAAGGAGCTACGTGGCGCAACACAAGTACGAGTAGAAGAGGTATATCAGTGATCCCAAGCCGTGCTCTGCTAGTTTAGGGAGCTCGGCTGGTTTGGGTAAGCTGACAGTTGGAAGGCAGTACACAAAACACCCCAAGCGGGATGCCGGTGCAGGTCATATCACCACTACTTGGAATCAGAGGAGCTATGTCACCATTGATTTGGGTTATGGTGGTAGATCAACTCGCAGAACTCGTTAACAAAGAAGGTGTATTCACTGTAGCGTACGCTAATGATGTAATTGGTTTTTTATGTTATTGAGTGATGAGACGAGCAAATCGCTTGCCTGATGTTAAACGTCACGTTTGCCCATAACAGGGCTGCAGAAAGAATGCAAAAAGAATTAGAATGCAAAACCCTACGCGTCACAGTACTGCGCTCGTCACCCTGAGATATAAGATGTTTAATCTCCTTTTGCCCTGAAATTTCACTGTAAACAATGTCCTTCCAACTGAACTTCCACTTATGAAGAAAACATCATTAGCGAAATAATTTTAGGTTTCTGCTACACCTGCACATACAGCAGGAGGCGATAGCTTCAGCCTTAAGGATCAAATCTACGAAATAGTGGAAAAGTATGGGTCCCATAACAAACCACTACAGAATAATCGACCGAGCATCGAGAATAAGTAATTTGTAAATATGTAACAAGTATGCATTGATCATAGAGAACAACATCTTGGATATTATATATCTGGGTATATCATCCAGGTAGAATATATACACAGGCGAAGAATGAGGAGGATATAGGCTGCGGCTATTACTCGCTGAAGCTCAGACTCCAAGAGTCCGCTGAGAGTCACACATCACTTCAGACACTCAGACAAGTATAAAACGAATAACTACTGCGTGTAAGATTCACTTTTGCGCCATTGAAAAACAAAAAATAGCAAATATACCAAAAAATCCGAAAGAACCGGGAATCCCGGGATTTCCCGGTTCTTCGGAACAAAAGTACCGAAATCCCGGTTCTTAGAAACAGTACCGGTTCTGGAAACCCTATCGCGCTACTATACACCGCAACGGAGCCGTCAGTGATAATGTCAACGCTCGAACAGCGTTATGGACGACCAGAGATCATCATCGACCAAGCATTCGACGAACTGAGAAGACTGCCGCGTATAGGAACAACGGCGGCCGAACTCAACAACTTTGCGATCAAGTTACAAAACATAGTGACAGTGATAGCGTGCCTCGACGAAAAGGGCTACCTCCAGAACCCGATGCTAGTGAGGAGCATCACTGAGAAAATGAGCGAACACCTGAGAGCGCGATGGTGCGATTACGCTGAGGAGCACGCGTCGAGGGGAAAGGCTGAGATAGAAACGCTGTCGCATTTCTTCATGAGGGAGGCCGACCGAGCAGTTCGACACTGCTACACCGCCACCACGCCGTCCGCCCCGTCGAGACCAACGGGCGCTCCTGCGCAGCGATACCGACCGGCACGAGCGAGCGTCTACGCCACAAACGACACGCCAGGAAAGGGTACGTGTTATTGCTGCGGAGGGGAGCACGTCACGACGCAGTGCGGAAAACTCAAGGAAATGTCCACGGAGGACCGGTGGCGCTGGGTGAAGGAAGCAAAGATTTGCTTTTTATGTGTGAACAACAAGCATCGGAAATTCTCGTGTAAAGCCAAGAAATGCGGAGTGAACGAGTGCAGAATGTCGCATCACGCGCTGCTACACTTACCGAGAAAACGAGGGGAGGAGAACCCTCCCCCGAGTGAGGACTCGGCCATCACGGCCTCCACGCATGTACGAGCGGATCGGGGTGTCCTGCTGAAAATATGCCCGATCGTCATAAAAGGGCCCGCGGGTGAGGTGGAAACTTTTGGACTAATGGATGAAGGATCGACCATCAGCCTGATCGACCAGGAGTTAGCGGACCAAATAGGAGCCCGGGGACCCGCACGACCGCTCAATATACATGGGGTGACGTCGAGCCAAAGAGAAGCGAGCAGCAGAGCGGTGGACATCGAGATTAAGGGAAAACGACAGAGAGACTACCACGCTATCCGAGCACGCACGGTGCAACATTTGAAGCTAGGAAGTCAGTCGGTACCACGGGAGCTGCTCGACCAACCTCACCTGCAGAGCCTGCTCGCTGAAGATGTATGTTACTCCAACGCCACGCCGCGCGTCCTGATCGGCGCAGACAACTGGCACTTAATAGTGTCACGGGAGTTGCTCACCGGAAGGAAAACGCAGCCGGTAGCATCCCGCACCGAGATTGGGTGGGTGCTGCACGGATGCACGCCACGGAGCACTCTCGTGGCACGCGAAGAACGTGCACTACACATCAGGACGGCGCAGGAACGAGACGGCGAGCTGCATCAGCTAGTGAAAACTCATTTTGAGTTAGACTCTATCGGAATCTCCAACAAGCCCAAGCCGGTCGCTGCCAATGAACGAGCGGTTAAAATATTTAACCAAACGGCGACAAGGACAGAAGGACGCTACGAGGTGGGCTTACCATGGAGAACCGACGATGTACGCCTACCACCGAGCTACGACATGTCGATCCGGCGTTTGAAGGCGATCGAAAGAAAAATGGATAAATCACCCGAGTTCAAAGAGTCGTATACAAAGGAAATAAATAAGTTAATTGAGAAAGGATACGCAGTTAAGTGTAACACGGACCACAGAGAAGATACCAAGATGTGGTACCTACCGCATTTTGCGGTCACCAACCCAAACAAGCCGGGGAAGATCCGTCTAGTTTTTGACTCAGCGGCACAAGCAAACGGAGTGTGCATGAACGATGAGCTACTGGACGGCCCGGACTTACTGAGCAACTTGAACGGCATACTTTATCGCTTCCGAGAGCGACCGGTTGCGATAACAGCCGACATCCGTGAAATGTTCCTGAGAATAAAGATAAGAAAAGAAGACCGAGCCGTGCAGCATTTCTTATGGCGCGACGCAGAGCGAGTGCGACCACCCGACGTGTACGAGATGACGTCGATGATCTTCGGCGCCAGAAGTTCACCGTTCCTGGCGCACAGCGTGCGCAACAGAAATGCGGAAGAGCACCGGCACACTCACCCGCTAGCCTATGCCCCGATAACCACCAGCCACTATATGGACGACTGGGTGCAGAGCTTCGACGACGAGGACACTGCGGCTAGGACGATGCAAGAGGTCACCGAGGTACATAAAAAAGCAGGATTCGAGCTCGCAGGATGGAGTTCAAACCGGCCTCAACTACTGAGGGGAGTGGATGCCGCCAACCGCGCTACTACTCCTAAGGAACTCGGTGCGAGCGGGAACGAGTACGGAAAAACTTTGGGACTGAAATGGATCGCTGTCACGGATGAGCTGGCGTTTAATACGGATATGCCGAGAATACCGAGAGAAGTGAAGTCAGGCGTACGCACGCCTACGAAAAGGGAAGCGCTGGGAGCCGTTATGTCCGTCTTTGATCCCTCAGGCCAGATATCACCCTACGTCATCTCGGCCAAAGTAATACTGCAGAGCTTGTGGCGTCACGCAATGTCATGGGACGACCCGCTACCGCCAGAGGAGGCGGCAAGCTTTGCTGAGTGGATCCGCGACTTGGATTATATCGAAAAACTACGACTTCCGCGCTGCTATAGCCCGAAGCCTACTGAAGAACGGCAGCTACATGTATTCTGCGACGCCAGCGAGCAGGCTTACGCGACGGCGGCATATTGGAGATATTCGCACAACGACGGAAGCGTTCACCTCACTCTAATCGCAGGAAAAGCGAAAGTGGCGCCAATGAAACCGCAGAGTATACCGCGCATGGAACTACAAGCCAACTTGATCGGCGCGAGGCTAGCGGCGGAAATAAAGCGAGAACACCAATATACAGGGCGCGTCGTGTACTGGAGCGACTCGAAAACGGCGCTTCATTGGATACGAAACGACTCAACGCGCTACACGCCGTACGTCGCGCACCGCCTCGGCGAGATCGCAGAGCTAACAGCGGTCAACGAGTGGAGATGGACGCCAACCGCATACAACGTCGCCGACGACGCGACGCGCGCAGGCAACACCCAGCTGAAAAGCACGGATCGCTGGTTCGTAGGCCCGTCCTTCCTGAGAGCTCCGGAGAACCAATGGCCGAAAGAGGAAACGGAAAGCATAGAGGAGGTCGAGGTGCTCGCTGTCAGAACCACGGAAAAGGTGCCGCTCATCGACTTCACGCGATTCTCTTCCTACGGGCGCCTGTTACGAACGACGGCAAAGGTTCTACAATTTACCGATAAATGTAGAAAGCTCCAAGGCAGGACCGATGCAGAATACATAAAAAGAAGCGAACAAGTGCTAGCTACGGCGCTCACTGAGATCGAATATACGATAAATTCACGGCCATTAACTCATGTATCAGTATGCGCAACGGACCCGGAGGCACTTATAAATAAAAAATAAAAATAAGCCTTTATTGCTGTATAATGTTTTACAATTCCTTATTATTATTAGATTTTGAAACTAACTATTACATTAACTATAACATTACATTAAATTAACCTTAATTAATCGGCAATCGGTTTATCTCTATACTTATACAGCTTGTCCTTCGACAAAGGCCTCCTCTAAAGACTTCCATTTTCCTCTGTCCTTCGCAACTTGGCTCCATGCTGGGCCCGCTACTTTTTTAATATCGTCCTCCCATCTTTTATTTTGTCTACCTCGATTTCTTCTGCTTTCTCTGGGGTACCATTCACTTATAAGTTTAGTCCATTTTTCCTTTTTATCTCTTATCATGTGCCCCGACCACCTCCATTTTAGTTGTTTATAAACTTTATTGACATTCTTAAATTTTACCTTAGCTTTTATTTTATCCAACCTCACTTTGTCCCTTCTTTTAACTCCAATTACGCTTCGTTCTATGCTGTTTTGGCAGACACTTATTTTATTAGATAATTGCTCAGTAAGTGCCCAAGTTTGGCATCCATATGTTAAGCAGGGTAAAATGCATGTATTGTATACTTTCCTTTTTTCCTTAATATGCATTCCATCATTCTTCATAATTTCACTGAGAGACCAAAATCTTTTCCATGTATTATTTATTCTTCTATTTATTTCTTTTTTCATTGAGTCTTCTGTAGATACTAACTGTCCTAAATATATATATTCACTTACATATTCTATTATTTCGTTGTTGATTCTAATTTTTTCTGTTTGCGAGGAGTTTGTCATGACTTTAGTTTTTGATGTGTTCATGGACAGACCTGCTTTTGCACTTTCATCTGCTAGTTGTTGAAGCATGTTTTGTAATAACTTTGGACATTCTGAGAATATGATTAGGTCATCTGCGAATCGCAGGTGGTTCAGTTTCTCTCCGTTTATATTAAGTCCATATTCTGACCAATCCATGTTCCTAAATATCATTTCCAGGACAGCTGAGAACAATTTTGGTGATATCGGATCCCCTTGGCGTACGCCCCGTTCAATAGGAAATTCTTCGCCGGTCTTTTCAAGTTTTATTTGTGCCGTGCTTTTCGAGTATATGTTTTCCAATAGCCTAATATATTTTGCTTCAATTCCCTGGCTCTCTAGCGCCTGCCATATATATTGGTGGTCTAAAGAATCAAAGGCTTTATTGAAGTCGACAAATCCTAGGTAGTATGTTTTCTTATATTCATTACATTTCTGTAGAACTTGTCTGAGTACATGTATGTGGTCTATTGTTGAGAAATTACTGCGGAATCCAGCTTGCTCTTTTGGTTGGTTCTCGTCAAGTATGTTGGCAATGCGGAATAAAATAATCTTTGAAAATATTTTATAGATGTTAGACATTAAGCTTATGGGCCTGTAATTACCGATATCTCCTTTATCCCCTTTCTTGTGTAGCAGAATTATTGTTGATTTGGTCCAATCAGTTGGAATTATTTCCGTGCAGATAATTTCATTAAAAATTTCTGTTAGCTTTGAAGCAATTACTGGTAGTGTCGCTTTCAATAATTCATTCGTTATTTGATCCGATCCAGGTGCTTTGTCCGCTTTCTGTGAATTTATCGCTCTAATAGTTTCTTCTGTTAGTATTGTTGGTACTGGTTCTTGATTTGTTATTGTCACACTTTGATTTATGGTCTCTCCTTGCCTTTGTTTTTGATACAGGCGTCTGTAGTACTCTGTAGCGGTTTTTAGTATTTCTGGTCTTTTACTGGTCCGCAGGCCATCTTTATTCTTTACATTAGGCATCCATAGTGTTTTTTCGTTTAGTTCTTTAAGAGCTTTTCTTATTCCTCCGGTCTTTTTGATATGTCTTTCTAATGTCTGAAATCTTTTCTGCTTCCTTTCTTTCCTTAGTTGTTCGCTAATTTTTTTACTTATTTTAGTTATTTCCTGACGAATGTCTTTGTTTTTCTTCATTTCTAAGAGTTTTTTCCTTTCTTGCAATAAATGTTTTGTCTCCGGAGATATTTCTGTTTTATTATTATTATTTATTTTTGTTGTTTCTGTTTTCAATGCTTTTATAATATTCTGGTACTTTTCTTGTAAGGTCATCTTGTATTTATTCCCGACCTCTTTATTTAAAGCTTTAGATAGGTTGTTTAAAAGTGTATCATTATTATAAATGCATGTGACAGGTGAAAGTTTGTCATGAAATTTTCTACTTTTCTTTGGAGACATTCCTGTTATTGTTGCTCTTACCATTCTATGATCCGAATTAAAGTTTAAGTTGTATATGATAGAGACATTCTTGAATGCTCTTCGGTTGTTAGTTAATACAAAGTCTATTTCGTTCATGAACATTCCGCTGGGTGATTTCCAGGTCCATTTTTTGTTTTGTTTTTTGGCATAGAAACTATTTAAAATACTCAGTTTGTTTTCAAGTGCGAAGTGGACCAGTCTGGCTCCGTTTTTATTTCTTTTTCCAAATCCATGTTTTCCTATTGTAAATTCTTCACCATTTTTCCTTTCTCCTATCTGTCCATTAAAGTCACCCATCACTATAACATTTTTGTATCCGCTTTCGATAGTTGTTTGTAAATCTTTATAGAAGTTCTCGATCTTAATGATATCTTCCTTCTTATTCGATTCCGTTGGTGAATAAGCTTGAATAATAGTCCACATTTCGTCTTTTGCTCTATTTAGAGGAAGTTTTATGTTGAGAACTGCTATTCTTTCAGAAATTCCTTTTATTTCTTCTATTTCATTAGTGAGCGTTTTTCTAACTAAGAATCCAACTCCATATAAGCCTGGAGTTTCACCTTTATAATGTAGTATGTAGTCACCATAGTCTTCTATACTTTCTCCAAGTCTGCGTACTTCGCACATTCCAATGATGTCCCATTTTATATCTTTGATAGAGAGTTCTAGTTCTCGAAGTTTTTCTGGGGTTCTTAGTGATCTTGGGTTAAAAGTGATTATGTTGATATCAATGGTATTTATGTTTTTGTGCTTGTTATTTTCTTTTTTCTTTAGAGGGTCTTGGTCGTTTTCTCCCACGAGGACCAGTCGGCTTGGGAGAGTGTAGTTTAATTCATTTTTCCGTTGTTCTATAGTTGGTTGTGTTTGTTTTTTCCGTTTGCCGATTTCTGATTGCTATTTCTTGTTTCCTGATAAGTTCACGCTTGATAGAGAGTTTGATCTCGACCTCATTACATCAAATGCATTTGCCCTGTTTACCGTGGACATCAGATTGTGATGTTTTTTGGGTTTGTCAGTTCCTGGAGATGCTGACCTGTCTCTCTTCCTTTTTTCTATGTTTCCAGTTTGTTCTTTCACAATTAATTTATCGTATTTTAAGTACGCAATCTTCCCTTTATTCCTTTCTTCTCTTAATTCCATTTGTAAAGATTTTCTTTTCTCTAAAACCTCCTTCGAGTAGTCTTCGGAAATATACAAGTTCTTACATTTCTTTTTGTTTTTCAGAATCTCATTTTTCTTCCAGTTATTGACTAAAGAAATCAAGAGAGGTCTTGGTTTGCCCCCTTCTCTATTATAGGTTCCAATGCGGAAAATTTTGTTTACTTCGCGGTCTTCCAAAATTAAATCACAATCCACTTGAAATTTTCTTTGTATTTGTTGCAGCAATTCTCGAGTTGTACTATTTCGTTCTTCTAGTCCGAAAATTACTATATTGTTTTCTTTTCTCTCTCTTTTTAAATATTGAATTTCGTTTTCTAAATTGTTCACTTTTGATTTCAATTTATTATTTTCTGCTACTATAGGTTCTAATTTCTCATCTATTTTCTTCAAAATTGAGTTTGTTATTGTCTCTGTCAATTCTGCGTTTTGGTTTTTCATTTCTAGTTTCATTTTGTCAAATAAAAGTTGAAACTGTGCTTCCATCTTTATTTTTGATCTAATTAACGTAGAATGGAACGTATTGTTGGTGTTTAATTAATTTTTTTATCTCTGGCAGCACTGTTGACGTTGACAGTTGGACTATGTAACAGTTACGTGACGTTGACGTTCAATCTTAACAACTGTCACAAATAAGCACAGAAATTTCTAACCTCAATTTATTTGTGCCTGTAATCCATAAAATCTCGATTAATCCGTTGTGAACTGTGAGAATGTTTATTGACCACACATCTTATCACTTTTCTTCTTGTTTTGAAACAGATTTTTAACCTCGTAGAGGCTTAAAAATAATTTATAAATGTGATTTGTTGTGCACTGACTGATCGTTGATGTTTACACTTTGAATGCCGGAAGCGGAAAAAAAAAAAAAAAAAAAAAAAAAAAAAAAAAAAACTTTGAGTAAGTACCTCCGAACAAATGGTTCGGAGGCACTTACTCCGAACCATTTGTTGCTGGGCACCGCGCACGGCCTACCTATCGTCGGAGCATGCGACCTGGCGGACAGGAGAGCGTGGCGAGCGGCACAAGGCCTAGCCAATGCGTTTTGGGAGCGGTGGATGAAGGAATATCTACCTACTTTAACGCCTAGAGGAGACATAAGACGACCTGCGCGGAACGTTAAGAACGGCGATGTAGTCATTATCGCGGACGGACTGCTACCGCGCGGTGTATGGCCGAGAGGCGAAGTAGAAAGGACACATGAAGGACCGGACGGCGTGGTACGAAGCGCAGATGTGCGGACGCGGGGTGGAATCTTCCGGCGACCTGTGAGGAGGCTTATTGTCCTCCCTTTGGATGATGGCTGCGAAGAACTACGCCGAGGGGAGGCTGTTACGGACAAGAAGCCTAATGATAATTGATTGTCTTCATTTTTACTGCTCTCGGACCATGTACCATATTAGCGTAGGATAGAGCGAGATAGAAGAGTCTTCTCGCTCTCACTTTACTTTTGTATAAATATAGGAAGGTATTTAAGAAGGGTCGACGCCATTTTTAATTCATTCGTGCGCCGACCTCCGACCTGTGAACATCTGAACTTTCAAATAAATTGCTACATGTGAAGAGGGATTTTTAATTCTGAAACCTGAAACCTGAAGTCCCTTACAGGTACCTTAGAACCAGCGATTAAAATTGCTACAGGGAAACAGAATAATACACAACAAACTACAGTTTATAAATATTTCTTGCTTATGTAATTTACTGTGAATTTTATTAAAATAAATGTGTATTTAAAATGTGTACAAAAAATAACAACTTTTTAAATCTTAGTTTTAATCTTCTTCTCATATTAGTCGTTCACTTTTGGTAGACTGGTCAAGGTCATGGTTGTAATGTTACTAGGAGGCTCCTCACTGTCGTCGATACTCCATCTTGGAATGCTTCTCCATTCCTGGCGGTTGATTGCATCGCGAGCACACTGAAGCACGGTGGCCTGTGTGGCATTTTTTATGAGATTGGTCCATCGAGTTGGTGATCAGACCGGGACTGTGCTTGCCTGTAACGGTCCTGCACTACGAGCCTCTCCATCGAATTCTCGTACCTGGAGATATGTCCAAAGCACTGCAGTATTCGCACTTGCACAATCGACGAAAGTCTATCTTGTATGTGAAGTTCCTTAAGAATAGAATTGTTTCAATAGTTTGTTCAACGTTGTTGCGCTTTCTTTCGCCATAACTTGTTAGATTTTACACCATCATTGAACTGGATTTCGTTTTCTTATTATTTTCATTGCACTGAAAATAAAAATAACATTTAGCTATAGCAGGTACGATAAAATTGAAAACATTCAGTATAAGCAGTGAAAGATAATCACATCACATCTTACGAGTATAGGCACAGATCACAACATTGATGTGAAAGTCACCCAGGGTAGAAGGTTCGTTTAATATTATTTTCTGATATAGCAAGTAAATCCAAGGGATACGTATAGTCTTGAATATTTTCTGGACTTCGAGGAGCTAAGTCTTCTTTAATGGGATTAGCTTACCTTTATTTGAATGCGTAGTTATATTACAAGTTCTTTACTCCATCAGCTTGCTTGCTTTGATAGTAGGTATCTTTAAATTACTTTACACGGACAACAACGATGCTATTACACGATGCGGTTAATAAATAATAAAGCTATTCTTAAATTATCTTCTAATTTGTATACAGTAATGCGAAACAAATAAAATTTAATTTAAAAAACAATGAAACCAATCGTACTGCTAGTACGATTAACCTCTTGACTCGGAACGATAAAGCGAGTGCCAGGCTGCCAGGTTTCAAAATTCAAAAACCACCATTTTTAGAGAGTAATTCCATTTGATAAATTTTTGTCGTGAACCAATAAACAATAAATATTTATCAACCTTTTCTACTACAGAAAAGAATGCCTTCACTAGACAAGATTTATTATGAATCCAACAACTTCTTGTACATAGTGATATTTTACAAAAATTGAACCATGTGCAAGCCGAGAACACATTTTTACATGATAATTAACATATTACGTAAACATAGTTAATTCAAGAACACACGAATACTTCTAGTAAAATATTAATGTATGAAGAAAGATAATTACAAGAAATAAAATTAAATAGCAAAATCGGTTAAGAGCTAGCAATATTCGCTATTTCATTCAGCAAAATTCTTGATTATCTGTGGATGAAATCCAACGATAATCAAGAAATTTTGAACAAAACTAGAACGGAAATCGGTCTTTCGCGGTATTTTTTTACAACTTTATTTATCTGTGAATTAAACTTAGCTGAACTAAAACGATTTAAATTCCGTTCAATTTAATAGTTAGGTGGTGCCTTCGAACTCGCAACTTTTACACCTGTCATTTAAATTTAAGTATTTTAGCAGATTTGCGATTTTTACGTGGCGCCCTTCAAACTCGACACCATTGTATTTGTAAAATTGTCATGACTGAATAAATTCACTGTAGTGAATTATAAAGCTTGTTTTTAAGAATTTAATTTTAATTTAGGCCCAGCTTTTTCTTTTTATTAGTTGCTCATACAGATAAGTACCTACATTGAGCTCATTTTAGCATAATGTCTCCATTCTTTATAACCCGCTATAAACATGACCCTTAGGGCCTATGCACACCGCGTTTTTTAAACGCGCCGTCGCTTGTTATTGACGCATTGTTGAATTCATAATAAATCTTGTCTAGTGAAGCCATTCTTTTCTGTAGTAGAAAAAGTTGATAAATATTTATTGTTTATTGGTTCACGACAAAAATTTATCAAATGGAATTACTCTCTAAAAATGGTGGTTTTTGAATTTTGAAACCTGGCAGCCTGGCACTCGCTTTATCGTTCCGAGTCAAGAGGTTAATCGTACTAGCAGTACGATTGGTTTCATTGTTTTTTAAATTAAATTTTATTTGTTTCGCATTACTGTATACAAATTAGAAGATAATTTAAGAATAGCTTTATTATTTATTAACCGCATCGTGTAATAGCATCGTTGTTGTCCGTGTAAAGTAATTTAAAGATACCTACTATCAAAGCAAGCAAGCTGATGGAGTAAAGAACTTGTAATATAACTACGCATTCAAATAAAGGTAAGCTAATCCCATTAAAGAAGACTTAGCTCCTCGAAGTCCAGAAAATATTCAAGACTATACGTATCCCTTGGATTTACTTGCTATATCAGAAAATAATATTAAACGAACCTTCTACCCTGGGTGACTTTCACATCAATGTTGTGATCTGTGCCTATACTCGTAAGATGTGATGTGATTATCTTTCACTGCTTATACTGAATGTTTTCAATTTTATCGTACCTGCTATAGCTAAATGTTATTTTTATTTTCAGTGCAATGAAAATAATAAGAAAACGAAATCCAGTTCAATGATGGTGTAAAATCTAACAAGTTATGGCGAAAGAAAGCGCAACAACATCGCATATATTGATGTTTTATGTACAGAAAAGTTTATTTCGTTCTAAATATTAAAACAAACTATTGAAACAATTCTATTCTCAAGGAACTTCACATACAAGATAGACTTTCGTCGATTGTGCAAGTGCGAATACTGCGGTGCTTTGGGCATATCTCCAGGTACGAGAATTCGATGGAGAGGCTCTTAGTGCAGGACCGTTAAAGGCAAGCACAGTCCCGGTCTGATCACCAACTCGATGGACCAATCTCATAAAAAATGCCACACAGGCCACCGTGCTTCAGTGTGCTCGCGATGCAATCAACCGCCAGGAATGGAGAAGCATTCCAAGATGGAGTATCGACGACAGTGAGGAGCCTCCTAGTAACATTACAACCATGACCTTGACCAGTCTACCAAAAGTGAACGACTAATATGTGAAGAAGATTAAAACTAAGATTTAAAAAGTTGTTATTTTTTGTACACATTTTAAATACACATTTATTTTAATAAAATTCACAGTAAATTACATTAGCAAGAAATATTTATAAACTGTAGTTTGTTGTGTATTAATTCTGTTTCCCTGTAGCAATTTTAATCGCTGGGTCTAAGGTACTAGTGCTTTCCGAAATCCTTACCTAGGGTGTGTAAGTTAAAGATATAGGTTAAAAATCCAGACAAGTTTATAGTTATTAAGGTTTTTTATTATTTTTTTTTATTCAGTTATAAATAGGATTGCGTTTGACCGCCATCTCGCCTGATGGTAAGCAATGATGCGGTCTACGATGTAAGGTTTTCAATAGAAACCCACTAAAAACACCAAAACGGCCGAGGTAGATACACTTTTCTTTTACCGATGTTATTCGAAAAATAGAATGTACTTTTATCACATATAGCACTGAACTGGAAAGACTATTGGGCAATTACAGGTTTTCATACATTTTTCGTTGTGCTTAACTTTGCAAAGAATTTGTTTTGTAAGTAAAAACACTCAATTACTTGTTTTAAACTCACTATGAAATTTAACCTTTTTAGGCAGGATTCAAAATGGTGCTTCCTAAGTTTGTTTAAAAATAAACCTAAACATTTTAAAATGACATAAAAACGTACCTTCAAACTACCGAATCAAGTTATAATTTCTAAATTGAGTAGTTTAAGTCGATTTCGTTCATTCGTTTCTTAAAATTGACTTTGACGTTTCTAAATTTCCTAAAGTGGCACCTTCAATTCAAACTAGCTTTAGGATTTTTAGAAATTTTACGCGGTTTAACTAGTTTAGAAATTTTAAATGCGCCTTCAAACTCGGCACTAGGGTTTCTCATTTCACGACCTTTTTTATTTCCCGGAGCACGAGAATTCTCGACCACAACTTCCCGGGAATTCCCGGGTTGTCGAGAAATATGTTTTTTTTTTTTTAAATATGTGTGATTTAACAATAAAACTACGCTTTTTATGCAATATTTAACAACATTTATCAACCAACAACGTTTATTTGTAGTTTCATGTGACTTTAACTTAACTATAAAATCTTTAATTAAGCGAAATAAACTCTAGCGAGATCTTTTTATCATTATTTCTACAAACAATTTTAGAACTAAATAGTCTTTTTCTTTGGAAAAAACAAATAAAATATCTTCTAAAAACAATGTCATCATGTCACCACAATCAAACTTAGTACCTTACATACTAAATAATTTACTTTAGTCTCTGTCTGTACTACAATGTTTATGTAACATAAAACGACAGCTTTTCATTTAGGTATAAAAAATAACAAACAGACTAGCTTAATAATTACGAGTAACAGTAAGGTACAGGTACCTTAGTTTAGTCTATATAATATTATGAGAACGAACCTTTGTATCAACTTTTTAATATTTGTTTTAAATGGACAGTCTTTTCGTTACGTAAGTAAACATAAGAACCTAATAAATAATTAATTAATTTTTTATT
Source organism: Alcis repandata (assembly GCA_949125135.1). Taxonomy (NCBI): domain Eukaryota; kingdom Metazoa; phylum Arthropoda; class Insecta; order Lepidoptera; family Geometridae; genus Alcis; species Alcis repandata. The sequence goes on along the minus strand of OX421244.1, from coordinate 8,042,558 downwards.
AGTTTAGTTTAGTTTTATTGGTTTAGTTTTTTGATTTAATTATAAATTCATTAATAATCTTGGACTAATTACAATCACAATTTAAAGAGGAAACTACTTCAAAAGCCAGCTCACTATAATAATAATAATACGAGGGCATTTATAGCATCATGGTGTCAATCGGCTTCGTATTTTCGTCACAAAGTTTCCAGACAACGAGAAAACCAGTTCATTTTCTGTCGACGTAGGCTTTACTGACATAACAGCTTTATACAAGTTTTCCAGATTTGGTGTTCTTTTGTCAGTTGATTCATATAACTGAAACTCTTTTTTAATCAAGCTTACTGTATGAACAATACGGGGAGGGGGCGGGGCACTGTCGGTCACTCACACACCGCGTGGCAGAGCCGCGCGCGAGCGCAAGCGCGTTATAAAGTTTTTTATATTTTTGACTGAATTTCTCGATTTCTCGATTTCTCGACCACTTTTTTCTCGTCTCGAGTAAGGCAAAATTTCCCGGGAATTCTCGGTTCGAGAACTCTCGAAGAGAAACTCTACTCGGCACCAATAACACAAAGTCACAAAAATTAAAACTTAAAAGACTTAAAAAACCTAAATCAAATTTATTCTGTAATAAATAAATAAATAACAATAAGTGAAATCACCCCACACAGGCTAGTAATCAAATAATGCTATTAGAGACCTGCTGCTGTTGACATCTGAACTTATACCCAATGTGATCCGTAGAGGTCAAACTATGGTCGCTGGGCCGGCTCATAAGTTAGGCGAGGCCATGAAAATGGGTATTACTAGTCCTGAAGCCTGTTTTTTGTTATTAAAACAGTTCACTGATTACATAAACAACAGGCTTCATAGTTACTACTTCTCAGATGTCAGTGGCTTCATGGTCATCATCAGACCAGTTCCGAGGCACTGTAAGAAGTCCGTTCCATACATCATAGAGTTCTACACCAAATGTCAGCTTGATCAGAGCATTGGCAGCCAAGACGAGGTAGGGTTACCAATGTTCCCCTATTTTCAGTCTAAAATGTTGGTTGATGAGAAATACCAAGCGGCTATGTTATTTACAGTAAGATGTGTATGAAACTACAACCCGGTCACAATAGGTGTAACCCGCGATGTTTTCCACTCCGTCGGGTACACTGAGGTTTTCAAACTCAAATTAAAAATGTGGAGCAAAGGTTTTTCAAAAGTATCAATACAATCTTTTATAATGAACGGTGGCACACCATCAGGACCGGTAGCAGAGTGAGTCTTGAGACGTTTAACCGCATAGTATATATCATCTGAACTTACATTATCAATAGTTATTTTGATAATTTAATGTAATAATGTATGCTAACAACTGGGTATATGAATAAGTAGCAAACTAGATCAAATCAAGATGGCAACTAAGCTCCTTTGATTACTTATGACATGATTATTTACATGGGACCGGGAAAACATGCCCCTGAAACCTTTTTGTAGTATCGGTGCATTTGTTTTGGGATTGGGGGCAAAAATAATGACTAAATCAATCACAAGCAGCATTCTTTATACTTAACACTGACTGCGGGAAACACATACCTTGTGTTTTCCTTTGTGCGTCGCGAGTGCGGCTACACACACCAGGCGCGTAAAACACAACGCGTTTGACTATTAGCCGCACCTAAGGCAAGCGCATGTGATTTTTAGCCGCAGTCAAAGTGTTAAGGGTGAGAGCAAAAGTGGCGTAGTAAAGTAGGTAGTAACTATTTTTGTTCACAATTTGGTTAGCTCAAAAACTGCTAAGTTTGCCCTCGTGAATTATTATTTATTTATTGTTATTTTGCGTTTGTTTTAGGTAGTGACGTTATAGCATTATTGGCGAAATTTTCAATTCGATTTTCAAACTGAATGATTTGCACATGCCTCCAACGCTATCGAACCCAAAACAAACGCATCGCACGAGCTCAATTTTTACAAAATTAAATCATCTGTCATCGACAGTCAGTCCCGGTTCGTACTGCTTTGGTGAAATAGGTAGAAATTGTGAGAGTACTTACACGACTGCAGAAGCTTTGTGTGTAGGGAGTAAATTAGGAAACGAACGAGCGAGCGTCGAGCGGTGCCACAGGAGAATTTGAGCGGAGCGACGCTATACTGTGTACTTGAGTAGCATGAGTGCAGTGTAGCGTACCTACGTCAGACATAGCAAAAATACGGCATTGTTTTGGTTGTTTGTGTTTTAGTTTTACTTTACTTTACTCAAAGATCGATTCTGATCACAGATTATGAGATTACTAGTAAGTAGCTACAGTGTTGCCAACTCTCAAAAATATTTTTCCCTAAAGTCTGTGTCAAAAACCCCTAAAATCGCCTAAATTATTGAATTGTCCCCCCTAAAAGATATTTAAATATAAATTCTTAATCATTAAAAAATATATGTAATATGTTTTAAAATTATTTTTATTATAAATTATTTAAAATACAAACCAAAATCGTAAGAATATTCTATTTTTTTGGCGGTATCCTATCTGACTTATGCTAATGTCAAACATACGTTCAAGTTTAAAAATACTTTAGTCATACAACAATAACCGCCACATGCACAGACAATAAAATGACCGCCAGTGACGCTAGTATTGCCGCCAGTCACCACAGAGTGGTTGTAGAATTACGTACTAGATGTAAGTAAATAATTTATTAGTATTAGGTCGGGGAAAAAGTCTTTTCGCATTTTAGTGTGTATGAACTTGTAATAAAATATCTTTGGCTATACTATTTGTATCGGGCTGGTTTATGGAATCTAAGGATTAATTTCAGCGTAGAAGATCGACAATTCGTGAATAAAAACCCTTTATTTTGATGCGTGGAATCGTCTAAAAATGTTTTTTAACACTTAAACTGCTGTTAGTAGTGTTGTATTTTACGCGTCTGGCGTGTATAGCCGCATTCGCGTTGCACAAAGGACAAAAGGTATGTGTTTTCAGTGGTTAGTGTTAAAATAATTGTTATGGCAACACTATACTTTGAATTTTTCATCTGTGGCGTTTTGTAAATAGGTGCGGCTTATCAGACTTTATGTCAAACCAATGTCACTGTCAAAATTTACAGTGACACTTGTATTAATTGTAATAGAATGGAAGCGGTTTTCTTTTTGACAGCCAAAATTTATTATCTGTGGTCTAAATTAAGTTGTTATGTTGTCGCCTTGTCACGGCGCAATTTTTAAGTTTTGGCGGGAATGGCGTAGCGGGCGTCATGAAAAGGCGTAAATTACAATTTTACAGTAAAAACAAACATAAAGGTTAGTTTAAAGGTTTGTCATTGATATTAATTAAGTAATAACCCAATATCAAAGACAAACGCATTTTGTTATTACACTGTTTTACATTAAGTTCTCCAGTTCTGTTACCTACCTTTTTGAGTTTGAATTTTACTACTATACCTATTCATAGGTATAATAAAAATGTGAGATTTTAAAAGAAAACCCGAAATTAATTAAAATAATATACCTCCAAATAAGAAATCAGATTCTCTTCTTTTTACAGTATTCTTAATTCTTTCTTTAACTTACGCTGCGCTAACTACAAAGAAACCTAGGTATATAGGTTTCTATCTAAAAACTATGGCATCGTAGCTCCTTGGATGTGACATTTAAGATCTTACCTTTTTTTTTTTTAAAGGAAAATGCTGTTGACCAACGGGGGCTGAGGGGTTTATTTGGCAAGCGCAAATGGCGCTGGGCCAGATCTTATGTAATAGGACCTCTATCCTTTATAGTTGGCAGGAACAGTTGAGTAAAATAAACTTGAGGCTTTTGAAAAAGGAAGGCAAGAAAAGGCGGCAGATCGGTGGAGCTCTCGAGAGTTCGAATGGGATTTTGAATTGTTTAGCAATTATAACTACTTATTTGTAAACATTCACTTGAGAGACGAGACGAGCAAATCGCTCGCCTGATGTTAAACGTCACGTTTGCCCATAAACAGGTCTGTGCCACCAAGAATTTTAAATTCTTAGAATTCAAGACCTTGCGCGGCACAGCACTGCGCTCGTCACCCTGAGATATAAGATGTTTAATCTCTTATTTGCCCTGTAATTTCACTGGAAACAATGCCCTTCCAACCGGAACACAGTAATGTTTACACATTACTGCTTGGCGGTGGAATAACTGGCAAAGGTGTGGTACTTCCCCAGGCAGGCTCTGCAAAAGAGCCCTACCACTACTACCTCACTCACTTGTTTTTATATTACCAAGATAAGGAGAAATAACGAGCTTTTACTAGTTTGCTTGTAAGGGCAAAAATGGAACAGAATAGGTACTTATTTTATAACTGAAAATAATGGCTTTTGAAATAGGAAGGCAAGAAAAGGCGGCAGATCGGTCGGAGCTCTCGAGAGTTCGGATGGGATTTTGAATTGTTAAGCTTGAATTATAACTATTTGTAAACATTTGTTTTTATATCACCAAGATAAGGAGAAATAACGAGCTTTTACATATCACAATCATATGGTTTTTCTCTAATATGTGTTAATTTGTGTTTCTTTAGTTGTGCTTTATATAATCGCACATATCACATTCATTTAGATTTTCTCCAGTATGTGTTCGCAACTTCGCATGTGGACTTTCAAATGCGATTTTTCGTTGCTTTAAAATCGCACAAATCACACACATCTGGTTTCATAACTTACTTAACTTAACATAACTTGTGTATTCTGAATTTCTGATATATTCTTGATGTGCTGCTTTATAATCACACATATCACATTTATATGGCTTTTATATGCCTTGATTTGTGTCGCATTAAACTTTGTTTACGAGACGATTTAAAATCACACATGTCACATTCATGGTTTTTCGCCAGTATGTGTTCGCATGTGGGGTTTTAATTGTGATTTTTTTGCAGTTTTATAATCACACATATGACATTCAAATGATTTCTCTAAGGTATGTCTACATCTGTGGTGTTTCAACCTTGATTTTTGTGCTGTTCTAAAATCACACATATCACATTTATATGGTTTTTCTCCGGTATGTGTATATTTGTGTCGCATTAAGTTAGCTTTATTTGCTGATTTATACTCACACATATCACAGTCATGTGGTTTTTCTCCGGTATGTGTTAATTTGTGTCGTTTTAAATATGTTTTACGTGCTGTTTTATACTCACACATATCACAATCATATGTTTTTTCTCTAATATGTGTTAATTTGTGTTGTTTTAAATATGTTTTAATTGTTGTTTTATACTCACACATATCACAATCATATGGTTTTTCTCTAATATGTGTTGATTTGTGTTCCTTTAAAGAAAATTTATAGTTTGATTTATAATCACACATATCACATTTATATGGTTTTTCTCCGGTATGTGTATATTTGTGTCGAATTAAGTTAGCTTTACGTGCTGTTTTATACTCACACATATCACAATCATATGGTTTTTCTCTAGTGTGTGTTAATTTGTGTTGCATTAAGTTATCTTTTCTTGCTGATTTATAATCGCACATATCACATTCATTTAGATTTTCTCCAGTATGTGTTGATTTGTGTCGCATTAAGTTAGCTTTTCTTGCTGATTTATAATCGCACATATCACATTTATATAGATTTTCTCCAGTATGTGTTGATTTGTGTTCCTTTAAAGCAAATTTATAGTTTGATTTATAATCACAAATATCACATTCATATGGAGTTTCTTCGGTATGTATAAATTTATGCCGTTTTAAATGTGCTTTACGTGCTGTTTTATACTCACACATATCACAATCATATGGTTTTTCTCTAATATGTGTTAATTTGTGTTGTTTTAAATGTGCTTTACTTGCTGTTTTATACTCACACATATCACATTTATATAGATTTTCTCCGGTATGTGTTGATTTGTGTTTCTTTAAAGCCAATTTATAGTTTGATTTATAATCGCACATATCACATTCATATGGCGTTTCTCCGGTATGTATAAATTTGTGTTGTTTTAAATGTGATTTACGTGCTGTTTTATACTCACATACATCACATTCATATGGCTTTTCTCCAGTACGTTTTAATATGTGTAGTATGAGTTCATTTTTGAATGCTGTTTTATAATCACACATATCACATTTAAATTTTAAGGGTTTCTCTCCAGTTTGTGTTTTTGTGCGTGCTGATAGTTTATTTTTCTTCAGTGATTTATTCATCTTGCTTTTTAATAATCTTATTCTGAAACAGAAAATAGGCTTCTCTTAGCTGATATGAACTTTGTCTATTTGCTGCGCATTACACTTCTGGTCGTAGAGGAGACAACTCACCACTTGTACTTAATAAAAAAAATTATTATCATATGTTTCTGAACACAATAGTGTTGTTTCTGCGTATTTGATAATGGAAATAATTATCCAGTTTTCTTGTTATTAGTAATTTCTAGTTGAATTGTAGTCATTTATCTGAAAAAAAAAACATGCTATTAACACTTGCACATATTTTCATTTTTTTTTTTTTCATTCTTTTAGTGGTTTCAAGTTTGATTTGATAAAAAATTTTGTGTAAATGCCATCTAGTTTCATACAGGTCCAACTGTAAATAACATAGCCGCTTGGTATTTCTCATTAACCAACATTTTAGACTGAAAATAGGGGAACCTCATCTTGGCTGCCAATGCTCTGGCATTGGCAGCCAAGATGAGGTTCATAGAGTTCTACACCAAATGTCAGCTTGATTCTGATCAAGCTGACATTTGGTGAAAGAACTCTATGATGTATGGAACGGACTTCTTACAGTGCCTCGGAACTGGTCTGATGATGACCATGAAGCCACACTGACATCTGAGAAGTAGTAACTATGAAGCCTGTCGTTTATGTAATCAGTGAACTGTTTTAATAACAAAAAATCAGGCTTCAGGACTAGTAATACCCATTTTCATGGCCTCGCCTAACTTATGAGCCGGCCCAGCGACCATAGTTTGACCTCTACGGATCACATTGGGTATAAGTTCAGATGTCAACAGCAGCAGATCTCTAATAGCATTATTTGATTACTAGCCTGTGTGGGGTGATTTCACTTATTGTTATTTATTTATTTATTTAAGAATAAATATGATTTAGGTTTTTTAAGTCTTTTAAGTTTTAATTTTTGTGACTTTGTGTTATTGTATTTGTAAAATTGTCATGACTGAATAAATTCACTGTAGTAAAAGTAAAAAGTAAAGTTTCACACTCATAGCTCCCCACTAGGAATAAATCCTGTGTCGGGGATGCCATGGAACACACACAAAGACAAGGACAACTAACACCCAGACCCAGAACAGATATTTAGTGATTTTTGTGTTTTATTTATTTATTTAGTGAATTTTAAAGCTTGTGAATTTAATTTTCAATTTAGGCCCAGCTTTTTCTTTTTATTAGTTGCTCATAAAGATAAGTACCTACATTGAGCTCATTTTGGCATAATGCCTCCATTCTTTATAACCCGCTATAAACATGACCCTTAGGTCTTTTACTTGGACTTCTCAATATGTGGATAATTTAATAAAATAATGTATGCCAACAACTGGGTATATGAAAAATATCAAACTAGATCAAATCAAGATGGCAACTAAGCTCCTTTGATTACTTATGACATGATTATTTACATGGGACCGGGAAAACATGCCCCTGAAACCTTTTTGTAGTATCGGTGCATTTGTTTTGGGATTGGTGGCAAAAATAATGACTAAATCAATCACAAGCAGCATTCTTTATACTTAACACTGACTGCGGGAAACACATAGGTACCTTGTGTTTTCCTTTGTGCGTCGCGAGTGCGGCTACACATATCAGGCGCGTAAAACACAACGCGTTTGACTATTAGCCGCACCTAAGGCAAGCGCATGTGGTTTTTAGCCGCAGTCAAAGTGTTAAGGGAATGTGAGAGCAAAAGTGGCGTAGTAAAGTAGGTAGTAATTTTTGTTCACAATTTGGTTAGCTCAAAAACTGCTAAGTTTGCCCTCGTGAATTATTATTTATTTATTGTTATTTTGCGTTTGTTTTAGGTAGTGACGTTAAGCGACAGAAATACGAGTAGCATTTTTGGCGAAATTTACAATTCAATTTTCAAACTGAATTATTTGCACATGCCTCCAACTTCCTACTTCGACCAACAAACTACTCAAGTTAACCAGGACAGATCTCCGTACAATGATAGGCATTATCACTGGCCACTGTGACCTAAATTACCACTTACACAAAATTGGAGCTACGGACAGTCCGCTGTGCCGAGGCTGTTTACAAGAGGACGAAACCGTGGAGCATGTGCTGTTGCACTGTGAGGCCACGGAAGACATAAAATCAAGGTCGAGGCTCCTTGAAGAAACCACACAACAAGTCTCAAGTACCACAACACCTGGCGCAATGCAAGTGGAGGAGGTATGCCAGCGACCCCAGGCCGTGCTCCGTTATTTTAGGGAGCTCGGATGGTTGGGGTAAGCTGGCAGTCGGGGGGCAATGCACAATACACCCCAAGCGGAAGCGGGACGTCGGTGCAGGTCGTATCAGCCCCATTTTGAATTTGAATTATGCCTCCAACGTTATCGATCCCAAAACGAACGCATCGCACGAGCACAAAATTAAATCATCTGTCATCGACAGTCAGTCCCGGTTCGTACTGCTTTGGTGAAATAGGTAGAAATTGTGAGAGTACTTACACGACTGCAGAAGCTTTGTGTGTAGGGAGTAAATTAGGAAACAACGAGCGAGCGTCGAGCGGTGCCACAGGAGAATTTGAGCGGAGCGACGCTATGTACTGTGTACTTGAGTAGCATGAGTGCAGTGTAGCGTAGGTACCTACGTCAGACACAGCAAAAATACAGCATTGTTTCCCTTTGTATAACGAAAAATGATAATTTTCAAACTTTGAAGTCTTTTCCGTTTCAAGCAGAATATATTTATGTCGTGGAAATTATTGAGTCCCTGTATTATACGGCCATTTTTGCATAGATAATCTGAGCATTTTTGCATAGCTCGATTATGTATGGACCGTTTTACACGACCAATTTCGTACAACCCGATTTTACGAAGTCCTGTTTATAAAATGGGCTGTACATAACCGGCCGTACAAAATGGGCTGTGCAGATTTTGCACGGGCAGTTTTTCACGGCCATTTTTGTACAACCCGTTTTCCGAGTTTATGGCAAACTAAATGTCTACGTCTTAGCCTCGTTTACTGAGTGCGAGTATGAATTCTTACAATCGAGTATACCGATTAGCGGAATATCATACTTAGCCAGAAAAAAACACTTCAAGGGCTAAAATATAAAAAGAACCTAGCAAACTACTGTTCTATGCGGAATTTCGTGGGCTTAAATAAAATAAAAACCTTACAATCTACTGTTATATGCTGCATTTCATGGGTTGAAATATAATTAAAACCTTACAACCCACTGTCACATCCGTTATTTCATGGCCTGAAATTAAAAAACCCTAAGAACCTACTGTTGCATCCTTCATTTCATGGCTGCAATGCAAGAAAAAGATCGATTATTTCTCTACTCACCTGCAATAAACGAGGCATAGCAATGGCAAGTTAATTCTCTATGTTAGTGTATGGTTTTCTTTGTTTGGCTTTGTGTGACACTCTTCCTTCACTGTTTCTGGCAGAGTTGCCTTCAAAATTAATGAGGCAGTAGCCACATAAAAAAAACACGGGCCGTACAAAACGGGCTGTAAATGCTCGGCCCGAGCAAAATTTGTACAAGCAGTTTTACGCAATCAATTTTGCACAACCCGATTTTTCGAAGCCGAAAATACGGGCTATACTTAACTGGCTGTACAAAACGTGCTGTGTAATAATCGTGGTTGTATATTATCGTCTCCCGTAGATTATTGCCTCCTCAAACCAAATCTGCATAATTTCCAAAAAGAAATTAAAAATTCCATTTAGGCCAGGGGCGTAGCTACCGCCGTATCTGCCGTATCAATTATACGGGGCCCCCGGGCCACGGGGGCCCCGACGTGAGTAAGCAAAAATTAATATAAACTTCCCAATTTTTTTTTCTGAAATGACATCAGTCAAAAAAAGTAATTTCTTTTTTCCCGAGTAAAGCGTGCGTTCAAAAGTTGACAACACCCTACATCGGTTATTGCGACCAAAAAAAAGGCAAGGAGAGTGTATATTTAATTTGAATTGCTTGTTAAAATTTTGGAAAAAGTGACAGATAGATAATTATGACGAATAAATATTTCTTATAATTTTATTTATTTTTTCTATTGTGAGAAATCTTTACCCTTCAAAAGGGCCCCTAAACAAATTTTTATACGGGGCCCCGCCAAGGCACGCTACGCCACTGATTTAGGCCATTTAATTTCGTTATCAACTTATGTTATGCAATCAGTTGTGATATCGACCTATACGTGCACGGTGAAAGTAAAAGGTGTCGAGTTGATTAAAATCGATACAGCCTCCTACGCACTGAAAAATAAACTGTAAATAAATACAGAATCATTTCTCCAGGTCATCGGTCAGTATTTACGGCTTTACCTAACATTATTTATCACGTGCTTTGATTGTATGTGTTTCAGAACAATACCACAGCATAAAAGCCAGAGTTTTCATGTGAATAATAAATTCTGAGTGATAGTAAAGTAGGGACATAACTTTTTGGTCTACCAATGGTTTATTATCCGACTTCTAAAGAACGGTAGTGTTTTTCAGACGTTTAATATTGTATGATTTTCTCAAAGCAGCCAAGTACAAAGGTTTTACAAAAGCGAAAGTGTATGCATGTCACCGAGTCTGAAAGCAATTATATCGGTTATTTACACTTTCCACGTAGTTACTGTTAGTTGTGACAGTTTGTTGTATAGAAAATTGGTATTATATTATAATTATTTTATGAGGACAGGGTCCCAATGTTGGACAAATTAGAAAAAAATAATAAGTAATTAAGAAAAATAGTCTATCATATCATCATAATATGCAACCTTTAATCCTCCCACTGCTGGGATACAGGTCTACCCTCGAAGGGTGATTAGGCCGTATTCCACCACGCTGCCAAGTGCGGGTTGCTGGATTCACATATTATTACGCCATTAAATTTCTACTCTGGATATATGCAGTTTTCCTCAAGATGCTTTCCTTCACCGAAAAACTAAACTAACATAATTATCATTATTGTATAAAAAATAAAATAACAGAAAAAACAAAATGAAGTATGTCAAAATAAAATTTTATTTTATTATATTCCAGTTACGTATGAACATTACCCGTTGAAGAGTCATGATGAGTGAGGAGATGGTAGAGAGCCGGCTCGGGCCTCCCGGCGTCAACTCGCGCTCGCTGGGCGCTGCGCACTCCGCTGCCGACCTCCAGGTATTTATAACTAGAGACCTGCCCCGGCTTCGGACAGGTATGAAATATGGTCTATGTTACTCGCTAATTATGTAGCTTTTTATTGTTGAAGTTTTATAATTTTTAAGAAGAAGTTTTAAAATCGGTCCAGTAGTTTTTGAGTTTATTCATTACAAACATACAAAAATACAAATCTTTCCTCTTTATAATATTAGTGTAGAAGTGTAGATAAGGACAGGGTATGCTAAAGGGCAAGGCTAAGTCGAAAAGAGTTTAAGGACTAATCACGCTTCGGACATTAGAAAGTGTTTCAAAATTTAGTTGAGAGATAAGGAGCCGTGGTAGCTCAGTGGGAGAACCGCCGCTTCGCATTCTTGAGGTGGCGGGTTCAAACCCCGACTCGTACCAATGAGTTCTTCTTTAAGACTTATGTACGAATTTACATACCACTGGCTTTTCAGTGAAGGAAAACATCGTGAGGAAACCTGCATATGTAGTTCACGCAAAAAGGGCCGATTACCGGCCTAGTTGCGGAAAAAGAGCCCGCTCTTTATCTTTTATCTTTAGTTGAGAGATTTGACCCGAACATGCGAACATTCCAAGTTAAACATAACATAAACATTTCACACTCACAGCTCCCCACTAGGATAAATCCTGTGTCGGGGATGCCATGGAACACAAAGACAAGGACAACTAACACCCAGACACAGAACAGATAATTAAATTCATCATTCAAACAACTGCCCGGCCGGGAATCAAACCCGGGACCTTTTTTTTTTTATGTAATTGAGTGACGAGACGAACAAATCGCTCGCCTGATATTAAACGTCACGTTTGCCCATAACAGGTCTGCGCCACCCAGAATTTTGAACTCGCAGATTTCAAGACCCTGCGTGGCACAGCACTGCGCTCGTCACCCTGAGATATAAGTTGTTTAATCTCCCATTTGCCCTGTAATTTCACTGGAAACAATGCTCTTCCAACCGGAACACAGTAATGTTTGCACATTACTGCTTGGCGGTGGAATAACTGGCAAAGGTGTGGTACTTCCCAGGCGGGCTCTGCAAAAGAGACCTACCACTACAAAAAACTACCTCTGGCTTATAAGGCGGATATATTACCGCTGAGCCAAACAGGTCGTCATAAGTTAAATAGTAGTTTGTAGGGTTTGAAAACGTCAATGACATTACATGCTTATGGAACAGCTGATTTATTCTTCGATGTCTGTTAAGCCGTTTAACACTTTAACTGCTGAAAATACATATCTTGAGTTTCCGCGAATACGGTTACACACGCCAGGCGCGTAAAACGACGCATGCGATTATTAGCAGCAGTTAAAGTGTTAAAGACCAAAGCATTGTTTATTTTAAGATTGTTTCAGCTTGTTGAGGATTTGTACCAGCTTTTATATAACATATTGTCATAATAATTTGTATGTCTCCATCTATCTATCTCTCCATCCTAAGGTTGCCTGGAAGAGAACGCTCTTAGCGATAAGGCAGCCAGTTGTTGCACTAGTTTTAAGTTTTATTATCCTTTTGTTTGTAATTTCTGGTGTGAACAAAGACTTTATCTATCTATGATTCTATGTCTAAAATCTTGCAACTTGCAACTTAAAATTTGGTATACCTGAGTATTTCATTTCATTTTTATTCTTGTATATGGGCCCATGAGTGCAATAAGATTATTATGTGTCCAAAGCTAGTTCTAAAAATATTTTTTAAATTAATTTATTAAAACTAGTTGAATTTTATTTGCGAACCGCTAGAGTGTGAAATGCTCTGCCGAGTGGGTGTTTCCCGATAGATATAATCTGGATGTTTTCAAGTCGAAGTGGAATCGGTTCCATCGTAGACCGCATCATTGCTTACCATCAGGCGAGATGGCGGTCAAACGCAAGCCTATCTTCGTAAGTATAAAAATGAATCGCTGGTCGTTTGGCTGGCTGTAACTCGAGAACGGCTAGACCGATTTCGCTAATTCTGGTCTTGAAATATTTGTATAAGTTCAGGGAAGGTTTAAGAAAAAAAAACAGCGGTTGAAGCAAAAACAGCAGGTTACTGAATAAAAAAATGTATATTCCAGGTGCTCCGTGAGATCGAGCACGTGTACTTCTCGCCGCCGCAGTCGTGGGACGCGGCGCGGCACGTGCTCCGCCACGCGCCGGCGCCGCCGCGCCCCGCGCAGCTGGAGGACCTGTTCACCAAGCTGAAGAGGCAACAGCAGGTAACATAACTACATAGTTACTTATTTATATGTAACTTGATCAATTCACAGAAACTTAAATTATGAAAATACATATGAAAATTAAAATGTAATTAAATTAAAAACTAAACCAATAAAACTAAACTAAACTAATCTAAAAGGCCGCTGCCTGCGGGAATTGTTCCTAAAATGCTGGGCCCATTACCACGTTGTATGGCGATGTTCACCCTTTGGGCGAGATAGAGGCCAGCATTTTGGTCATTTTTTATGCCATTTCTATCCTATTCACCACAGGACCTATCCAGGTCTACCCTCGAAGGGTGGCTCGAAGGGTGGGAGGCTCTACCCAGCAGTGGGAGGATTAAAGGTTGAATAGTAGAAGTTAGTAGTAACCTATAGGTGCTCCGTGAGGACATGTTCAGTAAGCTAAAGAGGCAGCAGCAGGTTACCTGCTATGGTAAAACCTTACCATAGCATAGCCTTACCTGCCTCTTTAAAAAAAATGACTAATTAATCATTTTTATTGTAAAAAAACTTTAAAAAAAAAAGACTAATAAGTCATTTTTTACAACAAACTAGACAATGCGTTTGACCACAATCTCACCTGATGGGAAGCGACGATGTGGTCGAAGATGTAGCACGCTTGCCTAGGGAAATAGGCATTAGGAATTTTCATTTGTTCGAAGGTAGACCTGGATCCCAGCAGATCGAAATTTGGTATACCTGTGTAATTCCGATGACAATACAATAAAGCTATTTATTTAATTACAGGTAGTATCTGGCAAGGCCCTCCACCTGATCTCTCAACAGCGTGACAACTGCGACCGAGAGTTCACAGAAATACAAACCATCCGAGCACAGCTCGCCGACACGCTGGAAACATGTCAGAAAGCGCGCGAGAAACTCCGCACGGCGTCCAACCACCTCACTGTATCCACCTTTGTCATACTCGCAAACTTTAGAAAGAGACAGATAATACGATCCGTGCTCAAATCTCTGGAGCTGCTGCGGAGTTTACGCAGCGTAGAACTAGATGTCGCTAATTTGATTCATAAGAAAGAGTATTTTGAAGCGATTGAGTTGATATTAAAAAGCAAGAAAGCCGCTTCCATACATAAAGAATACACTTGTATTGCTGATCTGGCAAATCGATTGCAGGATACTTTAGATATGACCGAGGAGAAACTAGATTCAGTGCTAGCGAGTGTCTGTCACAACTTCAACGAAAGTGTCTTCAATAAGCTCAGAAAAGCTTATGCGTTGCTAGGCAAAACTCAAGCAGCGATGGAGCAGTTGCATATGCATTATTGCTCAGCCGTCAACGAGTCCGCAATAGAAGCGGTCAAAGAGTATGCGGGGAAAAACACAGATGTGAAATTCCAGGAGATGTGTGAAATTGTGTCTTCAGATAAGGCGCCGCAGTGTCTTCTAAGTCTGTGCGAGAAGTTGTTTTTGATCATGAGGAGTTATTACTTGCTAGTGAATTGGCATGCCAAGTATGATGTCGAAGAAGTGCCGGCGACGAATAATGTGTTTGAAATAGAGAAGAATGTAAGCAGGGAGTATATAAGGCAGAAGTTAAAAGCGGGGCTGGTGAGGATCTGGCATGACGTGCAAGCGAAGGTGTCGACGTTTTTGAAGAGTTCCGGATTAGAGCAATGTCCGTTTGAAAAGTTCATACAAATGCTGGGGATTCTGAGAAAGTTGACGCAAGTCGCTGAGGTTTTTTGTGGTGATAAGTCGGATTTGCTCCAAGATTTCGTTAAGACTCAGAGCGTTTTGTATATAAAGAACTACCATAGAGGCCGGATGGAGGAATTGAAACTCTTTTTGGAGAATGAAGGTTGGGAACAGTGTCCTGTCAAATCAACCTTCACACTGTTAAACCTCCAAGAGTTTAAACAGTTCAAAAAGTATTTAATATCATCGAAAGACTCTGTGGTGTCCAAAACGTTGTCCGATGGAGCTTCATCGGTGCCTTCTCAGGATGACAGTGTTTATATAGTAAAGTTCTTCAACGAGAAGTCAACCCACACACCTTTCGAGATATTCAGAAACGCAAACATTACCAACGACGATATTTTCGGCTTGGAACCCGAAATGGCCAGCGAGAACGAATCTGACGATGAGCCTGAGGAACTGAGGCGAGACTATGTCGATGACAACGATAGATATTCGTCTATCAACGAAAAAGTTATAGAAAGTCCTTCGAAAGTCATAGATAGTGTTATAGTAACGAACACAACGCTATCCGTCTTGAGGAACTGCGGGCAATATCTCCAAATATGCAGATATCTGCCGCAGATTTCATTAGAAGTCATAATGCTGATGAACCAGCTCTTCGACTACTACTTCTACACCGTCCACCTTTTCTTCACATCGGACCTAGATGTCGCCTCATCTACACTCTACACAAACAAGCTGAACATAGTCCTGAAGCGGATTTCAAATAACATAGACTCTGTTTCCACTGACACAGACACCAAATTCCAATGCCCCGAAATGCCTCAGCTCGATTTGAAGTCTGAAGAGAATCTGAACGGTCTAGCGGAACGGATCGTAGCGGTTGAAAGCGTGATATTCCTGTCAAAGCAGTTTGAGCTTTTGCATCCGTATTTAGAGTCTATAATAGCTCCTCACCAACGCATGATCATAGACCACTTCAGAGATAACACTTTAGCGGTTGTCTCAGATTTAAGAATGCCCGTCTACATGTGCTCCGGAAGCAAAGCAGTCGACGCTAGGACCGCCCTAATAGCTATGTCCCAAGTCAAATGGGACGTCAAAAACGTGGCAGTAGACCACAGCTCATACGTCGACATGATTACACGAAAAATCCAAGTATTCGCTCTCCGACTAGAAAACATCTCAGCAAAAATAACCATTAACGTTAACATACTGAACTCTATCTGGGGCATGGTCTCCAAATTTATCGTCCATCTGTTAGTAGAAGGGTTCTCTAACGCCAGTAAATGTACCAACGGCGGTCGGGGGCTGATGCAGTTGGATTATAGGCAGTTATTTGTTAAATTAGAAAAGATATCGGGTCTAAAACCGGCTCCTTACCAAGACTACGTAGATAGGTATGTGAAGGCGTACTATTTGCCTCGGAGAGAGCTAGAGGAGTTTGTAGTAGAGAGAACAGAGTACTCCAACAAGCATTTGTTCGCGTTGATCGGGTGTGCGTGCGAGAATAAACGGGATAGGCAGTCTTTGATAGCATTAGTAGAGTCGAGGGATAATGCCTAGACGGTTTTGAGATATTCCTTTAAACGCCAAGCTTTTCGAGTACTAAGGGGTTGTCACAAAAAGATTTTGTGAAATATTCTTTTGAACGCCAAGCTTTTGTAGCATACCAAGGAATAGTCACAAAAAGATTTTGTGAAATATTCCTTTGAACGCCAAGCTTTTCGAGTACTAAGGGGTAGTCACAAAAAGATTTTGTGAAATATTCCTTTGAACGCCAAACTTTAGTATAATTCCTAGATGGTTATTCCTAGAGTCCTAGATGTGAGATATTCCTATAAACTCCAAGCTTTGCAACTTTGGTAGAATCAAGAGATAGACGTTTCTTTATCAGACCTTTTGAACGCTAAGAGTAGCGCATCAAATCTGTCCTGTTTTATGAAATGTTTGATTTCTCAAACCAATTTTTTAAATTTCGAAATCGTTATAAGTACCAAGGAAAAGCCTAAATCTTATCAATTTAATATATTCAGAACTTAAATATAAAAGCTTGTATTTATTACTTTAAAAGTAAATAATCAAAATAAATTAAGAAGTTGGCGTTCAAAGGATTAAGATGCTATTCCGATATACGCGACCGAAGTCGTTGGTTTTTTTATGTAGTCGCGTTTTGTCACAAACAAACATACAGAGTGCAATTAATTTATATCTACACTCCAACAAATACAGGGTTGTAACGAAAGGGTATGCCAAGCCGAAAAAGGCTTATAGTACTCATTATTAACATTTTTTTTCCATAGGAAAAAATTAAATCATAAAAAATAAAATAAATAAACTTTCCCTAAAATCGTGAAAAAATTTCACTTGTTTTGTTTCATAGAAAAATGTCAATGACACTCGACAAATGTATGGAACTGTAGCTGTTATTTTTTTTTCAATTTCAGGGTTGGTAAAAGCGGTTTAATGATAATTGAGCTCTTTTCGGCTTAGTACACCCTTTCCGTATAACCTAGTAGATACTTTGATCGCTCTCTGAATTGTGAATGCTTAATTAATAATTATATTGCACTAGTAATCTCAGTAAAAAGACATAATTAATGTAATTATAGTTTTAAGTTATGAATGTATTTTGAATGTTAAATCGACTGCTTTACGAACTGTATCAAAACTGCAAAATCACATTGTTTTTCTTTGTACCAATTATACGATTATTTAAATAACATACTTTTAGGAAAACAAATAATTCCAATAAAAAATTATCATTTTTGACATTTATTTAATCGAATAAAATTGATACTACACATTTTAACTTATTAATTTAGGTCAAATTGACTTTCAATTGCTTTATTGTAAAAAAAATCATTTGCAGTTTCGATGCTGTTCGTAGGGCTAGTCGAATATACTCACGATTTTTTTAACGGAAATACAGTTCTTGTTGTAAACATTTGGTGGTTTTTATTTTAATTTTAACATAGGGTTTCCAAAAGAAATGTTTGTCGGCATTAAATATTTCGTGCTAAATATGTGTCTGTGATTTGGTTCAAATTCAGGGTTTTCTACAATATTTAGCGCGAAACTCCGCGTTCTTCGCTTTGGAGGGCGAGCTCTGAATTTTAAGCACTAATTAAATGTAAGGACCGTTTATAAGTAAGAACCTAAGGAAAGAGTAAAGCACTATAGTCAATATTTGGTTACATTCTGTTTTGATGCAGTAGTGGATGCAGAAAAGAAAAAAAACTCTGCAAGTCATGTAGCGGTACATATAAGTTAGCGTTATAAGAACCTAAGTATTTTCTAATTTCTTTGTATCGGATCGTAAAAATAAAACTATTATTGGACTTTATTAATAAGGTTTATAAATAACGGTGTAGGTGCGTCCGATTCAAATATTTATTGCTTAATTCGGTACAATGCAAAAGTTATTAAAATGATATATAGGTACGAGTACAACAGACGTTTACAGATGTTCTTTTATAAAGTACCCATGTTTGACCCACGAAGCCAAGAATCCGCTCGCAGTTTTTCTCTTGTATTAATGACACGGACGCGACGCCGCGCGCCGCGCTGGTACAGGTAGTAGCGCGAAACTCCGCGCTTTTCACTCGGGAAGGCGAGCCCTAGATTTTACATACATACATACATATTATCACGCCTCTTTCCCATTGGGGTAGGCAGAGACTACATCCCTCCACTTGCTACGAAAAGATCCTCCTAGATTTTAAGTACTGATAAAAACTAAATAGTCACTATTTAGTGATTAATGGAGAAAGGAAGAAAACCCTGCAACTTAAATGTACCGGTACATTGTACATACGAGTAAATGTTTATAAGTTAACACCTAGATATTTTTAAACTTATTTTTCTCGGATAGGAAAAATAAAACTATTAAAGTATTATTAGACTGACTTTTATTAAATAATAAAAGTTATAAATAACAGACTACATTCACAGATGCTCTTTTATAAAGTGTTCATGTTTTTCCACGTCTGTGAAGCCAACGACCCGCGCGCAGTTTTCCTTTCGCGTTAATGATACGGACGCGACGCCGCGCAGGTAGTGACGCGAAACTCCGCGCTCTACGCTCGGGAAGGATAACCCTCCGCCCGACCCGCCGAGACAGAGGACTTGTGACGAATCTGTAACATTTATTCAGCGACGTGAGATCTAGGGGAACAAATTGGCATTTGTATGTAGGTATGTATACAGGGTTACAGGAAAAGGGTATGCTAAGCCGAAAAGGGCTCGCAGGACTCATCACGATGCAACTTTTACTATGGAACCAACCCTGAAATCAAGTCTCTCTTCAAGTACTCTAGTTCGAGGTTTCGTTGACATTTTTAATTTTTTACAAAAATGTTATTATGCTAAGTATCTACTGTGATCTCTTTTCGGATTAGCATACCCTTTCCTTATAATAATAATAATAATAATAAGCCTTTATTGCTGTTACTTTTAACATAATTAACAAACATTCTAAAAGTTTAATGGAGGTAACAAAATAACAAAACTAACTAGGTGCTATCGTCGGCATTGGATTGTTCTCCTCTCACAACAGCTTGTCTTTCGACAAAGGCCTCCTCTAAGGCTTTCCACTTATCTCTATCCTTTGCTATACGTAGCCATTCTGGGCCCGCTGCTTTCTTAAAATCATCTTCCCATCTCTTTGTCTGTCTTCCTCTGCTTCGCCTGCTTTCTCTAGGGTACCATTCGGTTATAATTTTGGTCCATTTCTCTTTCTTTTCTCTCAACATATGTCCTGTCCAGCGACATTTCAATTTTCTGTATATTGTTTGAACTTTTTTGAACTTAGTTAACCCTTTTATCTTTTTTATCTGTACTCTATCTCTTCTCCTTACTCCCAATACGCTTCTCTCTATCCCATTCTGACATATATTGATTTTATTTTGTTGCTGTTCTGTTAAGGCCCAAGTTTGGCATGCGTATGTCAGACATGGCAGGATTCAAGCATTAAAAACTTTGCGTTTCTCTGACATTGGCATCTCTTTGTTTTTCATTATTTCACTTAACGACCAAAATCTCTTCCATGTGTTAGCTATTCTTCTTTCGATTTCTTTCTGCATGTTCTCTATTGGTGATACTAATTGCCCTAAATAAATATATTCGTTCACATATTCTAATTGCTGGTTATTTATTGTTATAGCCTCTTTTGCTGAAGAATTGCTCATTATTTTTGTTTTCGCTACATTCATAGAGAGACCCGCCTTTGCACTTTCATCCGATAATTGTTGCAACATTCTTTCCAGGGTATTTGGACATTCGGAGAACAGTATTAAATCGTCCGCGAATCTCAAATGACTTAATTTCTCTCCGTTCACGTTAATCCCGAAATTATCCCAGTCTAGTCTCCTAAAGATCGTCTCCAACACCGCTGAGAATAATTTCGGCGATATAGGGTCACCTTGACGGACGCCTCTTTCAGTTGGAAACTCGTCGCCTGTTGTTTCCAGTTTTATTTGTGCTGTGCTTTTCTGGTAAATGTTTTTTAGTATACGTATGTACTTTTTATGGATCCCTTGTCGCTCTAATGATTCCCATATATATTGATGTTCCAACGAGTCGAAGGCTTTGTTGAAGTCTACGAAACCCAGATAGTATACTTTATTGTATTCTTTATATTTCTGAAGTATCTGTCGTAGGACGTGGATATGATCTGTAGTCGAGAAGTTACTCCTAAATCCGGCTTGCTCCTTAGGCTGATTTTCATCGAGAATGTTAGTAAGTCTAAATAATAATATTTTTGAGAAGATCTTATATATATTCGACATTAAGCTTATCGGCCTGTAATTGCCAATGTCTCCTTTGTCCCCTTTTTTGTGTAACAAAACTATAATAGATTTCGCCCAATCTTCTGGAATATATTCTGTCTTTATAATTTCGTTAAATAAATTGGTTAATTTTGGTACAATTACTGGCATTGATATCCTAAGAAGTTCATTGGTGATTTGGTCGGGACCGGGCGCCTTTCTTAACTTCTGTGTTCTGATAGCTTTTTCTGTTTCTTCTTCTAGAACAGGTGGAATATGGTCAGATTCCTCTTTGTCGTCAATCACTATATTATTGAGATTATCATTTTTGCTTCTAATAGATCCTTATAATATTCCGTAGCAATATTTAATATTTCCAATCTTTTGCTAGTGCATTTTCCCCGTTTATCTTTCATATTTGGCATCCAATTTTTCTTTGTTTCTAACTCTTTATACGCTTTCTTTACTCCGCCTGTTTTTTTAATATGAT
This sequence comes from Alcis repandata, assembly GCA_949125135.1. NCBI lineage: Eukaryota > Metazoa > Arthropoda > Insecta > Lepidoptera > Geometridae > Alcis > Alcis repandata. The sequence goes on along the minus strand of OX421244.1, from coordinate 8,021,146 downwards.
ATTGAAAAGTATTTGTTCTTTTCTGCTTTCTGTCTTTCCTTATTTGTTCGTTAATTTTTTTACTTATTTCTGCAATCTCTTTACGTTTCTCTTTACTTTTCGTGCTTTGTATAAGCAATTTTCTTTCTCGGAGTAGTTGAGTTGTTTCTGTAGATAGTATTCCTTTATTATTTGTATATGCTTTTCTGGCTTCAGTTTTTAGGATATTTACAACCCTTTCCTTACCCTTTACTTACCCTTTTCCTTATAAACATGTAGTCAAAAAAATGTGCTTAATTTTCGTCCCTACTTTCGCATTTAACAAAATCAACATAGAGTTGTATTTTTAATCCCCGACGCAAAAACGACGAGGTGTTGTAAGTTTGACTTGTCTGTATGGTTGTCTTTCTGAGGCACCGAGCTCTCGGACGGACGAATCACTTTTGATTTTTTGTTTTTCAAAAAAGGAGGTTATCAATTCGACTGTATGTTTTATTTTTATTTTTTTTTAAATGTTTGTTACCTCATAACTTTTGACTGGGTGAATCGATTGTGATGATTCTGTTTTTATTAGAAAGCTGACGCTTCCCATTTGTTCCCATTTATTTAGTCCAGTTCTGATAATGGTATCCTTGAGAAAACCATATAAGTCTTAAATTTGCATTAAGTACGTGCGCGACAAATAGACGAATAACTCAATAGTCGGTCTTTTGGAGTCGGTTTTTGTTTTTTGTTTTGTAATAAAAATAATGTTCTTGTTTGAAAGATGAATTTATTAGTCGGGCGGGTTATGTTTTGTCGGGGGTTTAGTTGAATTTTAAATTGAATTATCTGGGTACTTGTATATAATGTGTGACAAGTTATCTTACTTTTACCAACAGTGCAGAACTTATCCGAAGTGATGTATTGCAGGGTATCTGGCACCTCTCTGAAACACTGGTCTATGGGCGCGTAAGGAAGCTCCATGACTTGCAGCGCCTGCGCCGGGGCTGAAGACTCCACACTTGTGACGGTCCAGCTTGCTAACTGTGTAAATAATTGTTTTGAAAAGCAAGCTTTTATTGCACTGTCTTCGGAGTTACACACGTATCGGTACTTAATTTCAACTCATTCGGACATCGGGAAGTGGTTCAAAATTGATTTGCAAGATTCCATCTGAATAAACATAGTTATATAGGGTTTTTCATAAAGGGTAAGTATGCGAAGCCGAAAAAGTCTCATATACTCATCATTATGAACAACTTTTATTAAGGGACCAAGCCGAAATTCGCGAAAAAAAAAATCAGCTGTTCCATAGAAAAATGTCAATGACACTTGACAAAATGTATGGAACAGCTGAATTTTTTTTTCGCGAATCGGGTTGGTCCAATATTAAAAGTTGTTCATGATAAATACTATAATATAAATTTATAAAAATAATATTTTGCATCCAGTTTGAAAAATCAAATGCGACCGCATAATATTTTGTCACTAAATAAAGATAATAGATAGTAAGATTATATAGTTTAAGTTTATATACCTAGTTTAACTTTTCTAAATTAATAATTTTAAGCAATTATTGTACTTGAATTTAATTTAAATAGACCATTTAAATTTAACCACATCATGTTATTAGTTGCAAATAAATAAATTATTAAATTATTATTATTTTAAAAATTGTACTTAAAAGCCGAATGACTTAACCTGTTTATGTACCTACATTACCTACCAAGCACAAATTTTGACGTAAAATACGTAGCTACGTGATAGAAAATTGTATGGACTGACTGAAAAAGTATTGTATTATATTGTATTCTTTTGCATATGTTACCGGCCAAACCCGATTTGGCTTTGGCTTTGGCGGGTTTGGCCAGTAACACATACATTTTACATTTATCTACCGAATACTCGCTACGTAAGTATTTTACGTCAAAATTTGTTCTAGGTGTCTGAGCTTTTAAACGCCTTGTTATAGGTTGGTTACACGTAACGAGTACAGTGGCGAGACAGTGCCCTGCCGAGTACTCGGTTTTATAAACAGTTTGACGAGAGACAGTCACTTTAATCACTGTACTCGGCACTATATTCGTTACGTGTGACCCATTAGGCCCAAGTTTGAAGGCATTTTAAGACAGATCTAAACTAACTAAAAATATATCTGTCTTTATCATTGCAAGCCATTAGACAAGGATGCCAATAGTTTTAGAAAATTTAGATCTGTCTTAAAAAGCCTTCAAACTTGGGCCTATTATACTTATAGCCGTTTTATAATTGTAATTTACGCAAACTTCCTTGTTTTCCACCAGATTTCCAGGCTACTCATCAATTCAGGAATTTATTTGAAGTAGCAGGTAATTAAATTAGTAATTTATTTATTTACAGGCATTAATAACATAACGTTTGTGTAATAACAATTTTATAGGTACGTCTTTTTATGTTTCAGGACGTGTTTACACGCCAAATACAGCTGTAACTAGGTACTGTAAAGTTTAATTTAGATTTATTTCTAACTTTTATTATCAACTTTAATTCTAATAAAATGCCTCTGGGTTTTTATGATCAAAATCATTTTTTTTTATTTTGTACAATACCTATCTAAAATTAGTAAGTAGCTAAAACATAGAGAAACGATGCCGCATTACTCAGTTAAAATAAACTGAGTCGCGGGTAACAACGCCAACAACAATATAATTATAAGAATTTACAAATAAAGATAATAATAAAATATGGAAATGAAACTTTGTGTTGTCTATTAATGCCTGTATAATGTAGGAATTATGAATGTATGTGTAACTAGCAGCGCCCCGAGGTTTCACCCGCGGCCAAATGAGTTTTACGGGAAAAAAGCTACATTATCCCTGAGTAACATCTTCTTAATATTATATAAATTACGTGTCACGTTGTTTGTCCGCTATAAACTCCTAAACTACTTAACCGATTTCAATCAAATTTGCACACCGTGTGCAGTTCGATCTAACTTAACAGATAGGATAGCTCACATCTCAATTTATAGTGTCTACCCGTGCGAAGCCGGGACGGGCCGCCAGTACAGTAGGTTATATTTCATACCCGTGCAATCGTACATCGTTAGTATTATATGTGGTAAGATAAAATGTGTCACCTTTCCAATGTCCCCAGATACCAGCTGATTCAACCCGAAGTCCAAACAGACTGGACGCACAAAGCTGTTAAACTGGACGGCAGTCACCAACTTCAGCACCGCGATGTCTTCAGCGAAGATCGTCTTGGCGCCTTGGAACCTCTCTGGAATGCTTATTACACGCACCTGAGAGGTTAAATGAGTTAGGTAATTAAAAAAAATTAAAAACAAGCTTTTATTGCATTGTCATCGGAGTTAGTTAACACAGGTATACCAAATTTTAGCTCAATCGGACATCGGGAAGTATTTCAAAGTTGAGTTGCAAGATTTGACCCACACATATCTACATTCTACATACAACAAACATGTCAAGCTACATAAAAGCTCGTAAAAACACAAAAACAAAACTGCACCCATAGTCCGAGTTTTGATAGTTTTCGAAAGCGATCAAACGTTTTGTAAAGCTCCATAAATTATTATTAGTTTCTTCACGTTTCCGCCAGGGGCGCTTTACTGTAATGTATGGAACGGTACTGGAAGCAAGCGAGCGCGAAACTTCGCTACCTAACTAACAGTGGTCTATTAATTAAAAGCGCGAATGAAGTGAGCGCGAATTTTTACTGCATTTAATTTATGTTCTCGGTAACCCAAGCAATAGATATAGGGTTATAAAGTAAGGGCATGCTAAGCCGAAAAGGGCTCATAGAACTCATCATTATGAACAACAGCTATCACTATGAGTATGGACGAACCCGGAATTCGCGAAAAAAATCAGCTCTTCCATAGATGTTTTCTTTCCTTGTAACCATGTATTTACCTACTTAATTTATCTGTAACCAACGTCTATATAGTAGGTACCTAACTTTGAAGAATATCGTGAACATTGAACAAGTATAGGAATCACATCTTTGAGGAAACTACGGAAGAACCAGAACAATTATTAACTTACCTAATTAATGGTGGTTACAGGAAAAAGTAAAAATAGAAGAGATACTGGTTTATGTTGTTAGAACTCAACTACATTTTTGTTTTTAATTTACATACTCGTTCTCTAAGAGTGTAAGAGTCTATTAAAATTTTACATTCTAGAATAATAGAAATTTCATCCCATTATACTTACATTGTCTTAGTTTTGTACGGCCAATTTATACGCCATTTACCTACGCCTGTCAAGGGCGCCATTTATTTATTTTATTTATTAAATGAATATATGGGAAGGTAGTTCATAGTCTGGGTAAATGATAAGTAGGTATTATTGTTAGTATATTCACTATGTTTATATGTTTATTACGTATTGAAATAAAGGATTAAAATATAAATATAAAAGAATGTTGCGGAGCAATCTTCACGTCACCAGTCGCTTAGTTCAAACTTGACGCGGCCGCGACGCATGCGTAGCAGCCCCGGATCTAGGGGGGGGCGAGCCGGGGCCCATGCCCCGGGCGTCAAGCTTAGGGGGGCGCCAAATTCATACTTTACAGACGAATAGACAACTCATCATTTACTAAACTTTGACCACGGAATAAATAATAGTACAAGTACAGTCATGACCATATCAACTCGACCGATACCCAGAGCGCGGAGTAAGACGTGCTGTACGAACATTTATTATTCGCGAGGCGCGTAGGGCATAGTCGAAATACGCGCCCGCTCGCCCGCAGGAATCGCAGATCGCGGCAGCACGTGTCTGGTTACCGTGCGAGCGAAAGGAATGATATTCGAAAACTCCCTCGTTGATCTCTCTCCACGACAGTGTTTTATTATGAGCATGTGTGTTGTTTGTCAGGAAAGAAAATACTTGTTTTTTATCAAGTTACCGTTTGAATAAAAACTGAAGGCGTCTAGGACATAGACGCCAAAACAAACGCGCTCGCATATTTTTGATTAATTATAATCATTATACACACGCCGTAATTAAATAGCCTGTGTTTAATTTAATAACAACCAAATCAAAATCATTACGCTCACTACTCGCGTCTTGTTTTTCTTTTCGGTAAGTAGATGCTGACTGTTTTGGAATTGACCGAAAAAATCTTCAATCTATTCGTGTTGGTTGAAATCAAAAGTTTTCAACCAACACATAGTGGGTAGTTTCCTTTGTACATTGTACAGCCTGTCCTAAATTTCTAAAAAACGTCTCACTTTTTTGCGCTCGCTGCTCTTGCGTTTTCTTGATGTTTAATTTCCGTTGTGCATAGTTTGTCAAATGATCGATCTGTTCTGAATTGATCAAAAATGCCTAAACATTTCTTATTATGATTATTTTGTGCTTTTATACTTGCTGCGTACAACATACTAAAGGCTTTTTGTAGTTTCCTCTTATTAATCGAGCACTGTTTGTAGGCAGAGCAAATTTATGCAAAAACATTTTTTATTTATCAATTTTTATATCAAAACTTAATACACAAAGCTACCCAAAACGGAGTTAATTGATTAGTCAAATAAAAACGGTTCTATTTGAATAAATAAGCTTAATACAGAAAGAACAGCGATAGATGCATTATTTCCGCTCTGTTTACGCATTTTTGAGTGCAATTTCGTTTGGAAACAGGCTCTCGTAAAATAAATATGCATATCCTAAATTGCTAAAAATACGTCTCAAAAATTTCCACATCGTTATTATTTAGTGTTTTGTGTGACCTAGCGCGTGAAATTTATTTTCAAAATGACAGACTATAACTCAAAATTTCGCGCTCGCTGCGCTCGCGTACCTATTCTTGATTTCTGATATCTATTGAATACACTCCGTTACGTAATAGCCCGTCCTAAAAACAAAAGATCTTCAAATCTCTGCGCTCGCTTCGTTCGCGCATTACTATTTATTTTATAAAGGCCACAATTATTTTTGAATTGATTGAAAATATTACAAGTTTTGTACTCGACGCGACGCGAGTGTTGTGTAATTTTCGTTGTAAATTGCCTGACGCGTAAAAATCTATCGTAAATTGATCAAAAATATCTCAAATTTTCGCGCTCGCTTATTCATTTTGCTTAATTTCCGTTATACGTTTAATTCGTAAAAATTCTATGTTTTGAATTAATGAACAATGTCGAAAAATTTCGCGCTCGCTGCGCTCGCGATTGTTTTTTTATTTATTTGTGCTTTTAAACTTGCTGCGTATAACATTCAAATGCCGGTTGATAAAAACTACTACGAGATTTAAACTTACGTAATCAACTGTGTTGAGCAACTGTGCTTGATTCACAAAGCTCTCCAAAATTGAATTATTTGGTTCATTGAAAAAAAAACACGGTTATGTTTGATTATTTTGAACAAGTGCGGCCCGCCACTATTTCAAATTGTCACTATGCGGCCCGCGTCTGCCAAAAGGTTGCCGACCCCTGATATATGTAGATGATAAAGGTAAAAATAAATATAAGTGAGGGGGGGGGGGCGGCATTTTTCAGTTTTTGCCCCGCCTAAAAAAAATTGTAGATCCGGGGCTGATGCGTAGTACTCTCGCGCATCGGCGCGGCCGACTTGTCAGCAGCGGTTTGCACATAGGCGATGAGCGTTTTATAGACTCTTAGGACACCCCACATTTATACATGTAGGTACAAAGCTTATTCCTATCTATGTACAAACCCTGTTAGGGTGTTGCACGCAAACATATATGTACTTAGTAGGTAATATGATAATAATCTACTTATCACACAGTAACCAAATCAAAAATTAACTTTTGAAGTTAGGTATTTTTTAATAAAAATTGACAAGCGTAAATGACGTAGGTACACTTTTCTATCGAATACTCGCAACGTATTTTACGTCATTGTTGGCTGGGCCCAGGTCCACTCACGTCAGATTTTACGTCATTTTTGGCTGGGCCCAGGTCTACTCACGTCAGATTTTACGTCATTTTTGGCTGGGCCCAGGTCCACTCACGTCAGATTTCTGCGCATGCACGTCCACCGGCTCGTCCCACGTCCGCTGCAGCTTGCCGGCCGCCACCGCGTACTGAGACGCTGGCTCTAGGGCGTGCTCGGTGAAACCCCAGAAGCAGTGCGCGACTGTGAACAGAATAAAACAGTATGCCTTAGTATGAGTTTTGATAGTTTTCCAAAACGATCAATACGTTTTGTAAAGCTCCATCCTACTTCCTGCTATCCCTACTAATATTATAAATGTGAATGTAAGTTTGTTTGTTACGCTTTCACGCGAAAACTACTTAACCGATCATCATGAAACTTTGTACACATTTTCTTGGAGGTATAGGAGTAACATAGAATACTTTTTATTAAAAAAAATTACTGCGAGCGAAGCCGCAAGTAAAAGCTAGTCTATACTAATATTATAAAGAGGAAAGATTTGTATTTTTGGATGTTTGTGTGGAATAAACTCAAAAACTACTGGACCGATTTCAATAATTCTTTCACCATTCGAATGCTACATTATCCCAAAGTGACATAGGCTATATTTATTACCTGAAAAAATTAGGGATCCTTACTAAAACTTCAATAGTGTCCACCCGTGCGAAGCTGGGACGAGCCGCTAGTAATCCTACTACTATTATAAAGGCGAAAGTTTGTAAGTATGGATGTATGTATGGATGTTTGTTACTCTTTCACGTAAAAACTACTGAACGGATTTACATGAAATTTGGAATGAAGGTTGTTCAGGGTCTGGATTAACACATAGGCTACTTTTTATCCCGGAAAACGCGGGTGAAACCGCGGGGCGCATCTAGTATTGTATACGCGAAAGTTTGTAAAAATGTATGTATGTTTGTTGCTCTTTCACGCAAAAACGGCTGAATGGATTTACATGAAATTTGGAATGAAGGTTGTTCATGGTTTGGATTAACACATAGGCTACTTTTTATCCCGGAAAACGCGGGTGTTTGCGCCCCGCAGTTTCACCCGCGTTTTCCGTTAGTTTTCCGCTAGTACATTATAATAGTCTCTTCACGTTTTCGCCATGGGATACTTAGTGCCTTACAAAACGTTTGATTTCGTCACCACTAAGAATACAAGTTATTACCTACTGCAGTTCGCGGTTCGGCTTGCGCAATGTGAAGAACCCTCAAATCAATCAAACATCAAATTCCAGCTCAATCGGACACGGACATCGGGAAGCGGTTCAAAATTAAGTTGCAAGATTTTACCCCAAAAACAATAACAAACAGAACAAGCCAAATAAGCTCGAAAAAACAACAGATCAAGCTAAATAAAACCGCTCAAAAACTCACCAGATATGACTGCAGAGGCGCTGACAAGGGTTCCACCGCAGACCTGATTGTACGGAGTCAGCTTCTTGGAGTAGACTCCAACATGCCACGGCACTTCGCCGGCCCTGGCAGTCGCGGCCGACCGCTTCAGCAGCTCGCCTTGTGGTGCTATGGTGCCGCAATCTGAAATATACACCAATAGTAATTAATCACCTTCAATCCATCATCGTATGCAGGTTTCCTCACGATGTTTTCCTTCACCGAAAAGCCAGTGGTATGTAAATTCGTACATAAGTCCCAAAGACCTCATTGGTACGAGTCGGGGTTTGTCGCTACCTCAAGAATGCGAAGCGGCTGTTCTCCCACTGAGCTACCACGGCTTGTTTAGCTACCAGTTTTTGTTTGGCTTTTCGGTGAAGGAAAACATTGTGGGGAAACCGGCATACGTCCGGAGAAGAAATTCAATGGCGTACCTTTGTGAATCCAGCAACCCGCACTTGGCAGCGTGGTGGAATACGGCCTAATCACCCTTCGAGGGTAGACCTGTATCCCAGCAGTGGGAGGATTAAAGGTTGCTGATGAACATCATCATCATCAGCCCGTTATCGCCCACTGCTGAGCATAGGCCTCTCTTCTTGTACGCCACTCATCCCGGTCCTGTGCCAATCTTGTCCAGGTTCGACCCGCGATTTTTGTTATATCGTCGACTGGGAAATCGTTGTCAATTGTCTTTTTGGGTTGTTTTTAATCCAAAAAAAAACTCTTCTACTAAAACGAAATTTTTAGTCGAAAAATAAAGAAACATTAAAAAAATGGATTAAAAATCTACTGTTTCTATTTGCTTGTAATCTTTTCAGAATTAAGCATCGTGTAAATAAGCGGCAGAACCGATTTTGATAAAATAAAATCAATACACAATATCCATTAGGTACGGTGAACCGATACCTACGGGGATCTGGTGCGGACCATGAATTTGGCACGATATAATATATTTTACCCCAAAAATACGCGAAAAATTTTCGCGCTTGTAAATTATTATTGCTAAGCTCGCGTTCGCGCATATTAACTTAGAACATTATTTATTACAAAAATATTAATATTGTTTCTATAGTTTATTTACGTGTTTCAATAATAATAATCTAATAAATAGCTACAAAATACTTACCCAAACCAGCAGTAGCGGCCCGAAAACCGGCTGTAGCTAGAAACAATTAACTAGCTATTAATTCTGGGTGCCGCAGGCCTGTTATGGGCAAACGTGACGTTTAACATCAGGCCAGGCGAGCGATTTGCTCGTCTCGTCACTCAATTAAATAAAAAAAAAACTAGTTTTATTTGATTTAGTTCTTGCCCAAAACATTGGATACTTATACCTAGAAACACATAATACTCCGGACAATACAATGTGAGTTCATAATGTAGTTTACAATATTCAAATAAGTAAGTAATAAAGTAATAATTACTATACAGTACTTACGCTACCCCGTTTTATGCGAATTCGGAGATACGCGGTTTTTTATTTTGATCGCAGCGCCCACTCCACCCCGTCAATATTCGGTTTACGATAGGTTCGAAGTCGATGGATTTTTTTACGTACGCAATGCACATTTTTGATTATCTTTAATTACTTATGTCATCCAGGAGACCAAAAAAATAAGTTTATTTTATATGCAAAGTTGAACCCCGACTTACGCGAATTTGACTTACACTGTTATCGCTTGGTCCCACCAATCGCATAAGTCCGGGGTATTACTGTATTTTTTTATTAAATCTTTATAATATCTTTTTTTTTGAAGGCGGACATACATTGACAATAGGTACATTTGAAAACAGTTAAGTACAATATTTGAATATCCAATTATAAAAAAATATTTTACTTACCAAAGATAAATAGAATTCCTAATAACATTTTCATAGACGAAAGGAAATAGTTTTAAAACTCTATAATTCTATTTCACAACAAAACCACGAAACAACCAGTCCGTCTCTTATGATGTCAAGTTGCTTAATAAGTACATTTATATAAACGTACAAGATGTGTTATTAATAGTTATTATAAAGTCTACTAGTTTTTTTTACTTAGCCCAGTGATTTATGAGGAAATAGTCTTAAAAACAGAACATATAATAATAATTGTGTATTAAATCGATCGTGCCAACGGTTATTTATAAGGAAAATAATTGCTACTGGATGTTGCCGGAAAGACTCATATTCGTATTTTGTAATATAATGTAGGTACCTAATGTTAATGTTTGCACATTACTGTGTTCCGGTTGGAACTAGTTGGAAGAGAATTGTTTCCAGTGAAATTTCAGGGCAAATGGGAGATTTATTGACTATTAGGATACATAAAATATATTTACATCTTAAATTATAAATATGCTAAAATAACAAACTAAACTAAATAGAACTAAGAAATTTACAAAAACTAAAAATCTAAAAGTTGTTTTTGCCCGTGTGGCAAAGTACCAAGAACGCTGGCTGCATTCCCGCGCTGAATTGCCAGTGAAATTCTTTGCGCGAGGAATGAGCCAAATGGCCAAATGGCCAAATTCAACATCTTATAGGTATCTCAGGGTGACGAGCGCAGTAGGTACTGTGCCGCGCAGGGGCTTGAATTCTGCGAGTTCAAAATTCTGTGTGGCGCAGACCTGTTATGAGCAAACGTGACGTTTAACATCAGGCGAGCGATTTGCTCGTCTCGTCACTCAATTAAATAAAAAAAGTTGCAGTTCTCGTACTCCGGGTTCGATTTCCGACCGGGAAAATGTTTGAATGATGAATTTAATATCTGCTCTGGGTCTGGGTGTTGGTTGTCCTTGTCTTTGTGTTCCATGGCATGCGACACAGGGTGTCCTAGTGGGGAGCTATGATTGTGCCCTAGTGTGTCCTAGTGGGGCGTTAGGACTCCTCACTGTGAACAACTTTTACTATATGTGGTATTGCGTTGATTATACGTAACGAGTACAGTGGCGAGACAGTGCCCTCGGCCGAGTACTCGGTTTGTATAAACAGTTTGACGAGGCGAGACAGTCACCAGTGCCATGATTTGTTTGCTCGGCCCAGTTACCCATTTACTGTGTCGCCACTGTACTCTTTATGGAACCAACCCTGAAATCGGCTGTTCCATAGAAAAATGACAACCGCACTCCACAAAATGTTTGGAACAGTTTTTTTGTGATTATTTTGTTTGCAAAAAACATGGTGTATATTTAATTTTTTGCAGTTATTTTTTCAGGCAAACCACATGAGGAAACTAATCTGTTTTATTAATTACTGCTAAATTACGAATATTTTATAGGTAGGTACAATTTATCTTCATAAACTTCCTTTTAATAAGTAGGTAGGTACATAATATATAGTACCTACATAGCTCTATCGTCCCATATAGGGTTTTAAGGAAAGCCAAAAAAGGCTCATAATAGGTATTCATCATAAGAACAACTTTTACTATGGGACCAACCCTGAAATCGCGAAAAAATATCAGCTGTGGCTGTGCCATACATTTTGTCGAGTGTCATATCATAGACATTTTTCTAGGATGAGTAGCGTTTTTCGGCTTAGCATTAATCCTTTCCTTATAAATCTGTTTATTAGCAGTGTCATTGAGGAATAACTTGCTTGGAAAACTTGCTAGAAAACCTACTGAAAAAGCTTCTAATTTTTAATAACAAAAAAATTTCTAAGAGAAAACCTTGAGAAAAAACTTCTTAAATAAAAAAAAAAAAATACTTGATATGCTCTGCCGAAGTTGTGGGGCTCTGAGGCCAGTAGTTGCAGGTTTGTGATCCTTTTTGTCTAACTTTTGGTGTGAACAATAAAACAATTATCATCTACTAGCTGACCCGGCAAACGTTGTTTTGCATTTATACGAAACGATTTCTAGTGACTATTAAAAAATAGGGGTTGGTGATAGAAGGGTGAAAATTTGGGGCAGTATGTATTTTTTAATGCCACATTAGCCACATTGTAAAAAATAAAAAAAATGTGCAAAAAATAAAAATAAATGTTAGGGGTGGACAACCCTTATCACCAAGGGGTATGAAAAATAGATGTTGGCCGATTCTTAGACCTACTCAATATGCTCACAAAATTTCATGAGAATCGGTCAAGCCGTTTCGGAGGAGTACGGCAACGAACATTATGACACGAGAATTTTATATATAAGATGTACATAAATAGGATACGCTTGGCCTAATCCTCCACATCACAGCATCTTATGGTAAATATAAGTTGAGAAGGTTGAAAAAAAACAAACTACTTACAACAAAATATCAATCGTTGTTTTTATTGCGAAAAATAAAATTCAAAGTATCTTTATAATAAAACCACTTTCTGTACAATAGACATTTATTTATCAATAAAGAAATTTAACTTTTTACACTTTTACGTAAAGGTACTTTCAATTATTGATTTCATTATATATTTAAATAATCTTAGCGTTTTTCATTTGGATTATTAGGGTTCATCGCATTGACCCTTATTTTCAGTCGCAGTCCCTAAAAATATCTAGCGGGCGAATCTTGGGAATTTTTCACTATTTTTCATTAATACTATCATTGAGTTACTATGTCCGTGCTAGAGATGTCACCACGCTACAATACAATGTTTCATCTAACAGCGGTAACCTTACCACACTTCACTCAGTCACTCGCTGACGCTTGCTTTGTAATCACGTAGATATCATTCACATAAATAATATAGCTCTTACTAATAAACGTAGTTTAGACTAACAAATGTTATTTTACTTAAGCGCAATACAAAAACCGGCCAAGTGCGAGTCGGGCTCGCGCACGAAGGGTTTCTTACCATTATCTAAAAAACGGCAAAAAAAATCATGTCTGTTGTATTTTAAGGAGCCCCCTTAAATATTTATTTTATTCTGTTTTTTAGAATTTGTTGTTATAGCGGCAACGGCAATAGGTACATCATCTGTGAAAATGTCAACTGTCTAACTATCACGGTTCTGAGCCTGGTGACAGGAGCACAGACCGACGGACAGCGGAGTCTTAGTAAAAGGGTCCCGTTTTACCCTTTGATTGGGTATGGAACCCTAAAATTAAAGTGCACAATACTAACTAATGTCACTTTAGACAGCGTTTATAAGTAAGACCCTTTAAGCATGGTCTAGATTTATGTGACATGCATGTATCGTGAAATGTAACGAGAATAGTGTAGACAGCACTGCAAGAGCTTTTGTATTTGCATGATTTCGCTAATTTCGATCTTGAAATATTTGTGGAAGTTCAAGGAAGGTTTAAAAGTAAAAAAAACGGATGAAACCGCCAAATTCAGCTAGTGTTACATAAATCTGAACCCAGCTTAATGTGCCACAATTAAATGGGACATAGTAATGCACTGCGTGTCACCTCCACGTGGCACGTAGTAGCTCAATGACCCTATGTAGTAATTAACTATTTACCTACCTACTTATAATTATCTCGGGCAAGGCATTTTAATTTACATAAGTACAATTATTACTACGAGAAAGATGCGTTCTCCTGCTGCGTCAACAACCTCCTTTTTCTGATTTTAAGCAAAAAGGGCTGAACGGATTTGAATGATATTTAGCATGGAGATAGCTATTATATCCTAGATTAAAATATAGGCTACTTTTTATCCCACAACATGCGAGTAAAACCGCCAAACGCAGTATCAAAGATTTTGAAATGAGGGAAAGAGATGGGAGACAGTTTGTCTCTGTCTTGTTGTTCTTATCATGGTCCTTGACTAACGTCAGAAGCTCAAACTGAAGGTTTGCCAAAGGGCGATGGAGCGCAGTATTCTCGGCGTCAAAAGAATCGACCGAGTCCCCAACGCGACAATTCGCTCACGAACTACTTAGAATAAGCATGACGAAAGTATCAAAAAATCGCCGATTCAATGCTTTCAGGGGCTAGCCAGATTAGAAAAATTTAAAACACATGTTTAGTTTTATTTTTAAAAAACAGATTATTAAGATTTTCAATAAATTAAAACATTAAAATACAGCAATCGGCCATCTTGTCAGAAACAACAATCACAGCGTATGACGTCACGCTTCAGTGAACTCAGGTAATCCGCCGCTCATCACGCATAGACACAATGACATGTTTACTAGCCGTGACGTCAAATCGACGCCATGACACAAGCAAGCTGTTTTCGGGCACTGTTGAAAAAATAAGTGAAAAATGGCTTCAAACTTCGTTAAACTTAAGTTTATTACCGAAATAAAGGCTTTTTTGTAAATAGTAAATGTGTACTCACATTATGGAAGAGGATTTTAAAATCTTTCGTCACGCCTATTGCTGACATGGGGGCCGAGACTGCCAAACTAAAATGAAACTGGGCTGGTCATGTGGTTCGCATGCACCCGGCAAGATGGGCGACGATCGTTACTCAATTGGAGCCTACAGACGGCCGACGACCTCCTGGTCGGCCTCGAACGAGGTGGCGTAACGATCTTCGTAGCTTCCAGCCCGATTGGCCCACTTTTGCCGAGAATAGGGATGCGTGGAAGGAGATGGGGGAGGCCTTTGCCCAGCACTGGGACACCATAGGCTGAGAATCTCTAAATAAGTATTGCAAAAATATGTGACGTCACACTGAGGAAGCGGAAAATGTGATGTTGATCTCACACATGTGACAAGGACGGGGAGGAGTCCAAAAATCATGAAATTCGTGACGTAATTCATTCCGATTTTTTTTTTGTAGGTAAGGTTCATTCAAAAGTGTACATTGAGTCATTGATGTGTACCTATGTACATATTTGCATCAATTTTTTTTTCAATTTCTGCATCTATCGGGACGAATAGGATTAAGTCTACCACCTAAACAGTTAACACTTTCACTGCGGAAAACACATAGGTACCTTGTGTATTCCTTTGTGCGACGCGAGTGTGGCTACACGCCAGGCGCGTAAAACACAACGTATTTGACTATTAGCCGCACTTAAGGCAAGCGCATGTGATTATTAGCCGCAGTCAAAGTGTTAAACCGACTCACGTATGGAGTCAAATTCTCCAGCTTAATCACAACCAGTGATTTTTTTCAAGGAGTAATTAATTATAACACGCGAGTACTAACGTATTATTGAGTCGGATACAACCGCTATTCGATCATCCCGTGATCTTTATCAAGGAGTGACTAGACAATAACACACTACTCACGTAGTCAGATCTTCCAGTTTTCGATCACGTCCGGTGATCTTCTTCAAGGAGCGTGGCGTGACCACGTGCCTTGCACTAGCCACGCAAACATCGTTGGTGTTAAACCATAAGTCTTTCGTATAACGAGGTAGCTTGTCCCTAAACTAACATCAAAAAGTTTTATAAAACCCTTGTATTTTGAACGATGGATCTTAAAAAGTATGGATGTCATTTTCACGTTTGAACCCTTTTAACACTTTAACTGCTGAAAACACACACCTTGTGTTTTCCTTTGTGCGAATGCGGCTGCACACGCCAGGCGCGTAAAATACAACGCATGTGATTATTAGCAGCAGTTAAAGTGTTAACACTGAATCATTTTGTTAAGTATAACTAACAGAGGGATACTCCGCCAAATCCGAGTATTTTACCAGTTGAGCTACTGAGATATTCCTTCTCAATAGTTTTTTTTATTCAGTAATAGGCTTGCGTTTGACCGTCATCTCGCCTGATGGTAAGCAACGATGCGGTCTACGATGGAGCATGCTTGCCTAGAAGAAACCGATTCACTCGCGACTTGAAGACACCTAGATTATATAACTTTTTAATTTAATTTTCCAACTCACGTAAAAAACGCGTTTATTACTAGTTTCGATCACATTCGGTGATCTTCAGCAAGAGATTACAATCGGGACGCGCTTGCATCAAAACTGTTAGTTTCCATAATAAACTTAGGGATCGTCCATTAATCAGGTGATGTTTTATCATCCCCCCCCCCCCCCCTATTGTGATACGTGATGAGGTTTAAGACTATTCCCCTCGCCCCACTAAAATCGCATATTATATTTTTTGGTATTTAAACAACCTTATAAAACAAATAAAGTGAAAATGTAATTAAATTTTTGAAAATCAAACTTTTGGCTTCGCGTGTCTAACGAAAATTAAATACACTAATACCCCCCTCCCCCCTTTCGGTTGGAAGAGATGGTTCTCAGCAATAAGGCCACCAGTTCTTGCACTAGTTTTAAGTGTTAATATTCTTTTGTTTGTAATTTCTGGTATTAAAATAAAGAGTTTATCTACCTTTGTGATATTTCCCGAAAACCCTCCCCCCTTCCGACCCCACGTGATTAATGGACGATCCACAAGACCCCCTTTTACATCCATACTTTAAAAGACCCTTATCCATTTAGATTATCAACCACGAACATCTAGCAATCCAATTCCTAACACCAAAAAGTGAAATAAAATAAACTATACAGGGTTTTAAGGAAAGGGTATGTTAAGCCGAAAGAGCTCGTAGTACTCATCATTACGAACAACTTTTACTATGGGACCCACTCTGAAATCGCTAAAAAATCAGCGGATACAAAAATGTCAACGACACTCAACAAAATCTATGAAACAGTTTTTCGCGATTTCCTTGTTGGCTCCATAGTAAAACTTGTACAAAATCATAAGAACTACGAGTCCTTTTCATCTTAGCACGCCCGTTCCTCATAACCCTATATTAAAAAAAGGGAAAGCAAAAGAATAAAAACAAAACTAAAAAAGCACAGTTATAATGACAAGCAAAACGCATCCGTACAAAACTACCTACATTTTAATTATAATTACAATATTAATACCTAATATTAATCCGCTTTATACAATCAATGCACGCATATTTTCCTAAATAAAAACTAGCTGTTTATACTAAATGATAAAAAAATCTAGATCACCTAAATTGTGTACATTTTATATTACAATGAACTGTAAGGTCGTCGCGCACTGTGTCAACTGACACCGACACCGGACCGGATAAGAGCAACAAAGTAGTTAATTTTTCAAGGTTTAAGCCCTAACTCAAGCAAAGGCAAGGTCGCCAGGCCAAGGCCCAGGTCAGATTTGTAATTTTTCCCCATATCGAATATTATTTTCTACCAAAAATACACTTTTTACAAGACAATCTCCCTAGTTTTTGGACAAAAGGTGACGTTAATAAACAAAGAAAAGGCACTTGCACACGCCGCGCCATGTCCTAAAATTTTTCATAAAAGCCAATTTTTTCCCCCCAAAATCGCGAAAAACCGATCTGACAAGCCTGAGCAGAGCTATTTACTCATAGGATTAAAACCAAATTAAAATATTAACATGTCAAAACCACGTTTGTTTCCAAAAGAATATAAATATGAGCACTAAATTCACACAACTTAAATTCACGCGACAAACACATCGATCATTACAAATACAATTCTGCCATACGTAACAACACAGGATTCTTATAGCAAAGTGTTGGTCTTATTTATTAACGCTACTTAAAATTAAGTACTGATCAGTACTGCGCACTTCATTTGTGTAAATTCAAAGACATTTGTCAATCTACCTAACATTCAACATCGCGCACAATTCATTCGTATTATTGCTTTAGTTAACACGACGTAGAGCTCACATATCAACAGCTTAGTTTTGGTCGGCCCGGTGTCGAGTTGATACGATGCGCGATGACCACATTTATACAGCTGTCGTCTACGGCTTCGCTCGCATTCGACGGAAATACTCTGGTCTCACACAAACGCTTGACATACTAGGTGAAACAGAACTGATATGCTAAGCCGAATGGGTGGTACAACTTATGTCCGCATGCGGTCTGCCGACGTTTTGATATCAGAGTAACATAAGAATTTTAAAAAGTTTATATAAGCGCCACCTAGCTCATTTTGCCTCGAATTAAAACATAGCTGGTCAGAAATCTCTCATCAGCCAACTCTACAGGGTTATTAGAAAAGGGTATGCTAAGCCGAAAATGGCTCAAAGTAATCATAATCATAAAAAAAATCTACTATTTGACCAACCCTGAAATCGCAAAAATCAGATGATTCACAAAAAAATGTCAACACTCGACAAAAAGTAGAAAACAGCCGATTTTTTTTCTCGTTTTCCGAGTTATTCCCATATTAAAAGTTGTTCATAATGATGACTATGAGCCCTTTAGAGTTTATCATACCCTTTCCATATACCCCTGCATATCAAACAGCAGGCCGACCCCGGACATGATAACAACACATAAAAACCGATATAATATTCCTGTAATACATAATATTCCTGTTGTTCATAATTATACAAAAATTTGTTTATGGGCCTCACTTAAAGTAATTGTTTAAATTGACAATTGTCTAACTTGGGGCCATACATAAACTACGTCACACAATTTCATGAATTTTGACACCAAACCCCCCCCGTAATTGTTACAGCTGATTGTGATCAGCTGTAACAATTACGGGGGGGGGGGGGTGTGAGACTCACCCCTCCCTAATGTGACGTCACATGTTTTTGCAATTTTACATCTATATTTTTTTACTAAATTTCGCTTTTGGTGCTTAGATATTTTAGATCTGAAATGCGACGTCACAAAACCCCTTGTCACACAATGCCACACTTAGTCGACCTTCCCCCCCTTTGCGTCTGACGTAATTCATGAATGGCCCCTCAACAATACAAAAATGTAGCGCAGTACTAACGTCACGTAACTTTAAGCAAACTACATAAATAAGGCCCAATGCAAGGTTATACAGAAAGGGTATGCCAAGCCGAAAAGGGCTCATAGTACTCATCATTATCAACAACTTTTACTATGGGACCAACCCGACACGAAATAGAAATCAGCTGTTCCATTCCATACATTTTGTCAAGTGTCATTGACATTTTTCTACGGAACAGCTGTTTTTTTCGCATATCCTTTCTTATACCGTATATATCTAGTCACTTGAACCAGTGCGGAAATTTCGAGAAATTACATTCTATTTGAAAATCAGTTTAAAAATTCATATAAAAAGCGACTGAAGCGCGTTTGCGAGACGAATCGAGCCAACGACTTTTAAAACTATAGATTTCAACATTCGATAAAACGGCCACAAATATTCAGTGCTTACGCTGTAAAAATATATAAAAACTAGCTGATCCGGCAAACGTTGTTTTGCCATTTAAATTATTTCTAGTGACTATTAAAAAATAGGGGTTGGTGATAGAAGGGTGAAAATTTAGGGTTGTATGTATTTTTTAATGCCACATAAGCCACATTATAAAAAAATAAAATTTTGTCCAAAAAATAAAAATAAATGTTAGGGGTGGACCACCATGGATCACGGGGTATGAAAAATAGATAGTAGCAGATTCTCAGACCTACTGAATATACATATAAAATTTCATATTATCGGTCAAGAAAGCCGTTTCGGAGGAGTACGGTAACTAACATTGTGACACGAGAATTTTTTAAGACAAGATAAATTTAAAATTTAAAAACCACGAACATTAAAACGGCTGAACCGATTTTCATCCAACAGAGAACACTCCCGACTAATTCACCTTTCCAATAAAAAATACAAAATCAAAATCGGTTCATCCGTTCAGGAGCTACGATGCCACAGACTGTCACACAGACACGTCAAACTTACGAGTATAACACCCCGTCGTTTTTGCGTCGGGGGTTAAACACGTTTCACTCAGCTCCCCACTAGGATACCCTGTGTCGGATGCCATGGAACACAAAGACAAGGACAACTAACACCCAGACCCGGAACAGATATTTAAATTCATCATTCAAACATCTGCCCGGCCGGGAATCGCACCCGGGACCTCTTGCTCATAAGGCACCTATTGCTATGAACAAAATGTGTTAATTATGAACAATAATTATTTTTACAAAAAACAAAAAAACAAGAACCGACTTCAAACCGACTATTGAGTTATTCATCTATTTGTCACGCACGTACTTAATGCAAATTTAAGATTTATATGGTTTTCTCATGGATACCATTATCAGAACTGGACTAAATTGAAATGGGACCAAATGGGAAGCGTCAGCTTTCTAATAAAAAAAGAATCATCAAAATCGATTCACCCAGTCAAAAGTTATGAGGTAACAAACATTAAAAAAAAAAAACATACAGTCAATTGATAACCTCCTCCTTTTTTGAAGTCGGTTAAAAAGTGACAAAAACCAAAAAGTTTTCATAGTAAAACTGACTTTTTGCAGTTAACGACTTCTTGCTATAAGCCGACGATATGATTTTTTTTTAATAGTTCCACAATTATTATTTTACTAATCAACAGCGCCATCTAGTTTTATTCGGTTCAAACTAAATTTTTCAGCAACTAGATATTTTTAAGCTATTGCATAGCTTCTATCGCGGGCCTTGAGCGTGGAGGCCGAATCCAAAAATTCCGTAACGAAAATAACCTAAGCCTAAGACCACCCACTCCGACCGGCACAGCGGTGATACTTTTTAGTTTTGCCATCTATCGGTGAATAGCAGAACTTTTAATGACTTTTTGATATATGACGCTTGTCTCTTTAGTTCAGCAACTCACCTCTAGGTGGCATTGGTTAATGAAATAATTATAATTGCATAAGTTGATAAAAAATGCTTTGCAATAGCTTTACCGCGGCAGTCCCCGAGTGCCACACGTCTTTTTATTTAGCGCTCTAATAGTCGAGTATGACGCAATTTGTTTTGAAATGGTTATAGAAATAAAAAGCTTCAAGTAAAACGCCATCTAGTTTCGTCGCTAGGAACTAAAACATATAACTGATCGACAATTCTCACTAACCATTACCAGCTGTCTAAAATAGTTGACGAATCCATAGTTTCAAAAATCATTGACACGACATAATTCCTAAACAAAGTGATCCTATGAGGGTTCAGTTTTTTCCTTTCGAGGTATGAAACCCTAGAAATTACGAAAAATCTTTATACACAGACATTTACAGATTTACATTGGTTTTATAAACAGTGTTTAAATTTAAGCGCTGCCTAAAATTAACAACTTGCTTAATACGTGAAATGTCACAAAATGAGACGGAAAATTTTAAGCAGGGACTAAGTTTAAACAGCGTTTTTAATACCCTGGATGTCTGCTGCTATTTATATATTCAGGCAGTGATGTTCAACATTTATACACTAGTTTCACAACTACAGGGTTATGAGGAAAGGATATGCTAAGGAGATAAGTGCTCATCGGTATGAACAACTTTTACTATGGGACCAACTCCGGAATCACGAAAAAAATTAACTGTTCCATAGAAAAATGTCAATGACACTCGACATAATGTATGAAACAGCTGATTTTTCTCGATTTCATTATTGGTCCCATAGTAAAAGTTGTTCATAATGATGAGTACTATGAGCCCTTTCGACTTTGCATGCCTTTTCCTTACAAATCTGCATTTAGAATTTATTTTCACTATTTACACTATTATTACACTAGCTGTTCGGTACTTCGCCCCGCGCCTTTAGGGCTTCGGCCTGAATTTTAGGGCTAAAGCCTAAAGCACTCAGGGATAGTCTACGATGATATTAATAGATTCCTGTCAAATTTGACAGGTACCCACTCCCCGGCCCGGTTTTCCGTTGCGACTAAAAATCGGGTGAGCTACGGTCAAGCGTCTAGCTGGTCGACCGTCAAACAAAACTTTAGACTACATTTGCGCTAGGTAAAAGAAATCGAAGCAATTTTCGTTGATTCGGCTAGAATTCAAATGCCGGGTTAGCTTACTTACCGAAGGAAGGTTGACTGGAAGAGATCGCTTTCAGCGATAAGACCTTGTGCCTATCTCTAAATGATTCCCTGTTCATTTTGTGGCGTCATTAAAGCGTTATTGTATTTAATTTTGTATCGTCATCTGAACATTTACGCGTAATGTAACATTCGGAGGAATGTTACGTTACACGCGAATATTACTCTATCGAACAATGACGTCAAATTCACTGTACCATTTTCAAAACAATATTTTCCGGCTCTAAAATTCTCGCTATCCCTTTTCAACACATTAAAAAGAAATGAGACAATTATTTAGTACTGAAAAATATTTCTTGAGTGGTACAGCTTTCACGCCAGTATTGTATATTATCGAACGAACATTCACTTGTAACGTAACATTCGGTAGAATGCTCGTTACAGGTGAATGATGTACCCTAGCATGACTTCTGTCAAGTACATTGACCACAGGGTTATAAAAAAGGGGATTGCCAATCCGAAAAGGGCTTATGGCATCATTATGAACACCTTTTACCATGGGACCAACCAAGAAATCGCGACAAAAATCAGCTGTTCCATAGAAAAATGTCAATGACACTCGACAAAATGTATGGAACAGCTGATTTCTTTTTCATTTCAGGTTTAGTCGCATAATAAAAGTTGTTCATAATGATGAGTACTATGAGCCCTTCCGCTTAGCATACCCTTTATGAATAACCATGTACAGACAAACTTTCAAATTTGTTATTAGTGATTCTATAGTATTTATGCTTGTGTTCATTACCCGTAACGAGTACAGTGGCGAGACAGTAAATGGCACACTCGGCCGAGCAAAAAACCATGGTTCTAGTGACTGTCTCCCCTCGTCAAACAGTTTATACAAACCGAGTACTCGGCCGAGGGCACTGTCTCGGCACTGTACTCGTTACGTATAATCAACCCATTAGGGTGTAGGTTTTTGACGTCACAAGGGCCTTTTCTGGCGAGTGAGATCTCGGTCACTATCGCACTCATCAGAAATGCCATTAGAGTGAGTGAAAGTGATCGGGATAATCTCGAACTTTCCATAATTAACCCCTGAGGCGCTATTCTGGCGAGTAAGACATCTCGGTCACTATCGCACTCATCAGAAATGCCATTGGAGTGAGTGAAAGTGACCGGGATAATCTCGAACTTTCCATAATTAACCCCTGAGGCGCTATTCTGGCGAGTAAGACATCTCGGTCACTATCGCACTCATCAGAAATGCCATTAGAGTGAGTGAAAGTGATCGGGATAATCTCGAACTTTCCATAATTAACCCCTGAGGCGCTATTCTGGCGAGTAAGACATCTCGGTCACTATCGCACTCATCAGAAATGCCATTGGAGTGAGTGAAAGTGACCGGGATAATCTCGAACTTTCCATAATTAACCCCTGAGGCGCTATTCTGGCGAGTAAGACATCTCGGTCACTATCGCACTCATCAGAAATGCCATTAGAGTGAGTGAAAGTGACCGGGATAATCTCGAACTTTCCATAATTAACCCCTGAGGCGCTATTCTGGCGAGTGAGACCTCTCGGTCACTGTAACACTCATTAGAATGATTATCGGTCACCGTCCCTCCCATTTCAATAGGAGTGAAAGTGACCCAGACAATCTCGAATAGCCCAGAATATACCCCTAGTTCGCTATTCTGGCGAGTAAGACATCTCGGTCACTGTTGCACTTATTACAAACGTCATGAGAGTGAAAGTGACTGGGACAATCTCGAATATCTCAGAATATACCCCTAGAGCCCTATTCTGGCTAGTAAGACATCTCGGTCACTGTAACACTCATTAGAAAGTCATTAGATTGATTATCTCGGTCACTGTTGCTCTTATTACAAACGCTGTAAGAGTGAAAGTAACCGAGACAATCTCAAATACCCCGGAATGACCCCCCCCCCCTAAAATCTCCGACACTTCTATTTCCTTGCATTATAAACATCTAAATGGCCTAGCCTATTATATATTTATATATACAGTTCCGAATGAGAGTCCTCTTAAACTAATTACATTAATAAATTAAGTTCACGATCCGATATAGTTAACTGCGCAGACGACTTGAATCCAGAAACATTTTGCGTCTCTTTCGCTCTTGCACAAACACAAGTCTTCCGTCTCACTCTTTCACTCAACGCAAACTAAGCACGAAGGTTTGCCGTCTGCGCAATCTGTAGGCATGATTCCGACCGGTCCCGCGTCGGTGAGTCAGGGCCGACGGTTTCGGTCGTGGACGACCCGCGCCGTTGGTCAGTCGTCGGACGACGGCGGTCGCTTGACTGGATTATAGTCTCATTATGGTCTCGTTTATTAACTACCTGTGAAATAAAAAAATATAATTAAAAAGCAGGAAATCAAAAAAATCTACAGCCCTTTTCTGGCTTTTTTTTTAGATTCCATACCAAAATGGTAGCAAAGAACCCTTATGGTGTGAGTGTACATTCGAAAATAGCATGTCTAAACATAAACGAATCAAATCCAAAGATGTTGAATATCTGGATTGGCAACATTTCCTAGTGTATGTAGCGCTCATCCAAGTATGAGCTCACCCAAGTATGGGCTCACCTCAATAGAGCTCACCTAAGCAGAGATTCACCTAAGTAGAGCTCACTCAAATATCAGCTCACCCAAGTATGAGCTCATCCAAGTATGAGCTCACCTAAGTAGAGCTCACTCAAATATCAGCTCACCCAAGTATGAGCTCATCCAAGTATGAGCTCACCTAAGTAGAGCTCACTCAAATATCAGCTCACCCAAGTATGAGCTCATCCAAGTATGAGCTCACCTAAGTAGAGCTCACTCAAATATCAGCTCACCCAAGTATGAGCTCATCCAAGTATGAGCTCACCTAAGTAGAGCTCACTCAAATATCAGCTCACCCAAGTATGAGCTCATCCAAGTATGAGCTCACCTAAGTAGAGCTCACTCAAATATCAGCTCACCCAAGTATGAGCTCATCCAAGTATGAGCTCACCTAAGTAGAGCTCACTCAAATATCAGCTCACCCAAGTATGAGCTCATCCAAGTATGAGCTCACCTAAATAGAGCTCACCCAAGTAAGTGCTCACCTAAGTAGAGAACCACCTAGTCGCAGAAATATAAATAGAGTAGAGCTCTCACCCAAGTAAATATGAGCTCACCCAAGTATGAGCTCACCCAAGTATAAACTCACTCAATTAGAGACTGACCTAGTCGTAAAGGTCGTGTATGTCCCGGTCGCGGTCGCGGTCGGCGTCGGGCGGCGGGCGCTGCGCCGGCGCGGGCGAGGCGCCGCCGTAGTTGAGGAAGTCCCACACGAGGATGGTGTCGTCGTGCGAGGACGACACTATCTGGAACTCGTCGAACTGCAGCCGGAACACGCGCCCCGTGTGCTCCTGGGGGCGGGCGGAGGACTTACTGACGCTGCTCGGAAGGGATCGACTAACCACGTGAGGCTCGAAAAGAGGGGAGGGGGTTCAGAAAACATCACGAAATACCACAAGGGGGAGAGGTGGAAATGAAAAATTTGCTAAAAACATCACGTGATTAATGGACGACCCCTAAAGATAACATTTACACAAAACAGCAATCAAACAAGATTTAAAAAAAATATAAATAAAAATTAGTATTAATGCCCCAAGCCTCAAAAGAGACCACTAAACCCCCAATACCCAGAACAAAACTCCAAGCCCCAAGCCTCAAAAGAGACCACGAAATTCCTGAACCCCAAAACAGACCACTATTGTCCCAATACCCCATAGGACACCACTAAACCCCCAAGCCCTAGAACTGACCACTAAACCCCAAGAGAGACCACAAAGCTCCCAAACCCCGAAAGAGGCCACTAACTTCACCCCAAAACAGACCACCATACCTAATCTCCAGAACAGACCACTAATCCCCCCCCCCCCCCCCCCCCCCCGACCCCCGACTCACCACCAGCGTGCGCAGGCACAGGTCCTGGTGCGGCGTGCGCACGTCGAGCGCGGCAGGCAGGTCCCACACTTTGATCTTGCCGTCGTACGCGCCGCTCACTATTCTCTTGTTATCGAATCTGTAATACAAAACGTTACGCTTTAGATAATTCGCAATCAAAATAAAAGATTTCAAAACAACAGTTTCAACGCACAATGCATCATTTGCTGGACGCTGGTACGGAACTTATCGCCCCCATTCCGAATAACAGTTATATCAAGACAATCGAGATCGCATCCGTGAGATCGTCCGCCGATGAGAAACTAAAGAGATGTCGAAGGAGCAGGTAGCTACAGTAACATTCCATTCTAGTATGATTGTCCCCCGCCCCTGTTTACCGTATGCCCCCACTCCTGCATTTCCCACGCCCCCGCTTACCGTATGCTCCCGCTCCTACATTTCCCACGCCCCGCTTACCGTATATTTCCGCCCCCGCCCCCACTCACTGTACGCTTTCAGCCTCGCTCACCGTACGCCTCTGCCCCTGTATTTCCCACGCCCCGCTTACCGTATATCTCCGCCCCCGCCCCCACTCACTGTACGCTGTCGGCCCGGCTCACCATACGCCCGCGGTAACCGTCCGCCCCCGCTCACCGTCTGCCCCCGCTCACCGTCTGCCCCCGCTCACCGTACGCCCCCGCTCACCGTCCGCCCCCGCTCAACGTCCGCCCCCGCTCACCGTCTGCCCCCGCTCACCGTACGCCCGCGCTCACCGTCCGCCCCCGCTCACCGTCCGCCCCCGCTCACCGTCCGCCCCCGCTCACCGTCCGCCCCCGCTCAACGTCCGCCCCCGCTCACCGTCTGCCCCCGCTCACCGTCCGCCCCCGCTCACCGTCCGCCCCCGCTCACCGTCTGCCCCCGCTCACCGTACGCCCCCGCTCACCGTCCGCCCCCGCTCAACGTCCGCCCCCGCTCACCGTCTGCCCCCGCTCACCGTACGCCCCCGCTCACCGTCCGCCCCCGCTCACCGTCCGCCCCCGCTCACCGTCCGCCCCCGCTCACCGTATGCACCGCACGAGCTCCTCGTGTCCCTCGAGCACGCGGATGCACTGGCCGCACTCGATGTCCCACAGCCGGATGGTGTTGTCGGAGGAGCCCGACACCACGAGCCGGTCCCGGTACTGGAGGCACGCGATGCCTCGCTTGTGCCCGTTCAGTGTTCGCACGAACTCGCACGACGATGTGTTCCATACCTGGGGATTGAGACCAACTCTTTACGTTTTAGTTACTTAGTAGGTACTCATCATTGTGAACAACTTTTACTGTAGGCCCAAAGGCCAACCCTGAAATCGTAAAAAAAAAAACAACAGCTAGTCCATACATTTTGTCAGCGTCATTGACATTTTTCTATTTTCCTAGTTTTCTATAGTGTTTCGATTTATAGAATTGCAACTTGACTAGGGAGGCTGGATTAGAATGGCACAAGACCGAGATGAGTATAAGAAACCTAGACGAAGAAAAGCCTATACTCAACAGAGGACGACAAGGACGACTAGAACCTGACAATGGCGATAAGTATTCTACAGAACAGCCCACCTTAATAGTCCGGTCCCCGGACGCACTGACGATATACTTCTCATCGAAGTCGACCACGTTGACTGCGGCTCGATGCCCCACCAGCACGCGCCGCAGCATTATCTCCGTCGTCGACGTCATATCCCAAACC
This sequence comes from Alcis repandata, assembly GCA_949125135.1. Lineage (NCBI taxonomy): Eukaryota > Metazoa > Arthropoda > Insecta > Lepidoptera > Geometridae > Alcis > Alcis repandata. Next base: position 7,993,633 of record OX421244.1, on the reverse strand, counting down.
GCTATGGATCGGTCCTGCGAACAAACCGTAGACTATACAGGGCTATTCGATAGGGTTTGCTACGCCGAAAAGGGCTCATAGTACTCATCATTATGAACAACAAGGTATCTAGAGACTGAATCTACAACCCGGTCACATTATCTCGAGACCTCGCTGGAATGCGAACCTCCCGCCCCGTTCTCCTTTCACCTCCCCGCGCTCGCCACGGCGCGTCAGTACGGTTAGCACTCTCGTTGCCGATACGCCGACGTCAGAGCGCCGTCGCGACGTGACGTCATCGACGCCAGGTCTCGAGATAATGTGACCGGGTTATAGATACCTTGCTTGTTGAGCATTTCCCCGGTGCTTCACTGTATTTACCTTACTGCACGTAACCATCATGCCGTTACAGAAGCGCAGATGTAGTACAGCCTCGCAGTGATGTATAAGCGTGTTGAGCATTTCCCCGGTGTTGACGTCCCACACTCGAACTGTGCTGTCACTGGAGCCCGAGATGATTGCTCGCTCGTCGTATTGGAGACATAGTACGGAGCCCGTGTGCCCTTGTAGTTCCTGGAAATAGGATAACTTTTTTTTAAGCTATTGCATAGCTTCTATCGCGGGCCTTGAGCGTGGAGGCCGAATCCAGAAATTCCGTAACGAAAATAACCTTAGCCTAAGACCACCCACTCCGACCCGCACACGGGGTGATACTTTTTAGTTTTGCCATCTATCGATGAATAGCAGAACTTTTAATGACTTTTTGATATATGACGCTTGTCTCTTTAGTTCAGCAACTCGCCTCTAGGTGGCATTGGATAATGAAATAATTATAATTAGATATAATTGCATAAGTTGATAAAAAATGCTAAATAGCTTTACCGCGGCAGTCCCCGAGTGCCACACGTCTTTTTTATTTATTATTTTATTTTTTATCTAAGAAGTGTCAAAAGAACATTACTTAATAAAATTACAATCTAGCCTCAGGCTAATAAGTAATTAAAATCTAACTTAAAGGATGATGGGCACTTCGTCCCCGGTGTTGTATCAAGTCATGACATATGTCATTCGAAAGAGCATAACAATAGCATTATTTAATTATATGACACCGACCCCGAGTGACGTGCAGGGAAAAAGATATGACGGTTTTTAGATTCTAAAAAGTGCTGTTTTTTTTTCGTTTTAAAAACTATTTTATCGAATTTTATTATCGTGTATGCATTTTCTGTGACTATTTTATCACTCCCTTTTAACAATTAGTTAGTAATAGTTTATTTATAAACGTTTATGTAGTTGTAATTATTTTAATTTTGTACTGGCACATGCCAAAATCCTTACATTGCTGATTATCGACAGTTTTTGTCTGAATAATGCCATAATATAATATCGATTTATTAATATTATCAATATTTGAAAAATTAAGCGAACTTACCTGAAAGTGAAGTCTGATTAAGATTAAAAGTTGTCTTGTCGAAGGGTTAAAAGCCCGAACCTTTCGTCAAACTAGTTTGTTTTTTAATTATCTCACCCTTTATTATGACACTTTAAAAGCGAGCGAGATAAACTTTAAATAATGGTTACAGATAAGAGTAAAGGCATAGAGCAGAGAGCAATCATAGACTAAATGCAGAGATTTTTACTTTTTAAATGCTTTTGACTTTGAAAATAGTGGTCAATTAGGCCTTCTTTACAGAGCCAGCCATGAATTTGGCTCAAAACGTCACAATACTGCTAACGGTGTGACTACCGATAAAATCGGCTTGTTTCGACATTATTGATGTTCTAGAAAATAATTAAGAAATCTTATTGAGAACTGTATTTATTGAGAAGGGTAGTCGTGCTGAATCTGACTACATGCCTATCCCGATCATATTCATACTCTGCAAGACAACATACTATGGAACAAGCTACTGGCGTACCGAGAAGCTAATGACCTCGTAAGTGACTGGCAGTACGGATTTTGCTGAAACTGGTCTACTGGTGATCTTACCACTCACATCTGAGAGACTATCGAAAACATGAGGAAGCGCTCATATCACCACCGACAGAGGATGGTAACAGAGGTAATTTTAGTAGGTTACCCCACAAAACCCCCTTGACCCGGTTGCCCCCCAACGCAGCCGGTTATTTTCTTAAGGTTTCCCCCAGTCTCAAAAAAACTATCCATAATAGACTATCCATCAGTAACACTACTTTCGAACGTGTATCTTATACTATACCGATTGCAAAAACTCGTGTTTTTACTGTAGGTATTGCTTTATTATTCGATAAAATGTCATAGTGCGCATCAAACTTAACCAGGTTAGTACCGCCTCAATCGAAAACTGCCAAGAGACAAGCTTATGCGCTTGACCATGGCTTCTCTCGGAGGCTAGATTTTTCATCCGCTGAACCGCGCGTCGGATATACAACGGCAACGCGGGTTTGTCGTCTGCGTACCCAAAAACACCAGGCTTTAGCAGATAATTATAGTGAACAAGGAAAAGCGTTGTGGAGAGCACCGACCCCTGGAGAACACCGGCCTTGATATCTTTTAAATCAGATAAAGAACCACCAATGACCACTGCTCGAATCAAATAATCCCGCTGGAAGTTCGATATCCATGCAACAAACCAAGTGAACAAGCCAAACAAAGGGAGCTTGCTTATAAAGCTTTTATGCCAAACCCTGGTGAAAGCTTTGTAGGTGTTAATGGAAACGACTAGCTTTTTCATTATGTTTTTCAGAGAGGGCATATTCAGCTACTAGATACATAGCGACTGACATAAAATGCCTTTTATCAGACAGCACTCTTAATACTCTTTATTTCTTGCAAACTATTGCCAAAATGACTTCTACATGTTCCATACATTTTGTCGAGTGTCATTGAGATTTTTCTATGGAACAGCTGAATTTTTCCCGAATTTCCGGGTTGGTCCCATAGTAAAAGTTGTTCATAATGAAAATAATGCCTACTATGAGCCCTTTTCGGCTTAGCGTACCCTTTATGAATAACCCTGGATTCAATAATAAAAGTAATTTTTGACATACATGTTAATAAAATTCCTTATAATAACTTTAGAAAGCAAAAAATCAGCAATTTTTTTAAATCTAAAAACGATCATATCTTTTTCCCTGCACGTCATTCAAGGTTGAGTCATACAATTAAATAAAGCTAATAATATCATCTTTCAAATGACATATGTCACGACTTGATACAACACGGGGACGGCGCCCATACAAAAGTGCCCATTCTCCTTTCTAGGTAACTAATTACTAAGAATGTGTCCAATAACACTTTTCTTATTGTTTCTATTAAGGCGAATAGTATAAATTGATATTGAACTTCCCGATAACAATACATTTTATGTTGCTTTTTATTTTTGACACAAAAAGTGCACTGTTGCAGCAGCAGTATTGTGTTGCTGTGATATGTGCAGTTTAACTCGCTCAGCGCCAAGCTCTTGGAGCAAAAACTTCAAGTCCTATCCCAACCCAAACTACCAGGATACCCGCCTGGGGCCAGGGCTTTATTTTTACCTAATAAAATGTACGGAAATCGTGTGCGCTAATGATACACGGTGTTAAAACCAAAATTGGAGGTGTGTATCCAAAAAGATACACAAACGTTTTGACGGTGTGTATCCAAAAAGATACACATGGCGCTGAGGGTGTTAACATTTATTGTGTCATAAGTTGAATGTGTACGTTGGTATCGTAGCTCCTGAACAACTTAATCAATTTTAATTCAGTAATTTTTAGCCGACTTCAAAAAAGGAGGAGGTTATCAATTAGACTGTTTTTTTTTATTTTTTTTTATGTTTGTTACCTCATAACTTTTGACTGGGTGAATCGATTTTGATGATTCTTTTTTTATTAGAAAGCTGACGCTTCCCATTTGGTCCCATTTCAATTTAGTCCAGTTCTGAAATATCCATGAGAAAACTATATAAGTCTTAATAAATTTGCATTAAGTACGTGCGCGACAAATAGATGAATAACTCAATAGTCGGTCTCTTGAAGTCGGTTTTTGTTTTTTGTTTTGTAAAAATAATGTTCTTGTGTTTGAAACATAACTTGATTGTGAATATTTTTGATCTTGAGTGTGAGTGATTCAAGAATTCAGATGTTTGAAATTTATATTCTTTTTGGAGTTTTTTTTATTTCCGATTAAATAGGCGTGACGAAAGATTTTAAAATCCTCTTCCATAATGTGAGTACACATTTACTATTTACAAAAAAGCCTTTATTTCGGTAATAAACTTAAGTTTAACGAAGTTTGAAGCCATTTTTCACATATTTTTTCAACAGTGCCCGAAAACAGCTTGCTTGTGTCATGGCGTCGATTTGACGTCACGGCTAGTAAACATGTCATTGTGTCTATGCGTGATGAGCGGCGGATGACCTGAGTTCACTGAGGCGTGACGTCATACGCTGTGATTGTTGTTTCTGACAAGATGGCCGATTGCTGTATTTTAATGTTTTAATTTATTGAAAATCTTAATAATCTGTTTTTTAAAAATAAAACTAAACATGTGTTTTAATTTTTTTTAATCTGGCTAGTCCCCTGAAAGCATTGAATCGGCGATTTTTTGATACTGTCGTCATGCCTATACTTGTTATTATCAGGTGAGTTGTGGTTGAACTCAAAACTGTAAACCATGTAAGTTTTTGACAAGTCCAAATAGGAGACGCAAAAAAAATAATTTCATAATTGCAATGTGTTTGGAGAATAGGGATATGTAAGGTCGGGGAGGCCTTTGCCCAGCACTGGGACACAAAAGGATAGAGAGATAGAAAAAAAAATGTTTTTTGCTATGCCTGTGGGTATTTTTGAATTATAAATACTATTATTTATATAGGGTTATTCATAAAGGGTATGCTAAGCCGAAAAGGGCTCATAGTACTCATCATTACAAACAACTTTTGTTATGGGACCAACCCGAAATTCGCGAAAAAAAAATCAGCTGTTCCATAGAAAAATGTCAATGACACTCGACAAAATGTATGGAACAGCTGATTTTTTTTTCGCGAATTTCAAGTTGGTCCCATAGTAAAAATTATTCATAATGATGAGTACTATGAGCCCTTTTCGGCTCAGCATACCCTTTATGAATAACCCTGTATAGTAAAGCTACTCACCCGAACGCACTGTAAAGTCTTTCTGTCCCATATTTTGATAGTGTTGTCCCGGAGACCCGAGACAATCTTGTTGTCGTCATATTGTAAACAGTATACGCCTTTCGAATTCTCTGATCTACAGTTTATCCGCTGAAACAGAAGAGATGTAACTTTAGAACTAGTCTTATTACAAGGTAAAGTTTGTATGTATGTATGTTTGAAGATCAGCTAACATTTTTAGGGTTTTGAAACTTCTTCAGGGAACCTTTACAGGGTTATTCATAAAGGGTAAGCTAAGCCTAAAAGGACTCATAGTACTCATCATTATAAACAACTTTTACTATGGGACCAAACCGAATATCGCGAAAAAAATCAGCTGTTCCATAAAAAAAATTCAATGACACTCGACAAAATGTATGAAACAGCTGATTTTTTTTCGCGAATTTTGTGTTGCTCCCATAGTAAAAGCTGTTTATAATGATGAGTACTATGAGCCCTTTCCGGCTTAGCATACCCTTTATGAATAACTCTATAGCGACACTCCGGAGTCTGTCTGTTTGCATGTTTTTTTTGGGGGGGGGGGGGGGGGGGAAAATCATCGAGGCCGCGGTAACTTCTGAACGACCCGCAGCCATAAACATTGCCCTTCCGGAATATATTAATGTGTTAGGTTACCTGCAAATTGTGTTTCCCCTGGCGCCAGTTGTCCTCTATCGATTGTATGTCCTTGATGATCTTGGGGTAGAGGTGTCTGTAGAAGGAGTGTGAAGGATGCTGAGAGCCCGGCTTCGGTTTGAAGAGGTACTGGATCCTGTGATAATATACATACACTTTAGTTAATTCAATTTAAAAAAAGCATAACAATATTTCTTTAATATTTAACACTTTATCTGCTGCTAATAATTACATGCGTTGTGCTTTACGCGCCTGACGTGTGTAGCCAAATTCGCGTCGCACAAAGGAAAACACAAGGCATGTGTTTTCCGCAGTCAAAGTGTTAAACAATGTTACATAATTTATATGACGCACAAAAGTTATAACGGGCCCTGTGGGGCCCAGCAAATTGTTTTTTTTTTATTGATAAGATAGGCTTGCGTTTGACCGCCATCTCGCCTGATCCCACGATGCCGTCTACAATGGAGCACGCTAAATTGGTTGAATTAGTTTACTCACCAGCCTCTTCTCTCAGCCAGTCCGCGCCACAGCGAGTCTGTCCTGACCTTCCGTTCCACCAGCTTCTTCCACAGCATCCCTTCGGATATAACGCGCTGCCACTCGCGACACACGAGCTCGGCGGCGCAAAGAGAGCTCGCGTCCAGGTATGATAGTATGTTTTCCGCGACGTGGTCAAGACCCTTTTCTGGAAAATGAAAAATAAGTTTTAAGACCACAAACCTAATCTCACTAACATTGTAAATGTAAAAGTTTGTTTTTTTTTTTGACCGCCATCTTGCCTGATGGGAAGCAATGATGCGGTCTACGATGGACCACGCTTGCCTAGAAGACACCGATTCACTCTCGTGCAAAAACCAAAATAAATGTGGTGTCAAAGCGTTTCGTTCGGCTTTTTGGTATGTTTGTTAAGAGCTTGTACACAAAACTGCGGTGCGACGTCGCATCGCAAAAATCTGAGAGCACGCACGACGCGAATTTCTGCGATGCGATTTCTGCGGCAAAGAATTTCCTTGCCGCAGAAATCGCATCGCAGAAATTCGCGTCGCAAGTTTCTGCGTTGCGGCATCGCATCGCATCGCATCGATGTCCTCCTTCACGCTAAAAAGGCTGGATGGAAATAAATGAAATTTGGAATAGAGATAACTTAATACCATGGATTAGCATAATCTCCTTAATGAAGATAACCGAATGTGATCAAAACTGAACGGTGTAGCCGACGTAATATGTAGTATGTGCATTCCCGTTTTAATTAGTTCAAAATGTTTCAAATCCGAGTTAATTTCACTCTTTACTGTTAGTTGACGGCCTGTTTGGTTCAGCGGTAGTATAACCGCCTTATAAGCCATAGGTCCCGGGCGATTCCCGGCCGGGCAGGTTAATTTAAACATCTGCTCTGGGTCTGGGTGTTAGTTGTCCTTGTCTTTGTGTATGTTCCGTGGCATCCCCGACACAGGATTTATCCTAGTGGGGAGCTATGAGTGTGAAACGTTATTATTTGTCAAACTGCTATACTATACGCGCCGCGGTCCGCAGCGCCAAGCGAGACGCAACCGCGTCACGTTTGTAAAATCACCTGATGAAGATCACCGAACGTGACCGAAACTAGTCGTAGTAGACGACTCAATTTTTACGTGAATATTCCCGTGTTTTATTATAACACAAACTGCTATACGTTTATTTTTACAGTTTCTAAACAAGTCCCCTTGTAACATACCGTGCAAACATTAGAATGTGTAACAGTTCAGCGACACTTGTTATTCAATCGCCTCAGATCTGAATGGTAAATCGGTGTTAGCATTTCAGATGCTGTGGCCCCAAATACCTATAGAAATCTGTTCAGGCACCTAGAAATTTTGCGCTGATAATAATCAATACTTCTACACTAATACAGGGCTGTTCATAAAGGATATGCTAAGCCGAAAAGGGCTCATAGTACTCATCATTAGGAACAACTTTTACTATGGAACCAACCCGGAATTCGCGAAAAAAATCAGCTGTTCCCCATACATTTTGTTGAGTGTCATTGACATTTTTTTATGGAACAGCTGATTTTTTTTTCGCGAATTTCGGGTTGGTCCCATAGTAAAAGTTGATCATAATAATGAGTACTATAATAACCTAGAATATGTCAAGTGTCTAACCAGTCAGCCCGTATATCATACCCGTGCAAAGCCGGGGCAGGTCGCTAGTCTTTTATAACCCCCGACGCGAAAACGACGTGGTGTTGTAAGTTTGACGTGTCTCTGTGTCTGTCTGTGGCATCGTAGCTCCCGAACGGATGAACCGATTTTGATTTGATTTTTTGTTTGAAAGTGTGAATAAAGAAAGGGCCGGATACACTAGGGAACATTTTGTCCCGCAACGTGACGAGCGAAACTTAATTTACGTGACGCTGCAACGTTCCATAGTGTCCCGCAACATGCCCCGCAACAATCTACGTGACGCGGGGCATGTTGCTTGCTCCCGCCTCGAGAGCGAGCGCACGTGTCCCGCGTCAGTGTCGCGCCGCTTGTCACCGAGTGTAGTCGCGTACGCAACGTGCCTTTTAATATGTCTGTAGTGTGGGGAACATTTCTATAAACACTGACTAGTGTGGCCTGCACAATGTTCCGCGACATTTACTTCGGCACATTCTACGTGTTGTTGAGGAACATGTTCCGCAACATGTTGCTCCATTTGCTCTCTAGTGTATCCAAGGCTTCAAGGTGAATTAGTCGGGAGTGCTTGAAAATGTCAGGGGTTTTTAAATTCAATCCCTGCTAATATTATATATGCGAATGTAAGTTTGTTACGTTTTCACGCGAAAACTACTTAACCGAACATCATGAAACTTTGTACACATATTCTTGGAGGTATTAAAAGTAAGATAGGACACTTTTTATTTATCCAACACTTTTTGATGGAATGTGCCCGTAGTGAATCACTCAGACAAAAGTTGAGGAATTTGGGGGTAAATTATATAGATGTGGGGGTGTCTCAATCTATACTGAGTGAACCGACGTCAGTAATGGCAAATAACCTGTTTATTTTAAGTCTTGAGGCGATGTGTTCGGACTACTAGTTAAAAAACAAAAAGAGAGCACCTATGGGGCTGGAGCCGTGGTAGCTCAGTGGGAGAACCGCCGCTTCGCATTCTTGAGGTGGCGGGTTCAAACCCCGACTCGTACCAATGAGTTCTTTAGGACTTATGTACGAATTTACATACCACTGGCTTTTCAGTGAAGGAAAACATCGTGAGGAAACCTGCATATGTAGTTCACGCAAAAAGGGCCGATTACCGGCCTAGTTGCGGAAAAAGAGCCCGCTCTTTATCTTTTTTTTTACCTATGGGGCTGACATGGCTACGCAGTAACTAAAAGTCCCTAAAAAAAAAAAGATAAAAAAAAAAAAACTTTTTATTTAGTTTTTTTTTACTAGTTGTTACATTAAGTAGATACTCACTGGGCAGCATGCTGATAAAGTCTCTCTGCAGCATCGGCTTGAGGTAAGAGTTGATGTGGCCGTGCTGGTAGTGGCACATCCGCGCCAGGAGCTGTTCCACGAACTCCACCTGGAATACAGTCACAGCTGTAGTATAGTCTACGTATAGTCATCCTACTAGGATATCACCGAAGGGGCTGTTTTATTGCATCCAGGGCTTTTAGGGGTTCTTTGTTTTATGACACTTTTTACATGCTACCAAAAAAGACAATTGAGTTAATTTTATCCCAGAAAAATAAACGGTTCTAATATGTTATGAACTGAGGGATAGTGCGGGTGAAGCCATGGGCAGAAGCTAGTTGTATTATAAAGGCCAATCACAAAATTCGTTATTATTTTATTATTCATCATCATATCATATTTTATGCAACCTTTAATCCTCCCACTGCTGGTATACAGGTCTAGGTCTACCCTCGAAGGGAGAGGGGATTATATTCTTATTATGTAATTGAGTGACGAGACGAGCAAATCGCTTGCTTCATGTTATACGTCACGTTTGCGTTTGTTTGTTGTTGTTTTCATTACTCATCTCTTTCTTTACCTGGTCTGTCTCGTTCCATCTCGTGAAGTAGTTGAGACATGCGTCCCTCTCCGCCGTGTACGCGGGGCTGCTCGGCGTGGGCCGCACGCCCGTGTCGAGACATGTGATTGGCGTCACCTGCTGACCAATCACAGAACACTATTATTTATATACAGGGTTATTCATAAAGGGTATGCTAAGCCGAAAAGGGCTCATAGTACTCATCATTATGAACAACTTTTACTATGCGACCAAACCGAAATTGGCGAAAAAAAATCAGCTGTTCCATACATTTTGTCGAGTGTCATTGACATTTTTCTATGGAACAGCTGATTTTTTTTCGCGAATTTCGAGTTGGTCCCATAGTAAAAGTTGTTCATAATGATGAGTACTATAAGCCCTTTTCGGCTTAGCATACCCTTTATGAATAACCCTATATAAAGACTTATTATATAAGTAGGTACATGGGAACATTAAAATATAGTTAACCCTTTGACTGCGGCTAATAATCACAAGTGCTTGCCTTAACACTTTGACTGTGGGAAACATATATCTTGTTTTCCTTTGTGCGACGCGAGTGCGGCTGCACACGCCAGGCGCGTCAAACACAACGTATTTATCTATTAGCCGCACCTAAGGCAAGCGCATGTGATTATTGGCCGCAGTCAAAGTGTTAAATATGCTAAAACTATGACTAGATAGATTTACATATTCACCTCATAATCAACTTACTTATGATATCTACTATATAAAAATAAGTCGGGTTTTCCTTCCTGACGCTATAACTCCAGAACGCACGAACCGATTTCCACAGTTTTGCATTCATTGGAAAGGTCTCGGGCTCCGTGAGGTTTATAGCAAAGAAAATTCAGAAAAAATTTCAACAGAAAAGCGGGAAAATCTTTTTTCAGAACAATGTCCACCCGTGCGACGCCGGGATGGGCCGCTAGTAATTCATAAAACATAATCATAACCAGGGTTCATACTGTTAGAGTTGATCTCCTCTCTAACATTATTGTATCAAGTTTTTTGGCGAATAAACAAAAATTATTATTCCACATATTTATTCAATTTTATAATTTTTATAAGAACATAACAATATATTTTATAATATAAAAATGTTATGTTGGTTTGTGTACGCTTCAAAAACTCAAAAAGTTCTGCACCGATCGAGCTGAAATTATAGCATGATATATAATACGCATCAAGGATTGTTTTTATCTATTTTTTTTCCTTTTTTATCCACAACAAAGCGTGGCAGGGAACAGCTAGTATTTTGTAAAAATCTTAAAAACTAGGGTACCGCCGGCAGCGGGGCAAGGCCCAAGCTACCGGTGGTTAAGGCTGCAGAGTGAGGAATCTCCTGACAATGTAGGCCGTGTCAAGAATCACCGCCTTTTGACTGACCCTCGACCCGACCGTCTAGCAAGAGCCTCTTCAGATGTATATTATTATTCTGACTCCACTACATCATTATATAGGGTATTCTTTATCAAACTGCTGGGTTTAGGCCTCTCTTACTTTGCTATCGGCCTGGGTTCTGAACCAATCGGGCCAAGGACCAACCCAGGACTCCACTCCTAACACAAAATGGGCTTCTTATACTTGACTCGCACAGTAGCATGTCTGCTTTATGAGCTAGAGTTCTCAAGTTCGATTCACGGATGGGCAGATGTTTGAATAATTAATTTAAATATCTGCTCTGGGTCCCTGTCTTGTTCTTGTTTTTGTGTATGTTGCAAGGCATACCCACACATACAGAAAACAGAGAATCAACAATGAAACACAGGTAACACACAGAGGGGGGTACAGGAAATCATAGTAGGGATCTATGAGCAGAAACCATTATTTATTTATTTTAGTAACAATACTCCATGTAATGTAACGGGAATTCCCGTTAAGTATTATTTATATTCATTTTTGGTAACACCTCTTCATGTAACACCGTACAGTAGATGTTCATGCGTTGAATATGATTTAATTCGCAATTAGGTAACAATAATACGGGACTGTGATGAAACCAATAAACCTGAAGATCTTGTAAGTTACTTATAGACACAAAAAACTGCCTGCAACTTGCAAGTTATATCATGACATGCCTCAGAGTAGGTTATTGCGAAATAGGGTACTAAAAGTGGCACAGCAGGATTTATCTTCCAAACAACCCTTTTTTATCACATTTTTAAATATATTCCGGTCAGGAAGACCATAGAGAGTGATAATTCAGTGGTTACTAGGATGTTTCACATTTATTTAAGCAGTTAAAGAAGGCCTAAGTATTGGATACACAAATACATCTTTTAGAAGTTTTACACGTAAACAAATAATTTAAAAGCGGCATTACAGGAAAAGTATAAGGTGAACAATGGTTGGGCTACGAAATGACTAAGGTATTACTCGGAGAACGGGGCAAAACAACTGTTTTTTTGTTAGGTCCGCATTGCAGGAGGAAAAAATTAAAAGCTTCTTGCTGAGCAACGCATCTTTGAGCGTTATTTCGATCTTAGAGCTTATTACGTGATGCAACCATTGAAGGCAATGATTATATTCATTGACGAGTTTAATTTTATGGTAGATCGAGCATAAAAACACAAGATATTCAAAACGATTTGGGATGAAGAAAGATGGCGGCGGAACCGTGACATTACGAGTCTTGCTCTAATTAAAGTTTTCAGTCGTACCTGTGGCGCTTTGATATCTTCTACAACCATCTCAGTCTCCATTTTTGCTATTTCACAAGTAACATTAATAATTGTTCACTAATACACCACCAAATAAACCAAAATCACAATCGCGAAGAACTCATCTTTCGCATGACGTCAAACAACTTCAACTTTTTAAAATCTTGACTTGACTTGACATGACAGACATTTTTCTTTGGAATAGCTAATGCCAATGTACCGTTATTTAGCCACTGGTTTTTATTTTATTTTAATTTATGTACATAGTAAAAATATTGCAAAGTATTAAAATGTTATTATAGTTCAAATTACTAAAACATTTTATTTACGATAATCACTTCAAAGAAAATGTCAATTTAAAACCATAAAAAAACATTATTTCGTCAACTCCTATTTTATTTACTATGAACGCAATATTTGTTTGAAAACTAAATAGGAACGCAACCGTTGTGTCATCACTTTACGCTACTGCCAGTATATAAAAAGTACCCATTTTTAGTGTAAAACGAAAAAAAATAAAAAGTCAAATAGCTATATTTGACTTTTTATTTTCTGGAAATCCAACTATCATGGAGCATCACGAAAATATTCACTCGAATCTTCATATAATTCAAAATGTCGATGCGCAAAAACTTAGTTTGAAAAACAGTATCTTTTTAAAAAAAGCAAGGTTACATTGAGCCAACGTAAAGCTACAGTACTGTGTACCCTACTTTAAGGTGGTTGGTTGCGGTTAGCTAGGCACATCAGTGCCAATAGATGGCGCTGATGTTTTAATTTGACGTATTTTATTTTTTTATAAATGAAAATGTGCATATTATTTCATGGTAATATATTTGTCGACAATAATAAATTATTTGCTATTTTCTTAGCTATATTTCAGTAGTGTTTTCGTTTTTTAAAGAACTGAATTTGTACCGGGCAATATTGCGGGCCGCGGCAGACTACTCACTCACACAGAGACAAGGCTCTTGTTGTGTTCGAACGTGGTTCCAACTATGCGCTAATTTCGACATACTATCCATTACATAGTTTGGACCAGTGGTTAGAAGTCCCGGTATTAGATACCGCGATATCGAGTTCAAATCGCACCTAGCATGTTTTTTTTGCGATGTTTTTTGTCTTCTAAATAAAAATCAATTACTGTTACTTAGTAAGCGCATAATTTGATAATGACAGGACACTTGTAATTTTTTTTTAAATGTTTTCTTATTCAAAATTATGGTATAATTAGAAAAGTTAAAATAACCTTATTCTGTACATATTATGACTGTAAAGAGAAAGTGTGTTCGTATTCCTTATATCAGGTAAAATAAAAAACAATTAGGTAGTTGATATAATTATGTATGTATTTCTTATTGTTTATATTTCCGTACTTAACTATTTACAATGTTTTTTTTTTATCTTTCACGACCAACTTTCTTGCCTTCCTCTGGCTGCACAATCGCATCTACCGCAATGCAATGTGTAAACATTTTTGATTATTGCGCACTCTTTGTAGGACAACTTCGGGCAATACCTACACAATTTTTATAAAATTTCTCCGGCTTTGGTAACATATTGCTGATGAAAACTTCATCGCGCTCGATTTCCAATACGGTGATGTCTTGAGTAGGAGAAATAAATCCGACAAAATAACATTTTTCCAATCCGGAAACCCGCAGTTGTCCCTGGATCTGAAAAAAAAATAACCCATTTATTCACACATTACATTTATTCAATTTTATTTTATTTTGCTAAATATAATTAATCACTACCAACCTGATAGTAGAAGTTGTGTTTTTTATTCATTTGCAAGCTTCCATCGCATCGCTTCTGCTTCTATAGCCCCTGAAATTAATTGAATAATAATTTGGATTATGCTTTATATAAAAAATACAGTATAAAACAATTATAATATAAAATGAGACAATACACATTTCAGCTAAATAAGTATTTATAATGTCATAGTTGGATGAATGCTTGTTTTCCAAGAAGAAAGGAGTTCAGTACCCACCCCTGGTCTTTCACATATAAGTCTTTTCCCACAGTCCATAACCCAAAAGTATTCTAATCAAGACCCTTAGAAATCATTTCAACATACATTTATATGTTTGAAAATTGTAGTTTCACTTACACAGAATTTGATGAAACACACACTGGAATCGTCTGTTTTCATCTTTTTGCACCACACATCATTTCGACTGCAACAAGCAATAATGTTATTAGCGACAAGTAAATTAGAAACTTTAGAGAGGTTATGTTTTAGAAAGTTAGCCGAAAATAATCAACTGCGATAACTTTGTGTGTAATTCTAATAGAGTAACAAGTAGGTACGTATTTGTACTAAAAGTACTAACCTTTTGATTTCTCCATGATATCGTTTCATTTGCGCACGAATCCGTTTGCGACTTTTCCTGGGACCAGAGTATTGGTGGCTTTTGAAAGCTTTTTGCGATGTACGTGGTTCCATGGTTTATTTTGGTAAAACATCGATAAAGTCTTTATAGAATGGCCCTCTCATACAGGTATCATATAAACAAAACACTGAAAACAAGAAAGAATTCAAGAAAAATCGAATCGTAAACGCGCGTATACTTACGCAATCAGTGTTGCCAACGCCATGAGTTGAAATTATCCAATTGTCCATGAAAATTATCGTATTTTAAAATAATGTTTTCCTACTATTCTATCCATGCGAGTAAATAAATTTAATAATTTTTTAGAACTCATAATGATTTGTTTTAGAGGTAACACTTTCTTGTAAATACTCTGGAACAACTAAAACTCCACACTCCTCTCACGTATATATTATTTACCGACGTAATTAAAAAAAAAACATACAAATTTTCTGGACAACTTCCAAGCTTTCATTCCATAAAATCTAAGTAGGAGTATATAACTAAATTTAAAAAAATTACCAAATCAGTCCAGATGTTCCCAAATGATGCACTTACCAACGAACATCACTTGACGATTGACGTTTGTAAAGAAAAAAAAAATTATAAATTGTATGTTGTAGGTATATTTTAATAGTATTTACATCATAGTATTATAATTATTTATTGTTTGTATTGTAATATAATTTCCCTATAATTTATCCAAATTCAAATACTGGCAATACAATGTCCAATATTTCAATAATTGATTTTTGAGCTGAGCGAATTCTTTAGAAAGAACGAAGACAGAGAAGAGCGGCAACAGCGCGTGACCCGCGTATGCCACGAGCTGGCAACGTCGCGCACCGTTGCCGTATAATTACTATTATGTATTCTGTGTTCACTCACACATTGATAAAAATGAACTAAAATTCGATGTTATTTCTACTATTAATCTACTGTTTTCTTCAACTAAAGATAAAATGCCGCCAATAAAGACCAATTTAAAAGCCAACTATAGTCATTTCATTGTAAAATTATACTCTCGTCGCCCATGAACGTACAAATAGATTAGTATGAAAATCGAACAACCTTAAACGCCACACGCAGCGCGCCGCACCGTAGAGCACTTAAGTTTCGTAAAGCTGCTCTAAATTTTGTGATTCATCGCTCGCGCAATTTTTCTAGTTGTTTTCATCAGCTGGTTCCAAAATATGTTTGTTTATTGCAAAATAAAGAGGTTGTGCCTTAACCTGAGTGACTGCACCTGATACGCCACTGCATCGAGGACATAATTTAATTTTGTCTCTAACGGGCTTAGTCAGTCACTGAACCTAAACTAAATACACCAAACGTGTAGAGCCATGATTTTTAACCAATGCTCAATGACAAAAATAGCTGGCTGGGACTGCCAAGATTGGAAAAGCGTACTAAATTGAGTAAAACCCTCATGGATTGGGCACGTGACCAAAATGAAACCATTAAATTCAAATTCAGAATCATTATTATCAGACAGTAGTTCACAATGTACAAAATAATAATAACAATTGTTATTAATGATACAAAATTATCATAATAATTTATATAGATATAACATAAAACATTTTTGGCCATTTGTTCATAGGTTGGGAATAAAAAACAAAATAAATGAAAATTAATTCCATGGTTTTTAATTTTACATGGCAATTTTGCAGCAATACCTTTTTTTCAGTAGTAATTTCTTGATACTACTCCGTTTTAGTTCATTACGAGTAAAAGAAGATTTAGATAACATTATCAAACCAGATAAAATCGTCAAAAAACTTTTGTTCTCAAACATTTTTGTAATTATCGTAAAAAATAGACACAGTAAATGTTTTAAAACCTACACAAGTAGGTATTTAATAAATTATAGGACTTAATACCGATTATGTAGGTATAACGGGATTATTACGATTATAATAACAAAATACACCAATACTTATATGAAATAGTCATACGTGAGTATTAACTATAAATATATATAGTAAAAAACATGATATTATGTAAAAATATTACTGTCGTCAAGTTTCTACCACTACTAGAATAATTTTTTTTATAGCAAATAAATCTCCGTTTGACCACCAACTCGCCTGTTGGTAAACGACGATGTGGCCGAAGATAAAGCACACAGACTCCTATTCACTCTGACCTTGAAGAGCCCAGGATTAGGTACATCTCTCAGGAAAAAAGGAAGCCGGCAGTCTGTTCCATTCCCGGCCGTACGAATCAGAAACGTCGACAAAAAATTGGTTGTCTGTAAAATCGGTTTACGGACGATAGTTAAACGTGACAACGTCATAACAAAACATTGATGAAATGATTGCATACTGTTCTCGCTCCGATCGTGACGTCACAATGAGCGTAACAGGACACTTTTCGTGCGTGCAGCCGGCGTTCATCGATTTATTAGACGTTGTCACGTCAAAAATCAATATCAAAATCAATAGAACAACCCGGTAACATCCAATTTATCAAAATAATCGATTTTGTTCGTAAATTCTTCGTAATCGCAGCAGAAGCTAAACGTGTCGTCGTTTGACCTCCATCTCAGCCAGGAGAAGTTGGGGTTGTCTTCACAGACGTCATTGCAGAAGGTTAACTCTTGAATAGTGGTAACATTGTAGTATGAGGAGTTGATTGAGACGAACGCTGTGGCTTTCTTGTCCTTTGAGTCGTACACGAGCTGCGGATGAAAGAAAATATTATAAATGTCAAAGAATTGGTGTTTGTTGCTCAAACGGCTGAACGGATTTAGATGAAATTTGGTGTGAAGGTAGTTTATACCCTGTTTTAACTTATTGACTACTTTTTATGAAGAAAAATGTAAGGAAAACTGTAAAACAAAGCTAGTTTAAAATATTTGCAGGATTCACTGTTGACTGTTTTGTGAAATAAGCAAGTTCTAGGTCCGTGTCTTTAGAAACAGTTTAATTTCATAGCGATTTTTTTTATTGATTGATGAGACGAGCAAATCGCTCGCCTGATGTTAAACGTCACGTTAGCCCACAACATTACAGGTCTACACCACCCAGAATTTTGTTTCCCACTGCCCTGAGATACAAGATTTAATCTCCTATTTGCCCTGAAACCTAGTTACCTTATTACCTTATAAAAGTAAAGTGGCACAGGCACCAGCAGGTTGTTATTTTCATCCGCGTGCAGGTATATCTCCGTTGGGCGGTGGTCACTGTTTGCCAGTGAGAAGGTGCCGTGCGTGCCCGTGCGTATAGAGACGGAGCGTCCGAGGGTCTGCACGCGGCGGCGGAGCGCCTGACACAAATAGAATGGGTTACACGTAACGTCACTAGTCATACCAGTCGTTGGCCTGGAGTTTGTGCTGGTCGGACCGCACGGCATCGTTTTAGCGGTATCTAGGCCAGCCAGCATGGGTCGGTGGCCACTTGCAACTCTACAACACGCCAACACAACAGCGCAACACAAGTCAACAGTACAAAACAACACAAAGCAAGACTGAGATAAATGGCGTTATCTGGCACTTTGAGTAGCTGCGGCAAATGAGTAAGTAGGTAGTAATAACATAAAACATTTCATACTCATAGCTCCCCACTAGAATAACCTGTATCGGAGATGCCATGGAGCACACACAAAGACAAAGGCAACTAACACCCAGAACAGATACTTAAATTCATCATTCAAACATCTGCCCGGCTGGGAATCGAACCCGAGACCTCTGGAACATAAGGCGGATATATCTACCACTGAGCTAAACCAAATAAGTAAGTATTATACATGGAATATTTTATTGTAGAATTTCTATAAAATTTCTTAGTGAATAATTTTACTATAGGTTTTTTTTTACTTAATGTAGATTTCCTATTTTTTTAAGCATTGTGGTCATACCACATTACACCAACTCGACACCGGACCAGTTGAATCCTTTTTTATTATTTACGCTATAATAATATGTATTTCAAATAAACCTACAACGCGTGAAACACATGACGAACGCGTATAAAACGTAAAACTTTGCTTACATCTTCTAAAGCCGCCCAATCGCCAGCGTTCCCGCGCTGCCACTGCGGCGCAGCGTTCACGTAGTGGAAGGACGCGCGAGTCTCCGCGTGAAGAGTGTAGTCCGCGCGCGGAGCGAGGTGTCCTCGGGTTAGGAACTGGCAACATTGTCTCTTATAAGTAATCTCATCTCACTATTATTATAAAATGTGTTACCATTGTTTATTTATCTATTACTAGCTGCCACCCGGCGGTTGCACTCGCTGTTTATTTTATTTATTTATTTTTACTTTCAAACCTGTGAACTTATACAAATATTTCAAAACCAAAATTAGCGAAATCGGTCCAGCCGTTCTCGAGTTATAGCCAGCCAAACGAACACCGATTCATTTTTATAAATAAGATCATAAACTGTAATTTGTCAATTTAAGGTATCACAATGTATTAAATTAATGTTTTATTTTTAAGTGAAAGTTTGTATGTTTGTTACCACTGAACGTTGAAACGGCTCAACGGGTTTAAACTAAGGAACTAAGGTCTTTCAGGGTCTGGATTAACACATAGGCTACTTTCTATTCCAGAAAACTCATGTTAACCTTTTGATCGCGGGTGAAACCGTAGGGCGCAGCAAGTTTTACATACATATTAATACATGTCGAATTGGCGATAAGATGGCAGGTCGACCTCGACAAATTTTAATATCAGAAGGGTTGGCCTATTATTGCTCGGCAGTTCAGGACAGACCAATGGAAAGAAAGCAGAGAGATCTTCGCCCAACGTTTGGACATCTCTGGCGCATAATAATAATAATAAGATGTCGAGTTAATAACTTTTATTTTAATAAAAGCTAAGTATTGAAATAAAGTAAATAGTTTATTATTTTCGTCAAAAATCAGACAAAACAAATAAGAAAACACAGGACAATTTTAACTCAATTTTACGAACTATCTAGCTACGGTGATAATTTATCTGCGTCTATTTTAAATTTTATGATCAATTAGCGTCTATATTACCTGATTTTTTGTAACATATTGATCAGCCATTTTCGGACCGAGGATGGCGTCGAATCGGATCTTTTGATTTTCTTTTTTATATATCTTCGACATTTGAACTTTTCCGAAAAGGTCTCCTTCTGTAATAATATAAATAAAATGCGGAATTAACTCTGAGAACTTTTTAGGCACTGCCCGGGTCGTGCCGAGTGCAATGCTTCGGCCTTCGGTCTTGGAGCTTTAAAACATAGCATATTTTTTTATTTTTTTTATGTAATTGAGTGACGAGACGAGCAAATCGCTCGCCTGATGTTAAACGTCACGTTTGCCCATAACAGGTCTGCGCCACCCAGAATTTTGAACTCGCAGAATTCAAGACCCTGCGCGGCACAGCACTGCACTCATCACCCTGAGATATAAGTTGTTTAATCTCCCATTTGCCCTGTAATTTCACTGGAAACAATGCCCTTTCAACCGGAACACAGTAATGTAACATTATAACATGTGTGTATATAACATTTATATGATAAATTAGTAGCTATCCTGTATCCATTATTGAATTCGTAAACTCGTACGAAGCGCTTTGATTCCACCTTTATTGTGTGTATTGCTACAGAGTGGAATGCTCTGTCCGAGTGGGTATTTTCCGGTAGCTATAATTTGAGTGTCTTCAAGTTCGGTTCCTTCTAAGCGCACGTGCTCCATCGTACTCCGCATCATTGCTTACCATCAGGCGAGATGGCGGTAAGTATGCCTATTTTAGAATTTAAAAAAAAGAAACAATTATTTGGCATACCATAAAACTGTGGTCTCTTAGACCCCTGTTGCATGTAAAAACTGTTCGGCGACAGCGTGTGCTGCACGTACCGCGTGCAGAGCAGCGCGCTGTCGAAGCATGCCTCGTACAGCGAGTGGAAGCGGGACTTTACTTTGTAGCCCACGCTGAAATAAGTTATTAAGTATTATTTTATAAGCTAAGCTTGCGGATCGCTTTTCAGATTCAGATTCAAATCATTTATTTGCAGAACATGGTAGTACCTACACAAAATACATAATTGCATTCATGGTGTTAATATTATTAGTTTACAGTCTCATGCTCTTGCCACATGTGGCGTACAAATATTAGTATGGTTAATAAATTAAAATTGATTAAAATTAATTAATAAAAAGTGTCAAAGTCAAAGTCTATTAGAAATTAATTATTCGTTATTACTAATTTTTATAAGTATGTCAATTGATTAATTATCGTTACACGCCACGAAATTTTTGTCAATGTAAAAAAAAATTGTGCTAAAATTGTTTTTAGGGTGTACGTATATCGCTGTTATGGTGAAGGCTGCCAGTTACTTACACCCTTCTCTAAGCATAGTGCGGGTGCATGCTTCGTGTGTCTGTTTTGAAAAATAATATGAGCAGTGTTACACATCACGCACGCGACTGCACGGAGCGGGCACATGCCGCGATTGCCCGCCTGTAGTCTAACGCAGGCCCTTAGTTTTAAAGAATTATTGTCTAACTTTTATTGTTTTATTGAATTAATAAAACTTTGTGTACTTACAATTACCTCACTATCAATCTATCTATATATCCATGTAGCTAAATTAAATGTAATTTTAGTAAAAACCAATTAAAATATTTTGGTAAATTGAGGTAGAATTGGGAAAATTGTTATGGCAATATAATCCCGCCCGCGACCCGCGCTCCTCTCGTTTCAGAATGGTGAACGATTGAAAAGACCGGGAAAATTAAAAAAACTTTCATATGATGCCTCGTTTACTTGAGGTTTTGTTTTATTGACGTTATAATTCGATGAACACCGGGTGCACGCACGAAAAAGTCCCGTTACGCTCATTGTGACGTCACGATCGGAGCGAGAACAGTATGCAATCATTTCATCAATGTTTTGATATGATGTTGTCACGTTAAACTATCGTCCGAAAACCGACTTTACAGACAACCAATATTTTTTCAATAATAAATGTGATTGAAAAAACGTTTGGGTACTAATTCTTGGTGTACACTCAGCTGCATTAATGCACTTTTCCTAGAAGTTAAGCCTGTAATTTTCTACAAACTCACCGGTACCGCAGCGCCCCATCGACGCCGTGTCTCGGTCGGTAGCATGGTCTGTCGGACTCCTGTGTTGTGAAGGTAGGGTGTCCGCTGCAGCGGATATCCTTGAACTGGCCCGTCCAGCGGTCCACGCGAAACGTCGTGCTTATTATGCAGTGAGCTTCCTAAAATAAATAATATAGTCCTAAGTATCGAATATCGTGACACAAGTAAAAAAAAAGCTAAAATAAAGCCAGTGAGTCGGTTTCTTCTAGGCAAACGTGCTTTATCGAAAACCGCATCGAAATTCAAACTTGCGTTTGCTTATCAACCAAACTAAGACCTCTCGGCTCTAATATAAATATTTCGACCCCTTTGCAAATTTTGCGAAAATTCTAACTCTAGATGAGGTACCTACATTTCTTAAATCTTTAATCTTTCTCTGATTTTTTGGCAAAAATAATTGAATTTCAAATTTTACAATGATACTAATAGAGCATTAGCACTAACGCGGATCCACACGCGTCTCTCTCCTCGCGATTGAATTTGTACAAGCTTTATAGCGTCAAATAAAAGTCTGTTGACATTCAAGTTTGTTTGAACGACACAAACGCGCGAGCGACGCAAGCCACGCGTGGATCCACGCGCGTGCGCGATGCGTGGTCCTTACCAACACACTGTAACTAGACGTGGTATTTCCAAGTACAATCAGCTTTTTACTGCCAGGACAGGCGACGGTGATAGTATCGGATCTCTTCAACGTAACAGCGCCGCTGTCGTCCGGCGCTAGGTACGTGTTCTTGTGAAGGAACACCGGTGATGGAGTGCCGAAGTCTTTTTGGAGGGAGAGTACGCAATCTACAAATTGAAACATAGACATGACGAGGACGACAGTATCAAAAAATCGCCGATTCAATGATTTTAGGAGAGAAGTCAGATTAAAAAAAATTAAAACACAGGATTAGTTTTATTTATAAAAAACAGATTATTAAGATTTTCAATAAAATAAAACATTAAAATACTGCAATCGGCCAATTTGACTGAAACAACAATCAGAGCGTATGACGTCACGCTTATGTAAACTCCGCTGATCATAGGTCATCAGCCGCTCATCACGCATAGACACAATGACATGTTTACTTAACCGTGACGTCAAGCCGGCGCCATGATACATGCGAGCTGTTTTCGGGCACTATTGAAAAAATATTAGAAAAATGGCTTTAAATTTCGTTAAACTTAAAATTACCGAAATAAAGGCTTTTTTGTAAAAAGTAAATGTGTACCTACTCATATTAAGGAAGAGGATTTTAAAATCTTTCGTCACGCCTATTGTCACCGTCAGCCCATAACAATTCACTCCTGGATTATCTACAACTCAACCAGTGACACCTATGAGTAAGGCAGTTCTCCGACCGCCGGCGATGAACTAGAAACGAGTAAAACTAGAAACTATAAACGAGTTGGCGATCAGCGAGAAGCGAGTGTGTAGTTTCGATAGCTTTATCAGCGACTGTGCAAGTGCGACGAGCGAGTACTCGCGCCACTAGCCCGCGGGCGCTGAGCGAGTATATTTTTGAAAGCTCGTCGTTCAGCGATAAAACTAGTAAAGCGAGTCGTCGCCGGCAGTGTGAACAGTCAGCGAGCACCTTTTAATATATGCATCTCTTTCGTTTACACTGAATGTACATTTATTGTCCTTTTCTTGCGAGAGAAAATCGCCGATAGTTACTCGTTTACTCGCCGGCGGTCCGTCACAATGTTAAGCATTGGGATTTCCATTAATAAATTACGTCACACAGAAATGGGGAGGGAGGGGGTCGACGAAATATGACATTCTGTGAATTTCTGTGACAGGAGTGGGAGGGCTTTGTGACGTCACATTTCAAAATCAAAATCTAAGTACATACTTAATGGGAAATTAGTAAAAATGTGGACATAAAATTGCAATATATAAATATCTGACATCACACTGGTCATAAAATTCGTGTGACGTAATTTATAGATGGCCAGACCAGAGCAATCTCTTCCAGGCAACCTTAGGAAGAAGAGGATTCATAAATGAAATCGAAAACGAGTTGTGCAGTACAAAATATCACTTTAATTAACGAAATCTCACCTAATTACGGTAACAGCTTGAACATTCATTGGAATTGTGTACCACACCGCACTTTACGCCGATTTGAGTTAGTTAGGTCATTATTCTAGTTCTAATTGCATTTGTACCTATCGCTCAATTAGTTGAAAGATTAGGTTAATTAGGTACAAATCGAAAAGTTGAAATATTTATTATGCCCGTGCATAAATAAGACAAAAATACGTAATAAGTAGGTACCTGTCGCCTACAGGGTTATTCATGAAGTGTAGTTATGCTAAGCCGAAAAGGGCTCATAGTACTCATCATTATGAACAACTTTTACTATGGGACCAACTCAAAATTCGCGAAAAAAAAATCAGCTGTTCCATACATTTTGTCGAGTGTCATTGACATTTTTCTATGGGCTTAGTATACCCTTTATGAATAACCCTGTATACCTATTTGATTGAAAAATGTAAAAAGGGCAGCCACTGCCGGATGCCTAACAGACGACTATGTGACGTAGGTACCTAAATGGAAAGTGCATTTTTCATACAAATTTTCGTATCGAATATACAGCGTATTTTTGGCGGAAGTTATGCCAGAGGTCTCTACTGATTTACATTTCTATTTTATGAAGTTATATCGTGTCTCAGAGAAGCGTCTTGCTAGGATAATATTGGCTATTTATCCTACTTAGACAGGGTTATTCATAAAGGATATGCTAAGCCGAAAAAGGCTCATAGTACTCATCATTATGAACAACTTTTACTATGGGACCAACCCGGAATTCGCGAATAAAAATAGCTGTTCCATGGAAAAATGTCAATGACACTCGACAAAATGTATGGAATAGGTGTTTTTTTTTTCGCGAATTCCGAGTTGGTATAGTAAAAGTTGTTCATAATGATCCGTTTTCAGCTTAGCATACCCTTTATGAATAACCCTGTATAATGACTCAAACAACGGAAAATCAATTTTATGCAAACAAAGGATTTTCCAAACCACTGGACTAATGTAAACACGCCACTCACCGCCTTCGACGTCATCGAACGTTTGAAAAACGAACAAAATGAGAAAAAGGAAACTTTTGAACGCGACCATTTTTGAAAACAAAATGGCGCGCTTCGGGTAGTCAAATCAAATTAATCACTGCTATTAGTTTGTTATTTCATTACACCATTATTTAGGAAAACTAAGTGATTATTAATTAAATCACTTTAAAAAATAGCGATGTCGAGAAGCGTCAGCGTATCGAGCGCAACTAACGGTGTTTCATTGCGGTAGGTAGTTTATTAGGTAGGCTAGGCATGCGGCCACTTGATCTTTACAGTTGATTGAGGGAGCCACCGTCGCATTTCCTGCACTGATGAAGTCAATTTCAATTTAATAATAACTAGCTGCGCCCCGCGGTTTCACCCGCTGTCCTGCAAGAATAGCGGAAAGCCGTTCAATTTTCTGGGGTAAAAAGTAATCTACATATTACCTAGGGCTTAAGCTACCTTCATACCAAATTTCGTCAAAATCTGTTTAGCTGTTAAATTGTCATCCATACGTCCATTACATAGCTGTCATTTGCGCAAAGAGTATAATAAGTCGTTTTGTTATTCCAAGTCTGATTCTTTTTTGTTATACCTCGTTTTATAGTGACTGATGTTTTATGTCAATTCACACTTGAATGCTATCGAATTTATTAATAGAAATAAATAGTATAATAGGAATAAATAGTATCCTATGTGCGTTTCCTGGCTCTAAGCTACCTCCTCACCAATTTTCAGCCATATCGGTAAAGCCGTTCTTGAGTTATAAGTAGTGTAACATAACACGACTTTCTTTTATATATATAGATTAATTAATTAATACACAAACATATTTTTCGAGCCTTAGCTAATGCGCTATATATTTTATACGAAACCTACAATTAAATAAGGTCACAAACAGGTAAAATATTAAATGGATAATTTAATTTCCTCGTTTTGCCACGTACACAGATAAATTGGTAGATTTTCCATTTATTTTTGTTTTGTTTGCGGTGAGGTAACTCACTGATAACAATATCAGTGCCGTCTCTAGCCAATTTCGTAAGCTTAGTCACCGAATAAAATAATAACAGTAATAACACCACAAACATGTGGCAGTCTGTGATAGCAAACATGGGAATTTAAACCTATTTGTTATGACATTAACGTTCATAATAGCTTGCACGGCACGGATGCAACTAGCTATATCACAAAATAAAAAGGTAATAAGAAGCAGTCTGGTGACTACCAAAATCTATCACTAGGTAATCGAAAGCTAAACTACCTATAGTAAAAGGACCTACACTGGAGGCGTTTAATAATTAAATAAGTCATTTAGTTTAGGGGGAGGGCGTCGAGTCAAATCTGACGCGGGGTAGAGTCGGCAAATATCACGTAAATATTTTTTCTACAAGAAGAGTGTAAAGTTACGAGACAAGAACATTATTTTTACAAAACAAAAAACAAAAACCGACTTCAAAAGACCGACTATTGAGTTATTCATCTATTTGTCGCGCACGTACTTAATGGAAATTTAAGACTTATATGGTTTTCTCATGGATACCATTATCAGAACTGGACTAAATTGAAATGGGACCAAATGGGAAGCGTCAGCTTTCTAATAAAAAAAGAATCATCAAAATCGATTCACCCAGTCAAAAGTTATGAGGTAACAAACATAAAAAAAAATAAAATAAAAAAAATAAATAAAAAAAAACAACATACAGACGAATTGATAACCTCCTCCTTTTTTGAAGTCGTTTAAAAACTGGGTTACTGGTAACTAGTCTTGAATATACTTATTAAAGCAAATTAGGTTTTTTAAATACATCCAACGCAATTCAGAAAGTACAAATTAACTTTTTTCACACTAAAATTCGCATTTTGAAAAATCTCACGTGAGATTAAGAGGGGGAGAGGGTCGAGCTCAATCTCACTAAGGGGGGAGTGGAGGTCAAAAATTCCTTGACGTAATTAATGGACGCCGCCTAATCTGAGTACTATGGCCTCAAAGGCTCAAACTTACGAGGCCGAAGGCTGATCTGCAATGGGTACGGAGTTCCAAGCACCACATAATTATAGACGTCTCATCTTTATTAGTGGTGTCTTCAAGTCGCGAGTGAATCGGTTCCTTCTAGGCGCGCGTGCTCCATCGTAGACCGCATCATTGCGAGCCATCAGGCAAGATGGCGGTCAAACGCAAGCCTTAAAGTTCAGGGGTGGCGAACCTTTATGGATCAACGTGCCAATTTTCTTTTTAATGTTCAATCAGGCTTCAGACGTGCCGTTAAATGATTTTGCCTAGTGATAATTGGATGGTGGTGTGCCTTAAATATTTTGTCGCGTGCCATTAGTTCGCCTTCCCTGCTAAAGCTGCATTCAAAAAACTTTTCAAAAATTGAACGAAATGAAAATAACAGTACATCTCGAAGACAGAAAAAACTCGGACACCAGGGCAGGGCTAGCCACTAGGCCTACGAGTATACCAAGGATTGCAAAACAATGGCGCGACAAAATATTTTAGCCACGATCAAAATTATTTAACACTTTGACTGCGGAAAACCTTGTGTTTTCCTGACCTTGTTTTACGCACCTGGCGTGTGTAGCCGCACTCGCGTCGCACAAAGGACACAAGGTATGTGTTTTCCGCAGTCAAAGTGTTAATTCCCATCATCTCCAATTCTCCACTTACAAAATGTAGGGAAGACAAAAATACAAAAAAGTTTTGTTCACGTAATTTATTGCAAAAAAATATGGCATACTGGATTAAGGAAACAAGTAAAGCCAGGATTACACCAAGCCTATAGTTACTAGCAAATGGTTTTTGATATTTTATTTATTTATTACAGTATCACAGCATATTAATTTTTTAAACAGAAATAAGGGAAAAAAAATATGATAATAAACAGTACATTTAATATTTTTATCAATTTTTTTTTATACATTGTACTATAACATCTTTGTATCAATACTTTTAAACAATATTTGCTTTAAAACCCCAATCAGGTTTGTCTAGGCAATAGGTTCTCATTAACAAATAAATCTGGGTGATGCAGATCTGTTATGGGCAAACATGACGTTTAACATCAGGCGAGCGATTTGCTCGTTTGTCACTCAACGCCAAAAAATAATGTAGTTACTAGTAAATTAACTTTTATAACAAACAAATACTTCCAAGATTGCAATAAGTGCAGCACAATTAAAATTATTAACAAACATTGCTTGTTAACACTTTACCTGCTGCTAAGAATCACATGCGTTTGTTTTACCGCACAATTGTATTTATAGTGGGCTTTACGCGCCTGGCGTGTGTAGACATTCGCGTTGTACAAGGAAAACTAAGGTGTTTTCAGCAGTTAAAGTGTTAATATATGACTGTGATTAATTTTGTGATTATTGTAAGCTTATTACTTATCACAGGTCTATATTACCTACATGGCAGTCATCAAGACTTAATTTTTTTCCATGATTTCTTAGATGAAATAATTCATAACAGAGACGTCAAAGGGAATTTTTGCCATGTTTTCTTATCAAATGTAATTTTAAAGTTCCGTATAATACTGCCTTATAATCACACACACTGCATTCATACGACTTTTCTCCAATGTGTTTTTTTATATGTTGTTTCAAATTAGTAGTGTGTGCAGTTTTGTAGTCACATAAATGACATGAAAAAGGTTTTTCGCCGGTATGCATCTTCATATGTCGTTTTAGATTGCTTCCGTCAACTGATTTATAATCGCATAAGTGACAGTCATACCGTTTTCTGCGGGTGTGTGTTTGCTTGTGTTTGTTGAAATCACTTGACAATGTGGTTTTAAAATCACACTTCTCACATTCATACGGTTCTTTTCCGATGTGTGTGAATTCATGTCTTTGCAAATCGCTTCTTCTAGATGATCTGTGATCACACAGTTTGCATTTAAACGGTTTTTCGCCGGTGTGTATCCTTGTATGCTTTATCAGACTGCTAACGGCTGCTGCTTTAAAGTCACATATAGTACAGTGGAACGGTTTTTCACCTGTGTGTGTTCGGTTGTGTAATTTTAAAGAATATGCATTCCCCGTTCTATAATTACATATGTTACATTGATGTGGTTTTTCTCCGGTGTGAGTCCGCGAGTGCACCTTTAAACTTTGTGGAGTAGTTGCTTTGTAATCACACATACCACATTCATATGGCTTTTCCCCAGTGTGTGTACGTATGTGAAATTTTAATGTGTGTGCATTTGTTGCTTTGTAGTCACATATATCACATTTATACGGCTTTTCTCCTGTGTGTGTCCGTATGTGTGATTTTAGAGTGTTTTTATTTGCCGCTCTAAAATGGCAAATATCACATTTGAAAGGCTTTTCTCCGGTGTGAATCCGAAAGTGGGCCTTCAAATGATACGCATTGGAAGATTTAAAAGGGCATATATCACATACAAACGGTTTTTCTCCTTTATGCCTTTGTACATGTAGTTTTAGGTCATAAAATCGTGTGGTTTTGTAATCACAGGTAGGGCATTTGTGCTGTTTCGTTCCTTGTTTTGTTATTTTATTTCCAGGAATATGTTCAGGGTCTTCCAAAGACTCGTTTGCAGATGATGTAGAGTCACTTTCTGTTGCACTAGCAGGAATAGCTCCAGGGTTTTCCAAAGACTCGCTTGTAGTTGAAGTGTCAATTTCTTCAGAATCCATTTGTTGATTTATAATACTTCTTATTGTTATAGCAGTACGCTATTATAGTGTAGATAGTAACGATAGGCAAGGCCAATATAAGCAACAATATTGTTGTTACTTCTTGTTTTGGTATCGCCAAATATTTGGGATTTGGGAGACAATAATTTATGACACAGATAATGTACAGCATGATATTGTACATCACAATACTTCAGAGCTTGATAATTGATGTACAGCTACACTGAATATCAGGTTTTATTAAAATGTATCCTAAATAATCATGTTATTGCTGTTCATATGATTCACTTTTACTATATTACATAAGGAGGAAATCTACTACTTACTCCACATTATCAAAGATGTACGCTAAAGACATTGACTATTTTATTGTAGTACTGTTTTTGGTAATTTGACCCGAATGGTGTTTAAAAAACAACTAATAATTTTTCATCAATAGATTTTATTTCACCGGTAACAAGTCACCCCAGTTGCTAGACCGTGCACATTGGTACGTCGTTTGGTCAAACTTAGCCTTTGAGAATATTGTTTCTTTTAGCTCCCCTTGAGCCGTACAGAGTCGACAGATTGTGTGACCAGACCGGACTATAGGAGCCCTTACAATCCTTGGCCATTGTGGATCATCTTTCGGTCTAGACCCTTTCCTTAATATTACGTAAGAAAATAGCTCTGCATAGATTGCCGTCTTTGACATATATGGTAGACTCTCATACTTCATTAAAAAATTACACGGAGTCTGATGTTCCATATATCTTGGACATACATTATCATTCGGACATGGTGAAAAAGCGTAACCTTTATTACTTTTGTTCTCTGGTAAATTCAGGACGAACTCCCTTGCTTCGTTTACAACCTGAAATCCTGCATTTGTGCCTTGTTCTATAATTATTAAGTAATCTTCCGTTTTGTTCCATAGCTTTTGTATTGTTTCAAGCCGAGATTTAATATCAGGAAGCTCGAATAATGAATATGCTGATAAAACTATGCTGTATTTCAAATCTGTTGATGCAGGTAAGAATTGACGTTGAAAATAACCTTTCAGAGGCATTTCTACATTGTCTTTGCCACTGCAAAGTATTAAGCGAGCTAAATCATGCATAGTTTCTGACGTATCCACACAGAAATACTCAAATATGTCTCCTTTCCAGTAATTATTTACCGCCCAGGTCCCAGTACCGACACCTGAGCCAAAGTCGAAGAAACTCCTTGGTTTGTAGTCAGGGAACACTTTCTTTATCTCATCCAGTACTCTAAGGAGTACGGCATATTCGGGGGCAGATCTGATCATCAAATATTGCAAGCTAGTTGGTTTATCATAAGCGATACTGCCCCAATGGTAAACATTTTTCTTTAAAGCTGAGAATACCTTGTTTTTGATCTTCGTATCGAATTCCTCTGCTTGTTTTTCTGTTACGTCGCTCTTGGCTTTGGAGAGAACTCTCTTAGAGATGGAGTTGTAAAATTTAACAGCTTTGGTATCGATTTCATTCTCCTCAGGCGGTAATAATCTCGAGCGGAGGTAGTTATCGAGTTTCTCACTCTCTTTGACGAGAGTTTTCGCGTCGGAATCATCTAAAACTAACTTTATAGCTTTTTTAATGTCTGGTGGTATTGTTGCGATTTTGATTCGAGTGGTTCCAGGGTGTTTGCGAGGCTTGTACTGCTTCGCTTCGAATTGGTCTCTCAGGCTAGCATCGATAGCGACTCTGGTAGTGAAGTTCGCGTATATTGAAGAGAAATAACTTAATTTTAGCTTTTTATACATTTTTGTCTTACAAAAATACAACCTCAAAACTTGTAGCACTGTTCTGTTTGTTTGTTTTTTTCTATTCTGTCTGTTACTGTCAATGTCAAGTTTGTGAAATAGTACTACCAGTAACAATTTTTTTTATTACCCAAATCCACTTGTTATTTTAGTCCTACAGATTCAACTATGTATAAATCTGATGCATTGTCGTCGATTGGATTGGATGACTATTTTGAAGGGACTTTGATATGAAGCATGAATGCATTATTCACCATAAAAAACGTGTTTTCATCGAATTTTTTTTATTTCTTTATATTAAAGGTAGGGTAATTATTTTATTCTGGCAGTACCAGAACACAAAATTTGCGAAGACAGCTGTAAGCGCTATGTATCGCTATCATGCGAATACTTTCGAATCAAACAAACATAAAAGAATAAATAGAACTATCTTCGTAAATGCGAAATCAAATTTTATTTTTCGCAATAAAAGCTGAACTTAAACCGAAGAATAAAAACTAAGACTATGTATGAACTATCAGGTAGTAAATGATATTAACTCGGTTAGCAATTAACTTTTCAATTTGTTGGTTTCTTCTTTTTTGTGTTTATTGATGCAGTCTTTAAATTCATTGACTTCAGTCTGGCATTTCCTCCAATCTCTGGTGGTCGCTATGCACTCCTGAAAAGAAAGTAACAATAAGCAATTTATTTATCCGATCGTTCTACGATTTTATCAGCTTTTGTAGCTGAAACAGTGGTACCTACCTGAACTTTATAGTGCAATTCGATGCAACCAGTTTTCTTGAGCATATTTTCAACAGGATCTTCTTCCGTGTCAGCTGGTCTTTCTCGCGGTTTTATGGTCATGTTTGATAAATTTTATCACTAAAATACACTACAACAACGAACTTAGAGTTCATCTCTTTCAACCTCAAAAATGTTATGTTTGTGTCAATCAGCTGATTCTGACTTTCGTTTGGTTTCATTCCAAAATTGTTAAAAAAAAGGTTTGTTTGAGTAAACTGATTTATAAGGCGAACGCATCCGAAAGTTTGGCATTTGGATTATTTTAGATTTTTGTCGACACGTCATCGCTGACGTTTAAGTCATCGCTGACGTTTAAAAGTGCGTTCAAAACAATACATCAGATTTTACTATCATAGATTGACTTAATGGAATTTTATAAAAGCAAAATAACACAAGTTTGTAGGATGATAAATTTAAATTAGCTGAATTAATCCTTCAGTTTTTACTTTTTACTAAAGCATAGCTCCAAGTGTTTTTTTATCGTACTAATTTATTTGTTACGCTCTCAAAATTTTATCTTTGTTTTTTTTGGAACATCTGACTTTATTGAAGTTTTCGAACGCAATCGATACGTGGATTCTTGTGAGAGTGAACTGGACATTTCAAAAGTTTTCTAAATTAAAAGCTTAGTTTTAAGTCACAAATTGTATCAAAATGGTCACAAAATTCATCGTCGCTATCTTTGCCGTGGCCCTTGCAGGCAGTGCTTACGGGGAGAGCTGCCAAAACCCTAAAGTAGAAGCAACTTCGTTCACAAGTTTAGACGCCACCGTCGTGGCTGAAATAGCTTATATTACCGAATTTACGTTAAAATGTGATAATGAGCTGCCTGAAAACTATGCTCTATACGCTGAGGTAGCGGGCCGACCCCTCAGCGCTGCCCGCGTCGGAGTAAACAAGTATCAGGTGAGGTTACAAAAATATTTCGCTTCGCCATAGTCCTATCATGGTACAAGACCATGAATTTTATCATTTATATTACAGTCGGAGAACAGTACATTTTTAAATAAAACGTACAAGTATCTTACTTCTTGCCCTCGAACCAATATCCTTTAATGATAAAAATTACTAAAATACACACCTACAACCGAGTTGAAGAGAAAGACAACTCGCTCGCCTTATGGTAAGCGCGAGTTGCAGTTCAAACCTGACTTATACTGCGCTAGTCATCCTGAAACAGTTTGTCAAATTTATATCTGCCTTAAAAGTCATTGGAAAAACTGCAGGATTTTGCAATGATTACGTTACTATGGATATCTTTATATTTTTTAATGGCTTTGTTACAGTTATTTATTTATTTGATGATTGGTGAGCAGCATAAGCTGATGTGCCTATATCTTGCAGTGCCAAAATTTATTCATTATCAGTCAATATTTTTGGGCTCCAATTTAAAATCTATGCTTATAACAAAAATCTTGAGCACTGGAGCAGTTGTGCCAGCTGCTCAGAGCCTCGCTCCGTTATTTTAAGGAGCTGGGCTGGCTCAGGTAATCGCTGGCAAGGGGGAAACTCACAATGCATCCGTTGAGGGAAGGAAAATTTAAAAATCTTAATATGTAATCTGTTCTCCCCAGGTGTCCTGGACTGAAGACCCAGCGAAGGCGCGCTCTGGTACCCATGAGATCGACATCCTAGACGAGGAGGGCTGGGCCGCTCTCCGCAGAGCTCGCCGCTCCGACCCCAACGCTGCCGTCACCCCTCTCATGGCTATCCAACTCAACCACCCCGGCAGTGAGTATCATTCTCTAGATCATCATCTTCCTACCTACGTACACTTCTTCCATTCATCTCTATCACTCGTCATATCTGAATTCACTCCAATATCATTCTTAGTTTCATTCTCAAGATACAGTCAGGAATACAGGGTTAAGGAAAAAAATAGGTTAGGTTATGTTAAAACATGAAAAAAAAACAATAAAATAGTGTTGTTTACACAACACTATTTTCACAGTGGTATAGTTTTAGACCCACCATACCACCAGGGGTATGGCCAGTGGTATGGTGGGTCCGGCACGAAAATTTGTGCTAGGTAAACTGAGTGCCGAGTTTTTTCACTATTCAATTGCATTAACGTAAACTACAATTTGTTTGGAACTAGTTGTAGTTCATATTATGAACACTAGGTGGCGCGGTTTTTATTTCGCACAAATTTTATTTTACGCGCGATCGTATAGTAAAAAAAAACGCGCACTAGGCATTCCTTTCCTAAGAGATTTTCCTAATTTTTTTCATAAACCACTAGAATGAAAGACAATAAAAAAATATTCAATTAGTTAAGCCATTTTAGAGTTTTTCGAGACACTGCATTACATTATTATTTTCTAAAAGGTGATATGAAGATACCACCAGGTCATCAGCTGATAATGCTTGCTCATAATATTTTTAAGCTTTTACTCAACTTGCAATTTATGTATGTATGTAACTAAAGATGTTCGGGTGGAATCTTGCAAATCAATTTTGCCCCACTTCCCGATGTCCGATTGAGCTGAAATTTGGTATACCTGTGTAACTCCGCTGGATGTTCCGCTGCTCCGCTGTATGCTGTACAATGTAGTGGAACTACCATAACAAAAGCTCGTTTTTTTTCATATTGTTTTAAATTAACTTTTCCAGGCTACTCCGGCCCCTGGGTGAACTCCGAAGTCCTGGCGACGCTGATCTCCATCTTCGTGGCGTACACGGCGCTCCGCAACAAGGGCAAAATCCTAGCGTAGTTTTGTACCGTTATTTTGTACTAGAAATAAATTGTTAATTTATATTTTTTTTTTTGGGATTTTATTCTAGATTTGTGAGTGCTCAAGCGTAAACGAACCTGAAGGGAATTAAAACGGTTTTTTCCTTATTTTGATATTAAAAAAATATTTCAAAACACTTTTGAACATGATTGTTAGCAACTAAACGCGTTTATTTCGAAGCTAATATTTTCCCGTCAGGTCTCGTATTGCTTGCCCGCCTACATTTCATGTTCTTTTCAAAGCTAGTCATCTAGCCACTGGCGAGTCGCCAGTTACCCATCTGCGCAGAGCCTAAATAAATAAAATAAAACAACAAATTCTGCTTCAAATCTTAGACTATCATACAAAAATAAACCAGCTTTAATTGTATTCTAGTTTTAACGCTTTCCTACAGTTTATAGGACATAATACCTTTTATTATATTAAAGAAGTCTGTATATCTGTAGTCTTTTCTTGGGTAGTGAAAAAGTTACACTATCCTCGAGTGCTATAGCCTATTTATTTTATAGCCCCAAGCCCGAGCAGCGCCGGGCACAAAGTTCCAACAGCTAGTCACTGAATATCATAGGGCATATCGTCGGCTTACTGCAAGAAGTCATTAAATGCTAAATCAGGGTAAGACGCGAAGAGACGCATCCCTTTTGAAAAAAAGACGTGTGGCACTCGGGGACTGCCGCGGTAAACCTATTGCATAGCATATTTTTTGCAAATAGATAGAAGCTATGCAATAGTTTAAAAATACTGATTGTACTGCAAATGAGTAAAAAGTAAGACAGTATTTTTTCTCTCCTGAAAAGTAGCAAAATTCAACCTAGAGATTTCTCTACCACGCTGCCTTCTCTATGTGAAGAAATATCTTACGAGCCAATAATGAAGAAGGTTCCCTAATTAAAGTCTTGCATACTTACATACTTAAATAAATTATTCCAAACTAGCGGCCCGTCCCGGCTTCGCACGGGTAGGCTTTGGGATAAAGATAAACGTAGTAGAGTAAATTGAAATCGGTCCAGTCGTTCACGCGTAAGGCGTGACCAAAGGTGTTGAGAATAATTATAGGAACTCTTTGTTATAACCTCTATTCTCATGCTATTGCGTAACTATAGCAACCGTAGTTTGTTGATGCTAACTTGTCAATTTATAGTAAAAATTATCAGTATAAAACGCACACTGTTTTGATAGATATGATTGAATTTGAACTTTGTACAGAGGTAATAAAGTGCAAATTGACTCTTGGACGTTAGGAACATACCTACATTGCTTAAACAACAGTGAGTGCTTGCAATTCAATATGAACTTTATACAATAGCAATAAAGCTCGTTTTAGTTAGAAAACGTTTGTATGGGAAAAATAAAAGGGCTGTTTTTAGGGTTTTTCAATATTTCTGAGAGATTTTCTTAATATTTTTTTCCGTAAGAACCTTCTCCTAATAATAACAAATACAACAAAAAAAGAATTAGTGAAATTGGTCCAGCCATTCACGCGTGATGCCGTGACCAAGGAAAACGGGTTTCATTTTTATATATATAGATTTAATTGCAAACACGTTAGGCCCCGCCCTATCCCAATATACTGAAACCTTGCCAGCCAGTACCCATTATAAAGCTACCAAATGTCAAATTAGATTACTTTTTTATTATTCCAGCCAGCATACTTTTCTGTAATAGGTGGATAAATGAAGGAACTATTTTTTTCTAAGAAAGACTGTCATTTTTGTTTTGGAAGTCCAATAGTGGCGCCTCCATTGAACTATTTTTTGACTTCGGTGTTAGGTTTTTTTGGAACGGAATTTCTGCATTCCACGCTCAAGGCTCGCGATAAAATCTATGCAATAGCTTAAAAAGAAAACCAAATACCCCTAAAAAGAACACTGTGTGTGATCAAAGCTGGTCGAAGTATCAGATTGAATAAAACGTAAGCATTCTCGTGTTAATTATGATCAAAAGTTTCATAACATAAGTTTTCATAGTAAAACAGTGACTTTACAGTTAATGATTTCTTGCACTAATCCTACGATACCAGGTTACAAATAAAACAACAAATTATTATAATTTATCCGTAAATGCCTATATTTATTTATTTATACGACGTTATCCATGTGCCCAGTAATCTACCGACGAATCGGTTTGTATTTCCGCCGATTTGGGCGTATCGGCGAATATTTTCGGACAGTTTTAACGAGTGCCTTTTTAACGCCATTTTGTAAACGCTACATGCGCTGTGCCTTAAATTAATGGGTACTTTGACGGGACCACAAGTTACCTTCTATGGAATCCTTAGAATATTTTGGTGAAAGTTTGTATTATTTGCTACTCAATTTTTTTATCGCGCCAAAGCTGAGCCTGGTTTGAATGAAATTTGGTATGGAAGAAATTTATATCCAGGATTTAAACCCTTTTCCTGGTATAACTAACGGTTTCTGCGATTCGCGCTTTAATTTAACTGGTGAGTTTTCTCGGAACTAAGATGTAACGCGGTACCTATAGAGTAATCTGTGGACACGTTTTATAATAAACTGTAGTTTTTTAACAAACATTTCATAGCGTTATCTATTGACAATATCTTTGGACACAGCCTACATTAGGTCTCACTCATAAACACTTTAAAGTTCAACTCGAACTCTTGTTTGTGGCTCTCGTGAAGATTCTTCAAACTCCGCCAATGTCACGTTAAATAGAACATCAACCACAGAATTTGTACCGTTAAAAATTGTTCGGTGACGGGTAAATTTGAGTTGCAGTTTTCCTTTATTTGTTTACTCCATTCACCACTGAAACACTGTTTAAAGTTATTCACTCCTTAAAATGCTCTGACTTTTCGCTGACGTGAAATGTCACTTGCGCGAACAAGACAGAACTTTAAGCAATGACTAAGTTTAAGGTCTTATAAGCAAGGTCTTAAAAAGTTGAGTCTGTCTAGTTTTTTCGTCATTTCTCTTAATTCCACTTTCCACCACATTCATTGGAAGCCATGTCGCACTGTAGTCTTCATTATAAGGAACATTATTAACACTTTGGCTGCGGGAAACACATACCTTGTGTTTTCCTTTGTGCGACGCGAGTGCGGCTGCACATGCCAAGCGCGTAAAACAACGCGTTTGATTATTAGCCTCACCTAAGGCAAGTGCATGTGATTATTAGCCGCAGTCAAAATGTTAAAATGTAAAACAAAATATAGCCGATGACACTCCAGTAGGCCTAGTATAAATTCTGACGTAAAATACGTAGCAAGTACCTGTGGGGCTAGCACAACTTTATTTTGACGTAAAAATACGTAGCGAGTTTTCGATAGAAAAGTGTACGCCATTTACGACTGTCAAGTATGCTCCTGACGGGTGTAAATGGCGTACACTTTTCTATCGAATACTCGCTACGTATTTTTACGTCAAAGTTGTGTAGGCCCACTGACAGAAAAATGTATGAACAATACAGTTTCCCTTTACGCTCGACAGGGGGCTGTGCCATTTTTCACACATTTTCTATCAAATAATCGCTACGTATTTAACATTTATGCTAGGCCTAAAGACCAGTATAAAGACAAATCTAACGACACCTCGGTACAAAATCGGTCAAGTCATTTAGGTTGTAGGTTACATAGAAACATATGACACTCAAAAAACAGTACCCTCTTTCTAAACAGTCAGTTAAAAACTGTGTTCTTTGTATAAGTGTTATCCTACTAATATTATAAACGCGAAACTTTGTAAGAATGTATTTATGTTTGTTACTCTTTCACGCAAAAAAGGCTGAACGGATTTACATGTAATTTGGAATGGTAGGCTACTTTTTATCTCGAAAAACACGGGTGAAACCTCGGGGCGCAGCTAGTCTTTCATACTTTGATCTTGTTACTAAAATTGGTCACTAATCCTAACTAATATTATAAGTACGAAAGTAAATTTGTTTGTTACGCTTTCGAAATTTTGCATACATTTTTATTTACCTACATTTTCCTTTTTTTAATTTTATGATGAATTTGTACAACGTGAAATGATTTAATCATTGTAACAATCTATAATAAGGCCAATAAATTACTCTATTACTCCATACAGTTTTCACAGGTTCAGAAAAGGACATAAATAATGCAAATTTTTATCATTTTTGTCAAAAAGAAGGGTATGATCTTAGTAGTATAGGTATGTTTGTAGTATTTAGGT
Organism: Alcis repandata; assembly: GCA_949125135.1. Taxonomy (NCBI): domain Eukaryota; kingdom Metazoa; phylum Arthropoda; class Insecta; order Lepidoptera; family Geometridae; genus Alcis; species Alcis repandata. The sequence goes on along the minus strand of OX421244.1, from coordinate 7,954,585 downwards.
ACGTATGTTATAATAATCGCAAAACATCTAGTCCGATCTGAACACGGCGCGTAAACCTGCGCAGAAGTGAAAAATGGGTATCAGCGGGGCCCCCCTGGCGGGGAACATGCCACGTGACCGCCCTTGACAAATCACAGCATAGAGCGTATTTTCATTAGTGTGCTTTCGTTCTCTGTGTGTCGTAGTCACGTTCGCTAGCTCCACCCACTGAGTACAGTCGCGCGCGATATTTTTGTTATAATAAACTGTTTGTTAAGTTTTTTTGTTGATTTTTCGTTTCGTGTTATTTTTTTATTTTGTTATTGTTTCTTGTTACTACTTAAGAATCTAGAACAATATGTACATAATCCCAATAGTCAAAATAATTAATTATAAAAAATAAAAATCGTACATAATGTTGTTGCACTTGACTGTACCGTCGCGGGCCGCCATGGTGCAACTTCAGATCGGACTAGATGTTTTGCGATGATTATACAATGTAGCACCTAAACTTCTCCAATTTTGTTAAATGACGTGTCAATACATTTGTTTTTACAGTCCGGTGACCGGTTACATGTGGTACGAACAAAATAAATGACATAAAATTTATGTTACATGCAAAAAGTTGCAGTTTTTCTGATATTATTTTCCCCTAGTTGGGTTACAGTTATTTTACAATCTACTTGTTCTTTCATATACAATCTTTATCTTTCTTTTATAAAAACATTTAACTAAAAATTTTACGTTTAAATTTTTAATCCCTTAAAAAATGTTGGTACCATTTTGACAGTTCTCATACAAAATGTATTAGCCTTAACAGATTTCTATACTATAAAATTTTTAATTAATTCATCTATCGTCTATCTTCATCTACCAACCAAATTTGTATGAGACCTGTCAACTGTCAACTTAGAAACTTGGTTTTGTCATTTATTATAATTACACAAAACTCGAGTATTATTGAGTCGGATTCCGACTATAGCTAGACAAGGCGTTTGTAATCACTCCTTGAAAACGATCACCAAATGTGATCGAAAGTTAAGTCAAAATAAAATACTCAATAAAACTTTATACGTCCTGTGTTAACAAAACGAAACCCGTAGTTTCCACCTTACCACGGTCACTTTAAAACAGTTCTTAGTTTTACCTATAATTTGTAGCACAGCGCATGAAACCTATTTCTAAAACTGGCGTTTATCAACGGCCTCAGGCGAGCACTAACCACTACCGACGAAATATTCTTTTCGAAACCTGTAAATTTGTATCGGAGACAAAACAAATACTTCTTCTTTAGTGATTCGTAGTCTTGTTTAGTTTCGTTTTTCTGTCAAAGTTATAACAATGGGCGTTGTACGGTCCAGTTGGCGTCACAAGGGCCCATTTGGCGTCAACTGAGGCCTACTGGGCTGACGACGCCATGGTTCACCCGTCACACTCAATGGCCCACTGTCGCGACAGCCCGTTTGACGTCACTATGGCTTAGTTGGCAACAGCCTTCCTTTACTACAGTCCTCGGGCATTGTCACGTTGATTTGACGCTATGATTACTTTCTTACGTCACGGCACGACGCTTAAGTCCCACCTAACGCCACACGACTGAGATGGCGTCATGAAACTCCCCGATGTCCCAGTTAACGCCACGTCTTCCTTGTGCTAATAATGCGTACTAGGGACTGAATGTCACAGTTGCAGACTCAGCAGGGACCAGTCACTATCCGCTTTCGTGTTTTCTTGGTGCATGATAAATAAACAGCTTCAATTAGTGACCTTTCCGACAGTTGTGGTCCATTTGACGACACGACGACCCCACTAACGCCACAATGACTTGATGATTTGTTCAGGTGGCGTAACAACGGCCCAGGAAACGCCACAGTCCTGGTTGGCGTCACGACTGTCTACGTAGCGCCACGACCACAGGAAATGCCACGACGACCAAGGCAGCGCAGCGACGACTCATGTAGCGCCATGACCCAGGAAATTTCATGATCCAGGAAGCGCCACGATCCAGTTAACATCTCGACGCCCCCGGCAAAGCCACGTCACAGAACGCCACGGTGACCCCGTCAACCCCAGGCACTGGCACGACCCAGGTAACGCCACGCCTCAGCTAACGCCACCTCACTGACGTCACGGTGAGCCAGCTAGCCCTCGGCCGCCCCGCTAGCCCGTCAGCCCTAGTAGCCGGGGCCGGGGGCCGCGCGTCAGTGCTGCGGCGACTTGGCGGGCGAGGGCGGCGGCGGCGCGCTCCACTCAGCCTCGCCCTCGTACTGCGTGTTCTCGAGCCGCGTGATGAGGCGCTCGTCCTCGTCGCCGAACTCGCCGCCCATGAGGGAGGGCTCGCCGACTACCATCACGTCCTGGGGAAGGGGGGAAAATTATCAATTATAATTACGAAGTTTATTTTTTTATAGTTTTCATAGAGGGAAAGTTTGAAAGGAGAGGACAAGGAAGACCAAGGAGAATGTTCTTGGAACAGAACAAGGAGAAGGCAGGTGTCATGTCATGTCGTACAGGGAGGTAAAAGCACTTGTAGAGGACCGCCGCTCCACCGACATGAGCAATACTCTTAATTTTTAATGAATGAATTATAATTGTAGTGTTTATAAAATGGTTCCTCATTTTACGATCAGATGTATCAATACTAATATTATGAAAAGGTAAAGTTTGTTGTTTGTGTTATAATCCTTTTGATGTGATTTCGGCTGATCTTCGGCTAATCTTTTATCTATCAATCCAAAGGTAGAGTTAGTTTAGTTACCTGCGAAGCGAGGCTGAAGTTGGGTCCCGGCGAGCGCTTCTTGGCGGGCGCGGGCGGCGCCGCGTTGGCGCCCGCGCTGCCCTTGCGCTTGCGCCGCTTGCTGGCCGGCCGCTGCGACTCTGTGGGGCATGCTTACTTATGTTACTAACTGGTACACAATATCAACTAATAACAGAAGTTCGCGGCGAATTGGACATCGGATTCGGAACCCCCGTATCTCTACAACCCTCGATCGATTTGGCTCGTTTTCAACCCCCGACGCAAAAACGAAGGGGTGTTGTAAGTCTGTCTGGTAGGCGACACAATATGACATGAGTGTTGTAAGTCTGTCTGGTAGGCGACACAATATGACATGAGTGTTGCCCTGTATCAATTCTGTGCTAAATCACAGCAGCTCGGAACTGAGTTTTGCACAGGAGGCTCAGAATTATACCAAAATGTTTCGAAACCATGATATGGCGTGCAAATAAAGCTATATTTTGTTCAACACTATGGTAACTCACCTGGTGGCGCCACCATCCGCTGCCACTTCTGGAAGAGTGTTGTCTTGAGGCAGTCCCGGGGTGAAAGAGCATACGCTTTGTGTCTGGACATTAGCTCCTGCATTGGCTCCAGAATCACGCATAGCTGGAATAAATAACATCTTAATATATATAAATTACGTGTCACGTTGTTTGTCCGCTATAGACTCCTAAACTATGTAACCGATTTCAATCAAATTTGCACACCGGGTGCAGTTCGATCTAACTTAGGAGATAGGATAGCTCACATCTCAATTTATAGTAAAAAAACATGAAAAATTAGAAAATTTTTAAAATACTTAAATCATATAGCGCTTTGGACAATGTAAACTTTTTAATGTAACTTTTGACATTTGTCATAGAATTGACGCAATGGCTTTTGACAGGACAACGTCTGTCGAGTCAGCTAGTTATATAATAATAATGTTTCACACTCATAGCTCCCCACTAGGATACCCTGTGTCGGGGATGCCACGGCACACATGACAAGGACAACTAACACCCTGGTCCAGAGCAGATTTTCAAATTCATCATTCAAGCATCAGGTACTTAACTATACAAGAATGAAGATTCACTCAGATGCAATCTCATAAACTCATTCAGTGAGTAAAAAAGGTTGGACTCGAAGAATTGTTTTATTTTACTTTTGAATTCTTATAGCAGTAGGTTTGTGACACTGGGTGGTAATTTGTTCAGATCTTATTTTATTATCTTAACGGATGAATATTTAATCACAATGTGTATTTTGACCCTGTGAGATACATGAGCATCAGTTTACGCTGCTTGCCTATCATCAAATAAATAAATATGCCTATGAGTAGGGTAGGGTGAAACCCTGGGGTGCAATGCAACTTACGATAAATAATAAATAAATAATTTAAATACTTGGCTAATTAATTCTACCGCCAAGCAGTATTTAATGTGCAAACATTACCGGGTTCCAGTTGGAAGGGCATTGTTTCCAGTGAAATTTCAGGGTAAGGAGATTAAACATCTTATATCTCAGAGTGACGAGCGCAGTGCTGTGCCGCGCAGGATCTTGAATTCTAAGAATTAAAAGTTCTAGGTGGGGCAGACCTTTTATGGGCAAACGTGACGTTTTACACCAGGCAAGCTTTTGCTTGTCTCATCACTGAAAAGTATAAAATAAAGACACTCACCCTGAGATAGTTGAGCGTGGAGTTGGTGATCCCCTGCCTGGTGATGTTCTTGGCGAGCTGGTCGAGCGCGGCGTGGTCGGGCGGGTGCACGGCGGCGCGCGGGATGAGCTCGCGGTGCGCGCGCACGGCCAGGTGCCACGACTTGATGCGCATGAGGTCGTCGAACGTGAACTCGAGGATGAGGCGCCCTTCTGTGCACACCTGGAGGCGAGGATCGGAGATGTAGGACACTTACACCAGAAATAAGACTTCGTATTTGAACAATAGCTTGCAACTTTGAGGAACGAATACCAGACCAGATCAATGGCTTGCAAGTTGCAATGCAACTACAGTATCACTTCTTTTGTAAACTTGTGCTAAGCACCGTAAATTCACGTCACGACTCCTCTTAGTTTTAAATCATAGAAAAAACTTAAACTTCTAGATCCCGATACCGATATGTAACGTATGTTGTAACACTCATTACTTTCACTAGAGATAAACTTAAATAATATTGCACAAAAGTAGAAAACGGAATGTTAAATAAATAAATACGGATGAAACGAATAGGTAAACGAAAGCAAAACAAAGATTAGACGCAGCGCGAAGCATATTATCTTTGTTTAATTTTTTTGTTTACTTGTATTGTAGCGCCAATCGCCATTTTAAACCGGAAATAAAATTAAAAGTTATGTCAAAAGTCAACGGATTACGGATATGATTTGACTTTGAAACCTTAGTGATGTCAGTACGTATTCATGCCATCGACTTATATTTTTTAAGTCGATTTTTCTAGGATTATGAAATTGTCATAGATTTCATGTTTGGAGGTTGAGCATGGTAGATTTTCAAGTTTTACTTAGTTTTTAAGCATTTTTGCTTAAAAGTAGGTCTTTACACAAAACAGATAGGTACATAAGTCAATCTACGTTGCGTCTTTTAGATTAGTTTAGTTTAGTTTTATTGGTATAGTTTTTTTAATTTAATTATATATTGTAAAATTCATAAATAAATAAAATTAGGTTGAAATATTATCTACGTACATACAAAGTGCGATCGAGCAACGCACACATAGACACCGCTCACGGACACGATGTTTCGGACCAGTGCGAGCGCGCATTTTGGTTATTATTGGTTTATACTCCCGTTCTTTCTTTCTTTTTCATTCTCAACAATAAATCAAACAACTAGATACGATTGCCACTACCACGATAGGTTTTTGTGCTCAAACCAAAGGTGACAACCCTAGCGCGACCGCCGAGCGTAGGTAAGAAAAGTGAAGTACATACAACCCGGTCACAATATCTGTGCACCTGACCTCGTGACGTCATATGTCTAAACTTAACAATAAATATTAAAAGACAGAACAACAACAAAGCGAAAATATCTCAAAATTATCGGGACGTGTATCGGCAACGAAGATGCTAACCGTACTGTCGCACCGGGGAGTGCGCGGAGAGGTGACAGGGGAAGCGGGAGAGGCGCCGCATTCCAGCGAGGTACACAGATATTGTGACCGGGTTATACACGTGATTGACTTCTATACCGGTTTTGTGTTATTTATCTCAATTAAGTAAAGTTTTTCTCACCTTAGTAAACATAGGTTTGCCATGATGCGTGACCATAGTACAATGATCGCAATCCAGCGTGATGCTTGTGTTGTGAAAGGACTCTTTTGGCTGCCGCATTGTGTAGTATAGTTCTGAGACGCCACCTTCGTATATACTACGAAAGTAGCGGGGAATCAGCGTCCTTCCTATCGCTGGAATGAAAATAAACAATTAGTAAAATTATAACAAGGTTTTGGGGCCCAGTGGTAGCTATAAAAAAGCCTGCGTGGCATAACTTTAATGTCTTCTTTATTAATTTCCATAATGGAACTTCTATATTGGTTTTCTATGAATATGTAAAAAAAATCTATGTACAGAGAATTAAATTTTAAGTAGCAAACTGTTTCAAAAAATGCATTATCAACAAGCGAAGTTATCGTTCGTCTTCTTAACGATTTTTAATTAATTTTGGACACTAATTCAATTTTATAATATTTATAGTTAGTTTAAAAGTTATAGGAGTTCATAAATCAAGTCTAAGTATCTTTCTTGTGCGGCGTTGACACAGGATTGTGGCAATAAGAAAAATATCGAAACAAGAAAAAAAGAAAACCGTCCTTTTTTTCTTGTTTCAATTTCTTTATATATTATTTATTGTATGTGTTTGCCATAAATAAGTATTAATCTATTGTTTATTGTCATGAAGAGTCCATATAATTATCGTTTTAAAATCTTTCAAAGTCCTTAATTAAATGTTATATGTTTTTTTCGATTTCTTCCTAGAGTAAACTTATGTTGAGAATGTTCATACTTACTTACCTAATTGGTTACTTTGTCTTTAAGTGAAATAAATATATATAAAAAAATATTATATTATTATAAGTCCATTTTTGGATTCCATAATTTTATTTGTGATTGATTATTTAAAGTTTTTTTTTGTAATTTCTGATTTGTATTTTTTTATTAATATAATTATGGCCTGAGATTTTGTATGGAATTTAAATCCTGATGTATAAATAATTAATATGTATATTAAAGAGTCTTACTGTATCTTTTAGGTCCATCTTCTAAGCAGAATGTGAGCGTTAACGTGGCGTCATCCTCGAAGAATTCCGTCGCGAACGCGTCCCACCATAAATTATCTGAGTCCTGGAATTGAATAATAGATGGCGTTAGTAACTAATTTTATTACTCACATAGCATACAAACATAAAAATAACTTAGATACGAGTATATATATAAATAACGTTTCACACTCATAGCTTCCCTAGGATAACCTGTGGCGGGAATATAGCCTATTATTTTTTATCCTTACAAAACGTTTATTAAAATGAATCTATTCAAATTAATTATTAAAACTATTCATAAGACTTATTTATTATTTTATTTTATTCACTTCCACTATCTTCATGGATAGGAACCCCTTTACCCATTGCATACATAGGTATCTTCTAAATCTGCCTGCTTCATCTTCGACCACATCGTCGCTTACCGACAGGCGAGTTGGGTCTATCGCTGATTTTTCGTAACAAAATAAAAACTTAAAAAAAGAACTTTGAAACGGCTGAACCGAATTTCATTAACATAACTCAGAATACTCAAGACTAATTTACCTTTCAAACAAAAAATAACAAATCAAAATTTGTTCATCTGTTCGGGAGATACGATGCCACAGACACCCTGTCGTTTTTGCGTCGGAGGTTAAAAAGCATGATTTTAAACAATTTACATCAAATCAAACACTGAAATTTCTCTTTTGTCAAATTAATAACTATCTGCATCCCACGGTATAAGCTATTTCTATTCCAAATTTCATTAAATTCCGTCCAGCCATTTCAGCGTGTAGTAGGAACAAGCATACAGAAGTATTTAGAAAAAAACTAACCGCTAAACAGCATTTCGAATCCTTAACTTTTATATGCTTTACATTAACAAACTTCTATATCTAAATACCAGCTACACCACACATTACGAACAACGCAAACAAACTTTGGTAGTCAACAGTCAACAATCCGATGGCCACCAATAGATGGCGCCACAAGTACTTTCACAGAAACTTTCTCGCACCCAAATCGATTTTATTCGGTTTTCTAGTCATAATCGAGGGAATAGTTTTGTAATTTCCATACCTATGAACATGCAAAATAGCCTAATAGCATGTAACGCAACATGTTTTTATTTATGACTACCCTCAATTTATCTTTTAATGCTTAAGTACATATATATTAAACCTAATCTTATTAGTAAAAAAATTTAAAAGGCGCTAGCCTACAAAACATTAGCTGAGTTGTATTTATTTAATTGAAGTTTATGTTAATAAAAAATTTTAAAAATCAAATCAATTATAGTCGTCACAAAATAAGAAGCCCGTTTGGACGATTGTCATTGCGACGTAACTAGTGACGTTACCATACGACTCGGTACTCGATACTCACGATAAATCAATTCAAGTTTGTATGAGTATTTGATCGATTTGATTTTGTATTGTAAAGTACTTTGGATAAAGGTTACGATTCGAAAATTTAACTTTAACTTGATTATTATAGGTATATTGAAATGATACGAAATGATGCGAGAGGTCGATTTGTCTTTAATTTAATATTTTTAGTTACAATATAACATTCATTCAATCACGAAAAAAAACAAGAAAATACGAAAGTGATTGAATCTTCATTTAACAATTTTCTTCGGATGATGAGCCAAAATCGTATTGTCAATTCATTAATTAATTGGTTACAAGTTACAACACTAATATTTGAAAAAAGAAGACTGAGAACGTAACTGTTTTTGAGAGTTTCGTTATAATTTGACATTGCATGCTACCATAAAGTATGCGCGAAAAGCGTTCCAAGTTACATTCTACGGTCTTTCTCAAGTGTCCAAACGGGCCTCTTATTTTGTGACAACTATAGTGTTGTAATTACCTCTGTTCTCTGTTGTAACCGTTTGTTGAGTTCGTACACTCTGTAGTCTGGTTGGCCGAAGTAGGGCGCGTGCCGCCTGGAATTAACAGAAAAATACTTATTTAAAATACTGAAATACAAATTATGTACACATAATCTATCTATATATATAAAAATGAAATCCGTTTTCCTTGGTCACGGCCTCACGCGTGAATGGCTGGACCGATTTCACTAATTCTTTTTTTGTTGTATTTGTTATTATTAGGAGAAGGTTCTTACGGAAAAAAATATTAAGAAAATCTCTCAGAAATATTGAAAAACCCTAAAAACAGCCCTTTTATTTTTCCCATACAAACGTTTTCTAACTAAAACGAGCTTTATTGCTATTGTATAAAGTTCATATTGAATTGCAAGCACTCACTGTTGTTTAAGCAATGTAGGTATGTTCGTAACGTCCAAGAGTCAATTTGCACTTTATTACCTCTGTACAAAGTTCAAATTCAATCATATCTGGTCTATCAAAACAGTGTGCGTTTTATACTGATAATTTTTACTATAAATTGACAAGTTAGCATCAACAAACTACGGTTGCTATAGTTACGCAATAGCATGAGAATAGAGGTTATAACAAAGAGTTCCTATAATAATTCTCAACACCTTTGGTCACGCCATCACGCGTGAACGACTGGACCGATTTCAATTTATTCTACGTTTATCCCAAAGTCTACCCGTGCGAAGCCGGGACGGGCCGCTAGTATAAAAATAAAAATAATCTGACGAGGTAAAATCACACATAATTCAGATAAAACAAATCTCAGCGAAAGTAAGTTAATTTTTTTTAACCAAGTTTTATTATAATGTCATAGGAGTTACGTAGGTAAACCAAATTACAGCTCAATCGGACTTCGGAAAGTGGTTCAAAATTAAGTTGCAAGATTTGATCCGAACATACTCGTATATACAAACATTGCAAGTTTAATAAAAGCTCGTAAAAATAACCTATACCATGATCAAAATTTTTACTCAAATTTTTACTCCCATTTTTAACCGACTTCAAAAAAGAAGGAGGTTATCAATTCGTCTGTATGTTTTTTCTTCTTTTTTTATGTTTGTTACCTCATAACTTTTGACTGGGTGAATCGATTTTGATGATTCTTTTTTTATTAGAAAGCTGACGCTTCCCGTGTGGTCCCATTTCAATTTAGTCCAGTTCTGATAATGGTATCCATGAGAAAACCATATAAGTCTGAAATTTGCATTAAGTACGTGCGCGACAAATAGATGAATAACTCAATAGTCGGTCTTTTGAAGTCAGTTTTTGTTTTTTGTTTTGTAAAAATAATGTTCTTGTATTACACTTAGGACATCCACTAATGCCAAAGAGATAAATTTGACAGTTAAGCCTGTGGTTAAGTCAGTTTAAACCAACGAATGAAGTTAATAAGTGGTGAATGGAGTTAATAAATCAAGGAAAACTCTGCAACTCATATTTGCCGGTCACCGAACAATTTCAAACTATACAAATTCTCTGCGTCCGATGGTCTATTTAACGTAACATTGGCTCAGTTGTGAAAAATCTTCACAAGAGCCACAAACGAGAGTTACAGTTTAACTTGTACTATTATGTATTCTGTGGTATGGTACATCTTGATAAAAATTTGCAGGCAAGTAGCTCATTTCAACAACGAAAAAAATGTTCGATTATGAGCGAAACCGGTCGCGGGGTTGTGAAGACATTGGGGCAGCGAGGTCACAGTTCAGCGCGAAGTACGAGTTTAAAATGAAAAGAAAAAAGTACAGACAAAAGAGAAATAGTAGATAAGTTATTTTTAGACAGAACAGATACAATGCGATCATTATCTTTTATGTCCAAAAAATTACTTTTCTGCTGTTCTTTTTTATCGGCTTTCCTATCAATAAATTATAACCATAGCCAAATATTGAATGAAATGTAATATGAAATGTATTGATGGTGAAGCCGAAAAAAACAACCAATTTAATCGTTACCTAACCGTTTACGCAAATGTATTATTTTAAGAGTCGTCGAGAGAAGCCCTTATAATTTGTGCGACTTCACTTGATTATGCCCCATCCGCCCCAACTACGTCTAGAGGATATTTTTAGATTTATTCGTAGGAAAGTTTTATGTAACTGAGCTTCAAGAATAAAACCTTGTTATAATTTACTATTTAGGTATAAGCTTTGTAACGCAAAATGTTCTTATATGTGTGTATAATGTATGGACTGTTAAAATCAGAAACCAGAATTTCAATTTCAGAAGGGATGTCATCAGACGAACATTTCAGATTTCAGTTTTTTGATCTTGAATAATATTAATAGTAAAACTAATAGTAATAATCTATAGAACGGCAAAAAAATCACGTTTGTTGTATGGGAGTCCCCTTAAATATATATTTTATTTTGTTTTTTAACCGACTTCAAAAAAAGAGGAGGTTATCAATTCGTCTGTTTTTTTTATGTTTGTTACCTCATAACTTTTGACTGGGTGAATCGATTTCGATGATTCTTTTTTTATTAGAAAGCTGACGCTTCCCATTTAGTCCCATTTCAATTTAGTCCAGTTCTGATAATGGTATCCATGAGAAAACCATATAAGTCTTAAATTTGCATTAAGTACGTGCGTGACAAATAGATGAATAACCCAATAGTCGGTCTTTTGAAGTCGGTTTTTGTTTTGTAAAAATAATGTTCTTGTTTAGTATTTGTTGTTATAACGGCAACAGATATGTATATATAGTACATCATCTGTGACATGTCAACTATCTAACTATAACGGCTCATGAGATACAGCCTGGTGACAGACGGACAGACAGACAGACGGACGGATAGCGGAGTCTTAGCCCTTTGGGCACGGAACCCTAAAAAGAGATTTCTTCCTTTCTTTAATCTTCCCTTGTTACCTGTAGTAGGGGTCCGGGCGAGGGTGGTAGACCGGCGGCGGCCCGTACTCATGGTAGAGCTGCGGCGGGTATTGGTGGTACTCGCCCTCGCCGCCGAGCGAGCCCAACGCGACCGGCATGTATGCCACTTTGTCACCGGGACATGGCTCCTGATACTCCACTGTTACTGAGTTCGAGCACTTAGATTATCACTGGGTCATGGTATGACCACTGAACGACACTATGGTTCGATTTCACTATTTGTTAATGTAAATATTTTTTGATGTCACTTTTCAAATCGAACTATTGTTTAATGTCACTGTTTTTATTTAACTATTGTTTGATGTCACTGTTTTATATTATAATTCACTAACTATTGTTAAACGGAACTATTGTATAATTTCATTATTCTTGATCGTCACTTTTCTGAATTAATTTCACTATTTTTATTTTCTAATGTTTTGAGAATGTCACTGCCGTAGTCTAGAACGATCTCTTTCACCTTTGGATATACGTATTTATTCGCAATTATTTTTTAATAAAATTATTTCAGTGCCTACTTATCAATATTCACTCACCATAAGTAACGACTGTATATTCGAATGCAAATTTTGAGTATTTTATCAACTACTCTATGTGGTACACCGTGATACAGTCCCGTTTTATCATAATTTCTCTTACTACGATAAGGCTTTGGTTTATTTTTCTTATCTCGGTGTTTTCACAAACCCGTTGTTATACCTAGTTTAGTTTCACCATTCTACTTTAATAGGCACTCTTTTCTTTTTACTTTAAAATTTCGATTTTAATAGCACTACGCACGCACACGTTATTGCACTCTACCGATTTCTTTGAAAAACTAAACTTCGATTCAAACAAGCACTGCAATCGCCTAAAATCGATACACGCCACCGAATAATCGACTAAAACATTAGTATTCAGGTATAAATCATAAAATTGGCAAGAGAAAACTGTACTATACAGCCAGCGCGCCACGAACACGACTGATAAAAAGCATTTCGAATTTTTCGCGCGGGAAGTGTGTTCTTTTCGTATTTAGAACGTCCTAAGCGCTTATGTACTAAACGTTGATACGCGATTGTAGTTCTAATGTCTCGGCGTTAGAGGCGATAAGCTAGTAGATACCGTTTGGAAGCCGTCGAGCTGGCAACGCCGCGTCAGCTGGCCGCGCTAGTAACGAGCCAAGCTTGGAAAGGTCAACATCGGTTACTATTTTTTTTATACAACCAGCTATTTTAGTTGGCTTTGTTTGTTTTTTTATTACTGATATATTGATTTTTTGAACGTCAGGGAATGTTGGAATGATTGTTTAGGGTAAGGTGTTTCTTTTAAACACAGTTCCGGTAGCACTTGTATACCTTACTTGTACAAAAGTAATCCAATCTAATCATCTCTGAATTTGAGTTTTTATATCATAAATACTTTCTTTAATTTCTTGGTATGCAGATACTTTTTCCAAATTACTTAAGTGAGTAAGAACCTATTTTTTATTTGAATGACAGTCGGTAAATCTATGAATTTTTATCATATTACAGGTAAGTAATTTGTCATAATAAACAGTAAAATATCATCATTAACGTGTCATCTTAAAACAAGTTTTTAATGTAATTCAAAAGTTGACGTAAAAATGTATAACACTAGCATATTTCATAAAAAATATGAATATCTAAAAAAGACTATTGTTTTCACCGTGCGGCAAGGCCTCAGAACGCGCGCGAGGTTGCCGCTCCGTGCGTTCGCGCCATACTTTTTACTGTTTCTTAGCACATAGAACGCTCATTACGCTGGCACGCACACACTGACAACAACGCTATATTGTTATATCCGCTGTACATACGTTCTACATAGTGCAAGATGTACATTATGTACATTCCACGAGCGACGTTGAGCTATGTAGGTAAACTACGACGTCTCGGTACACAAATCAAACATCTATAAATAACTGCGAAGATGCGTCCGTGAAAATTCGTGTTTCGGTAAAATATATTCGAAATTTGAATTTCGCGCCATTGTACGACGTTACAGGTTATAGTGTTGTGACGAATTAAATTAATAATTGGACATAAGTAGTCCCATAGTTGGCTGTGCATTTGTCACGTACCTATCGATGCGCGAAGTGATGGAACGGAAAATTAAAAACCTAGCGTTTTATTTTTATTAAAAAAAAATGTTCGTAATCCTCCAATATTCTCAACCATTAGATGGTTTAGAAAGTTGCGTAGCTTTAGCAATAAAAATAGTTCGTAATTTAATATTGAAGCTACTGATAAGCATCCAAGTTTTGTGCTTTATTACGCGTATAAAAAAATCTTCTTTAACAATTATTTGATTGTTTTCATATTAAAAGCAAGTAGAGTAAGACGCAAGTGATACTAGACATAACTACTTAGTCAACAAACCATAATAATCTCGATAGCTAAAAAACCCCAAACGACGGCTTAATCCAGCCAAAACAATCAAAACAAAAAACCACAAAAAACCGGCTCACAAATAAAGTCGCACGATTGACAACAATACGCGGAAATCTCACTATTCGCGAGATCCCAAGGAGACTGCGGCTGCCTTGAGCCACGCTATCGCACCTAGATACACTGATAACGCAAACAATACGCACTCCAAAACTCACGATAACAGCAGAAACAATAAATTAAACTACAATTACTGTCACAAAAAAACGAGCAAGAAAACCGCGGACGTGTTAGCGTTCCGTCAGCCAGAATGTGTGTCATGCCGGCGTGTCAATGACTCCGTACTTAGCTAGCATCGCACAATGTACTGCGCTACGTAAACAGCGACGGACACGTGCGTCGGGAAAACTCCGACTAGCCCCGGAGAAAATCGAGAACGATCGCGGCCTGAAACCCGGTACATAGCGTCCGCTGCACTGGACAGCTACCGCGCGACAGCCACGTAAATATCGCAACGCAGCGAATCGATCGTGAAAAATTACCGCTGAAATTTTCCAAATTCGTAACTGCAGAATGGTAGAACTAAAAGAGAACGCTAGTGGCGCGACGCGTACACTGCACCTATGTAATCCAATACATAAGAGAAGTGTGCCGTGCCGTGACGGACGAGTGACGAACTGTCAGCTCGGGAAACTTCGCCGAGCGTCGCCGCCGGTCGGTTCGCGCGGCAACTTCGGATATGTTACACGATTAGATTATGTCACAGTGATTAATAGTAAAAACCGGTTGTTGTCTTAGGTCAATCACATCGGGACGGCCACAATAGACTCGAATCTCGTTTGGAGGCGGTCAAGTGGCGATCCCGCGTCTGACGTTGATAACATGACATGTGAATAATACTCGTAAATAAAAGAGCATTCTCTGGTTATCGCTGGTCCTTGGCAAGGTCAAACGTCTACATGTTGCGTGGAAATAGTGGCACATGTGCTGAACTTTCTTTTTATAGTGCGCAGTTGACCGACTGTGCGGCATCTTTGCTCTAAATCCTTTGAATACTGCCTGTGAGACGACTCTCTCATATAGCTACCTACAATACTCCTTGACTCTACTTTATTTTTGCAAGTCTTCATTTTCTTTCTTAACACAGTCCAAATAAGGAACAACTAAGTTAACCAAAAAATCCCTATTCTAAATATTATTGGGTCCCAAAACTTCAACAAGAGAAAAAGTAGAGCTATTTATTCAAAAGAGTATTCATCTTCTTGTTCAGACCTCAATAACTGAACCTGTTTTAAAATAGACCTCTCTCTATAAGCGAATTCACTGAAGCACGATAGTGGTATGCCTCTGTTGCTCGCTTGGGAAGTAGTTGCGGAGTAAAATGGCTTAAAATGTGGCATTGCACGCCATTCTACGGTTTTCCATTGCATTACCGAAGTACTTTATCTGATCAGTGAAGTTAACAGAATCGAAGATCCTAAAACAATTGCAATCAACATTATTATATGTACTACCAGTTCAGAATCATGAGACCTCTGAGCATCAGCCCCAATCCTTGAGGTTCTTGATCAGTATAGATAAATCCCTAATGATTCACCATGACCACAATCACAACAAGGATAAATCCCTAAGGATTTACTTACGATTTGATGATCAAAACAGATGGCTAGGGCAAATCTTTCATTATATTTAGGATACCAAGAACACACGACATCCTAAACACATCTAAGCACTAAGACCTGTGTCAGAGGAGAATAGACGAACATACAAAATAAAGCACTAAGCATTCCGTGGAAGAGGGTATCAATAGGTTCAAAAAAGCACACACACACGGTCACATCGAATTCAACTTTACACAGACCCTCACGTCTGATTCATATGGGCGGATATTGATAGACATATTGCTGAAAAGTAGCGACTAGTTTGGAACGAAGCCTATCTACACAAAGCCACAAAGGCATAGCTATAGCCAACAAGCCAGCTCCGCCAATGAAGTATGGAAGTATAGGACTATTATACAGCGGTCCTCGCGAAAACTGCAATAACTCGAGTTTTGGGCATAATTGAGATAAGTACATATTCGGAATCAGCAGAACCAGACCTATACATATAATTCCTTTAGGCAGTTTTTACGTAATCATGATGGAGCTGGTTTTAATACTAAGCATTACTGAAAGATATAGGTCCATGCCTTCAAACGCGTTTTTCTCGAAATCAGCTTCAACCTAGTTATTGCATTTTTCGTAAGGAAGACAGTATACGAGTACGTGACATGTACTTATCTGACGCAATATCGATAAGCGCAGAACTCACGTTCTATAGACAGATTGCAGACTATCATAGTCTGTTACTCCATCATATCTTCATATACTTATAAATACTCGTAATTACCCATCTGATAACGATTCATATACCTACATCATTTATAATTGTGTTCTGCAAATAGAATCCACTAAAGTTAGTGATTAATACACGCTAAAGTAATTTTGTTAAGTTAACTTTCCTCAAAGCCACAAAGTATCGACAGAGTAAACGCTTTAAAAAAATACTTACTGAGTTTTACTAAACCAAAAAACTAAAAAAAAAAATACTTCGGCTACGGCGAATAAAACTCGGATGTGCGGCAAAAATAATTCATATCGTTTTTATTCAACCTTAGGTTAAATTACCGTATCATATGGCATTTTAAGGCACTTTTCTTAAAGCAAAGTATACTTTCTTCCTCTACTGTCTATACCAAAGTTGCTTTCAAAGCCATCGAGGCAGTTATCCAAGTTTAAAAAGTTTTTTTAATGCTATTAAGTGACGAGACGAGCAAATCGCTCGCCTGATATTAAACGTCACGTTCGCCCATAACAGGTCTGCGCCACCCAACATTTTGAATTCTAGAACAGTTCTTACAGTTTTTGATTATAGTTTCGTAACCGTTCAAATAAGAAATAACCTACACATGATAAATGTATCAAATGTGTACAGTACACGTGTCTAAAGAATTGATATTAAACAATTGCTGGAGAAAGTTTAGAAAGCTACCGACTCAGTTTTCATGCCGCTTGTTTGACGCTTCAATAACGTGGAACGGTCCATCCGATGCTGAACTTTTCAAACTATGCACTGGCAACGACCGACGTGTTTCGTCTGTAGAATTGAGTGACGCCACCATCGCATTTCATGAGTAAAACTGACAGACGCTCATGTCAAAATGTTTAGTTACCTAACTTTGCCAACTGCACATATAAGTTGGTCGAACTGTAAAAAGGCTTTCAAGACGGATGTTCGATTGCTATTTGTTCTAAATATTTTTTAAATTTAGAATACTGGGGATGCCTTAACTTATTCAAATTATTGATATTCGTAATAAAAAAATATATAGCACCAGGCTCAGTAATGCATTTGCGAAGACACTTAAAAACAGATTGATGAAAAATAAAGAAATTAGAACAAAAGCAATTTTAAAAAGAAAAATATTGCAGAATGTTCTCATCTCGTTCTTACTCGTTTTATCGATTCCCAATGAAGTATTTTTAATCGACTAAATCGTTTTCAATTGCGCATCGCACGTCACTACGCAACACGGAACCAGCGACCGGAAGTAATCTGTTGACGTCATAATTGGGTAACAGGGTTAAATTTTTCTTAAAAAAGTTTTTTCTTTTTGTCACAGAATTCGTTTCTAAAAATCATAATTATGAATTGAAACATTTAAATTATAAATCTTTATAATATACTTACCTATGAATTGAATGAAATAATAATTTTGCTACAAGAAATGTTAATTTGATTAATGAATTTCAAAGACGTTCAATTAATAGTCATGAAATTGTAAACAAACCAAAGCCAAAAGTTACCATTTTCCAGCATTTTCCAACACATTAAAAAGATGAAAATCAAATTCCTATTTCGATTCAACATCGAGAGGGAGCAAGCGGCGGCGTTGTTGATTCAATTCATTAGAGCGAAAGGGACGGCACTAATGTACGCAAACGAAACAGCAGACACAAACGCTCTGTGCGAGAGCGGGAGAGGTGTACCGGCGTCTGAGCGAGACATGTCGATGTATAATTAGCGCGATAGAAAGAGACGGAGCAGTCTGTTGACGTAGTTCTAGATGAGATAAGGAGCTATCAGCAAATGCTGCGTTTGCACGAGCTCTCGACTCGACTGGAACGAGTTTGTTTACATTTTTTAGCGATAACCATCCGAATTATGTCATGACATCAATTCTAATTTGAGTTTGATAACAATTACAGAATTTGAACAGTTCATAGTTTTGACTTTTGATATATTTTATTCTTAATTTTAATATTTCATTCTTTGAAAAAAAAAACTCAATAACTTGAAAATTGAAATTTAATAGTCGTCTAACCGTACATGGCCGAATTTGAAATTACAATACCTAATCAATTTTTTAAGAAATGTCATCACTAAAATCATAGTAGCTACAAAAATTGAGTAGGTATGTTGTTTTTTTTTTGGCTTTGGCTTGCATCTTATATGCTCTGCAGTCTTCTTCAGAATGATCGCGCACCATCCTGCTCGCGCCATCTTCTTTTTATACGTGCAAGCGAGATCACGCGTACACCATCACTACCAAACTTGCATAATGAAGCGTTACAGGAGTAAAGTAAAGGAGTAAATAATAAAAAAAAAACAGATGAAAATTTTCCATCGCAAGAAATGGAAAACTTATTCTTGTTTGTTGGAAGACTTGGTAGGCGATCCGTGGTTTTCTGGTGAGGTATTAGGTGTCATAAAGAAAGGCCTATACCTACAGGGTTATAAGGAAGGGGAATGCTAAGTCGAAAAAGGCTCAGTACTCATCATTATGAGCAGCTATCACTATGAAACCAAACCAGAATTCGCGAAAAACAAATCAGCTGTTCCATACAAATAAATAAATAAATAATAAATAAATAACGTTTCACACTCATAGCTCCCCACTAATGTTGCCGGGCGAAATGTTGCCGGGCGAATTCCAGGCTGGTCCCATAATAGGCGTGACGAAAGATTTTAAAATCCTCTTCCATAATGTGAGTACACATTTACTATTTACAAAAAAGCCTTTATTTCGGTAATAAACTTAAGTTTAACGAAGTTTGAAGCCATTTTTCACATATTTTTTCAACAGTGCCCGAAAACAGCTTGCTTGTGTCATGGCGTCGATTTGACGTCACGGCTAGTAAACATGTCATTGTGTCTATGCGTGATGAGCGGCGGATGACCTGAGTTCACTGAAGCGTGACGTCATACGCTGTGATTGTTGTTTCTGACAAGATGGCCGATTGCTGTATTTTAATGTTTTAATTTATTGAAAATCTTAATGATCTGGTTTTAAAAAATAAAACTAAACATGTGTTTTACATTTTTTTAATCTGGCTAGTCCCCTGAAAGCATTGAATCGGCGATTTTTTGATACTGTCGTCATGCCTATTATTAAAAGTTATCCACAATAATGAGTACTTTGAACCCTTTTCGGCTTAGCATACCCTTTTTTATATCCCTGTACTAAGTAATGGGATAAGAAAGACTGTAGATGATGATGCTTTTACAGCTTTTATGAAGTATCACCAATCCGCTCTCAAATTTAAAAAATCCCATCAGTCCAGTGACTCGACCAATCATGACAGCTGTGAGCCAATGACTCGACCACCGACTAGACTAATAGCCAACGATGCACAACACACACCAAGCGCCTCACTCACACAAGTGTAGTTTATTATTATGACGTATCTGCCGTGTACGACAGAAAAAGCGGTAAGTGAATTATGATCTTTTTTCATTTGTACCTGAAAACCAGATTTTTGAACAATTTTTATTTTCTCTATTCAAAATCAATTCTAAACGAACATTACAAGCGACAATACTGCACGAGATTTTGGCGCAGTTTCTATTAAGTACAATAATTAACTTTTTGGATAAGAGTTTTGCAGCTGTCAAGTGACTCGGTATGCGCCACCGGACTTTGCGGTTTTTTATGCGGTCTTCTATTTTTTAATTTTTTAGTAGAGTAGATAAACAAGTACGTTCCTATTGGCCTGGTGTCAGATTTTTTAGGTAGCTGGTGTTATTTACCAAAATCATGTAGTAAGTACTTAAATAATGAGTGCTAGTCTCTATATTATAACGATGTAGCTCTCAAAATAAAAAAAAAACAGATTATTTTTATTCTATGGCTTGCGTTTGACCGCCATCTCGCCTGATGGTAAGCAATGATGCGGTACGAGCAAACTTGCCTAAAAAAATCATACCAAAATTCGTTCAGACGTTTTTATGATTTAGTAATGTAACAGTCATCCAAACATGCAAACATACAAACTTCGACATTACAATATTAGTATAATGCATATTGTAAAAAGTTCAACTATCACTTACCCACCTTGTCAACAGCACGTCGAACTCAACACGCGCGCACGTGAAGACAATGTCGCTTGCATGTGTGCGTACGTATTTATAGTACGGCTGTTTGGTTTTGATACTTTCGTTGTTTAATTTTAATTTAGTTGTT
The DNA here is from genome assembly GCA_949125135.1 of Alcis repandata. Lineage (NCBI taxonomy): Eukaryota > Metazoa > Arthropoda > Insecta > Lepidoptera > Geometridae > Alcis > Alcis repandata. The sequence goes on along the minus strand of OX421244.1, from coordinate 7,933,901 downwards.
TTAAAGGCACACTGATATTTAAAATGCGAAATTGTGTGTGAATTGTACAAATTGTTTATTTTTTTCCTTTTTGCGTTTATGTGGCACATTTTTTTTTATGTTAACCTAACATAGGTTGACAAAAAAATTATCTCACAATCATAGGCGAAGGTCACCTCCATATTATTTTTACTGTTTATAAACCCACAAAATTAGCTGTAGTCATTATCATCATCTTTCTACAATTAGCTGTATTTAATTAAGTTTTATACAGGGTTATTCATAAAGGGTATGCTAAGCCGAAAAGAGCTCATAGTACTCATCATTATGAACAACTTCTACTATGGGACCAACCGAAATTTGCGAAAAAAAAACAGCTGTTCCATAGAAAAATGTCAATGACATTCGACAAAATGTTTAGAACAGCTGATTTTTTTCCGCGAATTTTGAGTTGGTCCCATAGTAAAAGTTGTTCATAATGATGAGTACTATTAGCCCTGTTCGGTTTAGCATACCCTTTATGAATAACCCTATATATTACTTGCTAGACCCGGCTGTTTCACCAGCTATTTTTTTTACTTTTAAACCTTCCCTGTATTAGAGCGAACAAAACAAAATAAATATTCAAATCGGTCTAGCCGTTCTCGAGTTTTAGCGAGACTGACGAACAGTGAAGAAGAAGAAAATTACACCTTTTTTAACCGACTTCCAAAAAGGAGGAGGTTCTCAATTCTGATGTTTGTATTTTTTTTTGATCGGATGTTGTAATTTTATCATCTTCGTGCATTTTTTTTCAGTTTTTTTTTATTTCATACACATAGTGTTTTATGACGTCAATTTTAATATTTACATTCACCCTAGCATCAAAATCTCAGACTACAGCGCCACTTTGTTGCTTTGCCGACACTTTCGCTTCGCTCAGTCAAAAATGGGATGGTAACTAATTTAACATTTCTGCATAAAATTATTTTATTTTCGCGGTGTTCATTAATAACTAGGTACTAAGAGATGGTCAGTTGGTGTAGAGAGCGGTCTTTATTTTTAAAGTTAATTACAGATTCAATTTTCATTTTTATAGACAACTAGCTGTTCCCTGCCACGCTTCGCTGTGGATAAAAAAAAATAGATAAAAACAATCAAATATCATGCTAAAATTTCAGCTCGATCGGTGCAGAACTTTTTGAGTTTTTGAAGCGTACACAAACCAACATAACATTTATATAGATAGACTAGCTGTGCCACGCGGTTTCAGCCGCGTTTTCCGGGATAATAAAATAGCCTATATTGTTAATCCAGGTATAAGCTACTTTCGTGTATTTCATTCGAATCGGTTCAGCCGTTTTTTCATGTTGAGTAACAAACATACTCAACATTGTAATATTAGTAGGCTTTTCGATTTCATTTGTCTTTTCTTTATGATTAATTCAAAATTATGTTTTTTTGTCCTATTCGTATTTTTTTACATATTGAATTTTTAGTTTTATGTACAATTCATTTATCTATTTTTTATGGCAAATAAGGTCTACGTCTGACTACCATTTTCATGATTAATTAAAAATTAGTATAAAACATTTGTTAATTAAAATTAAGCCTAAGTAAATTTTTATGTGGTTTATCTGAACACACTTTTTTTGAGTTACAATCCAGTTCTGGACTCTGAGGTACGTAACGTGTTATAAAATCGGTTGTAATTTGTAAGTCTAATAAATAAAATTATAAAAATACTAGCTGACCCGACAGACGTTGTCCTGTCAAAAGCCATTTCGTCAATTCTATGTCAAATGTCAAAAGTTAATGCTATTGCGTAACTATAGCAACCGTAGTATGTAGATGCTAACTTGTCAATTTATAGTAAAAATTATCAGTATATATATAATTTGCAATAAATTAAAATTGCGACTATAATTTGAGTTTTAAACTATCCTATCTCTCAAGTTGGATCGAACTGCACATGGTGTGCGAATTTTATTATAATCGGTTAAGTGGTTTATGAGTCCATTGAGGACAAACATTGTGACACGAGATTTATATATATTAAGATAATTTATTCTCCCTCAAAAAATATTCTCCGTCAAATCTCATCGATTACAAAATTGACGGTCCACGAATGTCAAAACGAGGGGAGTCAACCCTAACAAACCGTCTCTTTCTCTCTAAACAGCTGATCCATAAAGCCATCCCTTTCGGGATGCAAATGAAAAATCAATGGGTGCACTTGTCTTCGTGATAAATGAGTTGGATTCGATTCCTGGACTTACGCTGTTGTGCACTACTTTAGAATTTAACCCTTCTAAAATAATGGCTATGAGCAAAACTATTTAATTCAATAATGTAACATGTGTGCATTGATGTACCCATATTTGAATAAATTATTTTGAATTTGAATTTGACCCAGATTGACCGAGTGAAGTGAGATCTGAGTCCACTCTAGACTCCCTGTACTCCACTCTCCTCCCATTATTGTTTGAATGCCACACCAGGCAAGGACATGAGCTGTAATGGCTAAATTAAGAATACCATGTATGCTTCTTTTCTTCTTCTATATTATGAGTCTTTCTACAATGTTCTCATTTTGCAACTCAAACAAGATAAAATTAAAAACCTCTAACGTTGAAATGGCTGAACCGATTGATAAAACATATTTTATCTAAAAACCACCGCTTGAAAATCTGCACCCAAATCGGTTCCCCCGTCTAACAGCTACGGTGCCACAACACACAAAGCGGTCAAACTTGTAACACCTCTCTTTTTGCGTCGGGGGTTAAAAAAAGAGCAAAGGAGTTTTTTTGCAGTCTAGATAGACATAATTATGATGGGTACATTGGGTACACTGGTGAGACAGTGCCGAAGGCTCAGTACTCGGTTTGTAACTTTGTATAAACAGTTTGACGAGGCGAGACAGTCGCTAGAACCATGGTTAGTTTGCTCGGCCGAGTGTGCCCATTTACTGTCTCACCGCTGTACTCGTTGCGTGTAGCCAACCCATTACCGTAGTGCTTTTGGCTGGCTAGAGACAGCAATGCTAGGCCAGTCGCCAGTCGCCAGGTGACACCAGCGTCGCTCGTAAAATTTTATTTTTTTGGTGGCCTCAGCGATTTTGTCGACGGTACCAGGGGTGAGCGCTCGATAGCGCGCCGCGCGGTCTTGATGCTTGACTAATTAAACATTATTTATATCATTATGTTTTATATGCTAATTTTTTTTTCTTAAAGGAGGTTGGAAAGAAGCAATGGTCTGCAATGCAGGCCAATTAATAATTATATTATCATATACTTTGTTATTTGTCTATTTTTATATAAGAGATTCATATCTCAGATTTGGGCAAAGGCCCTTTTCTTTTCTTGCTATAATATTAATTACAGTTCCATGATGAATTATAGTATTGAACTAACTACGCCTCACAGTCAATCACGATCCTACAGAAACTGTTAAGTTTTCCGGAATAAAAATAGCCTACGTGGTAATGGTAACTCAAGATATAAACTACCTCCATGCATATCATCAATATTCGTTCAGTCGTTTTACGTGATTGAGTAACAAACAAACAAACTTTCGTATTTTCGATATGCGGGCAATAGGTCCCGCGCCATGGCGTCCCGGAAGGGGTGCGAAGATGCAATATGCATAACTTCACACGATCTTATGATATTAGTAGAATTATAATAAAAAATGGTTGCTGTACGAAGCCAAAACCACTATGAATAGGAAATACCGATTAAACAGTAAAACAGATACTTATGTCATTCAAACTTGAAATAATTAGTAATTAATTAATTAATTTAAAAAATTAATTACTCAACAATTTATATATCCACCAACAATAAAACGTGCATTTAATAAAAAAAATATGTAAAAAATAAAGTAAATGTCGTTATAATGCAAATACAAACTAATGTAAATTAATTAGAATCGCTTTAGCTTCTAATTGATTTGAAGTTAATTTGTTTTAAATATTGCTCGTTTGTGACATTACGTTGACAGTTATTTGACAGCTAATGTGTCAATAGTAATTTCATAATGGGGCTAGGTATATAGCTCAGACTTAAGTGGTTTTGACACCTCGTAACTAAATTATGAATACGCAAGTGAGTTTGTTCGTTTGTTGTGATTTCACGGCTTACTACTCAACCGATCATCATGAAATTTTGTATACACGTTGTCAGGGGTACGGAAAAGAACATAGGCTACTTTATATTACCTACACCACCGCGCAGGTGAAACCGCGGGATGCAGTACGTATTGTTGAGTCGGATACTCTCGACCACTCGTAGTTTCAATCACATCGTGCGTTCTTTTTACTGACTTTACAACAGGTAAAGTCAGTAAAAAGGCAAAGTAAGTTAGCAGTCCCTTTGTAATTATAATAAAACTAGCGGCTCGTCCCGGCTTCGCACGGGTGGACACTATTGAAGTTTTAGAAGGATCCTTTTTTCAGGTAATAAATATAGCCTATGTCACTTTGGGATAATGTAGCATTCGAATGGTGAAAGAATTTTTGAAATCGGTCCAGTAGTTTTTGAGTTTATTCCACACAAACATCCAAAAATACAAATCTTTCCTCTTTATAATATTAGTATAGACTATTGATTTTAGATTATTTTTGCTGATTTAAGATCTACTAACTAACTGGTACAATACCAGCACTGTGTTATGGCTAGTTTATTTAGTTTTTTCATAGTTGGTAACTGGTATTTTTTATAATCTAACTGATATTTTAACCGACTTCAAAAAAGGAGGAGGTTCTCAATTTAACTGTATTTTTTTTTGTTTGTTACCTCATAACTTTTGACTGGGTGAATCGATTTTGATGATTCTTTTTTTATTAGAAAGCTGACGCTTCCCGTGTGGTCCCGTTTTAATTAAGTCCAGTTGTGATAATGGTATCCATGAGAAAACCATGTAAGTCTTAAATTTGCATTAAGTACGTGCGCGACAAATAGATGAATAATTCAATAGTCAGTCTCTTGAAGTCGTTTTTTGTTTTTTTGTTTTGTAAAAATAATTTCTAATCTGTCCATGAATTAAAATGAAGAATGACGTAAAAAATAATTACCAAGCTACTTAAATCTGTAGTCCTTCAAGTACCAAGAACGCAGCGCTTCAAGAGGGTGGTTCCACCCTCCAGCACTATTGTACATTCTGTGGCCTCGCCACGTGCTCACCCACCCCACCTCGTAGATATAATGTAGTATGTAAGTTGTAGAAGCTTAAAATGTAGGTTAACTTGTCTGTTACTGGCTGCTGGGAAGAGAGTTTTTGGGGATATTTTTAACAATAAAAAAATATATCATTGTGACTGTCGGTATCAGTTGCTGTCGTTAAGAATCAGTATGTTGACACAAGACTCATATTTTACTCAAAAAATTATGTTGATTGGTGTTAATTAATTAGTACTTTAAAAGACATTAGCCAATAAGATAAGATTTGCATTAAACATTTTAAAAATAGGTATTGAATTGAACATGACAAAAATGCTTATAGTGGCTAATTAAAGTTAGTGAATGAAAAAAACGAAACGATATTTAAAAAAATATTCACTTGTTAACCCAAAATTAGGAAAGAAATAGAACAAAGTAATTACTATTAAAATCACCATTATTAATTTTTATTTTGTGAAAAGCAAAAACTGTCACTGTTTAATTTTGGACCCAGCTAATAACCATATCAAAAATCAACGTTTAGATACTCAAACAATATAAAAAAAAACTCTTAGAATTTTTCCTAGAAAATATGATTGTGGCGCCCTTGATCGAACTAACTATAAATTACCTACCTTAGGCCTGGCTTGATCAAAAAAGATGAAAAGCTATTTTTTCCTCTGCTTAAAAATCTTGACCCTTCTAAGAAAACTTTGGATACTACCAATCAATACATAGGCAAGTAAATGAATAATTTTTCTTTGTACCTCTGTTTTACTTACTGCACCTACTAAACGACCAATTTATCACAACTTAAAGGGTGGAGCCACCATCGCTTTTTAAAAACAAACCTACCTACTATCCGTTGAAAACATTTAGTTCCACCATTTTTCCACCCGCACGGTTAAGTTTGTCGGGCTGTAATGTCACTTCAATGTGACATTTCGTCTGGCAGAGTCACTTTGGGAGCGAATCACTTCGTTCGCCGTTATTGCATAGAATAAATAGCAGTAAATATAGCAGTAACTAAGCTTTATCTGTGTCGTTACAGTCTGATAGTGTTTAAGTTCGAGGAAAAGTTATTTTTGAGACGACTTTTTGGTGATTACTGACCTACTGTTGTTCCTGTACATTTCAAGCTATTAAACAAAACTAAGGTTATTGCAAACTCTAATACCAGAGATAGCCACTCGGCTAATAAAAACTGCATTACTGCGAGGTGCACTTGAGTTTCAGTTTTAATTTCTTGCTAGGTGTAAAAATGGCTTTGCTTACATATCTGTTGTTGGCCAGTCATGCTATAGTGCCTAAGTTTTTAGGCTATGTCAAATACTTTTAAAAGATGTTTCGATTTTCATGCTTCAACAAGCAACCTCGGTATTTTGGCCTCAATCAAACTTCAGGCGAAGTTCACGCAAAGTTGTGATAAATGAGTTCTGAATTCTTGTTAGTTATCATAGTTTTACTTACGCCTTTTGTTTGTCAATCAGTTATTATTTTTATTACGATAAAGTAGCGCCCTCTAGGTTATTAGGGTGACTTATTCATTTCTGTAAACATTTTCAATACTGGTTTTTTCTATATTTTTATTTTAAACATGCTTATTGGCTAGATTTTCGTTCTAGCTAAGCCATACTCCATTTTAAAAATCAAAACGTCAAAATATCATTTCAAAATTCGAACGATTTTGATCGGGGCGCGCGGCAGACGACACTCCGGCCGGCCCGAACCGAGTGGCGTCTCACTCCACAATCTTTACTTATGTACGTGTACCTCGGACCATTGAACCGAGACCTCTGTAATGTCACCCCCCGGCCCGTTTATTGCCCGTTAGCGTGCGGCCGCGGGGGCTGCAGCGGACCAAGATATGCTGGGCGAAGCGGTACCAACAAATACATAGGTATAGATACGATAGAGTACGGGGTGGCGGGTAGAGACAGCACGGGAATTAATGAATATTTTGACGGGTTTTTGGACAATTTCGTTATTAGACGAGCAGGTTAGTTATCTAATAGTAAATGCCACGTCTCTTACAAGATGTAACGGAAAGGTGTAGTAATACTTAACATTTCTTCTGCACGTCAAAGTGAACAACTTCTAACGAAAAAGTTTGCTAAATTCGAGAAACAAAATATCGAATCTCCATAGGAAATTGATCACGTGATCAAATATTTTGTATGCAAACACGATATTGTTTTTCTCGAATTTAGCAAGTCTTACAGAAGTTGTTCACTTTGACGTGTAGAAGAACATCCTGAAGTATTACTACACCTTTCCATTCCAAGTTTACTATTGCATACTTAGTCTTTGCACAGTTGCTGTTCTGATCTCGCATTTCAGAGGTAGGTAATAATGATTTTGTTACAATTTTACTTCATGAGTATCGAATGATTTAATTAAAAAACAGATTTGCACAAATTGAAGCTTATATAGGCCGAGTAGCTGGTCCTAGTGTCTGAATTATAAGACCGTGGGAAAGTCGTAAAGACGATGCAAATGACAAAAATTAATAAAATATCGGCATTGAACTCAGCTGCCATAAGTCTAACGGGTTTTTGTATATTATGAATAAACATATTATGTATTTGCTAACTAATTGAAACTACTATTGTTTACTGCCTTTGTAATAAATGAAAACAATATTTTCAAACTTTTTCATAATATTTTTTTAACAATATTTTAAATTTTTTTTGGCTTACGAAAATCTTTAAAACGCTCACCAACAATCATTTTTAAGACCTTGAAACCAATCCCGAATAACGTATTAAGCCCATCACCCCAATTATGACGTCACAATTAGCTAAAAAAAACGCGAACCCAGTCACCTATCAATAATTCTCATTCATTAGACAATAATTCACCTGCCAACGCTACTCGAAATATATACGTACCGTTCACCTACATTTATTTGTACCCGCACACTCACACAGTTTTATAGCCCGAGCGCACACAAGCGCGCCGTGGACGAGCTTTGCCACACACACACTCGACCATTTTATTTTATAATACCACATTTTACTGTGTTCAGTTGGGGAATAATTTCGCGATTTTTACCGCCATCGGAGCTTAGAATATTTTTTTGGATTGATATTTTATATTCGAAGTGATTTTGAGACGGATCTCGGTACAGGTACAGAATAAATCATAGTAGGTACGAGTACAAGCTAGAAGTTAGTTCTTATTTTTCTGTTCACGTTTTATTTTACCTTTGTAGGCAAAGTATGAAAACTTTCAACCTCCTTCGATCATAGATGTTACCGAAGAAGGTATTATGTAACTCGCTATACTTATTTAGGGCACATTATTGTCAATATTTGTACAAATATTCTTTGATAGAATAAACGTTTTTGGTTACACAAATATTATAAAAGCATAAACAAAAAAAACGCTACAGATAGATTAGAAAAGGTAGTCTAATCATTGAGGACAACCTCTCCCAGACTCGACTCTTTTTTATACATTTTTGGGCATTCAAAGTCTCCCAGTTACCTACGCTGTGGTCAACCGAAATCTACCAGTATTTTTCTAATAAAATCGTAGCTTTTTTGACCACATCGAAAAGTCGCATATTACTCAAAGTACGGCACTCGCGTACCTACGGTCTGCGGTCCTTTTTGAGTTTGTTATATAAAAACAATTTAAAATTAGCAACGTAACATTTTAATTGGCACGTAATTATCGAAGCCGGTAAAATTAATTGCCTGAATTGAATGCGTCAAAAACTATCAATTGCTTGCGGCTTTTAGATGAACTTTGACCATTGTTATTACCGATACCATAATTTTAAGACTACCCCTACTAATATTATACATGTGAATTGTGAATGTAAGTTTGTTTGTTACGCTTTCACGCGAAAACTACTTAACCGAACATCATGAAACTTTGTACACATATTCTTGGAGGTATTAGAAGTAACATAGGATACTTATTATTTTTTAAATGCGGGTGAAACCGCGGAGCGCAGCAAGTAATATCATAAAGAGGAAAGATTTGTATTTTTTGGATGTTTGTGAATAAACTTAAAAACAACTGGACTGGTTTTAAAAATTCTTTCACCAATATAAAGCTACATCATATGTGAGTAACATAGACTACATTAATTTCATACCCGTGCGAAGCCGGGGCAGGTCGCTGTATAAAATATTTTCGTAGACTCAAGTGCGAATGGGCGCACTTTTGCACTAGTTTTAGGCGGTTTTTTGCTTGAAATTTCTGGTGTGAACAATAAAGGGGTTATCTATCAAGTAGGTACGTATATAAAACTACAGACCTCATATAGGATCTTGCTTTTTTAAGAAAAATTAAGGCAATCAGTTTTTGCAATTTCATCCAGCGAGCCGATCACCATTTTTGACTACTTTATTTTTTAGGGTCCTGGACCTTCTTCGGCGTCTATCTGTCTTTTTTTTTTTTTTTTTTTTATGTAATTGAGTGACGAGTCGAGCAAATCGCTCGCCTGATGTTAAACGTCACGTTTGCCCATAACAGGTCTGCACCACCCAGAATTTTGAACTTGCAGAATTCAAGACCCTGCGCGGCACAGCACTGCGCTCGTCACCCTGAGATATAAGTTGTTTAATCTCCCATTTGCCCTGTAATTTCACTGGAAACAATGCCCTTCCAACCGGAACACAGTAATGTTTGCACATTACTGCTTGGCGGTGGAATAACTGGCAAAGGTGTGGTACTTCCCCAGGCGGGCTCTGCAAAAGAGCCCTACCACTACAATGTCTGTATGTAAACAGCCAATTATTTAGTAAGCAAGCTCGTACAGGCAAAGTGGCCAGCCCTGGTGTCAGAGTCTTCAGGATGCCTAATGGCCTATTCGACGATATGCTTACGTTTGACCACCATCTCGCTTGATCATGGGCAATGCCGCGGTCTACGATGGAGCAGGCGCGCCTTTTTTTATACAATTGAGTGACGAGACGAGCAAATCGCTCGCCTGATGTTAAACGTCACGTTTGCCCATAACAGGTCTGAGTCACCCAGAATTTTGAAATCGCAGAATTCAAGACCCTGCGCGGCACAGCACTGCGCTCGTCACCCTGAGATATAAGTTGTTTAATCTCCTATTTGCTCTGAAATTTCACTGGAAACAATGCCAACTTAAACATAGGTAGATAATATGGGTCATTATAGGTGTCTTTTAGTCGCGAGTGAATCGGTTCCTTCTAGGAACCGAAATTACAGGGCAAATGGAAGATTAAACAACTTATATCTCAAGATGACGAGTGTAATGCTATGCCGCGCAGGGGCTTGAACTGTAAGAGTTCAACATTCTGGGCGACGCAGACCTGTTATGGACAAACGTGACGTTTAACATCAGGCGAGCGATTTGCTCGTCTAAACACGCATACAAAAAAAGTTATTTTGACTGCTATGGTCATAGTTTCTCATTTACTCTCATGAAATTTACGTCTAGCTATCCTTATCGCATAATCAGGTCAAGTCGTATCATGAACTCTCAGCGCTAGTCTGGACTCTATCGCGTTGGATTTGTCTCGTTTTTTTTCTAGCTGAGAGCGAGACGAGAGTAAGGGTGATCCAGTTTAGGCTCGCGCTAAGGCTGAGGTACCCTATTCTTGAATACTCGAGATTTATGTTTCTCTCACTGTCATAACATTTTAATGAGAGCGACGACAGTAGATAACCGAGCACGCCAGAATAGGTCATCTCTGATTTTTTTTCTTATTCTTGAAGTAATAATAGCAAAGGTTTTGGTTAGGGTTATGAACCAGCTGTGGGAAGGAAGTTTTTATGAGAGCGAACAGTGACCGAGATATCTGACTCTGACTCGCCAAACTCCTATCCTGTCGAGATTCTGGCAGGCTGCAGATGATCCTGTTTTACTCCGATTAGGACTTCAAGTCCTAATTCCTCAATTACTTATTGTTTACGATACGAAATAATTATTAAAAAAAGTCCAACTGCTTATGACAAAATTAACGTGGTTTTGACACATTTTGGCTGTAATTAACAAGGGAACTCAAGTTTTATTGAGTCGGATACTGCGGAGTTTCGATCACATTCGGTGATCTTTTTCAAGGAATGATTACAGGCATGAAGTACTCGAAGTTAAGTCTAGCCTTAAACTAATTTTACAGGTAATTTTTATTTCATCTCTTGTAGCCGACGATTTATTACTTTATTAGTCATTTTCATCACAGGTCACACAAAAAAAAAATGGTACTGACCTGTCAACAGGCGGAGGTAGCGGCGCCATCATATGAGGGTGCGGCGGCATGGGCGGGTGCGGCGCGTGCGGGTGGAAGGGGCTCCCGGGCGGCGCGAACCCGGGGGGGAAGTGCTGCTGCGGCGGCGGGCCGGGGGGGAAGCCGCCGCCGGAGCCCGGCCGCGCGGACGGCGAGCCGAACGGCCCGGGCGCCGCGTAGGGGGGGCCGGTGAAGCCTGGGGGGGAAAACATGAAAAAATACATATATACTTTTTTATGGAATTGAGTGACGCGACGAGCAAATCGAGTCGCACCTACACAAAATTACAGAAGTAGAAAATTAAAAAATATGGTTTCTTATTTCCTGAGAACTTAGCGTTGCCATTGTTAAGCATTATTGAAAAGAAAGAAAGAATTAAAAAAATACTATGAATAATATTCTAAATGTCAAAGAGCTCGGCCAAGCGGCGAGCCGAACGGCCCGGGCACCGCCGCCGCATAGGGGGGCCCCCGATGAAGCCGGCACGAACAAAAATAATTGCAAAAAAATAATGAAAAAATCACGGGCGATGCTTAGAGAGGCAGGGGGGAGACGGTGAAGCCTGGACAAAAAAAATAAAAACACGGGCGACGCAAAGGGGGGAGGGAGGCGGTGAAGCATGCACGAATAAAATTATTAAAAAAAAGTATTGCCATAAAATACGAAAACATTATATCTAAACAACAAGTTACCAGGGGTGGTGGAAGGTGCGGGCGAGGCAGCGAACGCAGGGCCGGCGGGAGAGCCCGCGGGCGGCGCGAACGTCGGGAACGGGGGCTCCGCGTTGCCGGTCTTCCACGCGGGAGGCACGCCGCCCGCTGCCTCGTCCAGCGCCGGCACGCGCCGCTGAAGCCCCACCGACATCTGGAAGCAGATAGAGGTTGTAACTCACTTACTGACTAAGTACAACCTCATCTCACTTCTCACTAATCCTTACTCCTTACTAATATTATAAACACGCGAAAGTTTGTATTAAGTATGTTTTATTGAATCGCGGCCCCTTGAAAGCACCACCTTAGTATGTCCATGGCCTATAAAGTTTGTTTTTCTGGAGCTAATAAAACTTGTTTACTTTTTTGAATCACTGCGCTTGTTTATAAAGTCATTTTCTCATTACAAAAGTTAAAGTCAAAGTTTTTTTATTTTTTCTCAATTTTTTTTTATTTTTATAAAGTTATTTTCTTTTTTTACTTTAGTTATATTGCCTGAAATAAACGGATTATTATTATTATTATTACCTTTTGAAATGCAACCCCCTGCCAATACCACCTTAGTTCGTCAATGACCAATAAGTTTTTATTAATAAAAATAACTCCTAATCACTCTTCGAAGGCAGACCTGTGGGGCTAGCACATCTTTGACGTAAAAATACGGAGCGAGTTTTCGATAGTAAAGTGTTCGCCATTTACGCCTGTCAAGTGTGCTCCTGACGGGTACAAATGGCGTGCCCTTTTCTATCGAATACTCGCTACGTATTTTTACGTCAAAGTTGTGCTAGGCCCACTGTATTCCAGCAGCGGGAGGATTATAGGTTGCATAATGATGATATAAAAATACGTGGCAAACAAGCGACGGGTCACCTGATGGTAAGTGGTCACCGCCGTGAGCACCTCCGATACCCAAGGTATCTTCAGTGGGTTACAATGGCGGATTACCAGCAGGCTGAGTAGGCTGGAGCCTAGGGCAGCAGATTTTAGGGGCGGCAAATTCAAGATTATTTTTTTTGTGTCGAACATGATTTCTTAAAAGAAAGTATTGACTTGAGCAGGGACTTGTGTTTCGAATTATTGAGATCGGTGGAGGCGGCAAAATTTTTAATTTTCAGTAGCCTCATCATCATCATCATAATCAATCTTTAATCCTCCCACTGCTGGGATACAAATCTACCCTCGAAGGGTTATTAGTTCGGGTTGGTGGATTCACATACGCCATTGAATTTCTTCTCCGGACGTATGTAGGTTTCCTCGCGATGTTTTCCTTCACCGAAAAGCCAGTGGTATGTAAATTCGTACATAAGTCCCAAATAACTCATTGGTACGAGACGGGGTCCAAACCCGCCACCTCAAGAATGCGAAGCGGCCTAATAGCCTACTGGTGGCGTATGTGAATCCACCAACCCGCACTTGGCAGCGTGGTGGGCGGCCTAATCACCCTTCGAGGGTAGACCTGTATCCAGCGGCGGCCTTAGGGGTTGGCGAACAGGGCAATCGCACGGGGCCTCGCTCTTGCAGGGGCCTCGCGCAACAACCCGAGCAAATTAAAAAAAATATATACCCTTTTAACCATATCTTTTTTTAGTCTTAGGAAAGACCGCAAACATCAATTTTAAAATTTTATCATATCTGTATTTGTTAATTTTGTAAATCTTTCATTGTAAAATATTTGAAAACTCAAATTTTATGTTACAAAAAAAAATTGTATAACTAGCATTTCTCGTCAAACACGACAATATTTACCTAAACCAAACCACCAGACCTACTTTCGCATCATATACTTTCCACGAAGAACAAAGGGCCTCGCAAAGACCTGCTGCAGCCAGGAGCCTCGCAATGGGTAAGGCCGCCGCTGCCTGTATCCCAGCAGTGCGAGGATTAACGGTTGAATATGATGATGATGTTTTTTAACCGACTTCAAAAAAGGAGGAAGTTATCAATTCGACTGTATTTTTTTATTTTTTTTATGTTTGTTACCTCATAACTTTTGACTGGGTGAATCGATTTTGGTGATTCTTTTTTTATTAGAAAGCTGACGCTTCCCATTAAATGGGCCCCATTTCAATTTAGTCTAGTTCTGATAATGGTAGTTAATAGTTTTTGAGTTATGACGAGGTCAAAAGTGCCTCCAAATGGTTCGTGTAATATACACACGGTGCTGCTCGCCAGTTCTGTCACTTGAACTTGGCTTGACACGCTACCGCGTGTCTAGATGAATAACTCAATAGTCGGTCTTTTGAAGTCGGTTTTTGTTTTTTTGTTTTGTAAAAATAATTATACCGGCTGACTGGTTAGACACTTGACATATTCTAGGTTATCATAGTACTCATTATTATGAACAACTTTTACTATGGGACCAACCCGGAATTCGCGAAAAAAAAATCAGCTGTTCCATACATTTTGTCAAGTGTCATTGACATTTTTCTATGGAACAGCTGATTTTTTTTTCGCGAATTTCGGTTTGGTCCCATAGTGTCTAACCAGTCAGCCCGTATATGGCTCTGAAAGCTTGTAGGTATGTCAGACGTCTGCATGCTAAGTCGCGTGGTTATTCAGGACTGCAGGTGCATCTACATTTGTAATTATAGAACAAGCTGTGCTCTTCGGTTTTACGCGTGCGTACTCAAATACAGTGTTATAAAGAAAGGGTAAGCTGAGGCGATAGGGCTCATAGTACTCATCATTTTAATTACTCTGTTTCCCGCTGTTCCACACGCGCTGTGATGAAAAACCGTGATGATGATAAAACGTAGCCTATAATGTGTTATTCCAGAACCTAAATATTTACATTTGAAACATCAAAATCGGTTTAGTAGTTACGGAGATAGGTAACAGGTACGTGGTATCAAACATTCACACTTACACTTTCGCGTTTATAATATTAGTAGTATATAGGGTTATTCATAAAGGGTATGCTATGCCGAAAAGGGCTCATAGTACTCATCATTATGAACAACTTTCACTAAGGGACCAACCCGTAATTCGAGAAAAAAAAAACAGCTGTTCCATACAAAAATGTCAATGACACTCGACAAAATGTATGGAACAGCTGATTTTTTTTTCGCGAATTTCGAGTTGGTTCCATAGTAAAAGTTGTTCATAATGATGAGTACTATGAGCCCTTTTCAGCTTAGCATACCCTTTATGAATAACCCTGTACGAGTTTTACTTATTTTGATATCAACTCTAAAATCGCGAAAAAATCAGCTGTTAAATACATCTTGTCGAGTGTCATTGGCATTTTTGTATGCAACAGCCGTTTTTTTTTCGCGATTTCAGGGTTGATCCCATACCAAAAATGTTTCTGAAGGCCTCTTATAATTTTATGGCTTCGCGGTGAAAACTATTACCTACTTCATATAGACATTTCATTGGCTCTCAATGCCTCTGGAATACAGGTGAAAGGTTTATATGCCATAGGTAGCAAACAAGCACACGGGCCTAATGGTAAGGGATCACTGTCGCCTGGACACCTGTAACACTGGAGGTGTCACAGATACGTTGCCGACCTTTTAAGACAGTTAACAGCCCTTTTGAAGAACTCAATGTTGTAGTTTCTCGGAAATACAGTTCATTTCAAATTTACAGGTTTTGCAGGTGTGTATCCGACATTAAAATTTGGGCGCTGCAAACGTAATCACTGCTTAGGGGGCGTCCATTAATCACGTAAGGTGTTCTAGGAGCTGCGGGTAGAAGTTACCGCGGCCTCGGCGTCACAAGGGCGTAGAAGGAACATGGGTGGTTTTTGGTCAGTAGAAGTCTGACACTCCCTTCCGCTCTGCCCAAAGAGTGGGAGGGGTCATTTGATGATTTCCCACCCCCCAAAAAAAAAAAAAAAAAAAGGTGTTCTAGGAGGGAGGGGATCAAGCTAAATCTTTCCAAATCTCACTTAGGGGGGGGGGGGGGTGTCTTGGCAAATATCACGTAATTATTTTTCTCGTAGAAAACGGTGTGAAATTGCGTGAAAAATCATTTGTAGAATAAAATATAATTTTACGATTGTGATTTAAAATTAAATTATTTCACAAATACTAGTCTTCAATAAAATTAGTAGAACAAGTTGTTTTTTTTTTTCACAATAATCCAACATGTTTACAGCCAAAATATAAATTTTGAAGAATCTCGCGTTAGATTAGGGAAAAGGGGAGGGAGTTGAGGAAAATCGATATCTCACCAAGAGGGGAGGGGGCATCGATAAATCCTCAAAAATGCCTCACGTAACTAATGGACGCCCCCTTATTGAGCGACGAGACGAGCAAATCGCTTGCCTGATGTTAAACGTCACGTTTGCCCATAACAGCAGGCTGATTTAGCTATCGGAACATCGAATGAAGATTATCTTCGAAAAGTCTTCCGCCTTCGGAAAATCCACCAATCCGCACTTGGCTACGTGGTGGAATACGGCCTAATCACCCTTCGAGGGTAGACCTGTCCCAGCAGTGGGAGGATTAAAGTTATGATGATACCTAGATAGTATAAATAGACTAACTGCACCCCGCGGTTTCACCTGCTATTATACAAGATTCAAACAATTTATCAGGATAAAAAGTAGCCGATTCGATAAACCAGGTAAAAACAACTTTTAAATTAGATCCTATCCGAATCCGTTCAGCCGTTTTTACGTGATTGAATAACATCTGAAGTCCAAACCAAAGATACAAACTTCTCAATAACGGGAATAATAAATTAAAAAAAATTGTAGGATAAAATGATGACGCGCTAAGCCATTTCACAAAAAAAAATTTTTTTTTTTCTTCGGACGGCTCCTGCATTTAAAACATTATTCTCAGTTTCTCACGCCACATAATACTGCGCAAATATTAGGTAACTAGCGATATAAATATTTATAACACCAATATAATGTTAATTACAGATAATCGACGTTCATTATCAGTGTTATCAGTACGCAGACTATTAACAGATAGATATTTGCTTTATAAGGCTATAAGGAAAGGGTTATGAACAACTTTTACTACCAACCCCGAAATCAGCTATTCCATACATTTTCTCGAGTGCCATTGACATTTTTCTATGAAGAGATGATTTTATTTCCGCGATTTCAGGGTTGGTTCCATTATGAAATTTGTTAATAATGATCAGTAGGTGAACCCTTTTCGGCTTAGCATTACCCTTTCCTTATTACCTTAGATAATTATGGCTTCTCTTGAAAACAAGGTAAAACTTTGTTGTAACTAAATATAATACTCGGCCGAGCGAATTGTCTCGCAGCTGTACTCGTTACATGTAATCAACCCTTTGGCATTGATCTTTTTATAGTTTTACACTTATAAACGTTCAAAAATAAGGAAACACTTTGCAAGTCATTATATTCCCAGATTCATACTTATCACGACTCCCCAATACTTCACCCGGCGAATTTCCAGAAGAAAGATGTCGATTCCCGGAAGGGATGCATCGGGAATATATTTCCGACTCGTTTTTTATTGATAACGGATATTTTGTGAATATTTATGGCAATAACCCAATTTTTTCACGGGTTTTTCGTAGGCTGAATGTACGTTACTACGTTAGCCACTTTTAAGTCGAATTAAAAAGTTTGTAACTTCCGGTTGAATACACTAAGCTAGAGGAGCCATTTCAAACTACGAACGGCCGTCGGTACGAACGTATTGTTTTTAGTTTTATCATGTTTTGAATGTTTTTTTGTTTGTTTATTTATGTTTTATGTTTTCTTGATTTATTAAGTGAATATTGCTACCAGAATAAGCCATTTTAAATAATAGTCAAATTTAAAAGTGCTGAACTCGACACTATCATTAGGGTCAGATGCAAAAAGCACGTATCTACAAAAAATACGTTTTTACAAACAATTTTTTTTTAACTTTTTAATGTAATGGAAACAGGGAATGGATTAACGACAAAATAACTAATATACATAGATGTCTAAAATAAAATTTAGTTCCAAATATCAATTTCATTTATACTTTGTACGAAGTTACGAACTAGAACTCACGAAGAAAGATATGGATAAATAATTAGAAAAGTAAAGCTCGCAGCATGACGCATTTTAATAGATCAGTATAGTTAAGGTGAAACGTTTCGCTTTTGGCGCGAAATTTAAATTTCAAACTGTTTTTAGTTTTTAGAACTACCGGATTACTAAATTAGGTAATAATGGAATTTCTGACAATCGTTAAACATTTGTTACGATATTTTGTAGAGGTAATAAACAGTAATGCATCTGATTACTCAAATATGTCAATAACATCTTCGATCGCAAGTTTGACGGCTAATTGGCTTATTTAAGTAATCCTGAGCATTACTGTATATTACCTACCTCTACAAAACATCGTAAGTAATGCTTAACGGTTGACGCAAATTTCATTGTTACTTAATTTAGCTCCAAAACGAAAAGAAACAGGTTGAAAGGACAATGTCCACTTGTAAGGGGATTTTGGCTTAGAGTGAACAGTGAGTTTTGGTATAATTATTACATAGGCCAAGTACCTTATGTCAGTGGCTAACAAAATATTATAATAACTTTGTAGCAAAGGTTTGGTAAGACCTCTTTCCTACATGTAAAACATCTGAGGTCAGCGGAGAGCTTTTGAAATAAAACAAGCTTATTTTTATTTCTAATCAGAATCATATGTAATTAATACAGTATCCAGAAACTGGGCAGGTGGATTTATGTTGTCTTCGTACCTTGCCCAGCTTAAGTACCAAATGACGGTCATAATGTGAGCGCAGCAACCCACAGTCTTTCGGCCCACAATGCAATTGCAGCAATAATGTTTTGCAGCCTATATTGTCACAGTTCTTGACTGGTTAGCTGCAAGTGTTGATAACTGAGTTTCACCTTCGTCTCGGCATGCAGGTGTGTGAACAGAATAATTAAGCTGTTCCAATCACAAACAATCCAGACCAGAACGTCGAGAGAGACGACTGATGAAATGAAAACAATTTGACGTTAGTAACAGGACATGACGAATGCGGAGTTACCATACTACAAAAAAAAATCGATAAACTAATCGATTTCGTTTCTGTGTTTTCATCGATATTATGAAATAAATACAACCTAGAGAGTAATGCTCGGTTCATGTGATAAAAACATCAAGTTAAATATAATATATATGTAACAAAACTAGTGATGCATTTCGACCGAAAATATTACGAAAACTTCGAATGTAACAGTCAATATGAATATCAAATGGCATTAAAAATATTTGACAAAGGTTTCTTTTGTGTAGTGGAAAATGCAAACGCACTGTTATGCACTAATAGTGCAATATCGAGCATAATGTTTCGAGAATAGGAAAAGTCAAGATTAATATCCGCCATGTTTAAAAAAATAAAATTGTCCAATTGAATCGGTTAGCGGTGCAATATGCATAAGACAAGTGCGGAAACGTAAAATGCCTGATAGACATTCCAGTAAGTTACAAGTCTTGGGACCGGGTGTTCAAGACGAAGTTCACCATTTACGAGCACACGCCAAATTGCCAAGATCGCCATCATCGGATGCGACGCGGTCGACATCATTCATCATTATATTCTGTACCAAATATCGAATAATAATAATCGATATAAAATAGATCAACGATATAAAATAAAATAATTTTCAATGGCAACACAAGATTTGAAACCTAATCTTCTGTGGGTTTACTCAGTATAAATACTAATTAAATCTACTTTTTTTCTGTTCACCTTGATACAAAAACATACGAGAATAATTATTTAAAAAAAATAAAAGATTTATCGACAACATCATTTTTTTATGAGCATCCTGTTCACGCCAAGCCGACTTTGGACAATGTCCTTTAAATTTCGTGCCGATGTTTAAATCAAGTTTTGAGTATAAACTATAGAACTGATATTTGGAATTATTTTAATTTTTGTCATATTATTTTTAAGTGATTATTTTATTACCTCTATATTCGATTTATCACAAATGGGTAAAAATAATACTTGTTTTTTTTTTAGTTTCTGATGGGTGCTGTGCTGATGCGGCAGTTACAACTTGTCAGGCCACTATGTCACAGCTCGGTTGTCTGTTAAAAAAAAATAAACGCTTTAAGAAGCTTGTAGGTGGTCTTAACTTCGACACTACAGTTCTACACTTATTTTTTTAATTTCGTAAATCCGATAAAGTTATTTTATTTAAGAAAAAGTGTGAATCGTATTTATTTAAAAAAAAAAACTTGATTTAAGTTATTAAACAGTTACAATGTTAGTTAGTTACTACTGTAAAAGTATTAGGAAAGTATTGCACCAACAAGCACGTATAATTAATACGTAATCACGTTTGCACGTTTGAATAAACTTGGATTTCAAAAGCTCAAGATCGATCATTGAATTTTATCAAAAATACACGTACAAAGACCTGAGACTGCCTTTTCTTCGTCAGTTTGAAGGTTGTCAATCAAATCGGCGATATTGGAGTGATAGGCACCATGTCAAGGCTCTTCACTCGTAGCGTGGTCGCAGGCACGTACCGCTCGTACTTAGTTTTTACAACTTTTTGCTTCATAGTCGCTACAAGCATGTAATACTTCAGTCTGTCTTTACCAATATAATCTGTATTGGCATGCCTTGATGATACATGAATTATAAATGTCAAAGTTTGGATGTTTGTTGCTGAATTGAATTGAATTAAAATTGATTAATTAGGTATGAAATGTTAGCCTGGATTGATAAATATATTTTTTTTTTTACATCGGACTAGGCATGCATTTGGCCGCAATCTCACCTGATGGGAAGCGACGATGTGGTCGAAGATGTAGCACGCTTGCCTAGGAAAAACCTATTAACTCTGTTTTTGAACATCCCCAGGTTGTACTTTCTAGGAAAAACGGACGCGGGCACTGTTATTTTTTATCTCGAAAAACGTGGCACATCCAACGAAGCTTAGCCAGTGCGTAATGAAACGTTTAAAAAGACCGTTTCTTTTAAATTCTTGACTTGGAATTTGTAAAATTATCTTGGTCCGCGCTAAAATATAACGCTAAAATTCCTTAGTAAAATACGATGCTTACAAAACTCGTTAGTTCTCAAAAATTCCATAGGTACAAGTACCTAAATCTATCCAGTCTGGAATTTTAGATATTTTTTTAATTAAACACTTTGGTATAGTATTAATTAGTTATTGGTTTTGTTTCAAAAATTGTTGTCCTGCCAGTGTTGACTGCCTAAAACTGTAAGACATACCTACCTGTTGTATACCTGTTGTATGCTTATTTCTTAAAATATCTCTAAAATATTCAAAATTATAACTGTGAACGACATTTCGTCCAGGAGAAATTTAAGTGAAACATTTTACTTCTTCTAGATAAAATCTCACTGCCACAATATTGTCAATGTCATCATTGTTATTACTGTAATTTTTTGGCGCATACTGCTGTGCACCGAAATGGAAAGGAGAATATGCTTTTGGAGTTTTTGGCGGGAACGTGGAAGAGTCATGTTGCTTCATTTTGTTATTTTACTAAACTTGTGTAATTTTGAGTGTTAATGTTTATTTTAAGTGGGGAAAATAACCATTAAGTGCTTGAGGACTTGCACGAGTGTGGGCAAATCATAAAATGCAGTGAATCGTGTCATTTCGTGTTGCTTCCAAAACTCCTTAAAAGCCTCTAGTAAAGTCTCCACTACTTTACTGTGGCACGTAGAAAAATCACCTGATGTACAGTACATACTCCAAATTCACCGACCATATTCTTATCACAAAACGGACACTGGCAGAATTGCGGCTTACATAGCCGCAGAGTCCAAAACATAAAAGAAAAAGAAGAATATGCTTTTTTATTCGGTGGGTTTCCAACGAGTCAGACCAAACGAGTCGCACTGTTACTCGATGGGAATCTTTTTACACGCTTTATTAGCTTCACTTGTATGTTCATTTGTTTGTATGTTTGTAACCGACTCCTTAGGGTGCGATTTTGACCCGCTTCAAACGGCCAGTTTTCGTTCAAACTTTGTAGATATATAATATATCGAGGACCGATGACAATACATCTAACAAAGCGTGTTTTTTAGTTTTTTTGAACTGTTAAATTATTTCGATGATAGGCTTGCGTTTGACCACCATCTTGCCTGATAGTCAGCAATGATGCGGTCTACAATGGAGCACGATTGCTTAGAAGAAGCTGATCCAGTCTTTACCGATGGCTGCCTAGCATTGCATTCGTCACTTTCGTAAGGTTGCATTCTGGATTTTGGTCTTTCTATGCTATGGTAGCCTGCATTTTTTGATGAATACGCTATTTGAAGTACTAGCATAAAATATAAATAAATTAAAATCGTTTTTTCCAGGCGTAAAAAACCCATAGGAAAAAAGTTTTAAGTTACAATAAAAAATATAGTTTCGTAAGAGGATTGTTGATTTCTATTGTTATTAATATGATCTTTATCATCATTCCAATTGTTGTCTATGCTTGATTACTTTTTCATTATTTTCAGTACCTACACTTTTTAACCGACTTCAAAAAAGGAGGAGGTTATCAATTCGTCTGTATGTTTTTTTTTTAATTTTTTTTTATGTTTGTTACCTCATAACTTTTGACTGGGTGAATCGATTTTGATGATTCTTTTTTTATTAGAAAGCTGACGCTTCCCATTTGGTCCCATTTCGATTTAGTTTGTTCAGTTCTGATAATGGTATCCATGAGAAAACCATATAAGTCTTAAATTTGCATTAAGTACGTGCGCGACAAATAGATGAATAACTCAATAGTCGGTCTTTTGAAGTCGGTTTTTGTTTTTTGTTTTGTAAAAATAATGTTGTTATGTGTTTACTTTGAATATTTTTGTTAAATTCAATTCCGATTTACATACATGTGTTATAGGTTCGATCCCTAGCATAATGCTATTCAATTCTCTGATTTTATCAATGAATGGTGGGATCGGTGTGATGGAATGTAGTCAAATCATTTTACAGAGATAAATCTATACAGGCACAAAATATTCAGTAAAAACTAAAAAATACGCTAGTTTAGTGTCGCTTTTTCACAAGACTGCTTTGGAAGCAAATTATTATCATTTCATTTTCTATTAACAAGCAGAATACATTTCTTTCACTAGGGAAACTAAGGTGATTTTGAAACATTATTTTTTTGTTTTGTTTATTTGTTGTTTTGTAAAACATTTATTTCGTTTTGACAATTTTCTCTTTTTCCCACAAGTCTAATTTATTTTTCAAAGTTATAGTGTTTGTTTTGATTTCATCATCATCTTCATCGACCTTTTTTCCACCCATTGTTAAGTATTGATCTTCTCTTGGCGTTAAATTTTATCTTTGTCGTGTCTTGTCTCACTAAACTTGTTTTGTCTTACTTTTGACGACCTGTTTAGCTCAGTGTATAGTATATTCGCTTTTAAAGCCAGAGGTCCCGGGTTCAATTCCCAGCCAGGCAGATGTTTGAATAGTAAATTTAAATATCTATTCTAGGTCTGGATGTTAGTTGTCTTTATCTGAGTTCCATGGCATCCCCGACACAGGATATCCTAGTGGGGAGCTATGAGTGTGAAACGCTTATTTATTTAAAGCTATCAATTTTCAAGTCCAAGCTTTTCGCCAGTTATTTGCCGTCAATTATTCACGAACAACAAGGATTATTTACTTTGCTCAGATGTTGATAAGATTCTCTTACTCCCTTTTCTCAGAGAATCTTCCTTTTATAATGTGTAACAATCAATCACTGTCTCAACCTGCGTTTAGTTTATCTAATATCTTCTTACTGTTTTGTTTTTTGCTGGTATTCTTCGTTTTTCTTTGAATCTAATGTTGTTTTAAAAATTTTCTTTGAGTTCTTTGAGTCAATATTGTATTAAGTGTTAAATTACCTTTTCGTATTACAGTGCTTTGGTTGTTTCGAACACCTATTTTATTTGCGTAAGCCTTAAGCAGATGGACGTAACTTCGAGCATGATGCGCTCGACGTCCAGACAGATTTTGCAGTTAATGACTTCTTGCAGTAAGGCGACGACAATATGGACTAAACAATAAACGATGTTACTAATATCTGGGATCCAAGACGATAAAAATGCCATTAATTTAAGGGCATCTTATAATGCAAACAAGTCACTGGCAATTAGTTGGTACTGCATTAGAAGTCATTAACAACAAAAATCAGTGTCAGGCTGGACGTAACTGCAAGTGCACCATGCTTGTAATTATTCCTCGAAAAAAATAACTGAATGTGTAATAGTATCAGACTCAATAAAACTTAAATATTCTAGTGTTAATTATATTCAAAATGTGTCAAAACCACGTTAATTTTCATAGCAAAACAGAGACTTTTTGCAGTTAATAACTTCTTGCACTAAGCAGACGTTTTATTCGATTTGACGTCATATTTCTTCTTTCGTCACGTGAATAATCTTTCTATAGCATAGATAGCGTAATATTTATAGTATTTTAGCAACATTGTCGCTCGGTTTGCTTTAGCTGATCTCATTCTATATCAGACTTCTTATCATTAAGAAACAGTGTTCTAACTTCCGACGTACCGTAATTTGTTCCCTAATTACTGTGTAGGGGTTTGTATGGTCATCAAATGTATGGTTGTACTATAATTTGAGGCTATTAACTGTGGTGTATATTTACGTATTTCTTTGTGTGGCCAGCCTTTCAATTCCTGAATGAGTTTAGGTGGATTTAATGTATTGTTTTTAATCTTTGCTCACTTTGATGGCTACGTCATTAGCGTGGCGTAGCTTGCTTAGACGGGCCCTGTTTCGAAATTTGCTGGGAGCCTAATGGATAACATTTTATGAATTTTTGGTTTTTGTTCTTGTTCGGGGCCCTTATAGCTCGGGGGCCTCGTATTATTGATACGGCTGATACGACGGTAGCTACGCCCCTGACTCATTAGCCTGTTTTGACTAGTTGTGAGTGTGACATTCTCTTAACTAATTTGCCAGGACTAATACTATATTAGTCACGTCTTTTTAAGTTTCAACATGTCAGAATGGGATGGCGATAGTTTTGGACCTCTCAAATTTAGTTTGGACTAGAAAATGGTACAATATACCCAATTGAAACCAATATTTCATCACTTTTTTTTTCTTTTCCTTTTTTATATATCTATACCTAAAAGTATTTTCTGGCTTATCAAGTAACTTTGATCAGCGTTTAGCTTTGGAATTTGTACTCTTATAATATTGAGTTAATCTTTTAACTCACCAAAACTATTACAAAAGTGCATTATGATTGATCAGAAGTCTTTGTCAGGATCTAACCATTACAGACTGATCTCGTGGTCTAGTCTCGGTCTGGTATTATCTCCTTTTCTAATAATAGATAAACTGACAGGCTAGGTAGCATGAAAAGTTTTAATTCCCATTTGGAGATGAATGTAGCCCAGTCAGCAGTTGACTCAGTCGGTCAGCTGTGTGTTGTCCATATTGTTTATTTTGTTTATGAATGCGCCAAGGCCTTTATGTTTATATTCATTTTCGGTATGATAATTGGCAGGTGCAGAACGATCCTCTTCAGCCTAGGCATCTGTAATAACATTGTTCCATTTCTTGTTCTCTATCTAATTAGACATAATATTACTGGTTACTGTATGCGAATAATTGTTTCGTCATTACCCAGTAGTAGGTACTTAACTACTTAGCAAAACAAGTTTTGAGGTTACCTAAACAGTCTGCTCTGCGTTCTAGTTTTTTTAAAGTTGCCCAGCGAATTATTGATTTCTCGTTTATTTGCTGTAGCTTTATCGTCTGTAATTACGTTTTATAACTACAATCGACGCTCGTGTAAATTAAAATTGCTTAGTTTCGACTCAGTTAGGAGAACTCGGTGTGAATCAGTGATTATTTATAGCTCCAAAAGATCCAAAACCAGTTTATTATCAGAAATGCAAGCAGAGACTCGTACGCGGGTACCAGGCACTCATAACCTACAAGGCGTATCGATTCGTAAACAAATCCCTCCAAAAATGCGCCGTACAAAAAAGGGGTTACGAAAAAGACCTGCTCGGGATGGGTGTAAAAAAACAGTGAGAATACGAGGGATAGACCTCCGTACCTCCGTAGCGATCAGCCGCCCCACTCGTTTAAAACCTCCGGGCACAGGGGCGAGTTACCCCGCATTTCTGCTCTGACACAACAGAAATAACACCGAGCACACGCTCCACACTTACGATGTTTCGGTTGCTTTTCTTCCTCATACGAACATTGCACGGCGTTTATCCATTTAACTATTTTAAAACTACACTACACGGACACCAGGATCCTCACGCTCACTGACATCGAGATTTTAGTTTTTTTTTGGAAGCGTTGTCGCGTGCAGCGTCTGCCGGCCGGCGGTTACAAAACAAGGCGTGCACGGGCTCCGACGCACAGCGGCGTGTTTGACTATCACTTTAATACGTTCATTACATTATTTCACTGATAAATTGAGGAAAATATAGGCGTTCGTCTCATAACAACCGCGTAGCGTGGCGCATTGTATTTGTTGAGAGCAGGTACGCGCGGATCGCGTCGCTCGATCGCACTGGGTTCTCTCGGGGTGAGAGGAGAGGGCTGGGCGCGCGGCGCTGCGGGGGGAGTCAGCTTTACCGACGCAGTCGCAGTGGAGCGATGTGCCATTCCTTCGCAGCGTGTTGTTTTATCGACGGAGCAAGCGGACAGGTGGCGACCGGTTTTTCGTTTCTGAAAAGTACGCTTGAAACGATTGTAATCGCGTTTCTGAGCAGTAGGTACCGAGCATCAACGCCCTCTGTGATATTTTAGTAGAATTTATAACACTTACAACTTTCAAGTGAACAAAATTTAAGTAAAAATATGAGCAACCGTAAAAGTTTATTTTTTCCACTTACTCACTTTTGCAAGTATGACGTTGAATATTTCAACCGGAAGTAAAATAATCAATGGTTTACTAATTCATTTAATTAATATATTGAAACATATTTCAAAAATCATTTTTAAATGTATTCCAATCGGTATTAAATATTTTATATCAATTTTATCCTTCTAAAATGTTGGTAAGTTAAAATAAATATTGTGTGCCGAATCCTTTCACGGAATTTTTTAAATCCAATTTAAAAGTTTGTTAGGCTATAGTTTTCGAAGTAAGGGCCTATTCAAATCCAAGCTAATTTCACTTAGCTCTATACAATATGTCCGGTTTCCGATGTCCGATACAAAATGCAATTAATTGTATCGACAAATCACGGATTTTTTTTTATTTTTCTCATTATCTCTTATTTTATTTTTATTGTTTTATTTCATTTGCTGGGGTATGCGCGCTTTTCAAGTACGTATGTTTACACTGTCATAGCTCTTATATTAGCTAACTCACAGTTAAGATTTAAAGTAGGTACATTTATAGCAAATATCCTTTATTAATAAAAAAATAAATAAATAAAATTGGTTAACACATTGGTTTTTTTTTTAAATTAATAATCTGAAAAAAAACATCAATTTGTTGTACAATTTATTTTTTTCAAAAATTATTTTTAATAATACTGAAAGAAACATTAAAAAGTTAAAATTTGAATCTAGATTTATTGTCTACACTATTAACTAACATTTGAGACCACTTTTGTGTTTGTAAGTCTTCTACTTGGGTAGATATTGTTAAATTAATACAAGCACTTAAGCTTCGCTAACAATTTTTTTTTAAGTGCTGCCTTGTCGATAAAATTAATTGCATTTTAACCCCATAAAGTATCGGACATCGGAAACCGGACATATTGTATAAGCGAGTAGTTCATTATTTTTCGTATTTATGTACATACTTAGATAATGATGAATGAAATATATTTATTTATGATCTATTTTCGTTTCAGGCAATCTACTCTCTTTCCGACTTCAAAAATGGGCATCAGCGCGTTTTTGGGAGTATTTCGGACTGCATTTACAGGATCCCTTACATTATTTTACCCATATCCACATCACTCTCCACCATCCCTAAACACACTTGCCCACTCATGTCTACACCCTAATAAATTGCTAAGCGGAGAAAAGACTGACTCATTATAAAAATACCTAACGACGGGAGTGATAAAAAATTGTCTTGTCTTCTATAATTCTTTGATTTTAAAACTCTGAAAATTGAGAAACGTCATTTTAGCCAACTCTCGCTGTCCACGCAACTATGTATTATGGCGATAAAAAACGATTAGCGTTGCACAGTTGTGATCACAAATTACGATCGATTCTATTCGATTTGTAAATCGAAAAACAAGCAAGGATTATGTGCTCTGACTTGCAACAATAACCTAGTTCTTAAATTGACACAAATTATTTTAAACACAGTCATATTCAAATACAATAAATAAAACTAAAAAAACACGCATTGTCATCGGTCTTCAGCAGGTGTGCAAAGTTTGAATTAAATCTGATCGTTCAAAGTAGGGCAAAATCGAGCTCAAAGGAGTCGGATACATACTTACATACAGGTGAAACTAATAAAAGCGTGTTAATGACAATCAACTGCAAAAAAATACCAGTTTAAAAATAATAAAATCATCTGATGCATTTTTTACGATTCTACCAATCGACTTGAGGGACGATTTTATTTCTACGTCCACATCACTAAATCTGTCAAATGCAATATTGACGTTTACTTTTTTTCATTTTTCATTTGTGTGCACTGTACACCGCAATGAAAAGCCGCAATCGAATTTATTAAAGTTTAACAAATGAAATAAATTACTAGGTGTCAATAATTCTCAATTACAACGAGGAAATTAACAAAGTTTTCTTTTTATAATGGTCCGATACAGAAAGATCCTCAAAAACAGTCTAAATGAAACGAGCAGCAGTTCTGGCGGTAGCGAAGTGTCCACCGTGGCCAGTAAAACGTTTTATTTGCTTTCGCAATGGAAAACTGGCGTCGGTATCTTGTGTTTCGTGATAGCTGTGTATGTGAGCGTCCTAGGATACCTGGAAACCAGAGTCAATACCCCTTTTGATGATGAAAAAGTAAGTTAAATTAGCCATTGACCTTACTCTAATATTACGGCGCCAACATTAAAGTATCACTACCTGTACCCCGCGGTTTCGCTCGTGTGGTAATAAAATGTAGCTTAGCTGTTAATCCAGGGCATTAGCTATCTCTTTTCCAAACTTTATTTAAGACGGTTAAGTAGTTACGGTGAAACATTGTAACTTATATTTTACAAACTTTTGCGTTTGTAATATTAGTAGAATTTAGGTTTAATTTTTGTCCTGTTGCAATAATTTCTAACTTCCTGACCAAATGGCTCGACCGATCTTGACGAATTTAGGTAAGGAAGTACATAGTGTAAAGAAGATGGAGTGACAAAATTATCGTAATATTCCAGATCGTCCGAGAGTCTGGTCCCTCTTCAGACCGGTTTTGGGGCTCGTACCGACCCGGTGTGTACATGGGCATGAAGAGCCGGGAACCCCGCTCGCCGGTGTACGGCATGATGTGGTATGAAGTGGCGCCACAAGCACAGAAGGGTATCCGGTGAGAACACATCACTAATTCTAAGACGGGGTGATGCAACCTGCACTGACGCCCTGTTTGATGTGTTTTGTGCATTATATTTCTGTTGCGGCTATAACAATAAATAATAGAAAACAGAATAAAATAAATATTTAAGGGGGCTCCCATACAACAAACGTTTTTGCCATTTTTATAGAAAATGGTAGAGAACCCTTTCATGCGCGAGTCCGACTTGTACTTGGCTGGTTTTTTAATGAACATGAATAAAAACTATTTGATATTTATAACTGTACATTGATGTACCTACATTTGAATGAATGATTTGAATTAAATGTCTAATTTATTTTACTTTAAATTTCCAGACACTGGTGCGAACAAGGTGACAACCTGCCCCAGTACGGCTGGACCCGTCACGATGGGGTTTCCTTCGGAGAGCAAGTCATAGTGGACCCGCCTCATAGAATAGTTACCAGTTTTGTGAAGACTGCACCTGCTGCTTCTGGGTCTCATTGGACTGTCCGAGTCAACGTTACCACCACGGTATGTAAGATAGTATTTTGTAAGCCAGGTTCGTCATTGACGGACACGTCAAGGAGGACGATAGATAGATATGTTAGATACATAGACTCTTTATTGTTCATACCAGAAATTACGGACAAAAGGATAATAAAAAAAATTCAGACGTTTTACTAGTAGGTCATTCCGCTTTTGCAACGATCGACAAACAAAGCCATTTTACTAACTGGTCCTTCTGATACGGAGCAAAACTAAAGGTTTGTTAGTTTTGCTCCAGTCATAATAGATAATTCAAATTTATTTATTTTAAATGTCACAGATTCATTAAAACAAAAATAAGTTCATCAGTCACATTCAACAAGGTTATAAGGGAAGGGTATGCTATGTCGAAAGGGGCTCATAGTACTCATCAATATGAACAACTTTTGTTTTGGAACGAACCCGGAATTCACGAAAAAAATATCAGCTGTTCCATACATTTTGTCGAGTGTCATTGACATTTTTCTATGGAACAATAACATTTTTTTAGCGAATTTCGGGTTGATCCCATAGTAAAAGTTGTTCATAATGATGAATACTACGCGCCCTTTTCGACTTAGCATACCCTTTTTGAATAACCCTGTATAAAATCATTCATTACTCAGTATATTCTCTTAAATCCTTGTTTCAGAATAAATCCAAAGCCCCGTTCACGCTGATTTGGTACGCGGCCCTCGACGAGGCCCTGGGCGGCGGTGCGCACGAGCGGCTGTGGGCGGAGCGCGGCTCCGTGCTGGGGTATACTCCCACTCATTACAACTTCAAACTGCAGCTGGAGGTTTTACATGGTGGGAAAAAGAAATATAGTTCTGCGAAGGGAGAACGTTTCGTAAAGCTCCATACATTATAATAGTTCCTTCACGTTTCCGCCAAGGGCGCTTTACTGTAATGTATGGAGCTTCACAAAACGTTTGATCTTTTCGAAAACGATCAAAACTCATACTAAGGGTACAGGTCGCATTTCTCAACAAATCTCTAATAAAAAATTAATAAAAATTTAGAATTAGGTACCAAAAATTTCTGCAAAATTTTATCAGAATCGGCCAGTAAATAGCGCTGTAGCAAGTTATCCCCTTTTTGAGGGAAAAGAAAAAATCCCGACGACAAAAATATTCTGTGAAATCGTAGAACCTAAGATTTGAAAAATACGCCTTGTACGTGAGTATCAACATACAAATAAACAAACACCCGGACAGATGAAAGAAAATTTTGCCAGTTGTTGCAGAGACGCTTCGCTCGCTCGGTCAAAACACTCCCGACTAATTCGCCTTTCGAACAAAAAAAACAACATCAAAATATGTTGTACTAGCTGGGTCCGGCGGTTTCACCCGCTGTTTTTTTACTTTTAAACCTTCCCTGAACTTCCACAAATATTTCAAGATCGTTTGCCAAATCGGTCCCGCCGTTCTCGAGTTATAGCCAGCCAAACGAACAGCGACACAATTTTAAATACAAGAAGAAGATTACTTTAGTAAAGAATACCATTTTCCCTTCCAGGCACGGTGTACCACAGATCCATGTCAGAAGCCCACGCCCCCGGGCTGCACCAGCTCAAAGAGAAGTTCATATCTCTGCTCAAAGTGGAGAAGCATGCCACTTTCAGCCGGCTGGCTGTGCTGGGGCCCGATGATACGCTTAGCGAGGTACTGTCTCTTTCTACAGTGTAGGGAGTGATAGAGAGGAGAATAACGTAATAACTATTCAATCATTATCATTGTCAAGCAAATCACACCGCGCTTAGTTGACGCCGCTGGTGATAAGAGGGCTGGCTCATTCCTCGCGCAAAGAATTTCACTGACAATTCAGCGCGGGAATGCAGCCAGCGTTCTTGGTACTTTGCCACACGGGCAAAACCTACTTTTTGATCTTTAGTTTTGTAAATTTCTTTGTTCTATTTATTTTAGTTTTTTATTTTAGCTTATTTTAAATTTAAGATGTAAATATATGTAAATGTAAATATAAATATAAATTACACGTAATTAATATGTGACACGTAATTTATCTTAATATATATTAAATCTCGTGTCACAATGTTTGTCCTCAATGGACTCCTAAACCACTTAACCGATTATAATAAAATTCGCACACCATGTGCAGTTCGATCCAACTTGAGAGATAGGATAGTTTAAATCTCAAATTATAGTCGCAATTTTAATTTATTGCAAATTATATATATACTGATAATTTTTACTATAAATTGACAAGTTAGCATCAACATAGTACTACGGTTGCTATAGTTACGCAATGGCTTTTGACAGGACAACGTCTGTCGAGTCAGCTAGTATATACATATAAATTACGTGTCACGTTGTTTGTCCGCTATAGACTCCTAAACTACTTAACCGATTTCAATCAAATTTGCACACCGGGTGCAGTTCGATCTAACTTAGGAGATAGGATAGCTCACATCTCAATTTATAGTAAAAAAACATGAAAAATTAGAAAATTTAAAAATACTTAAACCATATAGCGCTTTGGACAATGTAAACTTTTTTAATGTAACTTTTGACATTTGACATAGAATTGACGCAATGGCTTTTGACAGGACAACGTCTGTCGAGTCAGCTATAAATTTATAAAGAAACATCATTATTATACAAGGTCCAAAAAAAAAAATAAAAAAAAAAATAAAAGAAAAAAAAAAAGAAAAGAAAAGACCATAGAAAAATATCAATGACTATTGTAGGGATCGTGACGTGTTGATAGGGCAGAATAAGCAGTTTTGACCATGGCCCCGCGCACGTCACGATCCTCGCTAGTCACGTCGACGTCGGTACTATAAACTACTATAAATGTGTGAGAAATTAATAATAACAAAGTAATACCAAAGAGTTTAATTGAATAATTGATCAAGGAATGACAGTCTTAACAACTGTCGACAAAATGTATGGAACAGCTGTTTCTTTTCGCGAATTTCGGGTTGGTTCCATAGTAAAAGTTGTTCATAATGATGAGTACTATGAGCTCTTTTCGGCTAACATACCTTTTTGTATAACCTTGTAGAAAACTTCCTCGAAAATTATTTTGCTCAAACCTTGTCCTAGGAAAGGGAATCCTTTTCTCAAACCGGTCAATGTATTTGTTCCAGGAAAGGGAATACTTTGCTCAAACCTGTATTTGTCCCAGGAAAGGGAATACTTTGCTCAAACCTGTATTTGTCCCAGGAAAGGGAATACTTTGCTCAAACCTGTATTTGTCCCAGGAAAGGGAATACTTAGCTCAAACCTGTATTTGTCCCAGGAAAGGGAATACTTTGCTCAAACCTGTATTTGTCCCAGGAAAGGGAATACTTTGCTCAAACCTGTATTTGTCCCAGGAAAGGGAATACTTTGTTCAAACCTGTATTTGTCCCAGGAAAGGGAATACTTTGTTCAAACCTGTATTTGTCCCAGGAAAGGGAATACTTTGCTCAAACCTGTATTTGTCCCAGGAAAGGGAATACTTAGCGCAAACCGATCAACGTAATTTTACCTTTTCCCCAGGAAAGAGAAGTAAACTTCATTCCCATACAACTGGTAGTGGAGCCCCCGTTCGCGGTCGACATAGTCTACTCGACAGAAGCGGCCTCCTCGCCGCTCATGAAGACGGACTATACGGACGCCTTGCGGGACAGAATCGCGGCCTTCGATGACAAGTTTGAAGCGAAATTCAATCTTAGTAGCAAAGGGTAAGTTGCTTTAGTAATATTTTTCATTTATTATTCCATACATAAGTCACTAAAATTGAAAATATAGAAAGATTAATTAATTTAATATAATTATATTGTTTTAATATAAATACAAGGGACTAATTTTTATATTTGGGGTTCTGAGGCCAAAAAATTAGTGGCCGAGCTAGGGCTCGCCTGAGGGAGCGGGGAGCGGGGCAGGGGTCCTCGCGCGGGACAGTTTCTCGCCCGGCGCGTCTCGCTGGCGATACAGCGGGGAAATGCCGCCAGTTTAATGGGGACTTTCGGTAGAGGCGTTCAGGATGGGGACTGATTGTTTTTAAACTAGCGTATTTTTATATGTACGTGTTTGAATATTGTTAGTGTTGACTTGTGACTTTATAATGAACTAGCGGCTCGTCCCGGCTTCGCACGGGTGGACACTATTGAAGTTTTAGTAAGGATCCCTAATTTTTTCAGGTAATAAATATAGCCTATGTCACTTTGGGATAATGTAGCATTCGAATGGTGAAAGAATTTTTGAAATCGGTCCAGTAGTTTTTGAGTTTATTCCACACAAACATACAAAAATACAAATCTTTCCTCTTTATAATATTATATTAGTATAGATAAGGGACTAATCAATCTGAAATTAGGTATACGTGTGTAACTCGGTCGGTCGGTCTCGGTCGGTCTCTTGAAGTCTGTTTTTGTTTTTTTGACGTGACAACGTCTTATAAATTGGTTTGCCGGGTGACACTTCAAGAAACTGCGTTACGCTCCGCTCACGTTATGCGCTCACAATGAGAGCGAGTGAGAGGCACGCGTCCCTTCCACTCGGGCATGGTTAGCCCGCCTAAGAGCGAGAGAGACAGACATAAAATTTTGTTAATATGAAATTCAGTGCGAGATTCTTTATATAAATTAATGTTTTAAATATAATTCTTTGTATAAATAAATGTTTTAAATTGTTACTATTATTTCATCCTTCTTCCTACTATACGAATGAATATTCACATTAAAATTATTTTACCACTCAAAGTCGTTGTCACGTAAAACTTTCGCCCGTATACCGACTTTACAGGCAACCAATTTTTTTTTTGTAAAAATAATATATCAAAATATTTTGTGATTTACTATTTAACATAACCCATAGGATACAGTTTTTCCCGGAGCAATAAACAGTTTTCTCGAAAAGCGAATGAAACCAACTACTGAAATCGATTATGAACACTATTGAAACTGCAAAATCACCTTTGGACCAATTACACTAATATTTATATACAGGGTTATTCATAAAGGGTATGCTAAGCCGAAAAGGGCTCGTAGTACTCATCATTATGAACAACTTTTACTATGGGACCAACCCGGAATTCGCGAAAAAAAATTCAGCTGTTCCATACATTTTGTCGAGTGTCATTGACATTTTTCTATGGAACAGCTGATTTTTTTTCGCCGATTTCGAGTTTGTCCCATAGTAAAAGTTGTTCATAATGATGAGTATTATGAGCTCTTTTCGGCTTTGCATACCCTTTATGAATAACCCTATATATGTTGTTACTTTTAGGAAAAGAAATAATTCCAAAAATAATGAAATTTTTGACATTTTCAAATCAAATCTATTAAAATTGATATAACTTATTAATTTAGGTCAAATGACTTTAAATTGCTCTCCTGTAAAAGAACGCCATATACAGTTTCGATATGTTCGTAGGGGCAGTTGAAATATATTATACTAGCTGACCCGTGCCCACTTCGTTGGGCATAATGTTAATTAAACCCGAAGCCATCGCGCGCCGTCCGGACCGTTTTTTCTCCGATTCACTTTGCAAAACGGACTACCACGTAAAAGCCTTTTTATTTTTCGGTTTTTTATATAACCTATGACACTCAGCAATAATGTGGCTTTCTATTGGTGAAAGAATTTTTTAAAGCGGTTCAGTAGATCCCGAGATTACCCCTTACAATTTAACAAATATACAAACACACAAACTTTACTTCTTTATAATATTAGTATAGACTAGCTGACCCGGCAAACGTTGTTTTGCCATATAAATTATTTCTAGTGACTATTAAAAAATAGGGGTTGGTGATAGTAGGGTGAAAATTTAGGGTTGTATGTATTTTTTAATGCCACATAAGCCACATTATAAAAAATTTGTCCAAAAAATAAAAATAAATGTTAGGGGTGGACAACCCTTATCACAGGGGTATGAAAAATAGATAGTAGCCGATTCTCAGACTTACTGAATATGCATATAAAATTTCATCATAATTGGTCAAGCCGTTTCGGAGGAGTACGGGAACGAACATTGTGACACGAGAATTTTATATATATTACTAGCTGACCCGGCAAACGTTGTTTTGCCATATAAATTAATAGGGGTTGGTGATAGAAGGGTCAACATTTAGGGTTGTATGTATTTTTTAATGCCACATTATAAAAAATAAAAAAATAAAAAATTTGTCTAAAAAATAAAAATAAAAATTTAGGGGTGGACTACCCCTAACATTTAGGGGGATGAAAAATAGATGTTGGCCGATTCTCATAGATACCAGATAAGCACAAAAAATTTCATCAAAATCGATCAAGCCGTTTCGGAGGAGTATGGCAACGAAAACTGTGACACGAGAATTTTATATATTAGATTTAATTTCAGGTATTCGACCGAAGACGTGGCCGTAGCCAAAGCAGCCATGTCCAACATGGTGGGCGGCATCGGCTATTTCTACGGCGCGGGCCGCGTGCGCTCTGAGTACACCAAGGAGCCCGTGCCGTACTGGCGGGCGCCGCTCTACACCGCCGTGCCTAGCAGGTTATATGTCACTAAGTCTGGCAACGTACTATACAGGGTTAATCATAAAGGGTATGCTAAGCCGAAAAGGGCTCATAGTACTCATCATTATGAACAACTTTTACTATGGGACCAACCCGGAATTCGCGAAAAAAAATCAGCTGTTCCATTTTGTCGAGTGTCATTGACATTTTTCTATGGAACAGCTGATTTTTATTCGCGAATTTCGGGTTGGTCTGATAGTAAAAGTTGCTCATGATGATGAGTACTATGCGCCCTTTTTGGCTTAGCATACCCTTTATGAAAATCCCTGTATATGTCACTAAGTCTGGCAATATGACACTAAGTCTTTTTTCATGCTATTGAGTGACGAGACGAGCAAATCGCTCGCCTGATGTTAAACGTCACGTTTGCCCATAACAGGTCTGCGCCACCCAGAATTTTGAACTCGTAGAATTCAAGACCCTGCGCGGCACAGCACTGCGCTTGTCACCTTGAAATATAAGGTGTTTAATCTCCTATTTGCCCTCTTTCACTGGAAACAATGCCCTTAGAACCGGAATGCAGTAATGTTTGCACAATACTGCTGTCAAGTCTGTGACAATATGTCACTAAGTCTTTGACAAGCTGTTAAGCGTAAGGTATTAAGTCTGTGACAATACGTCGCTAAGTCTAACAATATGACACTAAGTCTGACAAGCTTAGTTTAGGGCACTAGGTATGTAACAAAATAAGCATTGTGCAAGCTAATTAATGTCTAGTCTAGAAGCTAGTTGCCAGAAAGCTTCATAGTCTGGAACACCGTCGTAAGGTGGCCTGCCTGGCGATTTTCTACAGGATACATTTTGGAGAGTGTGCTTCAGAGCTACACGACCTTATACTGCCATCCCCTTTCCAATGCAGGACAAGTAGCTCAGTGGGAGAACCGCCGCTTCGCATTCTTGAGGTGGCGGGTTCAAACCACGACTCGTATCAATGAGTTCTTTAGGACTTATGTACGAATTTACATACCACTGGCTTTTCGGTGAAGGAAAACATCGTGAGGAAACCTGCATATGTAGTTCACGCAAAAAGGGCCGATTACCGGCCTAGTTGCGGAAAAAGAGCCCGCTCTTTATCCTTTTTTTTTACAGGACAAGTAGAAAGACGCCCTTTTACCATCCCTACACTGTCGATTTCCCCTGGATACGTACAAAGCGGTTCGAGTCCACGTTCCTAATCCGTACAGCCCGGGAATGGAACAGACCGGCTTCCTTGTTCCCTGAGAGATATAATCTTGAACTTTTCAAGTCCGTGTCAACAGACAGTAAAGCAAACCCAAACAACATGAAAATTAATCTAAATTTCACCGCGCTCATGAAAAGTCAGGCGCTAGTTCAAGATACAATACATATGCCTTATATCCTTTTGTATAAATTCCAGGTCATTCTTCCCTCGAGGCTTCCTCTGGGACGAGGGGTTCCACCTGCAGCTGATCTCCCGCTGGAGCCCCGAGATCGCGACCGACATCGTGGCGCACTGGGTGGACCTCATCAACGTGGAGGGCTGGATACCGAGGGAGCAGATACTTGGTGAGAATGAAGGGGGGGGGGGGGGAGGGGAGAAACAAGCTTAAATGGCTGTGTGACATGATTAGACCATTGTTACATTCTTAAACTTTTTGAAGTGAAAACTTCTTTAGCGGCGTTGTACACTTTTTTGGAATGGGTAAAAAATGTTAAACTCGCGACAGGGTCACGTGACCTGATCGAAAATTCGTAAGACGGATGGAGAGTAGACAGCTAGTATCCCCCTCTCTTTCTACGGCGCGGCGAAAATGTATGCCTGCGCCGGCTGTTTCGTTTAGGCGGCGCAGGGCGCTTGCGCGAATGTTCTAATTTGACAGTTATAGTGTTGTGACCTAGTGATTATAGTGGACACGATATCGATTCATTTTTCTATTAAAATAATTAAAGCAATTCGTGCAAAATTATTCCCTAACCATTCCAAAATATCCAAAACGCACAACGTTAATACTTAAGTTTTCACTTCTGCCGGCACTCCCGGAGTGCAACCTTTCGTTTTTTTTCTGTATTTTACATGCTTTGATCTCTATGTCTCTGTCTACTAGACTAACCCTAATTCCTTATTATAGGTATTATTTAAGTCTTGAATCAATAAAATTGAGAAATCACTATAGTAACGTAATAATAATTATAAAGCCTTTTAATTCTCATCACTTTAAATATTACATCTTAATGTGCATATTAATTTATACCTCACATATAATTATAGTTACTTAATAGTTTTTATCTACACTAATGTTATAACATTCTACTTACATATGTTTCCAATACTTGTGTTATAATGACTACTGTTATAGCACAGACAACATTTAAGCAATTTCACATGATGTTATAATATCCACATCGATGTCGTAATGAGTCATTATAACATCGCGCGCTCGCTCCTGATTGGCCGCCCTGCGCGCGCATGCGCGCTCGCTCCTGATTGCGCGCCAAGTTCACTGTGACAATACACGTTTTTATTAGTGAAGATAAACGTATTTTATCAAGTATTGGAAACATAAGTAGAATGTAACAGCATTAGTGTAGATAAAGTAGTGTATGCAACTGCATATAACACAGGTATTAAAACACTCGTTACTATTATGAAACTCGCTGCGCTCGTTTCATAAACACACTCGTGTTTTAATACCCTTCATTATATGACAGTTGCATAAACTACTATTATTACTTTTCTAAAAAGTACATTTAATTCTTCAGGTCCCGAAGCCCTAGCGAGAGTTCCCAAAGAGTTCGTAGTGCAGAGCAATGCGCACGCCAACCCGCCCATGTTACTGGTGACTCTGGGCCGCATGGTGACCCTCTACCCCGAGCTGTTCGAGCCGGCCGGCCCGCAGCGGGCCACGCTCAGCCGGATGTACACTAGGTTACAGGTGAGATATGTCCACTAGGTTACAGGCTAGATACGTCCAGTAGGTTACAGGCTAGATATGTCCAGTAGGTTACAGGCTAGATACGTCCACTAGGTTACATTACAGGTGAGATATGATCACTAGGTTACAGGCTAGATACGTCCACTAGGTTACAGGTGAGATATGATCACTAGGTTACAGGCTAGATACGTCCACTAGGTTACAGGTGAGATATGATCACTAGGTTACAGGCTAGATACGTCCACTAGGTTACAGGTGAGATATGTCCACTAGGTTACAGGCTAGATATGTCCAGTAGGTTACAGGCTAGATATGTCCAGTAGGTTACAGGCTAGATATGTCCAGTAGGTTACAGGCTAGATATGTCCACTAGGTTACAGGCTAGATACGTCCACTAGGTTACAGGCTAGATATGTATGTCCACTAGGTTACAGGTGAGATATGATCACTAGGTTACAGGCTAGATACGTCCACTAGGTTACAGGTGAGATATGTCCACTAGGTTACAGGCTAGATATGTCCAGTAGGTTACAGGCTAGATATGTCCAGTAGGTTACAGGCTAGATATGTCCAGTAGGTTACAGGCTAGATATGTCCACTAGGTTACAGGCTAGATACGTCCACTAGGTTACAGGCTAGATATGTATGTCCACTAGGTTACAGGTGAGATATGATCACTAGGTTACAGGCTAGATATGTCCACTAGATTACAGGCTAGATATGTCCAGTAGGTTACAGGCTAGATATGTCCACTAGGTTACAGGCTAGATACGTCCACTAGGTTACAGGCTAGATATGTATGTCCACTAGGTTACAGGTGAGATTATGATCACTAGGTTACAGGCTAGATACGTCCACTAGGTTACAGGTGAGATATGTCCACTAGGTTACAGGCTAGATATGTCCAGTAGGTTACAGGCTAGATATGTCCAGTAGGTTACAGGCTAGATATGTCCAGTAGGTTACAGGCTAGATATGTCCACTAGGTTACAGGCTAGATACGTCCACTAGGTTACAGGCTAGATATGTATGTCCACTAGGTTACAGGTGAGATATGATCACTAGGTTACAGGCTAGATATGTCCACTAGATTACAGGCTAGATATGTCCAGTAGGTTACAGGCTAGATATGTCCACTAGGTTACAGGCTAGATACGTCCACTAGGTTACAGGCTAGATATGTATGTCCACTAGGTTACAGGTGAGATATGATCACTAGGTTACAGGCTAGATACGTCCACTAGGTTACAGGCTAGATATGTCCACTAGGTTACAGGCTAGATACGTCCACTAGGTTACAGGCTAGATATGTATGTCCACTAGGTTACAGGTGAGATATGATCACTAGGTTACAGGCTAGATACGTCCACTAGGTTATAGGCTAGATATGTCCACTAGGTTACAGGCTAGATACGTCCACTAGGTTACAGGCTAGATATGTATGTCCACTAGGTTACAGGTGAGATATGATCACTAGGTTACAGGCTAGATACGTCCACTAGGTTACAGGCTAGATATGTATGTCCACTAGGTTACAGGTGAGATATGATCACTAGGTTACAGGCTAGATATGTCCACTAGGTTACAGGCTAGATACGTCCACTAGGTTACAGGCTAGATATGTATGTCCACTAGGTTACAGGTGAGATATGATCACTAGGTTACAGGCTAGATACGTCCACTAGGTTACAGGCTAGATACGTCCACTAGGTTACAGGCTAGATATGTCCAGTAGGTTACAGGCTAGATATGTCCAGTAGGTTAAAGGCTAGATATGTCCACTAGGTTACAGGCTAGATACGTCCACTAGGTTACAGGCTAGATATGTCCACTAGGTTACAGGCTCGATACGTCCACTAGGTTACAGGCTAGATATGTATGTCCACTAGGTTACAGGTGAGATATGATCACTAGGTTACAGGCTAGATACGTCCACTAGGTTATAGGCTAGATATGTCCACTAGGTTACAGGCTTTTTTTTTTTTTTTTTTTTTTTTTTTATTTGGGTCCGGGCGCTGTTTGGCCCGTCCCGCGAACTTATCCCTAACATAGCTAGGGGTTTTTCTACTTATATCTATTTATCTTCTAATTACATATTATAAGTCCTAATTTAATAAACGTTGATTTGTACGTATTAGGACTGATATAAGTATATTGTCAATATAAATATTCAGCCCTGTTATTTTTTATCTCTATTTCTATTTATTACTAATTTACATATTTTTGTTCCATAATCTATAAACTTATTTCTTTTACTTTTATCACTAATTATTTCTTGCAAATTTTCTATCTTCATATTATAATCTATTTCTATCTCTACATCAAACCGCTCTCTACCATACACCGGACAATCAAATAAAATGTGGAG
The DNA here is from genome assembly GCA_949125135.1 of Alcis repandata. Classification (NCBI taxonomy): domain Eukaryota; kingdom Metazoa; phylum Arthropoda; class Insecta; order Lepidoptera; family Geometridae; genus Alcis; species Alcis repandata. The sequence goes on along the minus strand of OX421244.1, from coordinate 7,892,168 downwards.
AGGCGTTTCCTCCTTGCTCGGTTCGCAGATGCACGATGGGCTGTCCCTTAATTTAAAACGATGTAAATACTGGGAGAACCCACCGTGACCTGTTAACATTTGGGTGAGCACACCTTCTGGTTTTAGGAGTTTTACAATCTTGTAGCATTGTAGAGCGTCTGGGAAGAATGCTTTTGTTGTTCCCGCCGTTTTACCTTCACGATAGCGCCGGTTCCACTCGTCAAGCGATTCCATTCGGATTTGTCGCTTGACGAATGACACCGGGCAGCTATCGTAATTAGGTTTGGTCTTTAGGCGTAGTGCTGCTAATTTTGCTAGTTCGTCCGCTCGTTCATTTCCCTCCAGCCCCGCGTGTGCCTTGATCCAAAATAAGTTCAATATTTTGTGTTGTTCTTTGGCTCTTCGTATATTAATTCTTATTTGTACTGCGAGGGGATGGAGGGAAGACGAATTCGTCACAGTTTCTAAGGCGGATCGGGAATCACAATAAATATTGTATGTAGATTTAGCCGTTTTAATAACTATTTCTGTGGCCGCATTCAGAGCCAGCAGTTCAGCCTGGTAAACAGAGCAGCATTCTATGAGCTTTAGTTTTCGGGTACTGATCTCGACGGCACCATCCCAGACGGATAGTGCCGCTCCGACTTTCCCTTCTATTTTGCTGCCATCAGTAAAAATATTCAGGCCGTTATTGCTGTGTTGGTCTAATGCTGCTCTGTCCGCCAGGCACGTAAAAGTTAACTCCGTCTGTTGCGCTGGGTGAGGCCGTTCGATGTATAGAACCGGTGTCTCCATTTCGCGGTCTCCTATTATTCGACTGGTGAAACCTTTCTTTATCTCATAAAGCGAGGCTGCTTCCCGGACTCTGATGTCTAAAGGAAGCAGCCCAGCGAGCAATAACGCCGAGTTTAGAGACACCGTTCTATATGCCTTGGTTATTTTTAGTGCAAAGCCACGCTGTACTGCATTTAGTTGGTTCTTAATACCTATTTTTATTGTTGTATGTGCCCACGCACTAGCAGCGTAAAGAATTGTGGGCTCAACTACGGCTGTATATATAGTCCTTATGATCTCGGGTTGCAATCCCCAGCTAATTCTTGCGGCCCTTGACAGCTGCTTGTAGAAGTTTAGAGCCTTACGACAGACGTTCGCAGCGTGTTTATTAAAAGTCAACTTTTCATCAATGGTGAGACCTAGCAGTTTGATTTCTTTAGACATACCAATGCCAACGCCGCCCATGTTCAGGTGTGGGGTATCATATTTAAGCTTTCGGGTTATAACCATTGCCATGGTTTTATGTGGAGCAAATTTTAATTTGTTTTTGATACCCCAAGCCCGAACATGTTCCAGCGTGGCATTGGCACGTCTCTGAATTTCCTGTGCCGTCTCACCATCAAAGACTAGGACGACATCATCTGCGAACGCCTGTACGTAGTCGCCTCTTCTTTCCAATTCTTGAAGCAGCGGGTCAAGGAGCAAGTTCCAGAGGATTGGCCCCCCGATCGACCCCTGAACGCACCCCTTTTTAGTTTCTTTACTAAATTCTTCCCCGGCGTAACGAACCCTGACTCTACGGTTTTTAAGATAGCTGTCGATCACCTTTCTCAAGTTTACGGGACACTTTTCCTCAGCCAATCGGACTCTGATTGCCGGCCACCATGCACTATCGAAGGCTCCCTCTATATCCAATGACACCAGAGTTATAATCTTTTTTGCATTTCTCTTCTTGTGGATATGTTGCATAAGGCTATAGAGGGAGTCCTCGGTACTTCTTTGGGGCATGAATCCGTATTGGCGAGTACTCATCCTTGGCAACAGGTAATACTTGATTCGGGCAACCAACATCTTCTCGAAAATTTTGCCTAGTACAGGTAGAAGACCAATTGGTCTATACGACTTTGGGGTTCTGTAAGTGTCTTTTCCTGGCTTTCTCAATACCACGATTGTGGCCTCTTTCCATGAGTTTGGAAAGTGGTGGTATTGTAGGCACTTATTCAGAATATTTAGGAAGAGGTCTGGGTCGTTTTTGATAGCTTCCTGGCATATGTCGGGAGTGAAGCCATCAGCACCCGGTGCTTTTTTAGGGTTGAAGGAGTTCATCGCAGTTTTCAGTTCAGAGTGCGTGAATGGTGGATCACACAGACCATCTTGTGGTTCATCATTTACTCTTTCCGCTTCCGCCCTGATTCTGCGATGTTCGTCGTTGTCGCTATCTTTGAGGTCTTCCGGGTAGAAAGTTTCCGCTAACGCTTTTACGGAACCCTTTGCGTCCAACACTACCCCTTCAACCTCCAATGGGAGGTCCTCTTGTCTGTTCCTCGTCCGTCCTATCACCCTATATATACCGTCCCAAACTCCTTCCCTGTCCTGTTTCCCACAAAATTCCTTCCAACTCCTAACCCTAGCATTATGTGCTTCTTGTTCATACTCATTTTTCTTTACTAAGTACTCTTCGACGACTCTCGTTCTACGGTCTGGTGCGGCGCATCGGATTCTTCTTTTTTTGGTGGCGACCTCTTTCTTCATCTCTGCGAGTTCTTTGGACCACCATGACATGGTAAGTGTTTGTGTTTGTTTCTTTTTTGGTATTGTGTCTGTGCATGTTTGTGTTATTGCTTTTGTGTAACTGTTTATTATTGATTCTATTTGTTCTGTGTTGCTTATGTGTTCTACTTTTGTGTGTGTAAGTTGGTGTTCGGCTTTTAATTGGTTCAGTTTCTTATGAAACTGAGCCCAATTTGCTTTCTTTGTGTTGTAGAGTCGTGTTGTTCTGGTGATGTGTGTACCTTTTGATTTTTGTAACTTTATAGTAAAGGTAATTCCATTGTGGTCCGAGCTCGTAAGATTTTCTTCTACTTTCCAGTCGTCCACCAAGGTCAAGATGTCATCCGAGCACGCTGTTATGTCAACCCAGCTAACGTATCGCTTCTCCCCTCTGATTGTGTCGAAGGTAGGTATTCGTCCCGTATTTAGTACCTGGAGTCCCATTTCGTCAAGAGTAGCTCGCATGTCTTCGCCTCGATTATTTGTTGTCGGACTTCCCCACCAAGTACACCAGGCATTTACATCACCCCCGACTAACAGCCGTGCAGTTCCCAACTTCTCCCCGATCCCGGCTAGGTGCTCTAGGTATTGGTTTAAGGGCTCGTCTTTTTCAAAATATACGGACACCAGCGTGATCTGCCAGGCACTGGTACGGATCCCCACCACAGTGATATTATTTGTGGTGAGTTGCGGGTATTGTATGACATCGAGGTTAGAGTCAAAAACGGCAATTGCGGCCTTTACAATACCCTCCCCTTGCTCAGTACTCTGGTAGACCCTTACGCCCTGGTGACTTTTCATACTCTTTAATTCAATTTTAATTTTTAATTTAATTTCTTTGCCCCTCCCACATACGGTTCCTGTACTAGAGCAACTGCTACCCCTCGCTTCTTGGCCTCAATCAAGAGTTCCTCAGTTGCTAGTCTTTTCTTCATGAGGTTTGCTTGCATTATCTTATAGACGCCCTTAGCAGTATGCTACGGTGGATCTCGCAAGTGCATCCCACTTGCGCCTCACTGGGCATTCACTGCTAAAGGCGTTATGATCTACTTTTGCCATCTTGGCTCTAATGCAGTTTGCGCAACTAGGCGGGGCTTCAACAAGCCAATCGGCGCAGTCGGCCTTAAGGTGTGGGCCTCCGCAGTGGCTGCACACATCGACCGCATCGTGACAGAATCGTTTCCCATGTCCATACCCTAAACAGCGGGAACACTGTATCAGGGGGGACTGGTCGGCGACTCTGATCCTTTGCATATCAATATGTACAGCCCCTGCGTTGGTCAGGCACTGCCAAATTTGCGGTGATACTTTGGCGACTACGTGTGATGTAAGGTGGTTCCTTGTTTTCCTCCGAAAGCGAATTTCTATCCGATTTTCCTCTTCACTAACATCCCTTAGTAAGTGTCGGTTTTGAGTGCGGATAGCTTTAAGGATGTCATCATCCTTATTGCTTTGGAGCACGCCGTACAATATGATGAGTGGGTCCTTATTTTTAACCACTTCTACGTTTAGCTCTTTCCCCCTTTCCCGGATTCGGTTTTTTATTCTGTTAATCTCCTCCTGGCTCCTACATCCGACTATAACTTTTCTATCTTTTGCTCTCCTAATTTTATCTATTCTCATTCCTTCTTCTTTTGCATTGACGACCTTTCTAATTTTTTCGAAGACCTGGTCTCCTGTCTCTAGCGCATCTTTTGAGGTGACCACGATTGAGTGCATGGCGGCGGTCTCTAGCGATTGTTTCCTTGGTGAGCTGGCCGCCATTCTCGCGTATGACGTCTTCATCTCATGTTGTCTTGACAGCATATCGGTCAGTTTTTCCATCTCTTTTTTATTCTCTATTAGCATCTTGCTGTGTTCTTCTATTCGCTTCATCATTTCTATTTCCTGTGATAATTTTTCCTTCTTCCATTTCTTTTCTGCTTCTATTCTATCTGTTTCTACTGATTCGGTCTTTCTTGCCTCTTTCGCTTGTTTGGTTCCGCTTTGCCCCTTGGCTGTGCTCACCTCCTTGATAATTTGGAAAAGCCGGTCCAGGGATTCGGTAACACCAGTTTTTATATCTAATTTTAAGTTCTTGGAGTTACTCAAGTGTTGTCTTGCCTTTTCGAGCCAGACCCTGGCCTCTGTGACCCTGTTTACAGCTTTCGAGCTGGGTTCTCCTGGCGGGCTCACAAGAATCTCAGACTCGGGCTTTTTTACTGTTGGTTTTGGTTTGGAAGGCAAGTCCGCTGCAAGTTTTCGAGGAGATGTCTGACTAGATCCAATTTGGTCCAGTTTCCCGTTTTCCCAATCCCCAATGCTTCGCCTGACGCTCCCAGTCGAAGAGGTTCTCGGCCTGAGGGCCTCAGGCGAAGCCTTCTTTCCACTCTCTACGCCACTCAGCGTAATCGTCGTATTTTGATTTCCCTTGATGTGGTCGGTTTTTGCCGGAGTTCGGTACATTATGAAGGGAGTCGCGGGATCTAGTTGGGTATTGTAATTTGTATAAGTTGTAAATAGTCTTAAGCTTAAAGAGTAAATGTATAAAAATGTATTTGCATCAATATGTAAATATATAAAATGTGAAAGTCTGTGTATATACTTATATCTCAATTTTAGTCTAATATTTTAAAACACTTTTATAATATTGTATTTCTTAGGTTTATTTTTTAGGTTCTGAACTTCTGATGTCCTGCGACCACGTTTTGCAGGTATTTACTCAGGCGAGTACACGTCAAATGCCTCTATACGGAGGTCACAAGAAGCTTCGTCAGATAAGTGTTAGGGTTCAATTTTAGGTAAATTCTAGGTTACAGGCTAGATACGTCCACTAGGTTACAGGCTAGATATGTATGTCCACTAGGTTACAGGTGAGATATGATCACTAGGTTACAGGCTAGATACGTCCACTAGGTTACAGGCAAGATACGTCCACTAGGTTACAGGCTAGATATGTATGTCCACTAGGTTACAGGTGAGATATGATCACTAGGTTACAGGCTAGATATGTCCACTAGGTTACAGGCTAGATACGTCCACTAGGTTACAGGCTAGATATGTATGTCCACTAGGTTACAGGTGAGATATGATCACTAGGTTACAGGCTAGATACGTCCACTAGGTTACAGGCTAGATACGTCCACTAGGTTACAGGCTAGATATGTCCAGTAGGTTACAGGCTAGATATGTCCAGTAGGTTAAAGGCTAGATATGTCCACTAGGTTACAGGCTAGATACGTCCACTAGGTTACAGGCTAGATATGTATGTCCACTAGGTTACAGGTGAGATATGATCACTAGGTTACAGGCTAGATACGTCCACTAGGTTACAGGCTAGATATGTCCACTAGGTTACAGGCTAGATATGTATGTCCACTAGGTTACAGGTGAGATATGATCACTAGGTTACAGGCTAGATACGTCCACTAGGTTACAGGCTAGATATGTCCACTAGGTTACAGGCTAGATACGTCCACTAGGTTACAGGCTAGATATGTATGTCCAATAGGTTACAGGTGAGATATGATCACTAGGTTACAGGCTAGATACGTCCACTAGGTTACAGGCTAGATACGTCCACTAGGTTACAGGCTAGATATGTATGTCCACTAGGTTACAGGCTAGATATGTCCACTAGGTTACAGGCTAGATATGTCCACTAGGTTACAGGCTAGATACGTCCACTAGGTTACAGGCTAGATATGTCCACTAGGTTACAGGCTAGATACGTCCACTAGGTTACAGGCTAGACATGTCCACTAGGTTACAGGCTAGATACGTCCACTAGGTTACAGGCTAGATATGTCCACTAAGTTACAGGCTAGATATGTATGTCCACTAGGTTACAGGCTAGATATGTATGTCCACTAGGTTACAGGCTAGATATGTATGTCCACTAGGTTACAGGATGTATATGTTACTAGGTTACAAATGAGATGGTCTTTTAGTCGCATTGTATACTAGGTTACTGGGGAGATATGTAAACTAAGTTACAGCTGGGATATATTTACTAGGTTACATCAGAGTTATAAAGCAGATAAGATTTATTAAGTTTTAGCTTTGGTGATAGCCCTCTACAAACAAACATACATATCACATACAGTGACATACAAACGAAATCTTAATAAAAGTATAGATAGTCAAATGTGACGGTCTTATTGCTAACAGCGGTGTCTTCCAGATAACCGTTGTTCCAGTTAACCGTTGTTCCAGTTAACCGTTAACTATCAGTGTTAATACAACGCGTTCTCCCCAGGCCTGGTTCAACTGGTTCCAGGCGACCCAAAGAGGGTCCGAACCAACCTCGTACCGCTGGCGCGGCCGGTCCGAAGATAGCAACGAGCTCAACCCGAAGAGCCTTAGTTCTGGACTAGACGACTATCCCAGGTAAGACTTGGGATGCCACTAAAGTAAAGCCGTGTCCACACCGACCCACCATGGCTCGCGAAGCACGCTTTTGTCTCTTTCTGGACCGTGGTAAGCTTAGCATCTAGAAAGAGATAGAAGCGTGCCTCGCGAGGCGGCTCGATCAGTGTGGACAGGGCTTAAGAGGCCTAAAGTGGTTCCAGTCGACCGAAAAGTTGTTCCAGTTGACCATATAGTGCCTCGAATTGACCTAAAAGTTGTTCCAATCAGCCTAGATTGGATCCAATTGACAAATTGCCTCAAAAATGGTTTTAGTAGACCCAAAAGTGGTGCCACAGAACACAAGTGGTTCCAGTTTTGCATTTTCGAATGTCGCGCGTAAGCGTTAGTCGCAGTGGACGCCATATTGCTCTGTGGTCATGACGTCAGTCGGCTGTGTAAACAGTGCCGCAGTGCCTATAAAGTTTACATAGCCGTATGACGTAATAACATAGCGACTGCTATTTAAATGGTGTCAATGGTGTTTTCAAACAGATTAAAAAAGCTGAAACTTTTGAATTCAATTTTAAATTTTAGTTTGCTATTTTCTGAACTTAAACTATCGATTTCCGACTGCTTTTTGCCTGAGCTGTCTCAATAATATGTTTTTAGAATTTTTCACGAATAGGGTAAAATACCCTTTTACAATGCTCAATGAATATTTAGTTAAATTATTATCTCATTGCAGAGCGTCACACCCGTCCGACATCGAGCGCCACCTCGACCTCCGTTGCTGGATGTTCGCGGCCGCGGACGCCATGGCGAGGATAGCCAACGTGCTGATACTTGATTCTAGCAAGTAAGTCCGCCATGTGCGCCTTTTTATTTTGGCCCTACAATAAGCGTGACGAAAGATTTTAAAATCCTCTTCCATAATGTGAGTACACATTTACTATTTACAAAAAAGCCTTTATTTCGGTAATAAACTTAAGTTTAACGAAGTTTGAAGCCATTTTTCACATATTTTTTCAACAGTGCCCGAAAACAGCTTGCTTGTGTCATGGCGTCGATTTGACGTCACGGCATTGTGTCTATATGCGTGATGAGCGGCGGATGACCTGAGTTCACTGAGGCGTGACGTCATACGCTGTGATTGTTGTTTCTGACAAGATGGCCGATTGCTGTATTTTAATGTTTTAATTTATTGAAAATCTTAATAATCGGTTTTTTTAAAATAAAACTAAACATGTGTTTTAAATTTTTTTAATCAGGCTAGTCCCCTGAAAGCATTGAATCGGTGATTTTTTGATACTGTCGTCATGCCTATTTATGGATAGGGACTCCAATAAAAAAACAAAAAATAAATAAATCTAAGAATAAATGTATGCTAATCCGAAAAAGGCTCGTAGTACTCATCATTATGAACAATTTTTACTATTGAACCAACACAAAGTTTGCAAAAAAAAAAAAAACAGCTGTGTCATACATTTTTTCGAGTGTCATTAACATTTTTCTATGGAACAGCTGAATTTTTTTTCGCGAATCTCGGGTTGGTCCCATAGTAAAAGTTGTTCGTAATGGTAAGTGCCCTTTTAGGCTTAGCATACCCTTTATGAAAAACCCTGTATAGGTTAAAACTCCAATAAAAAATAAAAATAAAAAAATCTCAAAATAAATGTATGGAATGAGTATTGAGTTTGCTAAACCGAAAAGGGCTCATAGTACTCATCATTATGAACAACTTTTACTATTGTCAATGACACTCGACAAAATGTATGGAACAGCTGATTTTTAACCGACTTCAAAAAAGGAGGAGGTCATAAATTCGACTGTATGTTTTTTTATGTTTGTTACCTCATAACTTTTGACTGGGTGAATCGATTTTGATGATTCTTTTTTTATTACAAAGCTGACGCTTCCCATGTGGTCCCATTTCAATTTAGTCCAGTTCTGATAATGGTATCCATGAGAAAACCATATAAGTCTTAAATTTGCATTAAGTACGTGCGCGACAAATAGATGAATAACTCAATAGTCGGTCTTTTGAAGTCGGTTTTTGTTTTGTAAAAATAATGTTCTTGTATGAAAAGCACTATGAGCCCTTTTTGGCTTAGCATAGCCTCTCCCTGTATTAGTGTATATTTTGTGTTTTTTTGTTGTTTTTCTTTGTTATTTTGTTTAGTTTTGTTTCCATAGTAAAATATTGGTGTTTGGTTGACAGGTATGAAGAGATTCGCTACCAGCTATCCGACGAAGAGTTATTAAATGCATTGCATTGGTCGGCGCATACCCAGACGTACGCCGACTATGGTAAGTAAGGGGCCTCCATTAAGCTAGACCCGGGTTCGATTCCCGCCCGAGCATATGTTTGAATGATGAATTTGAATATCTGTTCTAGGTCTGGGTGTTAGTTGTCCTTGTCTTTGTGTTCCATCCATCAGACACAGGGTATCCTAGTGGGGAGCTATGAGTGTGAAACGTGTTTTTTAAGTGAAGCATTTGGGAGTGTGAATCTCACTCAAGGGAGAAGGGAGTCTCGGCATATCACGTATTTTTTCCGTAACAAACAGTATGAAATTGCAAGAAAACTAAGAAATAAGTGAAACGTTTTTCGCCACTAAAACAGGGATAAGAATACGGATGTTAAGCCGGAATGGGCTTTTAGCACTCATAATAATGAACAAATTTTACTATGGAAACAACCCGGAAGTCGCGAAAAAAAATCAGCTGTTCCACTACAAAATGTCAATGACACTCGACAAAATGTATGGAACAGCTGATTTTTCATGATTTCAAGGTTGTTCCCATAGTAATGATGAGTACTATGAACCCTTTTCGGCTTAGCATAGCCTTTCCTTATAACTGTGTATATTATGTTACATCTTATATATATATATAAAAATGAAACCCGTTTTCCTTGGTCACGGCCTCACGCGTGAATGGCTGGACCGATTTCACTAATTATTTTTTTGTTGTATTTGTTATTATTAGGAAAAGGTTCTTACGGAAAAAAATATTAAGAAAATCTCTCAGAAATATTGAAAAACCCTAAAAACAGCCCTTTTATTTTTCCCATACAAACGTTTTCTGACTAAAACGAGCTTTATTGCTATTGTATAAAGTTCATATTGAATTGCAAGCACTCACTGTTGTTTAAGCAATGTAGGTATGTTCCTAACGTCCAAGAGTCAATTTGCACTTTATTACCTCTGTACAAAGTTCAAATTCAATCATATCTATCAAAACAGTGTGCGTTTTATACTGATAACTAGCTTCCGCCCACGGCTTCGCCCGCGTGGACTATACCTCGGGAACCAAAATTTTTTCCGGGATGAAATTAATTTATCCCTCTTTTTTGAGAGCATGTAAAAAGCGTCATACAACGGAAGCAGGGACCCCAAAAACGCCCGGATGCAATAAGCCAGCCCCCTCGAATCATTTTTAAAATGGCAGCCATTTTGAATCATTTGGATTTTCGCCACCACCATCAAGTAGCCCTTGCTAACTCCTATGATGACATTTAGTAAAACACCCATCCATCTTCAACCGTTTCGGAGATATAGACCCTCAAAGTTTGTATGGCGGCCATGTTTTTGAGGCGACTATGTTATTTTTAATGGCTCCAAAAAGGTCCGAGGTTTTGGTGACTTTTTAGTTTCAGCGCTTTGGTAAAAATGTTTTTAGTTTTCGAGATACTTTTAGCAGTTCCACCTCGAGGATGTGACTTTTCGAAGGTTTTGGATTTTTTCCGGATGCTGTTTACACGCCTTAAGTTTGGTACATCTGTAAAGTTTCATTGAGTTAGCATCAAAACAAATTCTTTCTCCGTACAATCATTACCACGCCATTTCACCCCCACAGGGGTTGATTTTCTAAAAGTGGTGAAAATGGTGAAAAATGGTGTTCGTTATTTTTTTAAGCTTATTATATTTGTAAAGTTTCAATACCGTGGCGTCAAAAACAATGCTTCCCCATACAAACTTTAACACCCTATTTCACCCCTTTAGAGGTTGAATTTCAAAAAAATATTTCTTGGTACACGTTTACTCGTCAAGACAAACACCCTCCATATTTTAAATTTCTACGACCAGCGGTGTAGGATGTGCCTTGTCTGTCAGTGAGTCATTACAATTCTCTCTCCGTACTATATTTACCAAGCCATTTCACCCCCACAGGGGTTGATTTTCCAAAAATAATGAAACAGGTACCTATCTATTATTTTTTTAGCTTAGTACATTTACAAAGTTAAATAATCGTAGCATTAGGAAAATAATATTTTTATACAAACTTCAATACTCCGTTTCAGCCCTTTAGGGGTTGATTTTCAAAAACGAAAATATAGGTGTCTATTATTTTCTTTAGCTTAGTAAATTTGCAAAGTAAAATAATAATCGTACCATTAAGAAAAAAATATTTCTATACAAACTTTAATACCCCGTTTCACCCCTTTGGGGGTTGATTTTGAAAAACCAAAATAATAAGTGTCTATTATTTCTTTAAGATTAGTATATTGGCAAAGTTTCGTAATCAAAGCATCAAAAAAAATCTTCATGCAAACTTCAATACTCCGTTTCACCCCTTTAGGGGTTGATTTTTCAAAAATGATGAAATAGGTGTCAATTATTTTTTTAATTCTAGTATATTCGCAAAGTTTGATAATCGTAGCATTCAGAAAAATATTTTTTTCATACAAACTTAAACACCCCTTTTCACCCCTATAGGGGTTGAATTGGGCAAATCCTTTTCTTAGTGTGCGTCCGCTTTTTAGTGTAAAACTTCTGTCCAAATTTGACGTTTGTAGCTTAAGCGGTTTAGGCTGTGCGTTGATCTGTCAGTCAGTCTCGACATTCACTTTTATCTGTTTAACCCTTTCAGGGGTGGATTTTCAAAAAATAATGAAACAGGTATCTTATATTTTTTTTAGCTTAGTACAATTGCAAAGTCAAAAAATCGTAGTATTAGGAAAAAAATATTTTTATACAAACTTCAACACTCCGTTTAACCCTTTTAGGGGTTGATTTTCAAAAAACAAAAAAATAACTGTCTATTATTTTTTTAGGCTTAGTATATTTGCAAAGTTTCGTAACCACAGCATCAAAAAAAAATTCTTCATACAAACTTCAATACTCCGTTTCACCCCTTTAGGGGTTGATTTTCAAAAAATAAAAAAATAAGTGTCAATTATTTTCTTTAGCTTAGTATATTTGCAAAGTTTCATAACCACAGCATTAAAAAAAAAATCTTCATACAAACTTCATTGCTCCGTTTCACCCCTTTAGGGGTTGATTTTTTAAAAATGATGAAATAGGTGTCAATTATTTTTTTAACTTTAGTACATTCGCAAATTTTGATAATCGTAGCATTAAGAAAAATATTTTTTTCATACAAACTTAAACATCCCTTTTCACCCCCTTAGGGGTTGAATTGGGCAAATTCCTTTCTTAGTGTGCGTCCGCTTTTTGGTATAAAACTTTTGTCCAAATTTGACGTTTGTAGCTTAAGCGGTTTAGGCTGTGCGTTGATCTGTCAGTCAGTCACGACCTTCACTTTTATATATATAGATTTTTACTATAAATTGACAAGTTAGCATCAACAAACTACGGTTGCTATAGTTACGCAATAGCATGAGAATAGAGGTTATAACAAAGAGTTCCTATAATTATTCTCAACACCTTTGGTCACGCCATCACGCGTGAACGACTGGACCGATTTCAATTTACTCTACGTTTATCCCAAAGTCTACCCGTGCGAAGCCGGGACGGGCCGCTAGTCTTCAATACAATGTTTTCTATATTTCTGTAAATATAATTGTACTAGCGGCCCGCGTCCCGGCTTCGCACGGGTAGACATTAATTTTTTACACATTTTGGGATAAACGTAGAGTAAATGTGTCTTGATGATATTTGAGCACGCAACGCAATTCAATGTCAAATATTAAATGTTACATTAAAAAAGTTTACATTGTCCAAAGCGCTAAGTATTCTTAAATTTTCTAATTTTCGCGTAATTTTTTTATTTTATTTTTTTTAATTTTTTCTTTCTTAAGAACCTTCTCCTGACAATAACAAAAACAAAAAAAAGTGAAATCGGTCCAGCCGTTCACGCGTGATGGCGTGACCAAGGGAAATAGGAATTCATTTTTATAAATATAGATATACTAAACCGAAAAAAAAAATTAGTTCGAAAAAAAAACTTTTTTTTTTGTATAGAATATTGTATGAATGTTTGTAAACGTGCCCTGTTTCCGCTAGGGCTGCACAGCGACTCGGTGCGTCTCGTGAAGCAGAGACCGAAGCACTCGTCGGAGGAGGCTCGCGTGGTGCGGCTAGTCAGCTCGCCGCCGCAGCCGAGACTCGTCACTTCGGCTTTTGGTGAGTACAGACAGGGTCAGAAGGGAAAGGAATGCTAAGCAGAAAAGAGCTCATCATTATGAACAACCTTTACTATGGGAACAACCCTGAACTAACCTGGAAATCAAGAAAAAATAACATCTTTTGGGTTTTCTTCTTTTGGGCAGTCGGTTGAATACTTACTGATTTTTTTACTAGTTAAACACTAATGTTTTAAAAAGTATGGAAATGTAGTAATGTAGTGTTTACTTGTAGTTTTACCAAGTTATATTAATGGATTTACCTATGTTTTGACCAGTTAAACACTAATATGTTTACCCGAGTTCCTCCTAGTTAAACACCGATGTGTTTATCTGTGTTTTTGCTTATGTTTTTACCAGTAAACACTAATGTTTTTACCAGAATGCAGATGCAAAAAAAAACGTTTTTTAATTATATAAGTTTATTAATAAAATGAATTACAAGTAATTACAACTAAGGAATGCGACAATGATCGAAGTAGGATCTAGAGTGGCGTTTTCCGCGGTGTCGGATTCGTAGCTCGGCCGGCGGTCACGTTGGCCAGCCACGTTTGCTGACGACACGAGGCGCGACACGAGGCTCGCGATGCTAATCGAGGTCAATGCACATGCAGCGATCTTCATATGTTAGGGTAGCGTAACACCAGTTAACCACTACACTCAACTTGGGTAACTTTGACAGGTTCAGGGCACATTATTGCTTATAACAATGTTAGTAAAAAGTCGTAGATTCATGTGAAAAGGTAAATTTGTGTATTGATGCGTGCAGAATAGAATTCTAAAATAATCTAACCCTCATTATATACAAGTTAATTTGAAAAAATGCAAAAGTTTGGTATGTCAAAGTTACCCCCTATCTGGGTAACTTTGACAGTAATTTTGGTTTTCACTAAAATCGCTTATTAATTGAATTTTAAACATTCTGGGTATCTTTAGCAACCATTTTATAGATTTTGGGTAGCCTTTACGCAAAATAAAAACACGTGGAATAGACAAACAGTTTTTTTTAAAAATGAAATGGTAAAAAGTTGAGTTTGAACCAAACTAGACATTGAGCTTAGAACTATTGACAATACAACAAAGAATATAAACAAAAATCATGAAACACAAAACTGTCAATCTTACCCAGAATGTCAAAGTTACCCAAGTTGAGTGTTAATGTTTTTACTTGTGTTTTTACTTGTGTTTCCAGGCTACATATCCCTGTTCCCACTGCTTCTGAAGGTCCTCAACCGAAACAGCGAGAAGCTGGGGAAGATATTAGAGACGTTGGATCAGCCGGACTTGCTATGGTCACCCTACGGACTCAGGTAAGAGCTGCGCAGACGACGGACTCGTCGGAGGCGTTTTTACAAGCTTTTATTTAGTCTGCAATGTTTACAGCTATGTTATATGCTGCTGCAATTTCTTATGGATTTAGGTAACTGTTACGGACTTAAATAATTGTTACCTACTCAGGTAATTGTTACATATTTATATAGATAATTATCACAAACTTAAATAAAAGTTACGTAGTCAGGTAATTGATACAGACATTTATAGATAACTAGCTGACCCGTGCCCACTTCGTTGGGCATAATGTTAATTAAACCCGAAGCCATCGCGCGCCGTCCGGACCGTTTTTTCTCCGATTCACTTTGCAAAACGGACTACCACGTAAAAGCCTTTTTATTTTTCGGTTTTTTATATAACCTATGACACTCAGCAATAATGTGGCTTTCTATTGGTGAAAGAATTTTTAAAATCGGTTCAGTAGATCCCGAGATTACCCCTTACAATTTAACAAATATACAAACACACAAACTTTACTTCTTTATAATATTAGTATAGATTATCACAGACTTAAATAATTGTTACCTACTCAGGTAATTGTTACAGATTTATATAGATAATTATCACAGACTTAAATAATTGTTACCTACTCAGGTAATTGATACAGACTTATATAGATAATTATCACAGACTTAAAAATTGTTACCTACTTAGGTAATTGTTACAGATTTAGATAATTGTTACAGACTTAAATAATTGTTATCTACTCAGGTAATTATTACAGACTTAGATAATTGTCACAGACTTAAATAAAAGTTACATATTCAGGTAATTGATACAGACTTATATAGATAATTATCACAGACTTAAATAATTGTTACCTACTCAGGTAATTGTTACAGACTTAGATAATTGTTACAAACTTAATTAATTGTTACAAACTTAATTAATTGTTACAAACTTAGATAATGGTTACAGACTTAGCTATGACTTACAGATCGCTCTCAAAATCGTCCCCCCTCTACATGAAGAGGAACACGGAGCACGACCCCCCGTACTGGCGCGGCCAGGTCTGGATCAACATCAACTATCTCGCTCTAGCGGCGCTGAAGCACTACTCGAGCGAGGGGATACATGCGGCGAGAGCGAGACAGCTGCACGATAGGCTGAGAGAGAATGTTGTCGGTGAGTTGGGTGAATGGAAGAGTTCAAAATTATTGTTTTTTTTTTTATTTAGAAGGGAATTCGCGGTTGATAAAGTATAAATAAAAAAACAAGAAAAATGTTAGTCCCAGCTCCCAGGTAACATAACGGAAACCCACCTAAGTCTCTATCGGTCTATTCCAGTTAACATAATCATCGATCCCTGTTAAGTGTTAACAACAGGGTATGCTAAACCTAAATGGGCCCATTGTAGGACTCATCATTATGAACAACTTTTACTATGGAACCAACACTTAAATCGCGAAAAAAATCAGCTGTTTCATAGAAAAATTTCAACGACACTCGACAAAATGTATGGAACAGCTTATTTTTTCGCGAATTCCTGGTTGGTCCCATAGTAAAAGTTGTTCATAATAATGAGTACTATGAGCCCCTTTTCGGCATACCCTTTATGAATATCCCTGTATAGGTACCTGTTAACACAATTTTATATCCCTGGTAACACAATTTTATATCCCTGGTAACATAATTCTCTATCCCTGTTATTATAATTCTCTATACCTGTTAACATAATAATCTATCCCTGTTATTATAATTCTCTATACCTGTTAACATAATAATCTATCCATCTATTCCAGGAAACATAATAAAAGAGTACAAACGCACGGGGTACCTCTGGGAGCAGTACTCGGGCGCCGACGGACGCGGCTCGGGGTGCCGCCCCTTTAGCGGGTGGACGGCGCTCGTGGCGCTTATAATGGGGGAGGAGTATTAGGGGAAGGGGTGAAAAGGGGGAAGAGTTTTGCAGAATCATGAGAGATACGTGTAAGGGGGGGAGGCAGGTCATGGGGAGGGGTGGGGGTGGAGAGGGGTACCGGCCCTTCTGTGGGGGGACGGGACGAGTGGGGTATGGGGGAGGAGTATTAGGGAAGAGGGGATAAAAAGGGAGGAAGAGTTGTGCAGAACCATGCCACGTGTAAAGCGGATCATGGGCGGGGGTACCGGCCCTTCAGTGTGTGGACGGGACGAGCACGCGATGAGAAAGGTTCATTAAGGGTTTTAGGGAGGGAAGAGGGGGGTGGGGTTGTGATAAGCGAATAGAGTGCATAAACATGGCGCTTATAATGGGGGAGAAGTATTAGGGCACGGGCGAGTTGTGGGGTTTGTTGAGGAGTTGTGACGAGCAGAGACTGGAAGAGTTTTGTAGAATCAGCGGGGAAGAGTAGGGGGGGAGAGTATGGGAGGGACTGCTGAGCAGAATTATAGCGGAAGAGTGATAGGTACTAATGAAGACACGGTGTCGACGGGGATTGGCTGGTGGACTTGTCTGCCGTGCGCGGAGGCAAAAGTAGACTTATTGTATCATGAAAGGAGTACTGGTGGGGTAAGAGGTTGCACAAACGGCGGATTTTCAGCTGGCGGACTTGTCTGCCGAGTCTGTACGGTATGTAGAATCATTCTTGGACCATGACAGTAATATTTAACACTTTGACAGTCCTTTGTACTTGTGGGTCCCATTAAAATATTAACAAGCCCAAATGAAACACGGGCCTCACATCACACTCACTTTGTTGGATAACATAATGTATGACACCTGACGCATTTGTGCATTTTAACAAAATAATGTATGACTCCTGACGCATTTGTGCATTTTAACAAAATAATGTATGACACCTGACACATTTGTGTATTTTTGACAAAATAATGTATGACACCAGACGCATTTGTGTATTTTTGACAAAATGATGTATGACACCTGACGCATTTGTGTATTTTTACAAAATAATGTGACTCCAGACGCATTTGTGTATTTTTGACAAAATGATGTATGAAACCTGACGGATTTGTGTATTTTTGACAAAATAATGTAAAACACCTGACGCATTTGTGATATTTGAATATGGTTAAGTAGGGCATAGCACATTGAATGAAACTTGTATGAAGGACTCCATAGAACAATTTTAGTCCATAGAAGATAGGGTATCTGTAAAACGAGAACCGAACATTTCAAATTTATTTTTCGTCGGGTTAAATAAAAACGAACTTTGAATTTTTGAATGCATGACATACAAACATGACAGTGCAATAGGGTTTCCGGGACTCTACAAGATTACAAGGAAAGGGTACGCAAAACTAACAAATCCTTTGCTGTCCGAATTAAAAATATTTGAATTTGAAAACTGAAAAGGGCTCACATAGTATTTATCATTATGAACAACTTTTTAATTGGAACGACCCTGAAACCGCAAAAATATGTAGTTCCTTAGAAATATGTTGACGACACTCGACTAAATATGGTACAGCTGTTTTTTTCGCGACTTCAGGGTTGGTTCGATCGTAAAAGTTGTTCTTATTGATGAGTACTATGAGCATTTTTCGGTTTAGCATACCCTTTTAATATAACACTTTAGGATCAGTTGGGTAAATAACTTTAGTGGTCAAAAGGCTCCTTTAGCTCTTAGGTATCTTTATACCTAGGGGTCGTCCATTAATAAAATTACGTTTTAGCAACTTTTTCTTCCATCCCTCCCCCCTGGTGATATTTAGTGAGGTTATAAATTACCCCCCCGCCCCCCTTTCGAGCCTCACGTGATTAATGGACGATCCCCTAGCAATAGCATATTACACGTAGGAAAAGGTAGTTAGTTTGTTTTTTTACCAAACTTCCATAATCTATATTCAGAGTAGCAAATTATATTTTTCTTTGGTAAACGACTTCAATAAAAAAATATTAAGAATAATTTAGCATAAACATGTCAAACTTAAAAACCTAGGGTCTTATTTATGAACTTTGGTTTAAAGGAAAGCGACATTAGTACTGTGCACTTAATTTTTGTATTGTGTAAAAGTAATAAGAGCGTAAATAGCTAACATTATCAATAGTTTATAACCAGTGTGCCTAGCACAACTTTGCCGTAAAAATACATAGCGAGTATTCTATAGAAAAGTGTACGCTATTTACGCCTGTCAGGAGCGATTCTGACAGGTATAAAGTTATGCTAAGTACACAGGAGCCCCTATTGTACGGGCAATAATACAAGCACAGGGCTTCGTAATATCGGGCTTAAAATACTGGTCACGTAATATTGTCTGCATAAAAATGATACGTGCACTAATACACGGCCAATAACATACGTTCATTGTGCATGGTTTCGCAATAACGGATTTAGCAATTTGGCTACGTAATATTGGCAGAACAGAATCTGTACGTACAATAATACATCACCAATAATGCACACCCGATATTACGAGTAATATTTGTTTATACAATATTGACAATTGACAATTACTGTACAACATAAAATATAATACAGCCTGTATGTATATTATTTTAAATTATTAGTTGTGTATTATTGGGTGTACACTGTACTGTACAATATAGTGACTTTAACAGAAATTAACCTAGACATGAACTCGATTCCACGCAAAAACACCAAACGCAACTTAGTGATATTGCTGTCTTTTACTAGTGGGAACGTAATATAGAGATACATTTTGGGCTCCTTACTAATCGCACAAAGTTCGTGAACCCAACGGCTGCGTCGACTAAGTGAGCGAGCGACGTTATGGGACAGCCTTTGAGGCGGCGAGCGGCGTGGCGGGAAGCAATGTATAGGAGGTACGACGAGCGACGTCGCGTCGTGGCACTAGTCCATAGGCGCGGAGCGACGTAGTGAGAAGCGGCGTAGTAGTGGGAATAATTCCTGTCAAATGCAGGGTGTGGCGTAAAGAGTGGATAATCCATTACCTATGGCTGGGAGACATCACGACTGTTCGGAAAATGACAATTTGTATTCAGTAAAGGAGTCAAGGTTTTGGAGTTAAAATTGAACATTTTTAAAAATTCAAGGAAAATAAGTCGAAACCCGTCACACTTACTGAATACAAATTGACTTTTTCCGAACAGTCTTGATGTCCCTCAGCCGTAAGTAAAATATTATCCACTCTTTACGCCACATTCTGTACATCAGATGAATAAGTCAGATTTTATTTTCCATACAAGCTCAGACAAAAATGGCAATCGACTTAAACAAGCTTCAAGCTCGGCAAACTAGTTTCGTAACACTAAGTCATGCTATTTCACATGAATGTTTCTATTAGTAAAAGACGGCGATAGCATCGTAGCACAAAACAGTTAGGTACAGAAGTCAATCTCGTGTATGTACTTCACTTTTCATACCTACGCTCGGTCGCGCTAGGGTTGCCGGGTTGCCGAGCAGTTCCTATCTTAACTGCTTATACAGGGTTATTCATAAAGGGTATGCTAAGCCAAAAAGGGCTCATTACTCATCATTATTAACAACTTTTACTATGGGACCAACCCGAAATTCGCGAAAAAAAAATCAGCTGTTTCATAGAAAATGTCAATGACACTCGACAAAATGTATGGAACAGCTGATTTTTTTTCGCGAATTTTCGGTTGGTCCCATAGTAAAAGTTGTTCATAATGATGAGTACTATGAGCCCTTTTCGGCTTAAGGCATACCCACCTTGTATTGAGGAAGTATTTTTCGTCGTATTTTTAAGCTATTGCATAGCTTCTATCGCGGGCCTTTAGCGTGGAGACCGAACCCAGAAATTCCGTAACGAAAAAAAAACCTAACACCCCTCACTCCGACCGGCACTGACAGCGGTTGAGCGGTGATACTATCTATCGATGAATAGCAGAACTTTTAATGACTTTTTGAAATATCACGCTTGTCTCTTTAGTTCAGTTTTATTATCCATATACGTAGACATAGACAGCTACCAGATCGCGTCACGTAAAAAGAACTCTGGGAGAACGTGGGGGGGGGGGGGGGGGAGTGTTCGCGCATGGGTGCACTCGTGCACAAAAGTACTAGGCCTATTGTTTTATTTTTGAACTAAACTTTCGCTCGCTTTTTTATAAAATCTTTTGCTTACCTACCTGTTTTGTGATTGTGTTCAGTGACTTTAAATTGCAATCTAGGCCGTAACTGACTTTAGTAATAGAACTAGAATTGCTAGATTAAAAAATAAAGGTTGTTGATTACTTTTTAAGTCGGCACTAAACTTCAGTACTGAGTTTTTATGGTTTTCGAAAATGATCAAACGTTTCGTAAGGCCATACATAAAGCGCGCCTGGCGGAAACGTGAAGGAATTATTGTAATGTACAAATAGGGAAAGGGTATGCTAAGACAAAACGGCTCATAGTACTCATCATTACGAACAACTTTTGATGTGAAACATCTTTTGGCGCACGTAGGTAAAATCGATTTCTGGCGTGGCGACGCTTGCCGTGGCGACGCGTCGCCACGGCAAGCAGTATTCAAGCAAATAACAGGGTTATTCCAAAATAAATGACGACGCGCGTACCTAATTGAGTTTCAATTTTCGAACGGTTTTGTGAAAATCTGTATGGCCATGGACAACGGGAGCATGAATGGATTTAAAATGTTTCACATCTACCAGGCGTCCCGTGACGGCTCACATTTATTTCTATTGGACCTACCCGGAAATCGCGAAAAAAGTCAGTTGTTCCATACATTTTGTCAGTCCTTGACATTTTTTTATGGATCAGCTGATTTTTTTTGCGATTTCCGGGTTGGTCCCATAGTAAAAGTTGTTCGTTATGATTAGTACTATGAGCCCTTTTCGGTTTAGCATACCGTTTGCTTATAACCCCGTATTGTATTGTATAGAGCTTGATTGTTTAAAAAAAAACAAAACTCATACAAAAGCTCGACTATTTCAAAAACGTAACTTATCTACAGCTCTACAACTATTTTTGTGGCATTTTTGCTAAAACTTTGTTGTGCAATATTTATTAGCAAAAATTCGTGCAGTTTGAAAAAAAAATCGTGCAATATTAAAAGTAGTAATATAATTAAAAATTTTAACAAAATCCTGGAAAAATAGAAGATCATCTTCAAACTGCTGAACAGATTTTTATGTATTTTTTTATTTCTTGAATTAGAGCCAAGACACTCGATCAAATCACCTTTCAACAAAAAAACTCAAGCCAAACAGTACCTATCTACCGGTTCACGTTTGGGGAACTGCGATGTGATAGGACATAGACACGGCGAACATAACACCTCTCTTTTCGCATCGTTAGTTAAAACTCAACACCACAGCGTAGGTAACTTTAAACTGAATTAAGTTTTTTTAAGAATCGTATGTTAAGCAATAATCATTGGAAATATTGTAAATATTTTGTAAATAGGTAAGAACGTTATTACTTAATTACTAGGATGTTAAATAAAATATCATTTCAATGAATTTTATGGTTTTTTTTCAAAATCCTGTTGCTAATGGCATACGGCCATTTTAGCACAAAACAGACTTTTCTAATTATGTATTAAGATCATACGTTTACCCAAACTGGGGAATTGATAAAAGGTGACCAGACCTAATCGATTTGACAGAATTAAACGCGTACTACGCTACCTATAAAAAACACGTTTTTTGAACTCCTCACGGAATATTATTATATTAACATGACTGTATTAATTAATTTGATCCGTTCGGTCTCTGGTGTTGCCGATCCGTTCGGTCTCTGGTGTTGCCCTCCCCGCTTTCCTGTCCTCGGTTCATAGCAACCAAATGCTCATTCAGAAAACACTCTCCAAAAGTTCCGCTTTTGTTGAGATTGTTTTCATGAACGAGGCCAAGGACGCGTGGACAGCAATGTGCCCAAACTCTGATTTTCCTAAATGTCCATCTTCTCAGCGGCAGTGGGATCGACCAATCTGTGAGCTAGTGCGGAAGCAGCTTTTTAATACGTGCTTTAGCTCTGCAGATCGGGCTCGTCTATTAGCCGTTGCTGAGTGGGAATCAGGTTTGTGGCTACAGGCCCTCCCATCGCCAAACACCGGGACACTTATGGATTCGTCAACTTTTCGGATTGCCACTTCTCTCCGCTTGGGCGCATCGTGCTGTGCTCCACACCGCTGCCAATGTGGCGTTGCTGTCGACCAGCTCGGTCACCACGGCCTTTCTTGTGTTAGAAGCGCAGGCAGGATTCCCCGCCACGCCAGTCTTAACGACATTATCCGCCGGGCTTTTGTCTCCGCTAACTGCGCGGCCGTTCTGGAACCGAACGGTCTCGTACGTAGTGACGGTAAAAGACCGGACGGAATGACTTTGGTTCCGTGGAAGATGGGGCGGCCCTTGGTGTGGGACGCTACTTGTGTCGACACACTTGCGCCGTCACATCTTTCCGGAACTCAGAATAGGGCTGGCGCGGCGGCAGAATCTGCGGAAGGCCTCAAAAGGCGTAAGTATAGTACGCTAGACAGCGGCTATATGTTTGAGCCTTTTGGGGTCGAAACCTTGGGACCGTGGGGGCCGGGCGCTAAAAAAATTTATAAAGAGCTCTCTTCTCGTCTGGTCGAAGCAACACGTGACCAAAATGCTGGCCTCTATCTCGCCCAAAGGGTGAGCATCGCCATACAACGTGGTAATGGGGCCAGCGTTTTGGGAACAATTCCCGCAGGCAGCGGCCTTTTAGATTAGTTTAGTTTAGTTTTATTGGTTTAGTTTTTTACTATAGTTATATTGTAATATTCATGTGTAATTTCATAATTTAAGTCTCTGTGAATAAATAAATTTTATTAATTAATTATTAACATGTGTTACCTTCAGGCAACACATGTTTTGTACTAAAATTAACCCTTTCTAAGTTCATTTGTAAATATCAAGATTTTTTTCTGTTTTTATGATGGGCCGGCCGGCGTTTGGCCCATTAGCAATTTAATCCACACCATCTAGTAACATTTTTGGAACCAGAGCTTTAAAAAAAAACTAAGATTTATGTGCTGGAAACGAAATGAACTTTTTTGTCTGCTGGCAACATTCTCAAAATCATGACATTTCAAGGGCTGCCAGATCGGGGATTTTTCTCGCGATTTTGGGGAAAATTTTGGCTCTTGGTGAAATGACATTGCTGGAAATTTGTTCGAGAAGAAAAAATAGGTTGGGGAATTTGGAAGGTTTTACTATAAAGATACTCAAATACATAGTAGTTTTGTCCATCAAAAACCAACTTTACTCTCTATCAGTTCTTGATTCTACCAGAATTTTTGTTGAAAAGTTTTTGTTGTATTTAAAGTGAAAATTGACACGAGAGAATATTGTATTAATCATGTCAAAATACATGTCGCTGTCCCCGGAGAACAAAATGACAATCGCCATTGTCTTGTCTTAATGTTATGCTTTATTTGACTTTAGTGAAGCTTAATACATCTATACAATTTTTTTCATATTTTTCTTGCGGTTATTTGTAAAGTTGTAAAACAATGTAATAATATTCGAAGTTTGTTATAACATATAAAATTACATGAATAAAATTACCAGACAATGTGGTCAATATTTCTTAACAATTATCAAAATGATAAAATTATTTGCCATAATATTCCCGTAATAGCGTAATGTATTAAAACAAAAAATAAATAACAAAATTCGGTTTTTGATTTTTATAAATAAATAAATAAATAAAAAATAAAAATCATTTATTTCAGGCGTAAAAAAACCCATAGGAAAAAAAATAAAAATTAACTCACAGTAAAAAATGAGATTAAAATTAAAATTAAAAAATGAAATTAAAATTGATAATCTAACATAAGTACCTAAAATAGTTTCACCTGTAGAAAGGGTGAAACCACGTCCATAAAAAAATATAAAAATAAAAATGCTACACAAACTTTGTGTTGTCACTTTTTGTTTTCGTTCATGTGTACAGATACCCAATGCCTGAACATGGGACTCCGTATGTCGTCAGAGACTGCCCCGAGTATCTTGTTGTCTGAGCGACGCAGGCGATGCCAGAACGACGCCACCCTGGATCGTATAATGGCAAAGAAGTCAGGAACCCCCGCCTCGGCGAACATGCTCGACGCACTGCAGCATCGCGGTAGCCTCATAAGAGCCTGGAATGCGTCATTATACTGGACTCTTATGGTGTTGGCTTTCCGCGTGAACTTTATCCACAGCTGACACGTATACATGCATAAACAATACGCCTTGAAGAGTGTGGTCTTTACGTCACTACTGCACTTAGCGAAACGACGAGCGAGCATGTTGCTTCTGACGGCAAGGGCCCTTCGTTCCCGCTCGATATCAGCATCATCCTGGAGTCGCTCCGACAACAAGTGTCCTAAATATTTAAAGTGCTTTACAACTCTGACTGCTGTACCATCCAAATACACCTCGGGTACATTATCCGGACCTCTACCCGATATGAACACCATCATTTCAGTTTTGGAAACGTTGTATTTCAAACCATGAGCATTTGCATAATGCTCACAGATTGAAAGCAGTTTCCTCAACCCCTTGATCGAGGGACTGAGGAGCACCATGTCATCAGCATAACTTAAATTATTCACACACACGTTTCCTAGGTGACAGCCTATCATAGTGCTCCTCAGTTCCTCGATCAAGCCATTCACATACAAGTTAAAAAGGTCCGGAGATGTGACCCCCCCTTGGCGAACCCCACATTCTAGCCTGTATTGACTAGAGGTTGTGTCGCCCCATTTAACACAGTTAGTTTGGTTTTCGTACCAATATCTCAGCAGTTTTACCACCTGTACAGGTACTTGTGACGCTAGTAATTTCGCCCAAAGGATATTATAATTAACTAGGTCAAAAGCGCGGCTAAGGTCCAAAAAGCACGCATACACAGTTGTATTCCTAGTTGTATAGTAGCTAATAGTACTTTTTAGGCTAACAATGGCAGCATCCGTTGAGAGATTGGGACGAAAACCAAACTGCGCATCATCAATCTTAATATTTTTAAGCAGTTCAGGTTGAATAAGCCGTTCTAAGATTTTCCCAATAATAGTGCCCAACGATATAGGTCGATAGTTAGATGCAGCACTAAGGTCGCCGGTTTTATTCTTTACAATAGGAGTAACGACCGTTCGCATCAGGTCCCCAGGCAAGTACCCAAATCTGATGCACAGGTTGAACAGGCAACAAAGATGATTGTACATTTTAGCGCTGGCCCAGAGTATGTGCTCGATGCTGAGGCCATCATGTCCAGGTGATTTTCCACGCTTCATATTCATTATGACCTTGGAGATATCATTGCGGGTAAATTCTATGACGTCATCTTTGTGTGGTGACTCAGCATCGAGCACACACTCCGCCGGACGAGGACTCACCTGGAATTTCTGCGCAAACAGTTCTGCTATCGCGGTTGGTTCCTGAAGGCCCCCCACGGATACTGGTAAGCTCGGTTTATAATTCAACTTTTTAGTAGCATTCCAAAATTTTATAAAGTTTTTATTTTTTCTGTGTAACGCCAATATATTCATTTTAATACTATCTTCATTTTTCTGACACCATCTTAACTTATTTTTGAAAGCTGTGCGACTATGCCGCATGTTATCAAACTCAGTACCACTAGGGGGCCTACCGGCAACCACCCAACATCTAAAATACAGTCTAGCCTTGTCGTGGCTGTCTCTGACGTGGTAGTTCCAGCCGGCTACTTTTTTGTGGCGCATCTGTCCACATGAACGAGAACTTACAATTGCAGCTTTTTGCATTACATCAACAATATGCTTATAATATTTACTAATATAGTCATGATATTGTTTTGTATGAACACAGGTCAATACATCGTCACACTTACAAACACACAACTCGGGGAACGTATCGAGATTATTGTGACAATACTCACCATAATTATTAATTTGACTAGTATTTCTCTCTCCCCATCTTACATATTTTAACGCGTCCGGTTTACAAGAGATGGCGGGACCAGTTGCAACTCCCAGGATGTCACATTCAATGGTAAGAGGGTGGTGGTCAGACCATCTGACGTCATTTTCTGACGTCGTTTTCCTGGAAAGTAGACTTTTTGCATTGTCATTTTGTTCTGCGGGGATAGTGTAACGAAACAGCCTTCGTATCTCTCACAAAATAACAAATAAAAATATTTATAACAGGTTGATTTTTGATAAATCATAGCAATGCTCTCGTGTTTTGCAAAGGTTGCTCAGGATCGAACGCAGGCTCTAAAAGTAATGCGAATAAAGGGTTAAGACTTAAGTTGCATTTTGAAATAAAGGCTAATAATGTTAAACTAGTATTTAAATTAGAAAATAAGATTAATTGTACGGATTTTGGTATATTTAGAATCCGTCTATCATTAATAGTTAACCGCCATAATGGTTAAACGCCATCTAACAGCACAGCTTCGAACTATTTTGTAATAATCAATTGATACCTACAATATGAACCAACGCGCACCGACGCGACAGTGAGGTGACATCTATGAATTAATTAAGAACTAAATACTAGTTCTGCGTCATAGTCACAACGGCGGGAAGGTTTTGAATACAAAATCTTAAACTTAGTTCTATCTAAAACTTTTAGGAAATCTGCGTAGAACGGTTCGGTTTTGGAATAGCGATGTGATTGGTCATAAAAAAAAAAAGTAATTAAGATATGCTATTTTTCATAGTCAAAAAGGGTTTAATTATAAAAGTCGAAATAAATAAACATTCATATTTAAATATAAGTACATGGTTAATACAAAACAATAGAT
The DNA here is from genome assembly GCA_949125135.1 of Alcis repandata. Taxonomy (NCBI): domain Eukaryota; kingdom Metazoa; phylum Arthropoda; class Insecta; order Lepidoptera; family Geometridae; genus Alcis; species Alcis repandata. The sequence continues at coordinate 7,864,973 of OX421244.1, read as the reverse complement.
CAATTAATTATTTCAATCACAAATAGCACATTGGTGTCAAGACAAGAAGAAAACAAATAAACGCATCAATTATTGACCCTCGGTACTAAATCCGGTGAGTACGAAGCAATGTCGAAAAAGTGGCGTGATCCTTGAAAACAACGAATCACAGGGGCTGATTTTCAAATGTAGTGATGGGATTGGATTGCTGAAGTTTTCTAGGGGAGTAGTTTCTAGGAGTGGCGGTACAGGAGGCTGGAGCGAGGGAACTTGATGGAAGGCAGTCGTCGGGAGAGCTGAACGCAGTCAACACGTGAGTGATTTTGAATTACCTCCTGGATTTCTTGTGCTCATTTTTTTAATTATGTGTATTTTCATATCAGTGACCGATTGTTTTAAATTCAGTGATCATTTTAAAATAGTTTAAGGAATAAATTTGTAACTGTGTCGAATGATGCTGAGGGCCACCAAGATAGAGGTCCAGCTTTAGCTATTGAAAACAAGTTTAAATTAGAATCACGTGTGATTTAAGTAAAAGCAAAGATCATAAACATTGTTGATGGTTGATTATTATCTTGGGCTTCCTAGCGGTTGTTGTTTAAAAGGATTTTCGGCATGGTACCTACTTGTAGATAACCAGACTAGTCCGAACGTTCGACGACAGGCGGGGGCAGCTTGAGATAGAATTAACTATTACTATAGTAACTTAATTTACTAAATTATTTTAAAGAAAATATAAAATTATAACTTTATGCATTGAGCTACTAAATTAGAGATCTCGGGTCGCGAATACTTAGCAATAGTTTATGGATTAATGGTTTGATTGTAGATTAAAATCACGCGTAGTTTAAATAAAGGTCAACAGTACTTACCCACTTAGAGGAGTACAGTACAGTCCAGTACCTATGAAACTTAATTGTGATTTGAGGATTACTAAATAGTGAATAAAAATTAAATTATTTAAAAGGATTTCGTCATAACTTTACCCATTGAGGTGCTACAGATTTTATATGGAGGTTTCTAATTGCGGGAATTTAGCACTGCAGATTATTAGGTAATTACAATAGAAAGAGAGCTTAGAACGTAGTCTTGGTCACTGACTCTGAAAATACTTGTGTCCTTTTGTGTTTTAGGATGCGTTTTTCTTAGGCCTGATCGACGGGGAGCAAACTTTCCTGAGATTATTTTATTTCATTTATTTAATTGAATTTATTGTGCATGTGTGTTTGGTTTTAGAACCTTTTATTTTTGCATTTGTGTTCTTTTCGGTGTGTGTTTCAGGACGTATCGCGTTGTGTGTGTTAATTGTGTGAAATACCTAGTGCAGAATAACTTGCTTAATAAACAATATTCGTAAATAAAATTAATTAGACTTAAACCAAATAAAGTGAAATTAGATTATATTAAAATAAAATCAAATTAAATCAAATAAAATCGTACTAAATAAAATAAAATCGAATTAAACCAAATAAAGTGAAATTAGATTATATTAAAATAAAATCAAATTAAATCAAATAAAATCGTACTAAAAAAAAATAAAATCGAATTAAATCAAATAAAGTGAAATTAGATTATATTAAAATAAAATCAAATTAAATCAAATAAAATCGTACTAAATAAAATAAAATAAAATTAGGTAAAATAAAATAAAATTAGATAAAATAAAATAAAATAAAATTAGGTAAAATAAAATAAAATTAGATAAAATAAAATAAAATTAGATTAAATTAAAATAAAATAAAAATAAAATAAAATAGGGTAATCAGGACCGGTGGTATTAAGTTCGTGTTGAGGGCCGGAGGTCTCGGGTTCGATTCCTGGTCCGACGGTTGTTGAGTAATGAGTTTGAGTACCTGTTCTGAGTCTGTTCGTTAGTTAGGATCTACTATAGCGTATACACGATTACGTTTATGTTAGGTCGCGGGTTCGATTCCCGACTGATATGTAATTAGAGTTTGGGCGTTAGTTAGAATCTACTTTAGCGTATACACGATTACGTTTATGTTAGATCGCGGGTTCGATTCTCGGCCGATGTGTTATTAGCAGAGTCTTAGTTAAGGTTAAGCTTAGTCAAGTCTTAATTTAAGTCTTGGTCAATTCAAGTAATTCGGACAGCCGATCAGGTTGTAGAAATCTACTTTATAGTAAATAGGTGCGTTTACGATTAAAGTAAATCGGACAGCCGATCAGTTTGTAGAATCTACTATAAAATATATAAGCTAACGATTAAAGTAAATCGGACAGCCGATCAGTTTGCCAAATCTATTATTAATGCCTACAATTAAAGTAAATCGGACAGCCGATCAGTTTGCCGAATCTATTATGAATGCCTACAATTAAAGTAAATCGGGCAGCCGATTAGTTTGTCAAGTTAGCCATTCGAAGTTATACGAACTATCTCGAATGGTTGACAATAGTTGCTGTCAGATGAGCGGCCAACTATAGTTTGACGAGTAACTATTTAATATACGAATAAATGTAAAGTAGATCGGAAGTCTCTTTACTATTTTAATATTATTTACATAACGTGAAATCACGTGATGTTTGACTCACCAAGTCTTACATATTATAATATTTTGACTCACCAAGTCTTACATATTATATTTTGACTCACCAAGTCTTACATTTAATGGAACATAGGTTCTGAATCGACACGATGACATTTAAGTCAATTTACCTCTTCAATTCGAAGGTCAACGATGATCTTTCTTTACACACTACTTTTATCGAAGGTTTCTATGGAAAGATCCTTTTGCTGATAATTATCTGAGCTGTAACATGGAGCGATATCTCCGAGGTTACCCTTGACTCCAACGGGACGACAGGCACCTCTTATGTCTATGGTTTAGTGATTGTTGGTTGTCTTCGTAAGATACTAAAGGCTTCCACGGAAAGTACCTTACTGGTAATTATCTAACCTAAGCATGGAACTATGTTTCCGAGGTTACCCTTGATTCCAACGGGATGACAGGCACCTCATTATGCCGATGGTTTCTTAATTGCTAGTCTTCTTCATTTAGTCTACTGATAGAAAGTTCTATCTGAGACTGACGACTTGAGATGGTAACGGGAGAGTTACATTCATCTTTATCACACTATGTGTTAGACTTGGTTGTCTAATTAGATGCTTTTGGATAAAGGTTCCGGAGTATGTATTTACACACTAACTTCAGAATAAAACGATATTCTAGTTGGTTGTTCACTGCAGTCGCTATATTGCGTTAGGCAGTTAGGTGGTTAGGTAGGGGTCGAAAGGGATTGCATTCGTTCTTCCGGGACCAGATTCATTACTTTAAGGTAATGAGTAAGCTCCTTGATGAATAAATGTGTGAAAGGTAAAAAATGAAGGATGTAATGACTGACAGACTGACTGACATTTGCCAAAAGATTATGTCCTCTTCTCTTAGCTTTTGGGTTGTTATAATATTCAAATATGTTGAATATGATAGTTGAATATGATAACGACGTTTAAGTCAGGCGCTCTAATGTTAGGAACACACAGAGGTGTGTATTTGTACACGTAAAAACGGAAGAGTGTATCCAGTCTGGGACGAAACACATTGCTTACCGCGGTGGAGGGGCGGGGCCATAGCCAACAATTTATGTGTACAAATACATACAAACATAATACATATAAACCATAAAATAAATAACAAAAAAATATTTGGTGTAAAATCTTAGTAAAGTCTTAGTAAAATATTGTTCTGAACTTATTAGGCTTGAAACTAGTCCAAAACTATAATTTAGAATATATTTCGTATTATATTTGATAATTATTTAAGTCAATTTTACATTAGGAATACTAAGAAAAATAGTTAAGGGTTAAAACCTAGCATACCCTTTATGAATAACCCTATATAACTTACGTAGTAGGAATCTTGTAGCTTAGAGTAAGTCAATTTGTTAGGAAATCTATTCAGGTAGCTCGGTTGCTCATACTTATTCGTAACTTAGGTTCTACGATCACAACGCAAGGTTTTCCCACTAGACAATCACTTGGCCATAACAGTAGGTTAACGTTAGCAATCGAAAAATTTAGGTATAGCTAGTAATACATAGTTTATATATAGATAGATAGGATAGATATAAATAGATAAGTAGATATGTTTTTTTTTATTAATAGGGTAGGGGTTTTTACAATTTGGTGCGCCGTGACCAGGATGTGTACTTCGGTTATTACGTGGTTAGATTAGTTCAGTTAGAATGCAAAAATATCAAAAATGCATAGTGTTAAATTTAGATTTGTACGTTATTGTATTGCTTTTAGTAGGATTTCGCGTTGTAAGTATTATTTTAATGTATGTTTGATGCGTAGAATTTAAGGAAATGGGGTCGTACGGTTGAAACATGTAGAAAGGTTAGTTAAGTGTTCAAGTCGTCTTGGACACAATTTGTTGTTCGTGCAAAGGAGACGAGAATAAGTATGAGCCAATATTAAGCTAGGGTAATTAGTAATTTAGGGTTATTCAAATTTAGGAACGTAATTGATTATTTGAAATAGGTAATACCTGTGATAGGAACTACTAGCTGCTTGTATAAATATAATTGTACGTTTGTTGTTAGGAACCTGTTTAGAATAGGTTGTACAATATAAATTAGGGAAGCTAGTAAAACAACTGATATGACACATATTAAGATTTTATGGAAATAAGTTGGAGTTGGGGTCGAACGTTGCAGATAAGTAGAAATGGAAAAAGGTTGAGATTGAGAAATAGAATTAGTTATAGAGTGACTACTGACAGATATTGTAGTTAAGTTTAAGACAAGATCGCAAATAATAAGTAAACATAAATGTATAAGTACATAATAATACTTATGTTTGTGTTTCATATACAAAAAGGTAAACTCACGATAGTTCACAGTTCATAGAAACGAGTTTCAACATTAGGTAGACTAAATGAGATAGCAAGATAAAGAAGCGGAACGTAAGAAACCTAAATTCAGTTATGAAAACTAAATAGAATATTTTAATGCTTGTTCATTTATGCAAAGTTGTCTGTAGGTAGGCTAATTAAGTAAATAATATACAATTTGAGAAGTATCATAACGGAAAGGTCATTTTGATACGTGAACCTTTTAAGTGCAACGTCGGCTTAAGTAGACGTCATATGTTTGGTTAAGCAAGATAGGTTCAGTGTTTGATTCAATCAGAAGTTCTTAGAACTTAATTATAGCTCGTATTATTAAAACAATGACATAAGATCCTTTAAAAAGTAGTAATAACGGTATATTGACGGCCTGTTTGGCTCAGTGGTAACATAACCACTTTATTAGCCAGAGGTCTCGGGTTCGATTCCCGGCCGAGCAGATTAATTTAAGTATCTGTTCTGGGTTGTGTGCTGGTTGTCCTTGTCTTTGTGTGTGTTCCACGGCATCCCCTACACTACACAGGATTTGTCCTGGTGGGAAGCTATGAGTGTGAAACGTTTATTTTTAAGTCTCGTAAGTAAGATTAATAAAATAAGTAAGTAGGATTTTAGATAATCTTTAAAATGGTTTTTGATCGACTAAGTTTTAATAGTTCTCAGAAAACGAGTGGCTAGACTTAGTGTCAGAATTAAGGCGTCAGTAAAGCATTTAGGCGAAATAATAACCGGTAATTTATTGAAGAAATGAAGTGCATTTTAAATTTAGGTAGTACAAATGGGTTTCCTTTAGAAGGATAAGTCAGGTAGGCCAGCTATAGCAATAATATTCTAAGACTTTGGGGTCGAGTCGTAAATATTTAGTGACTGAGGAGCAACTGAGAAACTAGTTAGTCACAGTAAAATGATCAAGTGTTGAAAACAATATTTCAATTTAAATTCAAATAGTACAGTTGAAGTATAATGATACAGTTAGTTATTTTATCATCGCAGTCTTTGTCGCCGTTGTTCATAATTGCTTGGGTGACACCGCGGGTCACAACTAGTAATAAAGCTAAGCGTAACAAAGAACCATTTATACAAGCGCATGATAACTTTATTTACATTACTAACTAAATACCAGTATACATTATGAACATAAAAACTTGACACCTCTGATTACATTTCATTGACTCAATGGGCTTGTTTGTTCTCGAGTGCGGTTCGACCGTGAGGAAAAAAAAAAATAGGGTAATCAATGTATGGGAAGAATGTGGGTTATGCCTACTATTTTTATCTTTGTCTTTCTTGTGACTAACTGCATAGGTTAAAACGGGATGACAAGTTTCTATTAACTCAAATTAATTTCGACTGGCCAGATTCTAGGCAGTTATCAGTTGCGGACATCACAGTGCGGCCCAGTTCTAGGAAATTACCACCTGAGAGGTGCGTTTAGGGAAATATGGAAACGAAGCGCTGTCCGTACATTCATATGATTAGTTAAATGGGGAAGTGCAATCTGTTTGTCTATAGTGTCCGTAGATGTTGCTGTTTCCCTAGAACAGAATGGAAGGCGGTGAAATGAACGCTCTGAGTGATATTAAATAGCAAAATTGTTGACGGATGAAAAGTATTTGTGATAAGGGATGTAAGACAGTTTATGGTTTGAAGTGGTTTTGGGGCACAGTAACATCGGAACTAGAGATGAGTTGTCAGTTTCAGGGTTTGGCAATTACTACACAAACAGTTCAGTATAAAAGGGGGTTTGGAGCTAGGTTAAGTCTAAATGACATTCACCCCGTCGATACCTATAGATATCGGTTTATATTGAATTCATACTCACACGCAGTGCTACATGATGGTTACCACAATTTCCCCACACTTACATGTTCCGATCGGAGGTAGTCAGAATTTTATGTACGATTTCAAGAGCTTAAGGGTCCTGAGGTGCCGGAAGGGGAATTTCTAGGAGGCACAAAAGGGTTGAAGATCGAAGTAAGGAGGGAAAGTGAAATCTCAAGTAGCTGATACGAAAGGTTAGGGGGGAAAGCACTTTCTCTTGTTCTTCTAACTGCTTGACTCACAACCAAGTTCTTGCCGAGGTCGGATATCTTGTAGTACGAAAGATTCCTTTTACGGAGCACGGATCTGTTGTTGAGTCGGACCTATTATGATGATTATTTCATGATCGGTTTAAATACACTACACATATAGTGCTAGGGCATAAACATATACATATTATGGCATAAACACGTAGTGTGAGTTTATGCTATAAAAATTCTCACACGTTTAAATTTTATTGTTGAAACTTGAATATTGACAATGAGGAATTCGCACTTTTGAGCTTATAAGGGAACTATAATTTTTGAGTGATAATATTTTTATTTGGTCGGTTATATTTGTGATATCATTACCGTTGGTTAAATTTATTCCGATTAATTCATCTTTATAAATTTAAGGGGTCGAATGTAACGAAACAGCCTTCGTATCTCTCACAAAATAACAAATAAAAATATTTATAACAGGTTGATTTTTGATAAATCATAGCAATGCTCTCGTGTTTTGCAAAGGTTGCTCAGGATCGAACGCAGGCTCTAAAAGTAATGCGAATAAAGGGTTAAGACTTAAGTTGCATTTTGAAATAAAGGCTAATAATGTTAAACTAGTATTTAAATTAGAAAATAAGATTAATTGTACGGATTTTGGTATATTTAGAATCCGTCTATCATTAATAGTTAACCGCCATAATGGTTAAACGCCATCTAACAGCACAGCTTCGAACTATTTTGTAATAATCAATTGATACCTACAATATGAACCAACGCGCACCGACGCGACAGTGAGGTGACATCTATGAATTAATTAAGAACTAAATACTAGTTCTGCGTCATAGTCACAACGGCGGGAAGGTTTTGAATACAAAATCTTAAACTTAGTTCTATCTAAAACTTTTAGGAAATCTGCGTAGAACGGTTCGGTTTTGGAATAGCGATGTGATTGGTCATAAAAAAAAAAAGTAATTAAGATATGCTATTTTTCATAGTCAAAAAGGGTTTAATTATAAAAGTCGAAATAAATAAACATTCATATTTAAATATAAGTACATGGTTAATACAAAACAATAGATCAATTAATTATTTCAATCACAAATAGCACATTGGTGTCAAGACAAGAAGAAAACAAATAAACGCATCAATTATTGACCCTCGGTACTAAATCCGGTGAGTACGAAGCAATGTCGAAAAAGTGGCGTGATCCTTGAAAACAACGAATCACAGGGGCTGATTTTCAAATGTAGTGATGGGATTGGATTGCTGAAGTTTTCTAGGGGAGTAGTTTCTAGGAGTGGCGGTACAGGAGGCTGGAGCGAGGGAACTTGATGGAAGGCAGTCGTCGGGAGAGCTGAACGCAGTCAACACGTGAGTGATTTTGAATTACCTCCTGGATTTCTTGTGCTCATTTTTTTAATTATGTGTATTTTCATATCAGTGACCGATTGTTTTAAATTCAGTGATCATTTTAAAATAGTTTAAGGAATAAATTTGTAACTGTGTCGAATGATGCTGAGGGCCACCAAGATAGAGGTCCAGCTTTAGCTATTGAAAACAAGTTTAAATTAGAATCACGTGTGATTTAAGTAAAAGCAAAGATCATAAACATTGTTGATGGTTGATTATTATCTTGGGCTTCCTAGCGGTTGTTGTTTAAAAGGATTTTCGGCATGGTACCTACTTGTAGATAACCAGACTAGTCCGAACGTTCGACGACAGGCGGGGGCAGCTTGAGATAGAATTAACTATTACTATAGTAACTTAATTTACTAAATTATTTTAAAGAAAATATAAAATTATAACTTTATGCATTGAGCTACTAAATTAGAGATCTCGGGTCGCGAATACTTAGCAATAGTTTATGGATTAATGGTTTGATTGTAGATTAAAATCACGCGTAGTTTAAATAAAGGTCAACAGTACTTACCCACTTAGAGGAGTACAGTACAGTCCAGTACCTATGAAACTTAATTGTGATTTGAGGATTACTAAATAGTGAATAAAAATTAAATTATTTAAAAGGATTTCGTCATAACTTTACCCATTGAGGTGCTACAGATTTTATATGGAGGTTTCTAATTGCGGGAATTTAGCACTGCAGATTATTAGGTAATTACAATAGAAAGAGAGCTTAGAACGTAGTCTTGGTCACTGACTCTGAAAATACTTGTGTCCTTTTGTGTTTTAGGATGCGTTTTTCTTAGGCCTGATCGACGGGGAGCAAACTTTCCTGAGATTATTTTATTTCATTTATTTAATTGAATTTATTGTGCATGTGTGTTTGGTTTTAGAACCTTTTATTTTTGCATTTGTGTTCTTTTCGGTGTGTGTTTCAGGACGTATCGCGTTGTGTGTGTTAATTGTGTGAAATACCTAGTGCAGAATAACTTGCTTAATAAACAATATTCGTAAATAAAATTAATTAGACTTAAACCAAATAAAGTGAAATTAGATTATATTAAAATAAAATCAAATTAAATCAAATAAAATCGTACTAAATAAAATAAAATCGAATTAAACCAAATAAAGTGAAATTAGATTATATTAAAATAAAATCAAATTAAATCAAATAAAATCGTACTAAAAAAAAATAAAATCGAATTAAATCAAATAAAGTGAAATTAGATTATATTAAAATAAAATCAAATTAAATCAAATAAAATCGTACTAAATAAAATAAAATAAAATTAGGTAAAATAAAATAAAATTAGATAAAATAAAATAAAATAAAATTAGGTAAAATAAAATAAAATTAGATAAAATAAAATAAAATTAGATTAAATTAAAATAAAATAAAAATAAAATAAAATAGGGTAATCAGGACCGGTGGTATTAAGTTCGTGTTGAGGGCCGGAGGTCTCGGGTTCGATTCCTGGTCCGACGGTTGTTGAGTAATGAGTTTGAGTACCTGTTCTGAGTCTGTTCGTTAGTTAGGATCTACTATAGCGTATACACGATTACGTTTATGTTAGGTCGCGGGTTCGATTCCCGACTGATATGTAATTAGAGTTTGGGCGTTAGTTAGAATCTACTTTAGCGTATACACGATTACGTTTATGTTAGATCGCGGGTTCGATTCTCGGCCGATGTGTTATTAGCAGAGTCTTAGTTAAGGTTAAGCTTAGTCAAGTCTTAATTTAAGTCTTGGTCAATTCAAGTAATTCGGACAGCCGATCAGGTTGTAGAAATCTACTTTATAGTAAATAGGTGCGTTTACGATTAAAGTAAATCGGACAGCCGATCAGTTTGTAGAATCTACTATAAAATATATAAGCTAACGATTAAAGTAAATCGGACAGCCGATCAGTTTGCCAAATCTATTATTAATGCCTACAATTAAAGTAAATCGGACAGCCGATCAGTTTGCCGAATCTATTATGAATGCCTACAATTAAAGTAAATCGGGCAGCCGATTAGTTTGTCAAGTTAGCCATTCGAAGTTATACGAACTATCTCGAATGGTTGACAATAGTTGCTGTCAGATGAGCGGCCAACTATAGTTTGACGAGTAACTATTTAATATACGAATAAATGTAAAGTAGATCGGAAGTCTCTTTACTATTTTAATATTATTTACATAACGTGAAATCACGTGATGTTTGACTCACCAAGTCTTACATATTATAATATTTTGACTCACCAAGTCTTACATATTATATTTTGACTCACCAAGTCTTACATTTAATGGAACATAGGTTCTGAATCGACACGATGACATTTAAGTCAATTTACCTCTTCAATTCGAAGGTCAACGATGATCTTTCTTTACACACTACTTTTATCGAAGGTTTCTATGGAAAGATCCTTTTGCTGATAATTATCTGAGCTGTAACATGGAGCGATATCTCCGAGGTTACCCTTGACTCCAACGGGACGACAGGCACCTCTTATGTCTATGGTTTAGTGATTGTTGGTTGTCTTCGTAAGATACTAAAGGCTTCCACGGAAAGTACCTTACTGGTAATTATCTAACCTAAGCATGGAACTATGTTTCCGAGGTTACCCTTGATTCCAACGGGATGACAGGCACCTCATTATGCCGATGGTTTCTTAATTGCTAGTCTTCTTCATTTAGTCTACTGATAGAAAGTTCTATCTGAGACTGACGACTTGAGATGGTAACGGGAGAGTTACATTCATCTTTATCACACTATGTGTTAGACTTGGTTGTCTAATTAGATGCTTTTGGATAAAGGTTCCGGAGTATGTATTTACACACTAACTTCAGAATAAAACGATATTCTAGTTGGTTGTTCACTGCAGTCGCTATATTGCGTTAGGCAGTTAGGTGGTTAGGTAGGGGTCGAAAGGGATTGCATTCGTTCTTCCGGGACCAGATTCATTACTTTAAGGTAATGAGTAAGCTCCTTGATGAATAAATGTGTGAAAGGTAAAAAATGAAGGATGTAATGACTGACAGACTGACTGACATTTGCCAAAAGATTATGTCCTCTTCTCTTAGCTTTTGGGTTGTTATAATATTCAAATATGTTGAATATGATAGTTGAATATGATAACGACGTTTAAGTCAGGCGCTCTAATGTTAGGAACACACAGAGGTGTGTATTTGTACACGTAAAAACGGAAGAGTGTATCCAGTCTGGGACGAAACACATTGCTTACCGCGGTGGAGGGGCGGGGCCATAGCCAACAATTTATGTGTACAAATACATACAAACATAATACATATAAACCATAAAATAAATAACAAAAAAATATTTGGTGTAAAATCTTAGTAAAGTCTTAGTAAAATATTGTTCTGAACTTATTAGGCTTGAAACTAGTCCAAAACTATAATTTAGAATATATTTCGTATTATATTTGATAATTATTTAAGTCAATTTTACATTAGGAATACTAAGAAAAATAGTTAAGGGTTAAAACCTAGCATACCCTTTATGAATAACCCTATATAACTTACGTAGTAGGAATCTTGTAGCTTAGAGTAAGTCAATTTGTTAGGAAATCTATTCAGGTAGCTCGGTTGCTCATACTTATTCGTAACTTAGGTTCTACGATCACAACGCAAGGTTTTCCCACTAGACAATCACTTGGCCATAACAGTAGGTTAACGTTAGCAATCGAAAAATTTAGGTATAGCTAGTAATACATAGTTTATATATAGATAGATAGGATAGATATAAATAGATAAGTAGATATGTTTTTTTTTATTAATAGGGTAGGGGTTTTTACAATAGCGATGTGAAGTCTTGGATTCTTGGTGTGGGGCATCTGTCCTGATGACTGCATCCTGACAACCACAATCATTGTACCGGTGGAAGACTCCGCTTTATTCATTCTACATGCAGAGGACTGGCCGAGCACCTTTTTGGAGGCCTACATGTAGCGAGTTGTACTCGTAGTATTATGCTAAAAATTTTTAAAAGACTGTCTGAAAAGAATCATTTTGTTTGGTCATGTATGTATGTAGTTATGTTTAGTGAATGTGTTTTCTATAAATATTTTTACAAAAAACAAAAAAACAAAAACCGACTTCAAAAGACTGACTATTGAGTTATTCATCTATTTGTCGCGCACGTACTTAATGCAAATTTAAGACTTATAAGTTTTCTCATGGTTGATCCCCCCAGATTTAGGGGGTAAATAAGTGAGTAGGGGTTTTTGTAGGGGTCTGAAATTTTTAGGGGTATTTTCAGGGATTTTTTGACTCATTAATAATTTTAAATTTATAATAATATTCATTTCTTGACCTAGCGACTTATAACGACATCCACAACACGACGTAATTCTACAACCACTCTGTGGTGACTGGCGGCAATACTGGCGCTACTGGCGGTCATTTTATTGTCTGTGAATATGGCGGTTATTGTTGTGTTTAAAGTCTATATTTTTTTAAGCTTGAACGTATGTTTGACATGAGCTTAGTCAGATAGGATACCGCAAAAAAATGAATATTCTTACGACGATTGTTACAGCATATTATTTCTAAACCATTATGAATTTATTTATTTATTTTTTAGGGGGACAACTCATTAAGAATTTATTTATTTATTTTTTAGGGGGACAACTCAATAATTAAGGCGATTTTAGGGGTTTTTGACACAAACTGTAGGGATAAATATTTTTGAGAGTTGGCAACACTGCTGCCTGGAGTGGAGTGCCTGGCCTGGCTTCAGATTGTGAACGTGAATACTGTTGTGAACACTGTTTAATTTAGGATTTAGGCTCAGATTTAGGTTATCTTTCCTATGAAGAAAAAGTTTATTTTCTGTGTTTATTTAAATGAGGAATAAATTACTTTACTGCACTAAATAAGCTGTTACCAATAATAAGGCGTACTAATATGTCTGAACTCGAAGAACCACCGGCGAAAGTGCTAAAAATCGATGTAAGTCTTAGCCAAAGTTACTACGATGATTTTACTGGTTAGACCCTGCCATTTTACTCTCCCATATCCAATTTTCCTACATTTAATGGAATACTGAAATACCTATGTCTGTCCTCTTGATACACACTGTCTTTCTCAAGTTATATCAAGACTAGTGCAGCTGTTAACTCTCTCACTAAACTATCATCATATACAACCTTTAATCCTCCCACTGGCTGTGATCAGGTCGTATTCCACCACGCTGGCCAAGTGCGAGTTGGTGGATTCACATACGCCATTGAATTTCTTCTCCGAACATATGCAGGTTTCCTCGCGATGTTTTCCTTCACCGAAAAGCCAGTGGTATGTAAATTCGTACATAAGTCCTAAAGAACTCATTGGTACGAGTCGGGGTTTGAACCCGTCACCTCAAGAATGCTAAGCAGTTGTTCTCCCACTGAGCTACCATGGCTTTTTTTTATTAAAAGTAAAGTATACACCTAACTCATGAGTTATTATTATGAATAATGAAAAGGTACAACAAAACAACAAACAATACTTAATCCTACAACAAACAATAAATTACCTCTCCGTTCATAATGGACAATAGTAATCATATTCATAAGGTGTTCTTCAACCAAATTTTCATATTAATATGGTAAATTACCTACATGTAGCTTTATAGTAATACTAGCTGCGCCCCGCGGTTTCACCCGCGTTTTCCTGGTTAAAAAGTAGCCTATGTGTTAATCCAGACCATGAACAACCATCATTCCAATTTCACATCAATCCATTCAGCGGTTTTAGTGTTCCTTAGTAGCAAACATACATACTTTCACCTTTATAGTATGGGGTTATTCAGGGTTTGCTAAGCCGAAAAGGGCTCACCTTTTCGAAAAGCATTCATCTTTATGAACCACTTTTGCTATGGGACCAACCCAGCAAAAAAAATCAGTCAATCAGTTTTCAGTTATCAGTTTCGGTTTTCAGTTTTAATGACACTCGGCAAAATGTATAGAAATACATTACTATGGAACAGATGTTCCAAGACTAAACATACAAGCTCATTTCACATTACGACTGCTGCCAGAAACAGTATCGAAACTTGCAAAATCAACTTTTTTTTATTGTACAAAACTAAAAAAAAAAATTACATATTTTTAATCGAATAAAGGGGCAGTCGATTTGTAACTCTAGTAGGATATCCCCCGGGGGTCCCGGGTTCGATTCCCGGCCGGGCAGATTAATTTAAATATCTGTTCTAGGTCTGGGTGTTACTTGTCTTTGTGTGTGTTCCATGGCATCCCTGACACAGGATTTATCCTAGTGGGGAGCTATGAGTGTGAAACATTTATTTATTTTGATAACAACCTTTTTTGACGTGATAACGTCTTATAATTCGATGGAGCCGGGTGCAAGTACGAAAAAACATGATGCATGTGCCGTTACCTCGTTCTGAGGCGTTCACTTTAAGGCTTGAAGTGCAATTGTGATTTCCTATATTCTATTATATTTTCCTATTTGTCAATTACTTTTGTACCTTTGCCAATTACTCTTACTTAAATAAAATAAAATTAAATTAAATTAAAATTTTCTTTTGAAAAATGAAACCATTCTATCAGTATTTTCTTATGACGTTGTCACGTTCAACTATCGTCAGTAAAACGACTTTACAGACAACTGATTTTTTTTCAGAACATAGATGGTGTTACCCACGTAACAGAAATCTCAGGCTTCCCAGTGTCGTTTGGTGCCGAGGATGAGATGATGGGCGAGGAGTCTGGCATCATCACGGGAGGAGCCGACATCGAGCAGGAGGAGTGGCTCAGTGAGGGCATACTTACTGACGATGACTATAATACTGCGGTAAGGTTTTTAAAAGCTTTTAAAACCGTAAAGACCGGACTGAGTTCTGGCAAATATTTAACTACTTCACAAAAAAAATATATTTTATTATTTTTAAGTCCGTTGTGCTTACCAGCTATAATTATGATGCATTGACTATAATTATGATATTAAAAAAAAAATAAAAAAAGAATATTATAATGAGATTAATAAAAAATCTTAAACCACAAAGCTTTTAGTTTTACTATTGTCAGAGTTGGAGGCTCCAGAGAGAAGAATACAATAATTCAGCTAATTATATTACCGTACCCCGCGATAAATATTGCATTCGACCTTTGGAAAGAGACAATCGGCTAATTTCGGCTTCGTAGAGCATTATCTCTTTCGCACACTACCTCCTAATAGATACTGGATTGTTTGTATTTCGTGCGACAGAGATAACGCTCTACGAAGTCTCTTGACTCTTCCAAAGGTCGATGTGCAATATTTATCGCCGGGTACTGTACTTTTTAACCGACTTCAAAAAAGGAGGAGGTTATCAATTCGTCTGTATGTTTTTTTTATGTTTGTTACCTCATAACTTTTGACTGGGTGAATCGATTTTGATGATTCCTTTTTTATTAGAAAGCTGACGCTTCCCATTTGGTCCCATTTAAATTTAGTCCAGTTCTGATAATGGTATCCATGAGAAAACCATATAAGTCTTAAATTTGCATTAAGTACGTGCGCGACAAATAGATGAATAACTCAATAGTCGGTCTTTTGAAGTCGGTTTTTGTTTTTTGTTTTGTAAAAATAACGTTCTTGTATTGCATCACAAGTACTTTCTTATTCGTAAGTTTTCAAAGGCGACCAAATACAATCAATGGCGGTCTTCCAATGACATGTGCCATCACGCCACCACCGTGACCAACGCGATTACATTCGTCTGTCAAACACATTTGACAACCTGCCAGTACGAAAATGCTAAATCGAATGATCACATGAAACAAACTTTGGCAAATCGATACAGAATTACAAAACACTATGTAAACCACACGTTTTGACACATTACATTCTAATTAACACTTGAATACTCACGTAAATATTAAGTCGTTTATTACGAGTAGTTTTGATCACATTCGGTGATCTTCATCAGGTGAGTTACACGTGTGACGCGCTCGCGGTTGCGTTTCGCCTAGCACTGCAACTGTCTATTTCCGATTACCACAATCTCCTTCAATGACACTGGTGGCTATTCAAAAAAATGTAATCGCGGCAAAGATAGATGTTTTTGATTCGTCTCCGTATCTGGAGTGTCTTATGTTTAGTGTTTGTTTTTTTATTTTCTTATTATTATAATGCTTTTTCTTGATTACACTTTTTCTTGTAGCCTGCAAATTCCTCTTTACTTGAAGTTTTTGATAACCACTTTATAATATTTTACAGTCTCAAGAAACAATAGAAGATCGCACCGACTCGCAGCTTGGCACTGAAGATGAGGAGCACTTAGATAGCACCTTAGACAGTGAGGCAAATGTGGCAGAGAATGAAGCACACTTAGACGACAGTGAGGCAAACTGTGCTGACAGTGAGGCAAACTTGGCTGACAGTGAGGCAAACTTTGCTGACAGTGAGGCAAACTTTGCTGACAGTGAGGCTAACTTGGCTGACAGTGAGGCACACTTAACTGAAGATGGAGAAAACATAGCCGACAGTGAAGCACATTTAGCTGACTATGAAGAAAACATAGCCGACACTGAGGCACATTTAGGCGACAATGAGGTTCATTTAGCCGACAACGAGGCACATTTAACTGATAGCGAGGCACATTTAGCTGACAGTGAGGTAAACTTAGCTGAAAGTGAGGTACATATAGCTGATAGTGAGGTTCATTTAGCCGACAGTGAGTTACATTTAGCCGACAGTGAGTTACATTTAGCCAACAGTGAGGCAAACTTAGATGACACTGAGGCCAACTTAGATGACAGTGAAGCACATATAGCTCATGTTGATGAAAACATAGCTGATGGTGAGGCAAACATAACTGAGTGTGAGGCAAACTATGCTGACAGTGAGGCACAATCAAATGATATTGATGGAGCAGATACTATGGCAAATGGAGCACAAAGTGAGGCAGATTTAGTAGAAAATGAGGCAAACCTAGCTGAGGAAAGTGTGCATGTCGCAAAAAGTCGGGCAAATGTGGAGAATGAAGACAATTTAATGGAAATCGAATTAAATAATAGCTTAGAGGTAAGTAAATGGGTTATATCTTCTTCTTCTTATATATAAAAAATGAATCGCTGTTTGTTTGCCTCGCTAAAAGTAACCGGACCGGTTGAATATATATTTTTTTGTTTTGTTCACTATAACCAGGAAGGTTTTATGATAAAAACAAAAAACAGCGGGTGAACCGCCGGTTGCTGCTAGTGATATATAAATTCTAGAACCGATTAGGCTAAAACCACTGGAGCAGTTGTTCCAGCAGCCCGGAGTCACGCTCCGTTGTTATAATGAGCTGGGTTGGCTCGGGTGATTGCTGGCAAGGGGGAAACGCACAATGCACCCCTTGCGGGACGCCAGGACCGCCCCCATTCTGAATATAAATAACTAGCCCCCTGCCCCCTGCCACGCTTCGCTGTGGATAATAAAATAAAATATAGCCTATGTTACTTTGGGATAATGTAGCATTCGAATGGTGAAAGAATTTTTGAAATCGGTCCAGGAGTTTTTGAGTTTATTCCACACAAACATACAAAAATACAAATCTTTCCTCTTCATAATATTAGTATAGATAAGGCTGAAACTTTCTATGTGCGAAAACAAATGCCAAGCATTCCTTCCGAGTTCCAAACCTGCGAGGTTGATAATGAAATACATTAATAATTGACCGAGCAAGCGAAGCGTCTGGCACTTTTTTTTATCTGTCCGGATGTTTGTTTGTTTGGTACTCGCGTATTTCTCAACGAATGTCGGTTCCACGATTTTATAGATATTTTTGTCATGGGGATTTTTTGATTGGGTTGGTTCCCTCAAAAATGAAATGTTATTGAGTGACGAGACGAACAAATCGCTCGCCTGATGTTAAACGTCACGTTTGCTCATAACAGGGCTGTACCACCCAGAATTTTGAATTTTTTATAATACAAAACCCTGCGCGGCAAAGCACTGCGTTCGTCACCCTGAGATATATGAGTTTATTCATTACAAACCTACAAAAATACAAATCTTTACTCTTTCTAATATTAGTGTAGAATTTGAAGATTAAAAATATCTTGTCATTTCACAGAATGGAACACATATCGCTGATAGCGAAGCAGATACCAATATGACCGAAGCGAACGCATTACAAAACGACACAAACCAAGAAATCATGGAGGAGAGCGTCAAACATTTACTTCACATGTCAACCATGGACACTGACATGGACAGTCAAACATACAACCAAGAATATCCGACGAAAATAGACAAAGTTGAATCAAAAGTGAAAAGGAGTGGAATCGCATCAGATATAGTGATACAAAGAGTTATTACGTTGAATAAAAGCTTTAATGTCAAAAGGATAGAGTCCACTGCGGGGCAGAATATTGAAGAGACGATGAAACATTTGGACGGTGAAAAAGATGAGATGAAATCGGATGATATTGAAAGGTTTTTGACAAAGTAAGTTGCCTTAATTATTTTGACTAAGGGAAGTGAAGCGTGGTGAAATACGGCCTAATCACCCTTTGAGGGTAGACCTGTATCCCAGCAGTGGGAGGATTATAGGATGCATTAATGATGATGATGAAGGGAAGTGAAAAATAAAAAATTATAAACTAATAGTAACTAAAATATGCGCTCGCACTGGTTTGAACTGGTCCGAAAAATCGTGTCCGTGAGGAGTGTCTAAGGGTGCGTTGCTCGAGCGCTCTTTGTATGTAGATTGACTTCTGTACCTATATGTTTTGTGCACTATTAGTGCATGAGCGTACAAAGGGGGTGGGGGGGCAAGAGGAGGCAGCTGCCCCTCTGGCGTTCTTTTTAAATAATAGGTTTTATTTAAAATAGCCATTGGTTAAAAAAGATCTTATTATACTCTTATTAATATCCTTACTATATCTGATCTGCCCCCCCCCCCCCCTTCTGGCCCGGAACCTGGGTACGCCCATGTATTTTTATTTATTTATTTATTACAGTATATTTTTAACGAATAGTTGCCTTAAAACCAAGTCGGATTAGTCTAGGCCGGTTCCCGGCCGGGCAGATGTTTGAATGATGAATTTAAAATATCTGCTCTGGGTCTGGGTGTTAGTTGTCCTTGTCTTTGTGTGTGTTCCATGGCATCCCCGACACAGGATTATCCTAGCGGAGAGCTATGAGTGTGAAACATTTTTTTTAAAGTACCCACATACTCGTACACTATTACGGTCGATACACATCTGACGGAAAATGCGTCGCGTATTATCGGTCGCGTAACGCCAGAACAGAGAAATGTATAATAAAACATCCAATCTTTCACACTCAACCGATGATGCGCTAGTGCGTCGAGTATAGTATGCGATAGTACGCGACGCATTTTCCGTCAGATGTGTATCGACCCTAAGTGTGTCTTTTGACAGTTCTATGTGACTAAAAGTGTTCTATGTGTTATTTTACAGGAATACGGTCGCGAAACCTGGGACGAAGCCGAGAGCGGAGAAACTAGAAGACGACGGGAACGACACAGACTATTTACTGGTGAGATGCAAATATTGGCTATTTTTTTGGACAACTAAGAGTGTTTATTTAAAAAAATAATAGTTCGTGGTGTTTTCGTTGGTGGCGTAGCAAGCGTAGTATTTTCTGTCAAATCGCTTAGGTATGGACGCCTTTTATGAATTCCCCAGTTTAAGGGTAAAATGTGACCATAATATTCTATTGAGTGTCATTGCACACATCTAAATGTTAATTTTGTTTTTTCTTAAAGGAAACTTTATAAGTAAGTTCCTTTATTTTATTTTTTTACAACAAACTAGACATGCGTTTGACCACAATCTCACCTGATGGGAAGCGGCGATGTGGTCGAAGATGTAGCACGCTTGCCGAGGAAATACCTATTCACTCTACTTTTAAATAACCCTGGGTTGTACTTTTTTGGGAAGACAGACGCCGGCAATGAGTTCAGGGCCGGATACACTAGGGAACATTTTGTCCCGCAACGTGACGCGCAACACTTAATATACGTGACGCTGCAACGTTCCACAGTGTCCCGCAACATGCCCCGCACCCGCAACAGTGTACGTGACGCGGGGCATGTTGCTTGCTCCCGCCTCAGTGTCGCGCCGTTTGTCACCGAGTGTAGTCGCGTACTTTCTCGTTGTAGTAAGAAATTCCGCATCCACCACCTCCTTTTTCTTTTACGTTTCAACACACTCGATATAATTACAATGTACGCAGCACTAATAGCCACAACCTCCTCGGGCGACATTTCTATAAACACTGACTAGTGTGGCCTGCACAATGTTCCGCGACATTTACTTCGGCACATTCTACGTGTTGATGAGGAACATGTTCCGAAACATGTTGCTCCATTTGCTCCCTAGTGTATCCAAGGCTTTACACACCTCTGCCGTTCGAATTAAAAAAGACCCAAAAAGTAAAAATTAGGTTAAAAAAATACAAATGCCTTATTTTGTTTACAGAGGATGCTGGGCGAAGATAACAACAAGGGCAAGAAGAAGCTGACCAAAACAGCGAACATTCGTAAAGCGGACCAAGATGGCTCCAGCGACGACGAAGATTTCATCTTCGAGGTATGGTGAGAGCTAACGATAGTTGATAGGTACTGACAAAGCCCTTTCACCATCCCTACACTGTCGATTTCCCCTGGATACGTACAAAGCGGTTCGAGTCCACGTTCCTAATCCGTACAGCCCGGGAATGGAACAGACCGGCTTCCTTGTTCCCTGAGAGATGTAATCTTGGACTTTTCAAGGTCAAAGTGAATAGGTATCTTCTAAGTCTGCGTGCTCCATCTTCGACCACATCGTCGCTTACCAACAGGCGAGTTGGTGGTCAAATGCGGATTTATCTTCTTTCTTAATATATATAAATTACGTGTCACGTTGTTTGTCCGCTATAGACTCCTAAACTACATAACCGATTTCAATCAAATTTTCACACCGTGTGCAGTTCGATCTAACTTAGGAGATAGGATAGCTCACATCTCAATTTATAGTAAAAAAACATGAAAAATTAGAAAATTTAAAAATACTTAAACCATAATTTAACTTTAGCGCTTTGGACAATGTAAACTTTTTTAATGTAACATTTGACATAGAATTGACGCAATGGCTTTTGACAGGACAACGTCTGTCGAGTCAGCTAGTTCTTTATTTAAAAAAAAGAAAAGAATAGCGCGGCGAATTTAAAAATTATCAGCATGGCAGCCCTGAACTGAAAAGGAAAGTTGGAACAACTCACTTTTTATAATGAGTAGGTTTATACTCGCGCTCTCCACTCTTCAGCGGACGACTTCAGTTTAGGGCTGCCATGCTGATAATTTTAAATTTGCCGCGCTTTGTCAGTATCAACTTTCGTTAGTCAGACTCTGACAAAAAACGGCTTAGCATACCCGTTCCTTATATTCCTGTGTTTTTAAGGGTTCCGTACCCAAAGAGTAAAACGGGGCCCTATTATTAAGAGTCCGCTGTCCATCCATCTGTCACCAGGCGTTGTGGCGTGTTGTGTGTATCTCATGAAGTTAGACAGTTGAAATTTTCACAGATGATGTATTTCTTCTGTTGCTGCTACAACAACAAATAAAAAAAAACCGGTTGTCTGTAAAGTCGGTTTACTGACGATAGTTGAACGTGACAACGTCATAAGAAAATACTGATGGAATGGTTTCATTTTTCAAAAGAAAATTTTAATTTTATTTTATTTAATTTAACTTTATTTAATTTAATTTTATTTTATTTTATTTAAGTAAGGTACAAAAGTAATTGACAAATAGGAAAATATAATAGAATATAGGAAATCACAATTTCACTTAGAGCGAGGTAACGCCTCATCGAGGTAACGGCACATACGTCACACTTTTTTCGTACTTGCACCCGGCTCCATCGAATTATAAGACGTTATCACGTCAAAATTAAGGGGTTTCTAAGATAATGGTTCTGAACCCTTCGTGCGCGAGTCCGACGCGCACTTGGCCGGTTTTTAACACTTTGACTGCGGCTAATAATCACATGCGCTTGCCTTAGGCGCGGCTAACAGTCAAACGCGTTGTGTTTTACGCGCCTGGCGTGTGCAGCCGCACTCGCGTCGCGCAAAGGAAAACAAGGTATGTGTTTCCCGCAGTCAAAATGTTAAACCTTGTAATTTTTTACCCACAGGGTACAAGCGCTAGTATGAGAAATTTGAAGGCAGCCAAAAACGCTATCGCCAAGAAGGTACCCATCAAAGCGGAACCGGAAGACATGGACGACGGAGACGATGAGACCGAAATCGTGAGTACTTTAAGGGCTCAACAAGAACATTATTTTTACAACACAAAAAACAAAAACCGACTTCAAAAGACCGACTATTGAGTTATTCATCTATTTGTCGCGCACGTACTTAATGCAAATTTAAGGCTTATATGGTTTTCTCATGGATACCATTATCAGAACTGGACTAAATTGAAATGGGACCAAATGGGAAGCGTCAGCTTTCTAATAAAAAAGGAATCATCAAAATCGATTCACCCAGTCAAAAGTTATGAGGTAACAAACATAAAAAAAACATACAGACGAATTGATAACCTCCTCCTTTTTTGAAGTCGGTTAAAAAAGCGGCATCGTTTTATGGTAGATTTACCAAAAACTCGTACTTTGATTCCACTTTTATGGCGCGCACTGTCAGTGTGGAAGACTTTGCCCGAGTGGGTGTTTCCCGATAGATATAATTTGGGTGTCTTCAAGTCGCGGGTGAATTGGTTCCTTCTAGGCAAGCGTGCTCCATCGTAGACCGCATCATTGCTTACCATCAGGCGAGATGGCGGTCAAACGCAAGCCTATAACTGAATAAGAAAAAAACATGCGGCTTAGAAATTAGGCCGAAATGACCTCAGGATACATACATGTGGAATGGAGTGACTTCACATTGAAGATGGTGTTGAAAATGTAGAAATATGGGCTTTACTTATGTGGTTGAAATAGTGGTATTATGTGGTATGTGAATCCAGCATCCCGCACTTGGCAGCGTGGTGGAATACGGCCTAATCAGCCTTCGAGGGTAGACCTGTATCCCAGCAGTGGGAGGATTAAAAGGTTGCTGATATGATTCGATAGTAAAATGTATTATATATCATATTATATTATATATTATAATATTTTTATATTATATACTAGCTGTTCCCTGCCACGCTTTGCTGTGGATAAAAATAATAATAAAAAAAAAATAGCCTATGTTTCTTTGGGATAATGTAGCATTCGAATGGTGAAAGAATTTTTGAAATCGGTCCAGGAGTTTTTGAGTTTATTCCACACAAACATACAAAAATACAAATCTTTCCTCTTTATAAAATTAGTGTAGATTATTATATCACACCTCGCTTAGTTGACGCCGCTGGTGATAAGAGGGCTGGCTCATTCCTCGCGCAAAGAATTTCACGGGCAATTCAGCGGGAATGCAGCCAGCGTTCTTGGTACTTTGCCACACGGGCAAAAACTACTTTTTGATTATTAATTTTTTGTAAATTTCTTAGTTCTATTTAGTTTAGTTTGTTATTTTAAATTTAAGATGTAAATATATTTTATGTATTCTAATCTATATATATAAAAATGAAACCCGTTTTCCTTGGTCACGGCCTCACGCGTGAATGGCTGGACCGATTTCACTAATTCTTTTTTTGTTGTATTTGTTATTATTAGGAGAAGGTTCTTACGGAAAAAAATATTAAGAAAATCTCTCAGAAATATTGAAAAACCCTAAAAACAGCCCTTTTATTTTTCCCATACAAACGTTTTCTAACTAAAACGAGCTTTATTGCTATTGTATAAAGTTCATATTGAATTGCAAGCACTCACTGTTGTTTAAGCAATGTAGGTATGTTCCTAACGTCCAAGAGTCAATTTGCACTTTATTACCTCTGTACAAAGTTCAAATTCAATCATATCTATCAAAACAGTGTGCGTTTTATACTTACTGATAATTTTTACTATAAATTGACAAGTTAGCATCAAACTACGGTTGCTATAGTTACGCAATAGCATGAGAATAGAGGTTATAACAAAGAGTTCCTATAATTATTCTCAACACCTTTGGTCACGCCATCACGCGTGAACGACTGGACCGATTTCAATTTACTCTACGTTTATCCCAAAGTCTACCCGTGCGAAGCCGGGACGGGCCGCTAGTAGTCAATAAATATAGAAATGGCTTGTAAAATGTATGAATATGCTGTTTTTATTTACGCCCGACAGGCGCTGCCTCGTTTTGCATACATTTATCTATCGGATACTAGTTACGTATGTTACGGCAAAATTTGTGCAAGGTATACTGATCTCAAATATGAGGACATTTCGACCTCACCATCGATGTTTTTTTTTTTTTTTAATTCAGTTATAGGCTTGCGTTTGACCGCCATCTCGCCTGATGGTAAGCAATGATGCGGTCTACGATGGAGCACGCGTCTAGAAGGAACCGAGGCACTCGCGACTTGAAGACACGCAAATTATCACTGGTTAACAAAATTTTAACTTTTTTTTGTCACACGAAAACTTATATCAAATTTTGAATGTACTAGGGCCACTAAACAATAATATGCGAATGAAAAAAAATTGACACGTCAGGTTTTCTTGTGACATCAAAACATATATTTTCTTAAAAAGTACAAACATAAGCTACATTTAGAGAAATTATTGCTTAATATAGAAAAAATACTGATGATTTTCGTAAATATTTGGCTTCTGGAAGGTCTTTTTTAAGTCTCCGACAATAATCTGCTAGCATTCCTGCGCTCCATTTCCCTTGATAGCGCTTCTCCATTAAGGAAATGTCCCGATGGAACCTCTCGCCTTGTTCGTCACTCACAGCACCCAAAACTGTAGTCCAAGCATGTTTACATGTTTAAGATGCATGTTTACGATGTAACAAACGTATATATGATATACAGTCGTTATATGAAGTTATTCAAAATAAATAATAGTTAAAAAAAAACTAAAAAAACACGCTTTTTAAAACCGAACTAAAAAAATAGAAAATAAAATTTTATAAATTTAAATTAAGAAAAGGGTTGAAAATTTCAATAAATATAAATTAATAATAGTGTAAATAAATAAATATATGTATTTTATTTTTAAAAAGCGTGGGGTGCATGGGTCAATAGATATTATATATTTTGTAGATACATTTTGTATTGACAGACATGAGTAGAGTGATTAGCATTTTGATAATATCTTAGAAAGCACCCCACGCTTTTTTAAAAATAAAATACATATATTTATATATTTACACTATTATTAATTTATATTTATTGAAATTTTCAACCCTTTATTTAATTTAAATTTATAAAATTTTATTTTCTATTTTTTTAGTTCGGTTTTAAAAAGCGTGTTTTTTTAGTTTTTTTTTAACTATTATTTATTTTTCGCTTTTTAGTTCGATTTGCTAACTATTAACCATCCTTAATATGTACAAATGTGTTGGTGTTATCCGATTTTGGCCGTCTGCTCAAGCAAATTAAAAATAAAATTGATGCGTAACAAAAAATATTGAGCAAAAATATTTGTAGCCGCGTGGTTTCGATCCTCAGACCTCATAAAATAAAATTGATGCGTAACAAAAAATATTGAGCAAAAAGATTTCTAGCGCGTGGTTTCGATCCAGGGACCTCTGGGTTATGAGCCCAGCACGCTTCCACTGCGCCACTCTGTTCTCTGACACGAATGACGAAATTACCATTTGTAAGTTAAACGGTATTAAAAGTTAAAGAAACTTTATAGAAAAAGCGTGTTAAAAAAATTAATAGTTAAAAAAACTAAAAAACACGATTTGTTTAGTGTATTGTCATCGGTCCTCGATATATCTACAAAGTTTGAAAGAAATCTGACCGTTTAAAGTGGGTCAAAAACGCGCTCAAAGGAGTCGGTTACATACAAACATACAAACATACAAACATACAAACATACAAACATACAGGTGAAGCTAATAAAAGCGTGTTAAAAAGACACGTATATGAGGTCAGAAATGAATATGTAGTGGTCACAAAAAAACTGGACGTGATTGAAACAAAATTATTATATATTGTTAATGAGGGTACACCAACATAAACAAAAATCATCACAAAGTTCGTGTGACAAAAACAGTGTTTACCAGTGTTATATCTATCGGGAAACACCCACTCGGGCAAAGTATTCCACACTCTGGCAGTGCGCGCAATAAAAGTGGAATCAAAGCGTTTCGTTTCTGAGATGTTTTAAATACCTTGAAAATAAAGTCTATAAACCAAAATCTTTCTATATTTCAGTCAGCCGATGAAACTAAATCAATGCAGAATATGTTCGGGCGGTCGTCGAAGTCCATTCTGACGCGGAGGCCCCAGAAGGCCTCTCCGAACACGGTGGTCAAAAGGCCGCCTATTCTCAATGTTATCGAGAAACCTCGGAATGGTAAGCTTCTTTGTCTTTTACTATCTAATACTTCGGGGCCATCCATAAATTGAAAAAAAATATATTTAGCACTACCATAATACAGGGCTATTCATAAAGGGTATGCTAAACCGAGACGGGCTCTTAGTACTCATCGTTATGAACAACTTTTACTAGGACCAACCCAGAATTTGTGAAAAAAAAAATCAGCTGTTCCATACATTTTGTCGAGTGTCATTGACATTTTTCTATGGAACAGCTGATTTTTTTTTCGCGAATTCCGGGTTGGTCCCATAGTAAAAGTTGTTCATAATGATGAGTACTATGAGCCCTTTTCGGCTTATCTATCTATCTTTAGATGTCAAAGGTCTTCAGGCGGCCTGAAAACTGACATCAGGGTTAGCCACAAACAAAAAAAAACCTCTTATAAATAATTAATTAATTTTATAATAATACTAGCTGACCCTTGCCCACTTCGTTGGGCATAATGTTAATTAAACCCGAAGCCATCGCGCGCCGTCCGGACCGTTTTTTCTCCGATTCACTTTGCAAAACGGACTACCACGTAAAAGCCTTTTTATTTTTCGGTTTTTTATATAACCTATGACACTCAGCAATAATGTGGCTTTCTATTGGTGAAAGAATTTTTAAAATCGGTTCAGTAGATCCCGAGATTACCCCTTACAATTTAACAAATATACAAACACACAAACTTTACTTCTTTATAATATTAGTATAGATTAAATTTTGAAAAGTGACGTTCTTCATAGTAATCTTTTTCTGTAGTCTCTTTTCATTGCTTTTGAAACTACAATTAAAACTGAAGTCTTGTAAAATGACGTCTTACGTTTTTTTTTGTAGTGAAACCAACGCGGCAGTATCAGAACAAACGTCTGATCCAGTCGCGAGTTCACTCCATACTGAAGCCGAGAGCGGACGCCGCGCACACACCCGAGCCAAATACGTGAGTATTTCTGAAAAAAAAAAAAAAAAAAAAGTTGTGCAAGTTTTACACATAAACACACATAAGACAATCCATTGTGAATTGTGATATAATTAACACGGGTGATCAAATTCGGTGATCTTTTTCAAGGAGTGATTATAAGCGTGACGCGTTCGCTACCGCGTGTTGCTCGCAATGAAAAACGGTGGTGATGAAAAGTATCGTATGTCTTTCCGTGTTAGTCTACTAGTAGCCGTAGGGCAATAGGCATGACGACAGTATCAAAAAATCGCCGATTCAATGCTTTCAGGGGACTAGCCAGATTAAAAAAATTTAAAACACATGTTTAGTTTTATTTTTAAAAAACAGTATATTAAGATTTTCAATAAATTAAAACATTAAAATACAGCAATCGGCCATCTTGTCAGAAACAACAATCACAGCGTATGACGTCACGCCTCAGTGAACTCAGGTCATCCGCCGCTCATCACGCATAGACACAATGACATGTTTACTAGCCGTGACGTCAAATCGACGCCATGACACAAGCAAGCTGTTTTCGGGCACTGGTGAAAAAATATGTGAAAAATGGCTTCAAACTTCGTTAAACTTAAGTTTATTACCGAAATAAAGGCTTTTTTGTAAATAGTAAATGTGTACTCACATTATGGAAGAGGATTTTAAAATCTTTCGTCACGCCTATTGAAGTCATCATAAGCTCTCTCCCTCCCCCACTGCCTCTCTCCCATTATGCCATCTCCCTCATATGATGCTTGAAGAATGACTTTAATATGAGTTTATCTTTCCAGCCCGTTCAAATCTCCAGAAGTCAAAGCGTCTGCCCCGTTCAAATCAACCATCGCTCTACAAAACATAGAAAAAAAAGTTTACAAAGGAAAGAAATCCGAGTCAATCAAGATAAACAATGAGCCAGAACGAATGCTGTTTGAGCCAAGAAAATATAATAATGAGCCAGGGAAGGTACAGCCATTAAAGGTACAGCCAGGGAAGGTACAGCCATTGAAGACACAGCCAGGAAAGGTGCAGCCATTAAAAGTACAGCCAGAGAAGATAAAAGTTGGTGAGGGAAAAATGAATGAGCCGGAAGAGATAATCGATGAGGAGGAGTTCTTGGATGACGAAGATTTTGGGCTGGACGAAGATGTGAGTTATAAATACCAAATAATTATAAAAACAAAGGAGGAGGTCATAAATTCGACTGTATGTTTTTTTTATGTTTGTTACCTCATAACTTTTGACTGGGTGAATCGATTTTGATGATTCTTTTTTTTATTAGAAAGCTGACGCTTCCCATTTGGTCCCATTTCAATTTAGTCCAGTTCTGATAATGGTATCCATGAGAAAACCATATAAGTCTTAAATTTGCATTAAGTACGTGCGCGACAAATAGATGAATAACTCAATAGTCGGTCTTTTGAAGTCGGTTTTTGTTTTTTGTTTTGTAAAAATAATTATTATTTTAACTCAAATCATGAACACATGAACATTGTGTCTTCGCCTTATTAGAAACAATAAGAAAAGTGTTATTGAACACATTCTTAGTACCAATTAGTTACCTAGAAACTTAAGTTACATTTAAATTACTTATTAGCCTGAGGCTAGATTGTAATTTTATTAAGAAATGTTCTTTTGGCACTTCTTAAATAACTAATAATATAGAATAGTTTAAAAAACACGCATTGTCATCGCTCTTTGACAAACGCGGCACGTAGCAGAATATGTACCAGTAGCCGTGGGGAACCACAGCTTAGCCAGCAGTAGTCACAGAATTCGCGTACCGAGTCACAGCTTAGCTAACAGTAATCGTAGAAATCACGTCCGGAGCAAAAACACAATTTATTAGCTTCATATAATTATTTTAATCTATTTATAAGTATATTTTTTTATTTTTTTTGTATAATAATTTATTGTCATCGATCCTCGATATATCTACAAAGTTTGAACGAAATCCGGCCGTTTAAAGTGGGTCAAAATCGCGCCCAAAGGAGTCGGTTACAAACATACAGGTGAAGCTAATATAAGCGTGTTAAAAAAGAAAAAAAAAGGTAAGACAGGACAATGGCTGTAGGGTCAGCTAGAATTCAATATTCATAGTCAACACTTTGACTGCTGGAAACACATACCTTGTTTTCCTTCGTGCGACCCGAGTGCGGCTACACACGCCAGCCGCGTAAAACAAAGCATTTGACTATTAGCTGCGCCTAAGGCAAGCGCATGTGATTAGTAGCCGCAGTCAAAGTGTTAAAGCAGAAAGTCTGTCGAGTCAGCTAGTCTATACTAATATTATAAAGAGGAAACATTTGTATTTTTGTATGTTTGTGTTGAATAAACTCAAAAACTACTGGACCGATTTCTAAAATTGTTTCACCATTGGAATGCTACATTATCCCTGAGTAACATACTAGGCTATATTTTATACCCGTGCAAAGCCGGGGCAGGTCGCTAGTATTTAATATTCATAGACAAGACAAGACAACATCTATCGGGTCAGCAAGTAATATCAAAATTTGTGTCCAGGAGTTCGCCGAGTCCGATACAGACGTGTCCCACAGCCAGCGCACCCTGCGGCCCGAGCGCGAGGAGGAGGCGCCCAGCGACGGGGGCAGCGCCAGCGAGGACGGCAGCCTCTACGATGTGAGCACTCTACATATAAAAAAATAATAGTCTGGCTAACGAAAGTTGATACTGACAAAGCGCGGCAAATTTAGAAAATATCAGCATGGCAGCCCTAAACTGAAAAGGAAAGTTGGAACAACTCACTTTAATACTTTAACATTAATTTATGTCCTCGAGTGAGGTAAGGGAGTGAGCCAAACTCTTTAAATAAATAAGCCGAACAGGGCTCATAGTACTCATCATTATGAACAACTTTTAATATGGGACCAACCCTTAAATCGCCAAAAAAACCGGTTGTCTGTAAAGTCGGTTTACTGACAATAGTTGAACGTGACAACGTCATAAGAAAATACTGATAGAATGGTTTCATTTTTCAAGAGAAAATTTTAATTTAATTTAACTTAATTTTTATTTTATTTTATTTAAGTAAGGTACAAAAGTAATTGACAAATAGGAAAATATAATAGAATATAGGAAATCACAATTTCACTCAGAGCGAGGTAACGCCTCATCGAGGTAACGGCACATACGTCACACTTTTTTCGTACTTGCACCCGGCTCCATCGAATTATAAGACGTTATCACGTCAAAAAAAGCTGTTACAAAATGTCAACGACAAAATGTATGGAACAGCTGATTGCTGATTGATTGACTTATTACGCGCTATATTACAAGACCTTATTTTAAATTGTTTTAAATATTTTTAGTCTATTATGTTTTGTTTATTGAAGTGAAAACTTCTTTAGCGGCGTTGTACACTTTTTTGGAATGGGTAAAAAATGTTAAACTCGCGACAGGGTCACGTGACCTGATCGAAAATTCGTAAGAGTTTTTTGGAATGGGTAAAAAATATTAAACTCGCGACAGGGTCACGTGACCTGATCGAAAATTCGTAAGACTTTTTTGGAATGGGTAAAAAATGTTAAACTCGCGACAGGGTCACGTGATCTGATCGAAAATTCGTAAGACTTTTTTGGAATGGGTAAAAAATATTAAACTCGCGACAGGGTCACGTGACCTGATCGAAAATTCGTAAGACGGATGGAGAGTAGACAGCTTTTTCACTTCTGCCGGCACTCCCGGAGTGCAACCCGTCGTTTTTTTTATAATATTGAGTGACGAGACGAGCAAATCGCTCGCTGATGTTAAACGTTACGTTTGCTCATAACAGGTCAGCGCCACCCAGAATTCGAACTCTTAAAAATTCGAGACCCTGCGCGGCACAGCATTGCGCTCGTCACTGAGATATTAGGCCCAAGTTTGAAGGCTTTTTAAGACAGATCTAAATTTTCTAAAACTATTGGCATCCTTGTCTAATAATAATAATAATTTTTTGTAGTGGTAGGGCTCTTTTGCAGAGCCCGCCTGGGGAAGTACCACACCTTTGCCAGTTATTCCACCGCCAAGCAGTAATGTGCAAACATTACTGTGTTCCGGTTGGAAGGGCATTGTTTCCAGAGAAATTACAGGGCAAATGAGAGATTAAACAACTTATATCTCAGGGTGACGAGCGCAGTGCTGTGCCGCGCAGGGGCTTGAATTCTACGAGTTCAAAATTCTGGGTGACGCAGACCTGTTATGGGCAAACGTGACGTTTAACATCAGGCGAGCGATTTGCTCGTCTCGTCACCTAATTACATAAAAAAAAAAATGGCTTGCAATGATAAAGACAGATATATTTTTAGTTAGTTTAGATCTGTCTTAAAATGCCTTCAAACTTGGGCCTATTATGTATTTAGTTAATTGTTTTTTTTTTTCAGGAATTACCGTCTTCGGAATCTGACGATATGGAAGACTGGTTCACGCTCGACATTCGCTCGGAGAAGGCCGGTGACTACATACCCTTGTTAGGTAAAGTATTGCTACCAAATAGAATACCACGTGTATCAGAATAGTGTGAATATTACTTATTCATTTATTTATTGAAATAATAACGCTTTGTGCAATTTTAGTTTCCTCACAGAAAAAATACAAATTCAATAAAAACAGTATAATAAAACGGCTTAGTGCAAGAAGTCATTAACTGCAGTCACTGTTTTGCTATGAAAACTATTGTAGTTATGGCCCCTTTTTTAACCGACTTTAAAAAAGGAGGAGGTTATCAATTCGTCTGTTTTTTTTTTTTTTAATGTTTGTTACTTCATAACTTTTGACTGGGTGAATCGATTTTGATGATTCTTTTTTTATTAGAAAGCTGACGCTTCCCATTTGGTCCCATTTCAATTTAGTCCAGTTCTGATAATGGTATCCATGAGAAAACCATATAAGTCTTAAATTTGCATTAAGTACGTGCGCGACAAATAGATGAATAACTCAATAGTCGATCTTTTGAAGTCGGTTTTTGTTTTTTGTTTTGTAAAAATAATGTTCTTGTTGTTCTTCTGTTGAGTCTGATACTGCGACTAGTTTTGATCAACTCGGTAATCTTTTTCAAGGAATGATTATCGAATGTGATGCGCTCGAAGTTGTGTCCAGCCTGGCACTGATTTTTAGTTAATGTCTTCTTGCAGTGAACCGACGCTTATACCGGCTGACTGGTTAGACACTTGACATATCCTAGGTTATTATAGTACTCATCATTATGAACAACTTTTACTATGGGACCAACCCGAAATTCGCGACAAAAAAATCAGCTGTTCCATAGAAAAATGTCAATGACACTTGACAAAATGTATGGAACAGCTGATTTTTTTTTTCGCGAATTCCGGGTTGGTCCCATAGTAAAAAATGCTCATAATGATGAGTACTATAATAACCTAGGATATGTCAAGTGTCTAACCAGTCAGCCCGTATATGTATCTATACTAATATTATAAAGAAGTAAAGTTTGTGTGTTTGTATATTTGTTAAATTATACTTCGCACTTTGTCCTCGAAATTAGTATTAGTAGATATTATATACACATGTAGTTTCGCTAGGTGACACCACTCTTTGCACTAATTGTTGAGAGAATGTAGGTAGAATTAAACAAGTTAAAATATCCGAGGGTAGATATAACCCACCTCGCCATTTTGTCGTTCTTATTCTTCATTCGCAATTTAGTGCTCAACCACTCCGGACACTTTCAATTCAACAAAAGTAATTATAATACTTAGTGTTCTTTTTGTTATTCAAAAAATACCTAAAAGAAAACGCTCGAAAGCTGTCAAAGAAAACCGCGGAATTTTAATGCGTAAAATTAAAAAATTAAAGTGAAAAATAAGTCGTATAAAAGTGACGTTTCTAGTAGTGATTCCGAGGACTCATTGGAGCAACGGATAATAGTACGAAGTACAGTAGGTACATCGACAAGGTATGTAGTGGTATTACTATGTATTCATTACCTTAATAATTATAAAGCAAAGTTCATAAGAATGCAACCGAGATCGCCAGCGGTGCTATTTCGCCGCATTCAATATTGTTATCAGTTGGAACTGATAACCTCTGGCACGGGGCAGCCTTAAAGCCCATTAATCTGTCAATGCAACCGAACTAACCATCAGGGTTTTTTCACCGCATACGACATTTTATCAGTTGAGACTGATAACCTTTTTCTCTTAGCTGGCACCGGGCAGCCTTAAAGCCCATTAATCTGTCAATGCAACCGAACTAACCATCAGGGTTCTTTCACCGCATACGACATCTGTCAATGCAACCGAACTAACCATCAGGGTTTTTTCACCGCATACGACATTTTATCAGTTGGGACTGATAACCTTTTTTCTTTTAGATGGCACTGGGCAGCCTTAAAGCCCATTAATCTGTCAATAAATGCAATCGAACTAACCATTGGGGTTTTTTCACCGCATACGACATTTTATCAGCCGGGACTGATAACCTTTTTTCTTTTAGCTGGCACTAGGGCAGCCTTAAAGTTCAATTATTATCTCAATGAATGCAACCGAACTAACCATTGGGGTTCTTTCACCGCATTCGACATTTTATCAGTTGGAACTGATAACCTTTTTGCTGACACTAGACAGCCTTAAAGTCCACTAATCTGTCAATGAATGTAACCGAACTAACCACCGCGTTCAAAATTTGATCAGTTACTCGAAACTGAAAACACAATAACTTTTAATCATTTACTTTGAGCAAAATTTTAAGACCTTTGGACTTGTTGTTATTATATAAACTAAACGTATATTATATAAGGTTAAAAACCTATACTTACAAGTCAATATCGACTCATTCCTGAGTCACCCCAACCAAACCTGGGCCCAGACGACTGAATCCCAGAGCCTCCAAATCACGTGACTGTATAGGACGTTGATAATTTCGGCGCAGATCTCGTCGACACTTATGGAGGTAAAGCGGCGACGGTCCCTATAGTTACCAGTAACTTAGTATAGTTAGTATTTGCGATCTCAGGACCGCAAATAATATCGCGGACATAATTGTCGACGATCCAACTTCATCGACAACAGAACCTTTAAAATTAGATGAAGAGGTACTGGAGGTTTTGGGCAAACACCCGATAATCACAATGAAAATTGTAACGACACCCGTTCAGAGTTGCAACCGCCTCAAATATATCGCGCCTGAAGGTTACAATATACATATATTTTGACTAAGTACTCAATGCCTGCATGCTATGCTAGCAATTATGCTTGCACATCAATGCTCCACAGCTTAACCCTGAAACAAAAGCTGCCCTTCCAGAACGGCACTGAAACCGGACAAAGAAATCGAAGCCGAACAAAAACAAATGGCACGTGTTATATCATGCCTTGCTGAAGTTATTACTATTACTTGCTATATGGCGACTTAGCAACTTGCAACACAAAAAATAAAATAAAATAAAAATATACATTTTTGTTATAAGTAATTAAGAAACATTTAATAAATAAATAAAAAATTTACCGGTCAAACCTACACATACGAGCACATAAACCGCTCGGTCTGTAAAGCGCAATCAGTCGCGCGCTTTTTTGCGCTGATTTAAAAAAAAAAAAAAATAATAATAATAAAATAAAATAAATAAATAAATAAAAAAATAAAAAATAAAAAAACTGAATACAGCATTTTTCTTCTTGTAATTTTTATTTTTTTTCTAAAATTTATTAAAAATTTATAAAAACAGGTAATGTTGCATATTTTACTTATGTTGATGCATATTTTACCAATTTCACGAATGTTTCACCAATTTATTATACATAATTATTATAAACTTTTTATGTTGCATATAATCCGGTTCTTATAAATTACAAATGACCATAGTACTATCCTCTCTTGGATAGCTGGAAGTTTTCCTCATCGGTCGTTCAGGAATCTGTTCCTAAACCACGCATATATACAAATTCTGATAAACAATCGAAATAATTGTATTTAAATTAAAATAATAATAATATAATTAATAAGTTTACAAAAACTGAACATTTTAAACTTGGATGGGGACTTACGCACTGCAGTAAAATTATTTTCTCAGAAATGCTATATGGCACCTTTGATCTCAAAGATGCATATTTTCTTTTAAGATATCACAATGGCTTTATAAAAACCTTCGGTTAATTTTCAACGACAAATACGACTATTCCAATGTAACATTGTGCCGTTCGGCTTAAGTACTGCAAACTGCACCGTTTGCTTTTACAAACATTATGAATCTGTATTTAGTCGATTGGCTACTAATAAGTCAGTGCCCTGAAATGCTACTGATAAATATTGAAATGACGAGAAAACCATTTACTTCTCTGAGTCTTACGAGGAGAAAAGTGTGTTGACACCTTCAATTACATGCTAATTTTTAGGCATGATCATAGACTCTTATCAGATGTCGCTAAGTCTAACCTTGGACAAAAAGTTACACATTAAAACTGAAATAGATAATTTTACTAAAAAGAGACGCTGTTGATTTAGGAAATTCACACAAATCAAAGGTTTATTAGTGTCGGCTTGTTCAGCCATTGAGTATGGGTATGGGCTTTATACTAAGGAAATAAAACGCTGCAAATATCTTAACTTATGATGTTGTGATAAGTTTATGAATGTACCCGACACTCTGTTGCCCGATATTAAGTGGTGGATTAGTGCCATAGGCCAATCAACACACCATATCAGAAACGACGTGCTGTGCACGTTACAGAAATTTATTCTGACGCCTCAACTACGGGGTGGGGGCGAACTGTAAAGGTCAAACTGCAAGTGCTCAATGGTCAAGTAGTAAACAAGAAAGGCATTGAAATTACCTCGAGCTGCTTTCATAGCTCTTAATTTTTTTCCAAGGATTTATACGGCTGTCTGATACTTTTGCATCGACAACACCACCGCAATTCTGCGATAGCTTACATTAACCGCATGGATGGAATTCTATTTCCAATCTTACTAAAACAGCAAAAGAAGGCCTCACGGCTACAAAGATTTTTATCTTCACGTCCTATAGTAGATCATGTATCAATGTTCTCGCTGATTTTGAATCACGTAAAACACACCCAGATATCAAATAGGAGTTAGCTGATTGGGCTTCCCAATACTTAGCAGCATCTTTTGAGCTGCCTGAAATAGATTTGAAAGTCGAATCATCAATAAATGTAATAGATACATATCGTCACACAAAGATCTTGACGCAGTCGCTTTTAATTCATTTGCAGTCATGGTCAGACATCTTATTTTTATTTACACCTTCCCTTCATTTTCAATAGTCCTAAGAAGGCTGCGAAAAAACATTTCAAACAACGCATGTGGCATTGTGATTGTAGCAATGTTTCATTGTACCAATGTTCCTACACAAGCATGGTTCTCTTTGTTCAAATCCCTACTTGTGTCTGATATCGCTACGTTTACACCTAACGATAATATTTTGATATCGCATTACAAATCGCAGATATATTCCAATCTTACCCTGGCTGCAGGAGTGTTATCAGGCTTTATCAAGTCGAAGCCTACAAGTTGCCTCACTGACTAAAAGCTCCAATAAACAACATGACGGATTTCTCTGGAAGTGGTGGTCGTATTGCTTAAATAATTACAATGTTGTTCTATATAAGGCCTCAATCCCTAGCGTACCTAATTGTCTTTCTATCGAAAATGTTTAGCGACGGTAAACCTCCTTTACCTAAATACAATGCTACCTGGGGCACCAACAGTGTTTTAGGTCACTTATGCATAATTGACAATTGTCAATTGGTAATGAAAAGCTTGATATAAATAAACATTCCTGGTTTCAAGCAGTCAGTTTTCTTCTTACCTTTTTTCTACGAAAACCCAGCAAAAATACTACAGGCATACATAGACAAATGCGATATTTTATTCACTTAAACCAGTCGGCAAACTGCGACTGCCGCACGCTCGCTTGGTGTCAGTCTTGACACTATCCGCAACACTGCGGGATGGAGCCACAGCTCCACTACCTTCGTTCCGTTTTACAACAGGGTTGTTACCGATGCCTGTCACCTGTCCTTAGCTCGAGCAATTATTAATATAATAATAATACACCATCAGGCGAATAGATGCCTAGATACTGTTATAGCTAAATATAACAATTAAGTTAAGTAATAAGGTAGTAACGTAAAATATGAATATTTTCACGTAAAATATACCTACAGTACCTATGGTTGTGCTTAATAAACATTAAGTTGATTTCACACGATTAACGTGTCATTGACAATACTTCTTTACATTACTCTCAAAGTCTACATGTGTATATAATATCTACTAATACTAATTTCGAGGACAAAGTGCGAAGTATAATTAGTGATTAAACGAACTTACCTTTGTGAAGTTCTATCATAATTATACGTAGCACTTTGTCCGAAGAAATTAGTATGTACTCCCGCCCCCCCAGGAGCAAACGCAACCCTTGAATATCATTAGAACTAAAGAAGCATGCCAATGACAAAGGTGTAATTAGGTGTGTAATATAAATATGTATATCTCTAAACTAAATGAAGAATAAGAACGACAAAATGGCGAGGTGGGTTATATCTACCCTCGGATATTTTAACTTGTTTAATTCTACCTACATTCTCTCAACAATTAGTGCAAAGAGTGGTGTCACCTAGCGAAACTACATGTGTATATAATATCTACTAATACTAATTTCTTCGGACAAAGTGCTACGTATAATTATGATAGAACTTCACAAAGGTAAGTTCGTTTAATCACTAATTGTAAGGGGTAATCTCGGGATCTACTGAACCGATTTTAAAAATTCTTTTACCAACATTATTATTGCCACATTATTGCTGAGTGTCATAGGCTATATTTATTACCTGAAAAAATTAGGGATCCTTAACAAAATAAGATCAAGTAAAAAAATTGCAACCAAAAACCTAAAAAAATAAAAAATAAAATGTTTAAAAAATGAATATCCACCCGAGCGAAGCCGGGACGGGCCGCTAGTATGCTTATAATATTGGAAGCAGGACGCCATTTTGCGTATATCTTTGCAAACAATAACAAGACAATAAACCTATCCTTCTCACTTCTAGGTCCAAAAGCAAAAGACCTGCTTCTAGAAGAGAAACGCCGTGTCTCGGCCCGTCTGACCACACTCCGGCAGAGTCACTCGGCGCTCATAGCCAGCGGGCAGCAGCAGGCCGCGGCTCTGCGGAGCGCCACCGCCACGCTGGCGGAGCTCGATGATATGCTCAGAGCGGCTTAGAGAGACTAGCAAGAGACCTAGCTTACTAAGAAGATAGCTACACAAGAAGACAGCAAAGCTAGCTAGATAAACTAAGAAGACAGATAACCTACTAAGAAGATAAAATAAAATAGTTGTCTAATTTCTCAGATAACTAACCAAAAAGATAGCTAGTTAAGCTAGTTATCTGAAAAGATAGCTACTTATCTAAGAAGATAGCTAGTTATCTGAAAAGATAGCTACTTATCTAAGAAGATAGCTAGTTATCTGAAAAGATAGCTAATTATCTGAGAAGATAGCTAGTTATCTGAGAAGATAGCTAGTTATCTGAGAAGGTAGCTGATTTACCTAAGATGATAAGTAGCCTGAACTAGTGTTGTCGAATATACATACGAATTTTTAGATTTACTTTTTCGATTTTACTATCGACTCGATCTTGACCACTACCGAACTTTTGACTAGGTACTTATGTATTGGGCCCAGGTTTGAAGGCATTATTAAAACTGTGAACAGTAATGTGCAAACATTACTGTGTTCCGGTTGGAAGGGCATTGTTTCAGTGAAATTACAGGGCAAATGGGAGATTGTACAACTTATATCTCAGGGTGACGAGCGCAGTGCTGTGCCGCGCAGGGTCTTGAATTCTGCGAGTTCAAAATTCTGTGGGGCAGACCTGTTATGGGCAAACGTGACGTTTAACATCAGGCGAGCGATTTGCTCGTCTCGTCACTCGATTACATAAAAAAAAAAAAAAACTAAACTAACTAAAAATATATCTGTCTTTATCATTGCAATCTATTAGACAAGGACGCCAATAGTTTTAGAAACTTCTGTCATAAAAAGCCTTCAAACTTGGGTCCAATGCTTGACTAATAACTTCCATCGACTACCTCCGAATTTCTCGAAGATAAGACTTTTTATTTTAATATCTACACAAAAGCTGAAAAAAAATCGCTTGTAATGATAATTATTATTATTAATGTCATGCGGGGCTATTACGTCTGCGGGGTTATTACGACTTTTGTCTATAACTTATGTACCATAATGTTTTATATGGGCGGAAAGTGGAAAAAGAAAAAAGAAGTGGCCCATAGATGTCGTTATTGATAAAACATTATGGTACATAAGTTATAGACAAAAGTCGTAATAACCCCGCAGACGTAATAGCCCCGCATGACTATATTATATAAAACACGCATATTCAAGTTATATCATGTTTAAATAAGGAAATAGAAATTAGTTTTAATATTAATTAAAAATAAAAAATTGTAGTGAAATATACTAAGTTAAGTTGTAATTTAGTTAAGTTGTAAATATTTGATTCTTCGCTAAATATAGTTCCAATTCCAGATTGTGGTTTTATTTTTGGAAAGAAAATTGAGTTAGTATTGCATACTATGCAAAATTCGTTATAGCTGTGCACTGAATTTCGGGTTGATCAGAAAAAAGTTTTTATTGCTCGTATTAAAAGTCAATAAGAAAAATCAGAATCTGTCGAGAAATAGAATCTATTCAGAATATGTTGCTTGATCTGAGGAAAAAATAGTAGCTAAGTGACCGAGCAAAGTAAGGTTTTAGAGTCTACAGGGTTATAAGAAAAGGCTATGCTAAGCCGAAAAGGGCCCATATTACTCATCATTTTATACGACTTTTACTACGGGACCAACTTTGAATTCGCAAAAAAAAACATGTTCCATAGAAAATGAAATGACACTGACACTCGACAAAATGTATACCCTTTTCTTCTAACCCCGTATAGGGAAACGAATTGGCGCTTGTATGTATGATTGTATATTTTTAACTGACTTCAAAAAAGGAGGAGGTTATCAATTCGTCTGCATTTTTTTTTTGTTACCTCATAACTTTTGACTGGGTGAATCGATTTTGATGATTCTTTTTTTATTAGAAAGCTGACGCTTCCCATTTGGTCCCGTTTCAATTTAGTCCAGTTCTGATAATGGCATCCATGAGAAAACCATATAAGTCTTAAATTTGCATTAAGTACGTGCGCGACAAATAGATGAATAACTCAATAGTCGGTCTCTTGAAGTCGGTTTTTGTTTTTTGTTTTGTAAAAATAATGTTCTTGTTTGTTCGACGATAGCTTGATTACGGTTGATCTTGGCAGGCTAGTCATAACTATCGTCACCGTTTTTAGGTTTCCGTACCAAAATAGTAAAAAGGAACCCTTATGGTGAGAGTCCCGTATCTGTTTGTCACGGCCAATTTTATTTATCACCACGCTGCGGAGCGCAGCTAGTGTTACCCTACTTTTATTATTAATGTACAAGTTTAGATGTTTCCCACTCGCTGAACGGATTTGTGGTCTGAAAATATCTTATACCCTAGATTAACCCTTTGACTGCGAAAAACACATACCTTGTGTTTTTCTTTGTGCGACGTGAGTGCGGCTGCATACGCCAGGCGCGTAAAAACAACGCGTTTGACTATTAGCCGCACCTAATGCAAGCGCATGTGATTATTAGCCGCAGTCAGTGTTAACATAAATAGGCTATTTAGGTACTTTTTATTCCGGAAAATGTGGGTGAAACCGCGTTACGCAGCTAGTCTATGTATATATAGACAATTAAAACTCAAATTAAAAAGATATAGTCGCCATAGCAACCGTATATTTCCTTGTTATGCCAATAATTTGCTGTCAAAACAATTTGTTATGATTTTTGACGACAAAAAGTACGTCAGAAACCTTGTCCCAGTCAAAGCACTATTTAGGGGGAATTCTGTGAGTTTCGTATAGAATTCTATTTAGTGCAGAAGTGTTGACACATTTGGTGCAGAAGTTTTGATAGCTGAGGTGTTCAGTTGAACAACATGAGCGCTCGTAGTGAGACGATGCACGAGCGGCCGCGACGGTTCAACGTCGCTCAAGTTCGGGCACATGACTATCTTTTCGGTAAGTAGGAACATCGTTCTATCACAATAAATAATAGCACTAAACTAAGGTATAATAGTCTACTCCTAAGATGTTTTGTCTACTTCACTTGGATTCGTACGAAACGTTTTGAATCTACGTTTCTGATCAATTCACCAATCCGCACTTGGCCAGCGTGATGGAATACCGCCTAATCAGAATCACTCTTCGAGGGTAAACCTCTTTCCCTGCAGTGGGAGGATTAAACGACTTAGTTATTCTTAAAGGATCAAATGAAAGTAAATGTTGCAGACTCGTCGTTCCTCGTGTCCGGCGCGAAGGACTACGCGCGGGCGGCGTTCAAAGCAGCCATGGCGTCCGCACAGCTGGTGAGTGCAAAATTACGCATATTTAGTGTTTAATTCGTTACATGGATGGAAGTTACCAAAGCGCCGCAAGTTTTCACGGTCAGAATTAATAGGTATCTTTTAGGCCTCTATATAGGCCTGCGTACTTTATCTTCAATCACGTTGCTTTACTTTCCTGCCAGCTGGCGAGTTGGCAGTCAATCACAGATTTTTCGCGATAAAAAAACATATGCTTGTAGCACAGAAGAAATAATAGTACCTACTGGCTTGTTACAAGGCTCTCTAGTAAATAAATATAACTATATAGTAATGACATTATTAACGGTGTTAATTTTAGAACATACAGCCCGTCTACCGGACCATGTTTTCGGAGCTGCGAAAGTATCCCAGTTCACACATTGGTGAGTTTTTTTTTGTGAAATTTGAAGTGCACACTTTGCTAGATGATAAGATGAAGCGAACGAACT
Organism: Alcis repandata; assembly: GCA_949125135.1. Taxonomy (NCBI): domain Eukaryota; kingdom Metazoa; phylum Arthropoda; class Insecta; order Lepidoptera; family Geometridae; genus Alcis; species Alcis repandata. The sequence continues at coordinate 7,822,503 of OX421244.1, read as the reverse complement.
GACAACGTAAGTACTTACTAACTGACATTGTAGATATACCTAGTTTTTAACTGACGATGTAGATACTTTTTAACGACTGGGTCTCATCCCGCCTGGCGACTCTGCTACGGTTCTTGTGCAGATGGATCAAAGTGTTTCAACGTCCCCGGTGGCCCAGCCGTTAGCGATCTCCGGGCCAGCTGACGCCGTCTGACATTGAAGATACTAACTGATATTTTTTACACTTTCTAACTGACACTTTAGATATTAACTGACAACACAATAAATATACTTGCAAACGGATATTGTACATACGAGTACTAACTGCCAACCCAGCTACACACTCCGCCATTGTGAAGGAAGGCTGTGATTATAAAAGTATTGTTACGGACAAGAAGCCTAATGATAATTGATTGTCTTCGTTTTTACTGCTCTCTGACCATGTACCATATTAGCGTAGGATAGAGCGAGACAGAAGAGTCTTCTCGCTCTCACTTTACTTTTGTATAAATATAGGAAGGTATTTAATAAGGGTCGACGCCATTTTGAATTCATTCGTGCGCCGACCTCCGACCTGTGAACATCTGAACTTTCAAATAAATTGCTACATGTCAAGAGGGATTTTTAATTCTGAAACCTGAAACCTGAAGTCCCTTACAAGTTGGTCCTTCGAGCCGGATAAAGAACAGGAATAAGAACAGGAAAAGTCGGCGCAGTCTCAAGAAAGCTGTGAAAATCGAAGAGTGAACACGAGGAGCCCACTGAGCGCGTCTCTTTCCATCTCTCTCGCTCGTGGGCCGAAGAAGAGTGCCGCACGCTCCGAACACGCGTGCAGTACTCCAGCAGCAGAAGATCGTCAGGAACAGCGGCCGCACGCCCCGAACGCGCGTGTGGTGCGATCAACGGACGGGCTTCCCTGAACTAGCCCGGGCCGTGTTTCCTGTACGAGTGAACGTGAAGAAGATCATCGGAAACAGCGGCCGCACGCCCCGAACGCGCGTGTGGTGCGATCAACGGACGGGCTTCCCTGAACTAGCCCGGACCGTGTTTCCTGTACGAGTGAACGTGAAGAAGATCATCGGAAACAGCGGCCGCACGCCCCGAACGCGCGTGTGGTGCGATCAACGGACGGGCTTCCCTGAACTAGCCCGGACCGTGTTTCCTGTACGAGTGAACGTGAAAACGAAGGCTGAGCGCTGTGCTCGAAGATCACCCAACGGTGCTACAACTCCGAGTCGTCGAGTTAGAAAAAAGAAGATCACCCAACGGTGCGACGGGCAGGCGAGATCCGGCTGAACGAGCGCCGGAGTTAGAAAAAAGAAGGTCACCCAACGGTGCGACGGGCAGGCGAGATCCGGCCGGCGAGCGCTGGAACACGGATAGCATTAAGAGTCGGTAACTAGATTAGGCAGGTAGGGACGTAGGACAGTGAAGTGTCGAAGATGCCGACGACGCGAAGCAAAGCCGCCGCCGATGAGGCGGACATGCGGGTATACGTCGACTACCCCGCGTCGCCGTCCACCGCCCCGCCACGTCCACATCCACCTGCATTCACGACCGCAGCCGCGTTCGCACACGATCCGCTCTCCACGCCGGGACTCGCGACTACGAGCTCCGCGATGCCACTCGCGCCCGCCACTACTAGCGAGAGACCGCCGGGCCGAGCGCCGTCCGTCCGGTCACAGCACTCTGCCACCAGCATCAGCGCGAGGATCCGCCGCGCGGAGATCGAAGCAGAGGAGAGACTGGTGCAAATTCAGAGGAAAGATTTGCAGATACAAGCCAGTTTGATTAAGAAGAAGCTAGCTGCCGACATCGACACGATCAGGGAAGAGTCGGACCGAGGTAGCGTGAGTGACGTGTACGAAAATAACCGCCGTGTCAGTGAGTGGGTAGAAAACGCGCAGACGGCACCGAACCAAGCCACCCAGAGACGCGCGTCGCCGCGCCGCGCGACATCACCGCATCGCGAGTTATCGCCACGACGGGCGGCGTCGCCACGCCGAGCTACGTCACCGCGGCGTGCAGCGCCGCGTGAGCGTGGCATCGAGCGACTAGCTGACGCACTGGAGAAAATGTCACGAGGTAACCGCTACCGAAAACCGCCGGACCTGCCGACGTTTAGCGGAGCCCCAGGAGAATGGCTGCCGTTTAAGGCCGCAGTTAGAGAGGCCAGCGCCATCTACGGGATCCCGCCGACCGAAAACCTCGCCAGGTTACGCGCGTGCCTAAAAGGAGAAGCGCGTCAATGCGTCGTCGCGCTACTATACACCGCAACGGAGCCGTCATTGATAATGTCAACGCTCGAACAGCGTTATGGACGACCAGAGATCATCATCGACCAAGCATTCGACGAACTGAGAAGACTGCCGCGTATAGGAACAACGGCGGCCGAACTCAACAACTTTGCGATCAAGTTACAAAACATAGTGACAGTGATAGCGTGCCTCGACGAAAAGGGCTACCTCCAGAACCCGATGCTAGTGAGGAGCATCACTGAGAAAATGAGCGAACACCTGAGAGCGCGATGGTGTGATTACGCTGAGGAGCACGCGTCGAGGGGAAAGGCTGAGATAGAAACGCTGTCGCATTTCTTCATGAGGGAGGCCGACCGAGCAGTTCGACACTGCTACACCGCCACCACGCCGTCCGCCCCGTCGAGACCAACGGGCGCTCCTGCGCAGCGATACCGACCGGCACGAGCGAGCGTCTACGCCACAAACGACACGCCAGGAAAGGGTACGTGTTATTGCTGCGGAGGGGAGCACGTCACGACGCAGTGCGGAAAACTCAAGGAAATGTCCACGGAGGACCGGTGGCGCTGGGTGAAGGAAGCAAAGATTTGCTTTTTATGTGTGAACAACAAGCATCGGAAATTCTCGTGTAAAGCCAAGAAATGCGGAGTGAACGAGTGCAGAATGTCGCATCACGCGCTGCTACACTTACCGAGAAAACGAGGGGAGGAGAACCCTCCCCCGAGTGAGGACTCGGCCATCACGGCCTCCACGCATGTACGAGCGGATCGGGGTGTCCTGCTGAAAATATGCCCGATCGTCATAAAAGGGCCCGCGGGTGAGGTGGAAACTTTTGGACTAATGGATGAAGGATCGACCATCAGCCTGATCGACCAGGAGTTAGCGGACCAAATAGGAGCCCGGGGACCCGCACGACCGCTCAATATACATGGGGTGACGTCGAGCCAAAGAGAAGCGAGCAGCAGAGCGGTGGACATCGAGATTAAGGGAAAACGACAGAGAGACTACCACGCTATCCGAGCACGCACGGTGCAACATTTGAAGCTAGGAAGTCAGTCGGTACCACGAGAGCTGCTCGACCAACCTCACCTGCAGAGCCTGCTCGCTGAAGATGTATGTTACTCCAACGCCACGCCGCGCGTCCTGATCGGCGCAGACAACTGGCACTTAATAGTGTCACGGGAATTGCTCACCGGAAGGAAAACGCAGCCGGTAGCATCCCGCACCGAGATTGGGTGGGTGCTGCACGGATGCACGCCACGGAGCACTCTCGTGGCACGCGAAGAACGTGCACTACACATCAGGACGGCGCAGGAACGAGACGGCGAGCTACATCAGCTAGTGAAAACTCATTTCGAGTTAGACTCTATCGGAATCTCCAACAAGCCCAAGCCGGTCGCTGCCAATGAACGAGCGGTTAAAATATTTAACCAAACGGCGACAAGGACAGAAGGACGCTACGAGGTGGGCTTACCATGGAGAACCGACGATGTACGCCTACCACCGAGCTACGACATGTCGATCCGGCGTTTGAAGGCGATCGAAAGAAAAATGGATAAATCACCCGAGTTCAAAGAGTCGTATACAAAGGAAATAAATAAGTTAATTGAGAAAGGATACGCAGTTAAATGTAACACGGACCACAGAGAAGATACCAAGATGTGGTACCTACCGCATTTTGCGGTCACCAACCCAAACAAGCCGGGGAAGATCCGTCTAGTTTTTGACTCAGCGGCACAAGCAAACGGAGTGTGCATGAACGATGAGCTACTGGACGGCCCGGACTTACTGAGCAACTTGAACGGCATACTTTATCGCTTCCGAGAGCGGCCGGTTGCGATAACAGCCGACATCCGTGAAATGTTCCTGAGAATAAAGATAAGAAAAGAAGACCGAGCCGTGCAGCATTTCTTATGGCGCGACGCAGAGCGAGTGCGACCACCCGACGTGTACGAGATGACGTCGATGATCTTCGGCGCCAGAAGTTCACCGTTCCTGGCGCACAGCGTGCGCAACAGAAATGCGGAAGAGCACCGGCACACTCACCCGCTAGCCTATGCCCCGATAACCACCAGCCACTATATGGACGACTGGGTGCAGAGCTTCGACGACGAGGACACTGCGGCTAGGACGATGCAAGAGGTCACCGAGGTACATAAAAAAGCAGGATTCGAGCTCGCAGGATGGAGTTCAAACCGGCCTCAACTACTGAGGGGAGTGGATGACGCCAACCGCGCTACTACTCCTAAGGAACTCGGTGCGAGCGGGAACGAGTACGGAAAAACTTTGGGACTAAAATGGATCGCTGTCACGGATGAGCTGGCGTTTAATACGGATATGCCGAGAATACCGAAAGAAGTGAAGTCAGGCGTACGCACGCCTACGAAAAGGGAAGCGCTAGGAGCCGTTATGTCCGTCTTTGATCCCTCAGGCCAGATATCGCCCTACGTCATCTCGGCCAAAGTAATACTGCAGAGCTTGTGGCGTCACGCAATGTCATGGGACGACCCGCTACCGCCAGAGGAGGCGGCAAGCTTTGCTGAGTGGATCCGCGACTTGGATTATATCGAAAAACTACGACTTCCGCGCTGCTATAGCCCGAGGCCTACTGAAGAACGGCAGCTACATGTATTCTGCGACGCGACGCGCGCAGGCAACACCCAGCTGAAAAGCACGGATCGCTGGTTCGTAGGCCCGTCCTTCCTGAGAGCTCCGGAGAACCAATGGCCGAAAGAGGAAACGGAAAGCATAGAGGAGGTCGAGGTGCTCGCTGTCAGAACCACGGAAAAGGTGCCGCTCATCGACTTCACGCGATTCTCTTCCTACGGGCGCCTGTTACGAACGACGGCAAAGGTTCTACAATTTACCGATAAATGTAGAAAGCTCCAAGGCAGGACCGATGCAGAATACATAAAAAGAAGCGAACAAGTACTACTGCAACAAGCACAAGCGGAGGCGTTTCCCGAAGAAATGTCGAAACTGCGCGCCGGAAAATTAGTCGACAGGACGAGCCGGCTACTTAAGCTTGACCCGGTGTACGCCGAGGACGGAGTGCTGCGTTTGCGCGGTAGAATAAACGCTGCGCCGGTGACTGAAGACACGAAATCGCCTCCGCTCCTCGACGGCCGACACCCGCTGACGCACTTATTAATAAGATTTGAACACGAGCAAAACCACCACATCGGCCGAGAGCATGTGGTGAATAACATAAGGCAGAAATATTGGGTACTTCACTTGCGACCGACGGTGAGGAAAATCATTCAAGCATGTACTTGGTGTAGCATTCGAAGAAGATCACCTGGTACGCCGCCGGTCAAAGGAAACTTGCCGAAGGAACGTCTCGATGCCTACACGCGGCCGTTTGCACGCTGCGGTTTGGACGGATTCGGCCCAATGTGGGTCACCATAGGACGCCGCAGAGAAAAAAGGTGGGGACTTTTATTCACCTGTTTGGTCACCCGCGCGGTGCATCTTGAACTACTGGCCAGTCTGAGCACGGACTCCGCTCTTATGGCCATCCGGCGCATGGCAGCGAGACGAGGATTCCCGGTTTCTTTCCATAGCGATAACGGAACCAATTTCCACGGAAGCGAAGCGGAAATGAAAAAGGCATACGAAGAATGGTTGCCGCACCTGAAGGAGTTTACGTCAATAAGGAAAATTGAATGGCGATACATCGACCCCGGAGCGCCGAACCAAGGAGGGGCTTGGGAGCGTATGATAAGGAGCGTCAAGACCTCCCTATCACTCACCCTCATCGATAAGGCACCAAAGGAAGAGGTGCTAGCTACGGCGCTCACTGAGATCGAATATACGATAAATTCACGGCCATTAACTCATGTATCAGTATGCGCAACGGACCCGGAGGCACTTACTCCGAACCATTTGTTGCTGGGCACCGCGCACGGCCTACCTATCGTCGGAGCATGCGACCTGGCGGACAGGAGAGCGTGGCGAGCGGCACAAGGCCTAGCCAATGCGTTTTGGGAGCGGTGGATGAAGGAATATCTACCTACTTTAACGCCTAGAGGAGACATAAGACGACCTGCGCGGAACGTTAAGAACGGCGATGTAGTCATTATCGCGGACGGACTGCTACCGCGCGGTGTATGGCCGAGAGGCGAAGTAGAAAGGACACATGAAGGACCGGACGGCGTGGTACGAAGCGCAGATGTGCGGACGCGGGGTGGAATCTTCCGGCGACCTGTGAGGAGGCTTATTGTCCTCCCTTTGGATGATGGCTGCGATGAACTACGCCGAGGGGAGGCTGTTACGGACAAGAAGCCTAATGATAATTGATTGTCTTCGTTTTTACTGCTCTCTGACCATGTACCATATTAGCGTAGGATAGAGCGAGACAGAAGAGTCTTCTCGCTCTCACTTTACTTTTGTATAAATATAGGAAGGTATTTAATAAGGGTCGACGCCATTTTGAATTCATTCGTGCGCCGACCTCCGACCTGTGAACATCTGAACTTTCAAATAAATTGCTACATGTCAAGAGGGATTTTTAATTCTGAAACCTGAAACCTGAAGTCCCTTACAAGTATAATGTACATTTTTTCCGAATAAAATATTTTTAGTTTAGAGTCTTGAACTGTTCCAGTGTACCACCCCAACTGCCGCCTCCCCGAGCACGTGGACCGCTCCTACGCGGCGTACATCGCCCGCGTGCAGGCGCGCGGAGACTCGCCCACGCCGCAGCTAACTGGGAAGGATCGCTTCAAATTCGCTGCATTGTACTGACTTACAATACTTACCTTTTTATTTACTCAGTTCAAGGAAGTAAAAACACAAAAGAGCAGCTATTAGATAAATGCTTATGTCTTCGATAATGAGGCAACGGATGCCATTGTCTTCGCTTAAATCCTGACTCAAAAATAAAAATTGAAATAATTTCAACATTTTAGAATCGTCATAGATGTCGTCTACTTGTTTACCAAATTTTTGAAACTAAATTGATAGGTCCAAAAATGTCGACACAATTGACGTACCTATACATTTATCTGCGCCTGGCTTTATAATAAGACTATTTTATTTTATAATAATTATTAGCAGAATTTCTAATTTATGTTCCCTTGTAGGCCGAAAAAGGTGCTGCCGCTGAAGAGTGCGACACCCGACTTCCACCCGCCGACCCCCATCTCGCACGCCCTGGTCCCCGGCCGGCCCAGGAACAGGGGCACGCAGAGCTTGTACCGGTGAGTTAGATATGCAGGGTTATTCCTATGTTAATTATAACAAAAGCACATACTTAGTACTCATCATTATGGACAACTTTTACTTTGGGACCAACTCGGAATTCGCCAAAAAAAAAATCAGCTGTTCCATAGAAATATGTACAAAATTTATGAAACAACTGATTTTTTTTCGCGAATTCAGAGTTGGTCCCATAGTAAAAGTTGTTCATTATGATGAGTACTATGAGCCTTTTTCAGCTAAGCATTTTGCTATTTTTGTCAAAGTTTGTTCCATCTATGCCCTCTTCGAGGATTAATAAACGGACAAACCTCCATCCAGACCCTTTAGGACAAAAACAAAAATTTAAGGGTACCTAATTAATATAAAACCTCCTTTCAGACCCCTAAAAAAGATGAAATGATTTTATTGTTATACCATCTATCCCTCAAAGCTTTTCCCCGAGGAGTAAAGAACTCCAGTCTCTTCAATCTCTTCAATTTGCAGCGAATCCTCGGCGCAGACGCTGCCGTGGCAGCCGGACGGCAAGGTCGCGAAGGACTGCGAGGATACGCCGGAAGTGCTGTACTTAGACAAGCTGGAATGGGGTGAGACTGTCATATTTATTTTATCTGTTCTGGGTCTGGGTGTTAGTTGTCCTTGTCTTTGTGTTCCATGGCATCCCCGACACAGGATCCTAATGGAGAGCTGTGAGACTATCATATTCCTTTTATATGTTCTGGGTCTGGGTGTTAGTTGTCCTTGTCTTTGTGTGTGTTCCATGGCATCCCCGACACTGGGTAGGTATCCTAGTCGGGGAGCTATGAGTGTGAAACTGTTTTTTATACAAGCTTTTATTTAACTTGCAATGCTTTAATGTAAGAATGCATGTTCAGGATAGATCTTGCAACTGAATTTTGAACCACATGCCCGATTGAGCTGAAAATAAGAAAGTGTACGTGTGTAACTCCGATGACAGCAATAAAAGCTTAAAATTATTTACCTCTAAGACTATCATTGGCTTCTCGCGATTAGCGTATCTGTCCATCTTCAAGTTTAAGTAAAGTTATCCTAATTTAAATTTTTTATTAGAATTTTATTTAAATATAATTTTTTTCGCAGGTCCCGGGAAACCGTTTAGAACTGGCGACTTGCCGGCTGATTTCCATACCACTGAAATAATTAACAAGTTAGTACATACATCCTTAAAACTTCTGAATCCCCCGATGGTTATAATAGATATGGGTGTCTTCAAGTCGAGAGTGAATCGGTATCTTCTAAGCAAGCGTGCTCCATCGTAGGCCGCATCATTGCTTCCCATCAGGCAAGATGGCGGTCAAACGCAAGCCTATTTTAGAATTTAAAAAAATCTACTGATCTAGATCTAGACCAGTGGGTCTAGTATAACTTGTGACGTAAAATACGTAGGGAATATTCGATAGAAAAGTGTACGCCATTTACGCCCGTCACGAGCGCCCTTTATGAACGTAAATGGCGTACCTAAACTTTTCTATCGAATTATCGCTACGTATTTTACGTCAGAAGTTATGCTATGCCTACTAGTTCCGTTTTACGCCCGACAGAGAAACAGAGAGTAAATGGAAACTGCATGTTCCTCCATTTTATACTTTCTTTCGAATTCTCGCTACACATTTCACATCTGTTCAGTCATTTTAGGCATTTTAAACCCCAATCTGGCCTGTAGCAGGCCAGATTTTTTGTTTGTTTTTTGTTTCACTTTTGTATTATGTTTTGTTTTTATTTGTTTTATAAATCAATACTAACTTTTTAATTTTTATTTTAATTCAATTATTTGTTTGTTTGTTGTAAGTATTTTCTTTGTTATTTTTTATTTTGTATCGTGTTTTATAAATGTCGTTACGTCACCCGCCAGTCTCAACGGAAGACCAGCGCAGGTTGTTTACGACCGGCATTATGCTGAGTTGAGACTGGTTTAAGACAAAAATAGTGTTCTTTCTTTTTAGCCGACTTCAAAAAAGGAGGAGGTTATCAATTCGACTGTATGTTTTTTTTTTTTAATTTTTTTTTTTTTATGTTTGTTACCTCATAACTTTTGACTGGGTGAATCGATTTTGATGATTCTTTTTTTATTAGAAAGCTGACGCTTCCCATTTGGTCCCATTTCAATTTAGTCCAGTTCTGATAATGGTATCCATGAGAAAACCATATAAGTCTTAAATTTGCATTAAGTACGTGCGCGACAAATAGATGAATAACTCAATAGTCGGTCTTTTGTAGTCGGTTTTTGTTTTTTGTTTTGTAAAATAATGTTCTTGTTAAATATTTAGTATGTTTGTGTGTAGGTATATGTATATTTTTGTTTTTAACCCCCGACGCAAAAGAGGGGTGTTATAAGTTTGACGTGTCTGTTTGTCTGTCTGTGTGTGTGTCTGTCTGTCTGTGGCATCATAGCGCCCGAACCACTGAACCGATTTCAGTTTAGTTTTTTTTGGAAGAAAGGAGACTTAATCGAGAGTGTTCTTAGCCATGTTTTATAAAAATCGATTGAGCCGTTTAAGAGTTATGGTGGGTTAAAGTGGGGATGGAAGAACCAAAATTCTACAAATGTGCCCAAAATGGTTGTCAAATGAAAGATAAGATATTTTATCAGTGGTAGGACTTATTATACCAATGTTGGTACTAACATACAAAAAGTATTAAATAAAAACTTAAATTAAAAATTTAAAAAACCCCCGACACAAAAACCTACCTAAAAAAGTACGAAATAATAATTTGATTTATTTAACAACCTGTACATAAAAACTAAAACACCGCCAAAAATATTAATAATAATTACAACAAAATATTAGTTAGGAAGAATCTAAGTACCTACCTATTAATATTTCTACAAAGAAAACGTCGCGTCACGCGTCGGGGGGACCGCTTAACTACCCATACATAGAAAAATATAATAAGAAGTACCTATGTAACAAGAAAGTGAATTACAAAATATATATAATATACTAGCTGACTCGACAGACGTTGTCCTGTCAAAAGCCATTGCGTAACTATAGCAACCGTAGTATGTTGATGCTAACTTGTCAATTTATAGTAAAAATTATCAGTATATATATAATTTGCAATAAATTAAAATTGCGACTATAATTTGAGATTTAAACTATCCTATCTCTCAAGTTGGATCGAACTGCACATGGTGTGCGAATTTTATTATAATCGGTTAAGTGGTTTAGGAGTCCATTGAGGACAAACATTGTGACACGAGATTTATATATATTAAGATAATACCTATACTATTTGAACCTACTAACCTTAACTGTAAAACTAAACCTAATTTACTACCTAATGTACTTCTTATTATATTTTTCTATGTATGGATAGTTAAGCGGTCCCCCCGACGCGCGACGCGACGTTTTCTTTGTAGAAGTATTAATAGGTAGGTACTTAAATTCTTCCTAAAATTTTGATGTAATTATTATTAATATTTTTAGCGGTGTTTTAGTTTTTATGTACAGGTTGTTAAATAAATCAAATTATTATTTCGTACTTTTTTAGGTAGGTTTTTGTGTCGGGGGTTTTTTAAATTTTAAATTTAATTTTTTTATAAAATAATAAGCTATTGTCTATTGTCTATTGTCAATCTGCAGAAAAATTCCTAGTGAGCTGAATTTTTGTATACACCTTTTGTAAAGGATCGCTTCACACTCCCGAAAATAAAAGCTTCAGTTGTAGAAAATAGTGGACTGTATTTATTTCTTTCTTCTTAGTTGTAGTTTACACTTGACGTTTCGGCGAACAGCGAACAGGCCGTTACAAAAATGCCGCCTTTACTTATATACAAACTAGGTCGGCCAATTAGCACGCCTTGTGGGCGCTTACAAATTTCTCTTAACTTATAGTTTAATGCGAGCTGTGGCTTTAATTTTACAATTTGCAAAAAGATTACTCTGAGCTAGTTACAATTAGTACGTCCGCTACATTCTCCCCCCGGCGTAGTTTACGTAGCCCCGTTTCCTCTTGGCAGGACGATGATTCTTCTAGCAGGTCTTCTGAAGATGCCACCGCGCGTCCTCACCTCCAGGCTTCGCACAACTCCATCGTTGCCGGGATGGACGTTCACGACCACTCCTCGCGGCCACAAATTCCGTGGCAACATACCGTCGGTGATTACGACTAAATCTCCGATCTTCACATTATTTTTAGACGAGCTTGCTTCCCCGCGCGGCGCCAATGTAGGTAGGTACTCCCGCAACCATCTCCTCCAGAACATGTCAGCTAACGCCTGTGCGGCCCGCCAGGTTCGCCGGTCAGCTGGGTCGCACTTGCCGACGTGTGGTACTGCGTTCGCTGACCCGAGCAGGAAATGATTGGGCGTCAGCGCTTCCTCGTCCTCAGCGCTTACTGATACGTGTGTTAGCGGTCTCGCGTTCACGGTGTATTCGACCTCTGCCAACAGCGTCAATAGGATTTCTTCCTTGGGCGCCTTGTCCTTTAATACACTTGAGAGCGCTGTCTTCACACTTCGTATCATACGCTCGAATACGCCCCCTTCTTGCGGTGACTGAGGGTTGTTAAACATCCATTTTACACGTCTCACCATGACGTAGTTTTTCAGCGCTGGTAGCCACTCCTTGTAGGCGTTGTTGAGCTCGACGTCCGCGCCGTGGAAGTTTGTCCCGTTATCGGAGACGCAGATTTCCGGCCATCCTCGTCGCGCGGCCATTCGTCGCATAGCCATGATCGCGCTATCGGTGCTCAAGCTCGCCACAAGCTCCACATGCACTCCTCTGGTCACCAGGCATGTGAACAGCATTCCCCAGCGCTTCTCGCGTCGCCTCCCGATGGTGACTGTCATTGGTCCAAAACAGTCGACTCCGCATCGTGAAAACGGTCGCGAATAGGCCGTCAGCCTAATTTCCGGTAGGTTTCCTTTGACGGGTATAGCCGGTCTCGCCTTCCTGGTTCGACATTCGACGCACTCGTACAGTACTCCGCGCACCGCCGGTCGAAGACGTAGCACCCAATATCGTTGCCGCAGATTGTTAACGATCATTTCGCGTCCCGCGTGATTATTCATTTTATGTTCACGCCGAATTAACAATCTAGCGAAGTGGTGCGTCCCGTCCAATATCGGAGGATTTTTCCGCTCTTCCGATATAGCAGCTGCGTTGATGCGTCCTTTCAGGCGTAATACTCCGTCCTTGTCTAACGTAGGATCAAGTTTGCGTAGGCGACTGCTTCTCTCTATCGCTTTTCCGTTTTCTAAGCGCTTTATTTCGCTGTAGAAGCTTTCTCGCTGCGCTTGCTTGATCAATATGTGCTCTGCATTTTCCAGGTGACTCGTCGTTAGTTCAGTCGAACGTCTCCTACACCTGTCGACGAAGTAAAGCACTCTTCCAACCGTGCGTACAAGCCTCTCGTACTGAGAAAACCGCGTTATCTCAATCCACGGCGGTTCTTCGTTAGTGCGATGTACCAGGACCTCGTCGACTTCTGGAAGTGCGGACGTCTCCTGCGGCCAGTCCTCTTCCCTCTTGTATAAAAATGCAGGCCCAACAAACCATCTATCTGTAGCCTTTAGTTCGGTTTTTCCTGGTCGAGTCGCGTCGTCCGCGACGTTATGCGCCGTAGGCACCCACCTCCACTGCGTTACCTGGGTCAGCTCGGCGATCTCGCTTAGTCGATGAGCCACGAACGGAGTGTACCGCACCGAGTCATTCCTGATCCAATGTAAGACCGTTTTTGAGTCGCTCCAAAATGTGAGCGGCGTATCGGGTGCGACTTCGAGCTCCTTGACGACTGCCGTCGCGAGTCGCGCTCCGATCAAAGCTGCCTGTAGCTCCATTCTTGGAATACTCTGCGGTCGGAGGGGCGCTACCTTCGCTTTTCCGGCGACCAGTACGACCTTTATTGACGAGTCTTCTGCTACGAATCGCCAGTACACGGCGCACGCGTACGCTTGATCGCTCGCGTCGCAAAATACGTGTAGTTCTCTCTCGGCGATTTTTCCTTTTTCGTAGCAGCGCGGCAAACGGAGTTTTTCTATGTAGCTCAGATCCGTCATCCACTGAGCAAACTCCATTGCTTCTTCCTCTGGCAACTCGTCATCCCATCCTAGCTGTTTTTTCCACAGCCCTTGCAGCAAAATCTTCGCGGAGACGGAATACGGACTGAGTATTCCTTCTGGATCGTATAGCGACATCACAGCGCCTAATATTTCTCGCTTCGTAGGTGTCCGAGTCCCGTGCTTTACCTCTTCCGGTACTCTGTGCATGTTGGTGTTGAACGCGAGCTCGTCGGTGTCCGGAGTCCAGATCATTCCTAGCGTTTTTCCGTGTGCGCCAGGCCCCAATTCTCGAGGCGCGAAAGCTCTGTCCTCCTCCGGGATACCTCTCAATATTTCGGGAGCGTTCGACATCCAACCGGCCATCTGAAATCCCGCTTGGCTGTGCACGTATCGGACTTCATCTATTGCGCGCGTCGCTGTCTCCATTGTCTCGAAGCTATCGACCCAGTCGTCCATGTAGTGATTTTCCACAATTGCGCGGTATGCGATTGGATGTGTTTCTCTGAATTCCGCCGCATTTCGATCCCTCACGCTATGTGCCATAAATGGAGAGCTTCTAGCTCCGAAAATCATCGACTTCATGACGTACTTCTGTGGTGGCGCGGCTCGTTCGTTTCCTCGCCAGAGAAAGTGTTGCGCTACGTTATCCTCTGTGCGTATCTGCACGCGCAAAAACATTTCTCGGATATCCGCGACCACAGCTATCGGGTGTGTTCTGAATCGCAGTAAGATCCCGTGTAGTGCTCTCAAAAGGTCCGGTTCGTCCAAAAGCGCGTCGTTAAGACTCGTTCCATTTACTTTGGCGGCCGCGTCGAACACTATTCTGACTTTTCCTGGCTTATTTGGATTCAAAACTGCAAAATGCGGCAGGTACCACATGCGGGGGTTATCGGAATGGTCTTCCTTGCACCGAGCGGCGTAGCCCTTTTCTACGAGCTTGTTCATCTGGTCCGTGTACGCTTCTCTCAGCTGCGGGCATTTATCCAGTTTCCGCTCTATTCCGCGTAGTCGACTCAGAGCCATGTCGTAGCTCGGTGGCAAAGTCACATCGTCCGATGTCCACGGCAATCCTGCCTCAAAACGACCGTCGACTCGTCTCACTGTGCGATCGAACATCTCGATGGCGCGCTCCTCTTTCGCTATGGGTTTTCGATTCCTTGAAATACCCAGCGCGTCCAGATCGAAGTGAGCTTTCACGAGTTCTCGCAGGTCGTCGTTCTCGTTGCTGACAGGGTCGTCACCCCGCATTAGTTCCTGCATCATCCTTACGTGTAGCACGCTCGCTTCGTGTGAGCGCGTTACGACGCTTGTGGGCGTTGTTCCGTGCACGACCCATCCCAGCTCCGTGAGTAATGCTGCGGGTTGACTCTTCTTTCCTGTCAACAACTTCCTTGATACGATGAGATGCCAATTGTCGGCACCGATGAGTACGCGCGGTCGTCCGTGCGCGTAACACACATCGTCTCTTCTCATTTCACGCAAATGTGCGTAGTTCAGGAGGGCTTCGTCCACTGACTGGGCTCCTAGCGCGAGATCCCGGACCGTGCGCGCTCGGACTGAGTGATAACCGTCCTGAGTTCGGCCTCGTAGCTTGACTTCCACTATTCGGCTTTCAGGTTGCTGCTGACTTGAAGTGACTCCGTGGATGCGCAATGGCCGTACCGGGCCCCTTGCGCCGATCAATCCAGCGATCTCTTCATCGATCAGGGTTATCGTCGATCCCTCATCCAGTAGTGCGTAGGTACGTGTGGACTTCCTTTCCGTTGCCTCCTTTGATAGTGATCGGGCACACCTTCAGCAGCACCTGTGTTGACGATCCGACGAGGTGCGCGGAGGCCGTAATCACGTTATCCTCATTTTCGCGCTCTGGTGCGCTCTCCCTCTCTAAATGTAAAAGTGCGTGATGCGCTTGCTGGCACTCATTCACTCCGCACTTTTTACCTCTGCATTTGAAGCGCCTGTGCTTACTGTTCAAACACTGAAAACATATACGCGTCTCCTTAGCCCATGCCCATCGCTTCGGCACTGACATGGCGGCTAGCTTGTTGCACTTTGGAGTATCGTGCTCGTTCCCACAAGCTAGGCACTCTCTCTTGCCTTGGGTTTCCGCGGGGCTCGTTGTCGCGTATACGTTCACTTGCGCTCTTCTTGGTTGCGCCGCACTCGCCGCAGGTTTTCCGCTAGTGGCGCCGGCCTTAGTTCCGTAGGCGACGCTGCTCGCTGCGGCTGTATACGTGTAGCGCATCAGGCGTTCGGCTTCCCGTATCATAAACTTCGACAAGGTTATAATTTCCGGTTCCGCGTGGCTTCCTTTATCATCTATGAAGTCACACCACTTGGACCTCAGATGAGGCGTCAACTTCTCGGTGATCGTTCTGGCCAACATCGGGTTTTGGAGGTATCCCCTTTCGTCTATGCTGTCCACGGTGATGATGATATTTTGCAGCTTAATCGCGAACGTATTCATTTCTGCTGCCGATGTGTTAGCGCTCAGTTTCGGTAGTTTCTTGAGTTCCTCGAGCGCATCATCAATCACCATTTCGGGCCGGCCGTAGCACTGTTCAAGCGTTCTCATTATTTGCGCCGGATCCGTGGCCGAAAACAACAACGCGGACACGCACTGGCGCGCTTCGCCCTTCACGCAGGTCCTCATGCGCGCCAAGTTCTCCGCCGGCGAAAACCCGTGCAACTTCGTAGAGTCCCGCATCGCCGCCTTAAAAGGGAGCCACTCGCCAGCGGCGCCGCTGAAGGTAGGCAAGTCTTGTGTCTGCCTCGGCGGAGCCCTGTGTCGGACCATCTTCTCCAACACCTCGGCTAAGCGTTCAATTCCCTTTTCTCTCGTTCGTTGCGGCGTGGGTGACCTCGGGCGTGGCGGTTCGCGGTATGTCGGCTGATTCGCTTCCCGGGCTTCATGCGGCACACGAGACTCCCCCCGTAGAGGAGTCTGCTGCAACCATTCGTCGACCCGATGACTGCTCTCAATCTGGTCGGCAGCGGCCACACTTTCCCGGTCTGTTTCATCGCGGAGAGTTGCGATGTCAGCTTCCAATCGCTTCTTTATTAACAACGCCTGCAACTCGAGCTGATCTCTGCGTATATTCGCCAGACTCTCTTCCGCTTCCATCTGCCTCTGACGAATGCGCGCCTCTACGCTCCTGGACGAGCGAACTGAGGCTGCTCTTGTTGCTTCTGGCTGCTGATGACCTGGTCCTCCTTCTTCTGGTTGGTGGCGAGTAGCCTGGAGTGAGTCCGCGGGTGGCATTGACGTCGATGCTTCGGCGTCCGTAGGGTAGCCCGATCCGGCCGCGGTCGGCGGCCGTCGGTCGTTGGACCTCGTTCTGACCGGGCTGCGGTCGACCGGCATCTTCGACTCTTCAAGTCCCTAACCACTCCTAACGGCCCTAACCACTACCTGCCTAACTAACTTACTCAAAACCAAGTTATCAGCACCACGGCGCCTTGCTGTTCGCAGCTCGGAGGCAGCTCTGGATCCCCGCAGCGAACCCGGCGACACGTCGTTGGAGCACCGTTGGGTGATCTTCTTTCTTCAACACGACGTCTCGGCGTGGTCGCACCGTTGGGTGATCTTCAGCTTAACAGCCTCTTCGCTTCAAGTGTAGACTGTAGACTCGTACTGCAGCTTGCACCAAACGTAGCTGCTCACGTGCACCTTCTCGGTCCCGGAGCCGCGCCCTGAATATTCGGACAGGGTAGCTCCACTCCGGTCCCTCGCTTCTTCACGGTCCCGAAGCCGCGCCCTGAATAATCGGACAGGGTAGCTCCACTTCGGTCCTCTTCACACGCTGCTCGTTGGTCTTCCTGAATTGATCCGGCTCGAAGGAAATTCTTGTAAAGGATCGCTTCACACTCCCGAAAATAAAAGCTTCAGTTGTAGAAAATAGTGGACTGTATTTATTTCTTTCTTCTTAGTTGTAGTTTACACTTGACGTTTCGGCGAACAGCGAACAGGCCGTTACAAAAATGCCGCCTTTACTTATATACAAACTAGGTCGGCCAATTAGCACGCCTTGTGGGCGCTTACAAATTTCTCTTAACTTATAGTTTAATGCGAGCTGTGGCTTTAATTTTACAATTTGCAAAAAGATTACTCTGAGCTAGTTACAATTAGTACGTCCGCTACACCTTTATTAAGGCGTTGTAATGAATATGTGAAAAAACGACATTGAAATCGTGCCGGATAGAAAAGTTATAAAGGTCAAAATGTTACGAAAATCAACTCACAATTTGTTTTTCCCAAATATCTCGCGACCTGTTGTTCGGAGGTCAATAGAGGTAATAATAAAAATTGTATGTCCTAAAATATCTACAAAAAAGGCCTCATGCATTTTTCTGTAAAATTAACCGATTTCGGAGTAGAGCGCTGAGAAAGCGACTATATTATGACAAAATATTCGTTTCCTCACCTTCGAGGTAGAAGGCAAGGCGCGTTTTTTTACATGGTTTTATAATCCATGATATGTATTAGGAGGATTTTTTTATTTAAGAGTGATTTTTTTTTACACTGAAAATACAAAAAAATTAACTTAAAATAAACAACGCCGTAATAAAGGTGTATACAAAAATTCAGCTCACTAGGAATTTTTCCGCAGATAAAACCTTAGATGACTGGACTAATCAGTATATGCTAAACCCGTCTCTCGCAGGATGCGTCACGCACGTACTTGGAACACGCTGGTAGAGGGCGGGCGGCTGCCGGCCTGGATGAAGTCGGGGGACGGCGTCATCGCGGACGTCGAGACTAAGGACTGGATCTTTAGGGAGGCGGTGAGTAAACAGGGCTATACAGAAAGGGTAAGCTAAGCCGAAAAGGGCTCAAAGTACTCATTATTATGAACAACTTTTACAAGGAGACCAACCTTAAATTCACGACAAAAAATCAGCTGTTCCATAGAAAAATGTCAATGACATGACAAAATGTACGGAATAGCTGATTATTTTTTCTCGATTTCAGTTTTTTTTTTTTAATGTAATTGAGTGACGAGCACAGCACAGCACTGCGCTCGTCACCCTGAGATATATAAGTTGTTTTTAATCTCCCATTGGCCTTGTAATTTCACTGGAAACAATGCCCTTCCAACCGAAACACAGTAATGTTTGCACATTACTGCTTGACTGTGGAATAACTGGCAAAGGTGATAGGTTGATGCCATAGTAAAAGTTGTTCAGAATGATGAGTATAAACCCTTTTCGGCTTAACATACCCTTTCCTTTTAATCGGGGCAAATTAGACCAAAAAATAGGAGTAAGCTTACATTAATTCCCACCCAGCTGAAAATTGGTAGGATTGTTCAGAACACCATCATAAATGAAACCTAAAAAGTCCTCATCGATCCGATACGTGCAAAAATTTTTACTCCGGGTAGAAGGTCACCAAAACGGGTATTTCGTGATTTTCTCAAAAACGGTACAAGCTACGAGGATACTGTTCAAGACAAGTATGTTCACTATAACATTTTCTACAGTATTGCTCTTAAACGCATGTTGATAGAACTTATGGTTTTCGAGATATGTCGATATTCATTTCAGACCAGACCAAAAAATTGACAATTTCTCTTAAGATGCCTCAGTCAGCAGTAGATCATATAACAAGTTTGTAAATGAGTTTTCCCGAAGTTTTAAACATTGTTGAATCCGACAATCTCAAGAAACACTTTGAAAAATTATCTTCTTGTATCTCAAATCGGATCAATGATGATGATGGTTGACGGAAAATTGAACCCCTCGTATCTCGGAAACGGAAAGAGATAGAGGGGTACACCTGACTTTTAAAATTTAGATCAAGTATGGACCTTTCTAGGGAAATGATAAAAAAAGGTAGCCGCCATACAAAAAAGTTTGACAGTCATACAAATAAACAAAAAAAAAGGAAATGCTCATAGCTGTGGAACCGCTGTAGATGGATGGAGTGTGCTCAAAGAAATATCATAGAGATTCATAACGACAATCGAGATTCAGCAACAAAAATCCAAGATGTCGGATTTCATATTTCCGTCAAATTTCAATGGATCTTCTAAATTTTAAAGTGATCCTAGGCAGGTGTTATTTTGGATCTGGAGGCTCTTAAGGTCCTTAAATCCATTTCTGAAATGATTTTTTTGGTTTGGCCATTTTTCAAAATGGCTGCCATACAAAAGAAAAGGAGTGAAGTTACAATACTTCGCACCCAGCTGAAAATCAGTAGGATTGTTCAAAACATCATCACAAATGAAATCTAAAAAGTCCTCATTGATCCGATACGTGCAAAAAAAATCACGCCGGGTAAAAGGTCACAAAAGGTTGTTATATGATCTACTGCTGACTGAGGCATCTTAAGAGAAATTGTCAATTTTTTGGTCTGGTCTGAAATGAATATCGACATATCTCGAAAACCATAAGTTCTATCAACATGCGTTTAAGAGCAATACTGTAGAAAATGTTATAGTGAACATACTTGTCTTGAACAGTATCCTCGTAGCTTGTACCGTTTTTGAGAAAATCACGAAATACCCGTTTTGGTGACCTTCTACCCGGAGTAAAAATTTTTGCACGTATCGGATCGATGAGGACTTTTTAGGTTTCATTTATGATGGTGTTCTGAACAATCCTACCAATTTTCAGCTGGGTGGGAATTAATGTAAGCTCAGATGTCTAAATTGCCCCGGTTATTTTCCCTGTTTATGAGAACAGCAAACTATACTTAATTATATAATTTTGACGTGACAACGTCTAATAAACCGATGAACGCCGGCTGCACGCACGAGAAAGTGTCCCGTTACGCTCATTGTGACGTCACGATCGGAGCGAGAACAGTATGCAATCATTTCATCAATGCTTTGTTATGACCTTGTCACGTTAAACTATCGTCCGTAAACCGACTACAGACAACACATCGTTGCTTAACTTGCTTACCATCGGGCGAGTTGGTGGACAAACGCGGACTTGTTCACGTTAAAAAAAACATTTTTTTTTGATAGCAAAATAAAAACTGTAACAGGAAATAGACGAGCTCCAAGACATCCGCCTCGAGCTGCTGCACCGCATGCAGAGGGAGCAGCGCTCGCAGCAGAACAGCCGCAGCTCGCTGAAGCTGGCCAAGCTGTGGGATCTGAAGAAGCAGGAGATGGGGCGGAAGATTGAGAACGTGCGGCAAAATAGGGACCGGGGTAATGTAGCCTTTATTGTTGAAGAAATAAGGTTCGATTCGTCACACCAGGGACCGGGTTGTTGTGACCTTTATTTTTGGAGACGTAAAGTTCATTGCGACAAATCGGGGACCGGGATACTGTAGCTTTTATTGTTTGTAAAAGAAGTAAGATTCGATTTGACATACCAGGGACCAGGGTATAGTGACTTGTGACCTTTATTGTTATGGAGTTAGGTGCAAGTTGGCCCAGCTGTGGGATCTGAAGAAGCAGGAGATGGAGCGGAAGATTGAGAACGTGCAGCATACTAGGGACCGAGGTAATGGCATTTATCGTTAGAAAATTAAGGTTTATTGCGAGATAACAGGGACCGGAAAGTGACATCCCGTAGTAGTGGTAGGGCTCTGTTGCAGAGCCCGCTTGGGGAAGTACCACACCTTTGCCAGTTGTTCCACCGCCAAGCAGTAATGTGCAAACATTACTGTGTTCCGGTTGGAAGGGCATTGTTTTCTTTCCAGATAAATTACAGGGCAAATGGGAGAAAACATCTTATATCTCAGGGTGACGAGCGCAGTGCTGTGCCGTGCAGGGTCTTGAATTCTACGAATTTAAAATTCTGGGTGACGCAGACCTGTTATGGGCAAACGTGACGTTTAACATCAGGCGAGCGATTTTCTCGTCTCGTTTCCTATTATCATTAAAAAAAACCCGGGGTATTGTAGTTTTTATTGTAAAAGAAGTAAGGTTCGATTCGACATACCAGGGAGTTTACAATCTGACACCTCGGGGTATTGTCAGATTGTAAACTGCCCCCCTTGCCAAATTTTAATCTATGATCGCAAACTCTTTAGAAAACTAAGACAATGAATGGAAATGACAAATCCATAATCTATTCATTCGAATTGCGTTATGCATCTTTATGAATATGCACAGAGCTGCGCAAGCTGTCCGCGCTGCACAGCGGCGCCGGCCGCGGTAGCACCGCGGCCCGCGGGCGCGGCCCCGCGGCGGCGGCGCGCGACCCCACCTCCGACCTGTACGCGCCGCTGGCCCGCCACGGGTACCAGGCGCGCCGCCGACACGCGGTCATTACATACGACCCTACGCTCCTGTGTGAGTCGACACTCTTTTGTGACCTACCCCCCTGGATATCATTTTTTTTAACGCGAACAAGTTCGCGTTTAATCACCACCTAGCTAGATGGTATGGATATGGTCAAAGATGAAGCACGCAGACTTAGAAGATACCTAATCACTCTGACCTTGAAAAGCCCAAGATTGTATCTCTCAAGAAACAAGGAAACCCGCAGTCTGTTTCATTACTTGGCTGTACGAATCAGAAACGTAGACATGAATAGAAACGTTCTGGTTACATTCTATTACAGAAATGTATACAGACAAATCCAACGGTACCACGCAATCGGAAATCGGTTAAGCCGTTTAGGCGGTAAGATCTAGGTAACATTGTCATTACTACCAGGATGCACGTTGATTTAGATTCACTACGACCCCTCGCTGCTGTGTGATTCGACACTCTCTTGTTACCTTGTTCGACTCTCCAGATATAAAGACGAATCCAACGGTACCAGGCAATAAGCGGATATACCTAGATCACATTGTCATTGTACTATTATTGCCTATTAATCACATGTCATGATGTTTTTTAGCAACTTTTTTCTGCCCCCCTGGTGAGGTTATAAATCACCCCTCCCACCACCCCCGCCAATATCGTGCTCGTGATTTTTTCTCATATTTCTCACCCTCCTTGTGGTATTTCGTGATGTTTTCCGAAACCCGAGCCGAGCCTTCGACCCGCTCGTGATGAACGAACGATCTCTTACCAGGAAACCATACACGTATGCTGGTTATCACACTATACATTTTTAAGAAATAATTTATTAAAACTCCCAGCGTTAGAAGACCACAGACAGTGCTCCGAGCCCCCGGCCTGGCTGCACAGCTGCGGCCAGGACCTCACCAAGACCTGCTCCGGGCACCACCTGCCGCGCGACGAGACGCAGCTGTGTGAGCGGGAGACCAAGTGGAGCGAGGAGTTTCTAGAGCGGCTGCATAATGAGCTGAAGAGTAAGGAATGCTTCCGATACTGATGCTAGGCTAGCCGTCTTAAGCCCAAAAGCATCGCATTGCTTGAAAAATTTATACAAATGATGCATGAAAAAATAGAAATCAATTTTTTTGAGCTACCGCTCTTGGGCTCGGGACGGCAGCATGAGTGTCCACATCTAAAAAGAAAACGTCGTAAGCGAAGCAAGCAGAAGTACTTTTACATTAATCACACCGGTTTTCCTTACTTCCGAACTCATCGGTTGAAGAGGGGTGTTTATAATTCTGAATTAGGGAATATGATGACCCAGACGCGAAAACGGAATTTCGTTCAGGGTAAGCAATGTCTTGGAGCTACTTTTGATCAAAATGAAGTATTTGAGACGTTACTCAGGGGAGCTGGACGCTGGTCAATTGCATACACCCACCCCACCCCCACCTATCCATTGTCCACATGTGTCTGTCTCTTGCCTACGCGCCCTGTCTCGTGGTTCCATCATCCTCTTCCGTCTTCCCCCAGAGGCGCGTCTGGGCGCCGGCACGACGGCCGGCCCGCTGCGCGTCCTGAAGCCCCGCCACGTGTACGCGGAGCCCCGCCCCGCCACGCCGGAGGTGGCGCCGGTGGACTACGAGCACGAGGCCACGTTCCAAGCGGCGCTAGCGCTGCAGCGCGTGCTAAGGGGGCGCGCGGTGCAGACACTGGTAGGGGTTAAAAAAACTATTTTTAATTAAATTTCTTGTGTATTTTTTGTAGCTGGACAGTGTGTAGCTTTTATTTAGTTTCTGTCCTAATCAATGAATTAACTAATAAAAATAAACAATAAACGTTTCACACTTATAGCTCCCCACTAGGTTACCCTTTCTTTTTTTTTTGTTTACCCAGTGGAAATCCTTTATGGATACCCTCGGCCCGGGGGGACCTCGGGTTATGTGGGAGTCTCCGCCCTGCGGCAGCATACCCACTAAAACCACTGGGGTGTTCGGCATCCGCCTGAGATGGGGCAAGGTGGGGTCGCGTTAGCAATCGCCACCTCGCCACGGCGATGGGCCCGATTAGGGCCCCCCGCGCCTATGGAGGGGTGACCCTGTTCCCCAGGATCACCCCCCAGACAGTCAGTGTGGGGTCGTGCAGGCCGGGAGAGTCCCCCGACTCTCCCGGCAAACCCACTGCAGAGGAGCGAGGAGACGGGCGAACCGCCTCCTCGCTCCCCCGTCTGCGCCGGAGCGGATCAGATCGGGCGTTGTCCTCTCTGACCCGCTCCGCGGCCTCCTTCTGCGTCATCACCTCTTCGCAGAAGGAGACCCCGGCCTGCCACGATCTCTCGCCGCCGAGCACGGCTTTCACCACGCTCGGCAACGAGAGATCCCGGCCTATGTAGGCCGAAAGCGTATGCCGCTGGGGGGCCCCATGCGGCACACGCTTCCAGCGTCCACCCTCCTTTCCTTGCACTCCCGACCGCAACCCACATGCGGCGAGGAGCACAAGGAAAACCCCCCTGGTGGCAGCAATGCCACCGTCCAAGCCATCACGCTGTGCCCTCTGCTAGTCAGAGGGACACGCGGATGGGCCCACCGTGTCGGGTTATTGGCCACCATGCGGTACTACTGCATAAAAGCTGCAGTATTACCGCACGCTGTTGCCCAGGGTGCACCACGTGGAGGTTACCCGACCTAGCACCCCCCCACTAGGTTACCCTTTTTTTTTGTTGACCCAGTGGAAATCCTTTATGGATACCCCTAACCCGGGGGAGCCGGGGTTATGTGGGAGTCTCCGCCCTGCGGCGGCATACCCACTAAAACCACTGGGAAGTTGACCTCATTCCCTTGTGGCCGGGGGCAGCGGGGTTCCCTTTCGGAGTCTCCGCCACCCTCAGCCAGGGTCGGCCCTTCGGCCCCGTCTTCCGTGCGTCAAGAGAGGGACGGCCCTGGTCACCCAAGGCCGCCCCCAGACGTGTGGAGCCGGTGCAAGCCAGCGGAGAGCCCCCCGACCCTCCGCCAGTGGCCCCACTACGGAGAGGGAAGGAGGCGATGGATCGGATCGCCCCCTCCTCCCTCTCCGTCGTCTGCGCCGGAGCGGATCCTGCGGGAGTCGTCCTCCCCGATCCGCCCCGCGGCCCCTTCTGCGACATTACCTCTTCGCAGAAGGAGATCACGGCCTGCCACGATCTCTCGCCGCAGAGCATGGCTTTCACCACGCCCGGCAACGAGCGATCCCCTCCTCCTTTCCTTGCACTCCCGACCGCAACCTACATGCGGCGAGGAGCACAAGGAAAACCCCCCTGGTGGCAGCAACGCCACCGTCCAAGCCATCACGCTGTGCCCTCTGCCAGTCAGAGGGACACGCGGATGGGCCCACCGTGTCGGGTTATTTGCCAGCGTGCGGTAATACTGCATAAAAGCTGCAGTATTACCGCACGCTGTTGCCCAGGGTGCACCACGAGGAGGTTACCCGACCTAGCACCCCCCACTAGGTTACCATGTGTCGGGGATAGACAAGGACAACCAACACCCAGACCAGAAATTTAAATTTATCATTCAACCACCTGCCCGGCCGAGAATCGAACCCGGGACCTCTGACTTACACACACATACACTACCGCTGAGCCAAACAGGTCGACAACAACTAAATCTTTAGTCATCCCACTGCTGGAATACCAGGTCTCCCATGAAAGGGTGTTTTAGCCGTATTCCGCCATGATAGCGAATTGAGAGTTGGTGTATTCATTTACGCCATTAAATTTGTTCTTCGGACTTTTTGCTTAGGTTTCCTAACGATGTTTTCCTTCGTAAGACGTCCTTTCGTTCCAAAGAACTTCTTGGTACGAGTGATACGAGTCGAGGTTTATTTATCACCACCTCACGATTGCGAAACGACCGTTAGCCTACTAAGCTACCTCAGCAATATTTATCTGTCGGAACTTTATTAGCCGACTAGCTGTTCCCTGCCACGCGTCGCTGTGAATAATTTTTTTTTAATTTAATACATATAAATTACGTGTCACGTTTAGGGCATGCAAACCGGTTACTCGAGTAACCGAAAAAACCGAGTAACCGGCTGTTTTAAAAACCGGTTTTTAAAGATTTAAAAACCGGGTTTTTCGGGTTTTTCGAGTTTTTACATTCATAATGTAAAACTACCACCAAGACATTAATTAAGGATCAAGTTACCGTTTCCCAACTCTATTGATCAAATAAATTGATTAGCTGACAACAATACTTACTTATTAGGTATTAGAAAGCAATATATGTATTAGTAGGCTTTGGTTTGACGTTGTTGTATGAGTTATTGAGTGCCGATGAGTAAAGCGCTGCTAAGCTGCTAATGCGGCGATCTTTACGGGGAATGCCCGCGCAACTCGCGTCGCCCGCACCTCCCGCGCCAGCCGCGCACAACGTCGCCATTTTATTTGTCAAGCAGTCTCACTCAGTCAAGTGAAGGAAACAGACGCGCTTATGATGCGCACGTATTTGTGTTTTTAAAGTTTTTTCACAATCTAAATATTTTCTACCACAAAATATGTATTTACAAGTTTTTATTTAGCTTGCCCTGTTTGTTGTTGATGTTGTTCTGGTTCGTTAGGTCAAATCTTGTAACTAAATTATGAACCACTTCCCGACGGCAGTTCCACATATCCCTACTGATCTATCCCTACTGGTAGAGAAGAATGGTTTTTTTTCCACCTATTACTACTAGGGGGGCAGCGTGGATATTTTACTTCCACGTATTTCTACTATGATCAAATTGATCAAGTACCAATAGGAAAAAAAATGAAAAGAAAAAAATTTAAAAAGGAATTAGATTTATTTTATTGTATAGGTTTTGGATTTAATAATTAGTTTCTAATAAGAAATCAGTAGTAATGTAGGTAAATTACATTTTAACTTAACATATCTAAAAATAATATGTCCAACAGTGATCTCTCCTGTGATCAGTTGCATTTGTACATTTTGTATCACGTAATCACGGGTCACATACACTTCCTCTCTCTTTTTTGGTGGATTCAGTTTCAGCACGTTCCTGATGGACTTAATGCGATTCTTTTGAACCACGGATTGGCTGTATAATAATTTTAATAATTTGTATAAACTTGGTTTCCGGTAATATTTTAATTGTTTTAATTTATAGCCATCTTCTTTCTCGAGTTTCATGTTTTGTTTTAATATAGCTAAATCAACAACCATTAGAATACCTCATTCAGTAGAACCTCGAAAATTTAAAGAACAAGGGAAATGTTAAATAATTTAAATTATCGAGTTTGTAACTTACTAAGGGTTTGAGTTAGAGAGGTTTTAACGATTCATACTTTTACTTAATAGAGTAAAATATTAGTTATTAGTAGTAGTTATTAGCTTATTGTAGGCTTGTAACTTAGATTTATTCGTGAGTGAGTATAGTGTTCTTAAACCAAATGTTACCTGATTGATCTCCAAAATATAGTCAAGGAACAAGATTTCGAAAATAAACACATACTTATTTTAACTACATTTCAGCCTTTTTTTACTTAAACACATAGGGCATGCAAAACCCGACAGTTTTTAAAACCCGGTTTTTTCGGGTTTTCAATTTTAAAAACCGGTTTTTTCGGGTTTTTCGGGTTTTTCGAGTTTTTTTTTATTTGGGCCTAAAATATATATTATATTAGTGTGTTTAAGTAAACAAAGGCTGAAATGTAGTTAAAATATGTGTTTATTTTCGAAATCTTGTTCCTTGACTATATTTTCGAGATCAATCAGGTAACATTTGGTTTAAGTACACTATACTCACTCACGCATAAATCTAAGTAACAAGCCTACAATAAGCGAGCCTCTAATAAGTAAAAGTATGAATCGTTAAAACCTCTCTAACTCAAACCCTTAGTAAGTTACAAACTCGATAATTTAAATTATTTAACATTTCCCTTGTTCTTTAAATTTTCGAGGTTCTACTGAATGAGGTATTCTAATGGTTGTTGATTTAGCTATATTAAAACAAAACATGAAACTCGAGAAAGAAGATGGCTATAAATTAAAATAATTAAAATATTACCGGAAACCAAGTTTATACAAATTATTAAAATTATTATCCAGCCAATCCGTGGTTCAAAAGAATCGCATTAAGTCCATCAGGAACGTGGTGAAACTGAATCCACCAAAAAAGAGAGAGGAAGAGTATGTGACCCGTGATTACGTGATACAAAATGTACAAATGCAACTGATCACAGGAGAGATCACTGTTGGACATATTATTTTTAGATATGTTAAGTTAAAATGTAATATTACCTACATTACTACTGATTTCTTATCAGAAACTAATTATTAAATCCAAAACCTATAATTCCTTTTTAAATTTTTTTCTTTTCATTTTTTTTCCTATTGGTACCTACTTGATCAATTTGATCATAGTAGAAATAAGTGGAAGTAAAATATCCACGCTTCCCCCCCTAGTAGTAATAGGTGGAAAAAAAACCATTCTTCTCTACCAGTAGGGATAGATCAGTAGGGATATGTGGAACTGCCGTCGGGAAGTGGTTCATAATTTAGTTACAAGATTTGACCTAACGAACCAGAACAACATCAACAACAAACAGGGCAAGCTAAATAAAAACTTGTAAATACATATTTTGTGGTAGAAAATATTTAGATTGTGAAAAAACTTCAAAAACACAAATACGTGCGCATCATAAGCGCGTCTGTTTCCTTCACTTGACTGAGTGAGACTGCTTGACAAATAAAATGGCGACGTTGTGCGCGGCTGGCGCGGGAGGTGCGGGCGACGCGAGTTGCGCGAGTGGCGCGCGGGCATTCCCCGTAAAGATCGCCGCATTAGCTTAGCAGCGCTTTACTCATCGGCACTCAATAACTCATACAACAACGTCAAACCAAAGCCTACTAATACATATATTGCTTTCTAATACTTATTAAGTAAGTATTGTTGTCAGCTAATCAATTTATTTGATCAATAGAGTTGGGAAACGGTAACTTGATCCTGTATTAATGTCTTGGTGATAGTTTTACATTATGAATGTAAAAACTCGAAAAACCCGAAAAAACCGGTTTTTAAATCTTTAAAAACCGGTTTTTAAAACAGCCGGTTACTCGGTTTTTTCGGTTACTCGAGTAACCGGTTTGCATGCCCTAAAACACACTAATATAATATATATTTTAAGCCAAAAAGAAAAAAAACCCGAAAAACTCGAAAAACCCGAAAAAACCGGTTTTTAAAATTCAAAACCCGAAAAAACCGGGTTTTAAAAACTGTCGGGTTTTGCATGCCCTAGTCACGTTTGACTCCTAAACTACTTAACCGATTTCAATCAAATTTGCACACCGTGTGCAGTTCGATCTAACTTAACAGATAGGATAGCTCACATCTCAATTTATAGTGTCTACCCGTG
Organism: Alcis repandata; assembly: GCA_949125135.1. Classification (NCBI taxonomy): domain Eukaryota; kingdom Metazoa; phylum Arthropoda; class Insecta; order Lepidoptera; family Geometridae; genus Alcis; species Alcis repandata. Next base: position 7,793,466 of record OX421244.1, on the reverse strand, counting down.
CGAAGCCGGGACGGGCCGCTAGTCTATACTAATATTATAAAGAAGTAAAGTTTGTGTGTTTGTATATTTGTTAAATTGTAAGGGGTAATCTCGAGATCTACTGAACCGATTTTAAAAATTCTTTCACCAATAGAAAGCCACATTATTGCTGAGTGTCATAGGTTATATAAAAAACCGAAAAATAAAAAGGCTTTTACGTGGTAGTCCGTTTTGCAAAGTGAATCGGAGAAAAAACGGTCCGGACGGCGCGCGATGGCTTCGGGTTTAATTAACATTATGCCCAACGAAGTGGGCACGGGTCAGCTAGTAGGTATATATAGATAAAGAAAAAATCAGTACACAGTAGTCCTTACTTTATGGTGTGTGTTCCTGATGTTCAGATGTACGAAGGGCGCACGCGCGCCGGCGAGTTGACCGAGGAGCTGAAGACGAGCCACGGACTGCAGAAGGAGGACCGCTGGAGGATCGCCAAGGAAGAAGCCAAGTCCAGGGAGTACACCTCCATCCGGACCTCGGCGGAACAAAAGGTACAGCTTTTACTTGGTTCTTTTTTATGGTGAAAGCCGCAATCGGTACATACCGGCGAAAGACCATATTATTATTTGTGTGCCAAAACACGAACGAAACGCTTTGAATCCACATTTATCGTACGAACGGCTACGATGTGAAATGCTCTACTTGACCGGGTGTTTCCCAATAGATGCATGTGGGTCTTTTCAAGTCGCGATTGAATCACTTTCTTCTAGGCAAACATAATTCTGGTATCTGGTATTAATTCTGGGTGGCGCAGACCTGTTATGGGCAAACGTGACGTTTAACATCAGGCGAGCGATTTGCCTGTTTCGTCACTCAATTACATAAAAAAAAAACGACGGGTTGCACTCCGGGAGTGCCGGCAGAAGTGAAAAAGCTGTCTACTCTCCATCCGTCTTACGAATTTTCGATCAGGTCACGTGACCCTGTCGCGAGTTTAACATTTTTTACCCATTCCAAAAAAGTGTACAACGCCGCTAAAGAAGTTTTCACTTCAAAAATGCTGCATCGTAGACCGCATCGTTGCTCACCATCTGGTGAATTCTGGTGAGATGGCGGCCAAAAGTAACCAATCATTGAATTTAAAAAATATTCGATGCTGTATGTTTGGGCCACATTCCGTGTCTGTATAGGTACATGTATTTGGACCACATTGCGTATTATATAATCAATTTAGTGCATCTAGGCGTCTACCTATGTAACCTTTCCGTACATTTTTTGACTGTTTTCTCGAATTAACAGCAATACAATACTAGAACCCAGTTTACACGCTCGATATACAGGGTTATTCATAAAGGGTATGCTAAGCCGAAAAGGGCTCATAGTACTCATTATTATGCACAACTTTTACTATGGGACCAACCCGAAATTGGCGAAAAAAAATCAGCTGTTCTATAGAAAAATATTAAAGACAGGGTTTTCGTGAATTCCGGGTTGGTCCCATAGTAAAAGTTGTTCATAATGATGAGTCCTACGAGCTCTTTTCGGCTTAGCATACAATTTATGAATAACCCTGTACATATGTGATTTTTCCCCTTGTTTGCAGGACGATGCGATTACCGCTCTTGTAGACGAGCTCTGCGGCGGCGCCGTGTCGGCAGCTCTCGACTTTTTGGAGAAGGAGCTGAAGCGGTTGAAAGAAGAACGGAGGCAGCACGCTTTTATACTTATAGCTAGTAAGTTAAACTTAATTTTTTTGTATTGGATATTACAACCCTTTCAGAATATCTGTGCACCTCGCTGGAATGCGGCGCCTCTCCCGCTTCCCCTGTCACCTCTCCGCGCACTCCCCGGTGCGACAGTACGGTTAGCATCTTCGTTGCCGATACACGTCCCGATAATTTTTTGATATTTTCGCTTTGTTGTTGTTTTGTTTTTTAATATTTATTGTTAAGTTTAGACATATGACGTCACGAGGTCAGGTGCACGGATATTGTGACCGGGTTATAGGTAACACAAACGTTTAATAAACGTTTCACACTCATAGCTCCCCACTAGGAACAAATCCTGTGTCGGGGATGCCACGGAACACACACAAAGACAAGGACAAGTAACACCCAGACCCAGTACAGATATTTAAATTCGTCATTTAAACATCTGCCCGCCTGGGAATCGAACCCGAGACCTCTGGCTTAATAAGGCGGATATATATAATATTGTAAACTAGCTGACCCGACAGACGTTGTCCTGTCATAACTAAGTATGTCTTAATTTTCTAATGTAGGCTCAACTTCCTTAATTTTTTCTGTCATAAGAACCATTTTGTGACAATAATTAACACAACAAAAAAAGAATTACCGAAATTGTTCTATCCATTCACGCGTGATGCGATGACCGAGGGAAATAGAGATTTAGTTTTATATATCTGTAATAATGAGTCTGTATATAGGGTTATTCATAAAGGCTATGCTAAGCCGAAAAGAGCTCATAATACTCATTATGAACAACTTTTACTATGGGACAAACTCGAAATCAGCGAAAGAAAAATCAGCTGTTCCATAGAAAAATGTCAATGACACTCGACAAAATGTATGGAACAGCTGATTTTTTTTCGCGAATTCTTGGTTGGTCCCATAGTAAAAGTTGTTTATAATGATGAGTACTATGAGCTCTTTTCGGCTTAGCATACCCTTTATGAATAACCCTGTATAGGTAGATTACAATGTATCAGTTGTTCATTAAGTATATCTGAATCTCATTATAGGATTATTATTTTACTCTACATATTGAACAACTCAAATAATTCTGTGATCAATTTCGAGATTACAGAATAATTAGATCAGCTGTTCCTAAAACAATGTCAATGTCTATAAAACAAATTAATTCTCAAACTTACCTGATGGAATTGGTTTCTGTAACCATTTTAGTTATTTCTAAATCTTAATATATATAAATTACGTGTCACGTTGTTTGTCCGCTATAGACTCCTAAACTACTTAACCGATTTCAATCAAATTTGCACACCGTGTGCAGTTCGATCTAACTTAGGAGATAGGATAGCTCACATCTCAATTTATAGTAAAAAAACATGAAAAATTAGAAAATTTTAAAATACTTAAACCATATTTTAACTTTAGCGCTTTGGACAATGTAAACTTTTTTAATGTAACTTTTGACATTTGACATAGAATTGACGCAATGGCTTTTTTTACCATCGTTAAGACAGGACGTCTGTCGAGTCAGCTAGTAAGTAAGTGAATAAATATCATTCATCCTCATGGTTTAGAAAATTTAGTATGAAGGTAGTTTGGATTTTTAGTTTTGGTACCTTGGTACCAGGGCCGCGCCGCCCCTGTGTGCAATGTGTGCGGCGCACACAGGCGCCAAGACAATAGAGGCGCCGCCATCGAAATTATTTTTGTTACACTTACACAACAACAAATTCTTTGTATTCGAGTACCTATCGATAAGTAGGTACAATAGGCGCAACATATGCCTTGTAAATAACAAAACATAATTATAATGCGCTTAGGTATTGTACAAGTCTTCTAAGATAATATTCACGTGTGTGGTTTAATTTTACGCTTTGGGTTTTAATTAACATTAGTTACGAGCTCAGCGTTAAAATCAAAAGAACCGCCGTGAGTTTGTTTGAATGAATGTAACCCGATACCCGATGCGTTGCGTGCGACGCAAGCGGGTTGGGGTCACGGGGATTCCCCGACTTTAAGGAACGAGAGTGCCAAAACAATTGATCAACATTCAATCAGTCAATTGAAAGTATTGAAACTAATTGAAAGTGTGTGCAAGGTGCGCATTGATTTTTTTATAATTAGATTAAGTTCTAGCTCTAAAAACAATATATAGTTTGTGTGTTGGTGATTGTTTTAACTTGTTTTCACGATGACTCAAGATAAAAAAAAAGAAATTATCTGGTTACCAGAATTTAATGAGGAAAAAAAAACAAGAAGAAGAACGTGATAAAAATACAACTAAAATAAGTAAATATTTTACGGCTTTACCATCCACTTCCAAAGAATCATTAGAGACAGAAACCGATCGATGATCGACCGATTTTATCGATGAAGATGTTATAAAATCTGATTCAAAAAACGCTTCAGGTACGTGCTTTTTATGTAATTTTCTATACAAATAAATATAACTTAAGTCTGTTTGTAATGTCAAAATAAAAAAAAACATTTTCTTTATTAATTTCATTACAAGCCCTGCTCAGCTTGGGACTAGACGGCGTTTGATTGTCGAGAAATATTCATTTATTTATTTATTTTATCATACATAATTATACTGTTTCAAAAAAATCGACAATTTTTTTTTTCTTAATTATGTACCTATATCGAAAATATTGTTGCAAACGGTGGCAAGAAAATACTGTGAAGGTTTGAGCTCTTAATATTAAGACGTGCCGCATCGTGAATTTCAATTTCCCATTCAAATAACATGGGAACAACGTTATCTTGGTTTTTAGAATTTTTTAACTGACGTTAGAGATAATATTTTTAAATTAACAAAACTTATTCCTAAAGAGAATTTAACGTTCTACAGAAAAGGTCTCTTACAGTTTTTCGGTCTCTTTATTTTTTCAAAAAGTTATTTAACATTGAAGTTGGATCGATCTTTACATTTTCTTATTTTCCGAAGCAACCATCAACTTTATGAGAAAATTTTATGAGACATTTTTTGTAGAGAATATTTATTAGAGATAAGTTTTCTGCAAAAAATTAAAAATTAATAAGTATTATAAGCAGTAAAATTACAAGTTTAAAAAAAAAATGTTTTTTGCAGGTAACTTACGATATGTAAAAAATATCAAAAACATCTTTAGAAATAAGTTATAGAAAATTGAATTCTCTACATAAGATGTATCATAAAATTGTTTCATAAAGTTAATGATTGCTTCGGGAAATAAGAAAATGTAAAAATTTTAGATCGATCCAACAAGTTAAAAAACTTTTAAAAAAATAAATACATATATCGAAAAACTGTATGAAACCTTCTTTGTAGAACGTTAAATTCTATATTAGAATGAGTTTTGATCATTTAAAAATATTATCTCTGACGTGAGTTACGAAATTCTAAAATCCATGAGAAAATAATAAAAAAACATAAGTTGAAACATGAAGATTCGTGAAAAAAAAAATACAAACATCCGAATTGAGAACCTCCTCCTTTTTGGAAGTCGGTTAAAGAAGAGGCGCTTCATAGGTTTCGCACACAGGCGCTGTGGGGGGTCGGCGCGGCCCTGCTTGGTACCTTTATGTTGTAATTCAAAGACGTTTTGTAGTTACCAAGACAATCAAATATTCATCGGTCTCAAATGTCAACTCCTCAGTGCGTGAAAAGATGATGCGGGAAGCGGCCGAAGCGGGAAGGAGACAGAAGGAGAGTCACAGACTGCGCGAACATGATGAGATGTTCAAACAGGTTGGTCTTTTTACATACTTCTTGACGACCTGTTTGACTAAGTGGTAGTATATCCGCCTTTTAAGCCAAAGGTCCCGGGTTCGATACCCCGGCCGGGCAGATGCTTGAATGATGAATTTAAATATCTGTTCTGGGTCTGGGTGTTAGTTGTCCTTGTCTTTGTGTGTTGTTACCTGACTGCCCAAGAAAGGAAGAGATGGATAAACCCTTTAATGTTCACAGCAGATATTACAAACAAAAGGATAATAACACTTAAAACTAATGCAACAACTACCTTATCGCTAAGAGTGGTCTCTTCCAGGCAAGGTAATGTAAAGATTGTTGGTAAATCAATATATTCAATACAATGTATTGACAGCATCAAAAGAAAACGATGATCAAAAATGATCTAAAGAAATGGGCACAAAACGCGGTTTTATCGCTAAGTGATCTTTTCCAGACAAATTAGTAAAATTGTGTATGTGATATATCCCCTAAACCTGACTGATTTTATATTGGGTGGTATTTTATATATTAATAGTTCTAAAAAAAATAAAAAAACACTCTTAAAGTGGGTCAAAATCGCGCCCAAAGAAGTCGGTTACAAAGATACAAACAAACATACAAGTGAAGCTAATAAAAAGCGTGTAAAAACTGTTTTATAGGTTCTTGGCGTGACCCAAGAAACAGTAGAAGCATATTTAAAAGAGATAATACAAGAGGGAGTGGAACTGGCGGCTGAAGAGGACGCCGTAAAGAAAGCGGAGACGCAGGCGGCGCAGTTCGACGCTTCTATACAATCGTTTGGGTCCTTGTGAGTATGGTGGACTCCGTGGACTATCCCTATACAGTCCACGGAGTTTTGCTATGGGACCAACCCGAAATTCGCGAAAAAAAAAATCACCTGTTCCATAGAAAAATGTCAATGACACTCGACAAAATGTATGGAACAGCTGATTTTTTTTCACGAATTCCGATTTGGTCCCATAGTAAAAGTTGTTTATAATGATGAGTACTATGAGCCCTTTTCGGCTTAGCATACCCATTATTAATAACCCTATAATTATGTATGTTAGTCTGTAAGGTATTTATTTTCTATAGGCCTCTGTAACTTGCATTATTTGCAAGTTATATTGCCTGAAATAAATTATTTCCCTACCTATCCCCACTCCCAGGTCGACCGCGGAGCAGCATGAGTCGGTGGCCGAGCTGGTGCAGCAGTTCCTGCTTCCGGAAGCCCACCGCCAGGCCTCGAGACAACGCGTGTCAACGTTCCAGGTACCGTATTCGTAGGCATAGCATAAATTGTGACGGAAATATGGAGCGAATATTCGATAGATAAGTAAATGTAAAAAATATATATAATTGTATTATCAGGCGTAATTATGATAAACACCAAGTATTCGAAAGACAAATGCAAAAAAAATTAGAAATGTATCGCACGTCATACTCTGTCGGGTGTAAATGGTAAATGTGTTTATTGTGGGTTTGTGCGTATATCTCGAAGTGTCGAAATGCTCGTTTAGATTTAGCATTTATTTGTCAAGATAATTTTCTTTTTAACACGCTTTTATTAGCTTCACCTGTATGTTTGTATGTTTGTATGTTTGTATGTTTGTATGTTTGTATGTTTGTATGTTTGTATGTAACCGACTCCTTTGAGCGCGTTTTTGACCCACTTTAAACGGTCAGATTTCTTTCAAACTTTGTAGATATATCGAGGACCGATGACAATACACTAAACAAATCGTGTTTTTTAGTTTTTTTAACTATTAATTTGTTTAACACGCTTTTTCTATAAAGTTTCTTTAACTTTTAATACCGTTTAACTTACAAATGGTAATTTCGTCAATCGTCTCAGAGAACAGAGTGGCGCAGTGGAAGCGTGCTGGGCTCATAACCCAGAGGTCCCTGGATCGAAACCACGCGCTAGAAATCTTTTTGCTCAATATTTTTTTGTTACGCATCAATTTTATTTTATGAGGTCTGAGGATCGAAACCACGCGGCTACAAATCTTTTTGCTCAATATTTTTTGTTACGCATCAATTTTATTTTTAATTTGCTTGAGCAGACGGCCAAAATCGGATAACACCAACACATTTGTACATATTAATAATGGTTAATAGTTAGCAAATCGAACTAAAAAGCGAAAAATAAATAATAGTTTAAAAAAAACTAAAAAAACACGCTTTTTATAAAAAACCGAACTAAAAAAATAGAAAATAAAATTTTATAAATTTAAATTAAGAATAGGGTTGAAAATTTCAATAAATTTTAATATAAATTAATAATAGTGTAAATAAATAAATATATGTATTTTATTTTTAAAAAAGCGTGGGGTGCTTTCTAAGATATTATCAAAATGCTAATCACTCTACTCATGTCTGTCAATACAAAATGTATCTACAAAATATATAATATCTATTGACCCATGCACCCCACGCTTTTTAAAAATAAAATACATATATTTATTTATTTACACTATTATTAATTTATATTAAAATTTATTGAAATTTTCAACCCTATTCTTAATTTAAATTTATAAAATTTTATTTTCTATTTTTTTAGTTCGGTTTTTTATAAAAAGCGTGTTTTTTTAGTTTTTTTTAAACTATTATTTTTTCATATAAGGATTTTAGGAAAGGTTTGTCTTTATTTGGTTTGTATGTTTTACAGTGCACAGCAGTGCGAGTATGGAACTTCAACTTCATCGATCGACAAACTGACAAATGAACTCGAAAAAGTCCTCAAAATTGTCTATGGTCTGAACAAAATCGCGAAATTTTGCCGAATTAGCCGACTTTGAACGTCAGTTTGTCGATTGATAAAGTTCTATACTCGCATTGCTGGTTGCATTTTAATCGCGCATTGCGTTTGCTATACTTAGTTTTAGTAACTCTGGTTATAAGATGTGTTTGATTTTAGGAGGCACGCATTCGCGCAGCAAGAGGCGCCATCTTTGGACTCGTGGATGATGCCGAAATTACTGACAGTGAGTGCATACTGTCGTATAACTTAAACGTAGTGAATATCACACCACGGAAAGTGGCCCAAACTTTTTCTAGTACTTGTTTTTTCTTTTTTTTTCTTTTTCTTTCTACAAACAGTAAAAACACTAAAAAATAAACCATAAAACTCAAAATACACAAAAATATTCACTTAAAAACATTTGAATAAATGGAAATCTTTATGACAAGCAGATAAAGCGTTTGGGCCAAATTCCGTTGTCCGAACTTTCCGTCAACAACAACGCAGTGTGGCCCAAGCACATACCTACTCGTTTTTTACGGAGAAGTAATCATTACTTTTTTCTTCTATTTAAACACTGACCAAATCATTCCCTAAACCTCAAAATAGTTTTTGGCACGTTACGCTGTTTTATTACTGTAGCGACGTTTGTTTCGATAGGTCCATGTCCATGTGCGGATTACTGACAATACTCTACCCCTTTCCCCAGAATACACCCTGTGCTGCGGGCCGCTTTTCGTTCAAAAACATTACTGTCGAGAAAATTTTGCAACCAATTCTCGATAATAACATTGACAGAATTTTCGAACACCTTTCACATTTCGTTCCCTCATAAATTAAAGGTACTTGTGAGTTGTAACTGGTACACTATTCCCAGAGCACTGCGAGCGCTGCGGCGCGCCTCCCGGCGTGCAGTGCCGCTGCCTCGTGTGTCCGCTCGACCTGGAGCCCACTGCGACCTCGTCGAGGGACGACCCCAGGTGGAGACACACCAGAAGTAAGTATCGACTTTAAAACTATTATAATTTTTCTTCTCACAAAAAAAATGTTTCACACTCATAGCTCTCCACTAGAATAACCTGTGTCGGGGATTCCATGGAACACACACAAAGATAAGGACAATCTATCAACCAGACCCAGAGCAGGTTTTTAAATTCATCATTCAAACATCCCAGAGGTCCTAAAGTTTGTTGGCTGTCCCAAGATTTTACGAAATGTGCCTAAACTCGTTTTTCAAACACTCATCATCATCATCGTCAGCCTGTATCGACCCACTGCTGGGTATAGGCCTCCTCTCCCTTGTGCCATTTTTCCCTGTCTCGGGCTAATCTCATTCAAGCGCTCAGTCTTGTCAAATTATAAATTTTATCGAATCGCCGCGGCCCAAGAAGATTTTTTTTTTGAGATTTTTTGAGATTCAAAAGTATTAATGGCACGTTTCCCCACAGTGCGGCCCATAGTACCAGAGAAGACGCACGACGAGAGGTTCACTCCGGAACATGACTTCCGCGGGATGCTCGACTGGCTGGTCGATCAAGGTCAGTCTTTTTGCTGGCTACCCTCAAAAATTAATCCATAAATTATTTTTAAAAATAAAACTAAAATAGAGATTATAAAGAAAATATTTTAATAAATAAATTACGAAATAATTACTTATTTAGATTAGATTAGTTATATTTAATAAAGTAGTAATTTTTTATGTTATGAACTAAATTGTTAAATAAATCCACTCAAACTGCAAACTAACAAAAATAATTGAATTACTCAAGCTTTTTTTTTTTGAAGACATTTTCTTTTGGCCACTTTTCATTACGGAAAGAAACAAGTATTGTACAATAGTAGATTGTACAACGAGGGCATAAAACAAGCCATTTTATACGAGACGTTTAGCTGCCCGAGCCGAAGGCGAGGGCGGATATAAAGTCAAGGATAAAATGGGTTTTATGCCCGAGTTTTACACTCGACTTTTCACATCGATTGCGAGGAAATAAATTAAAATATAATAAAAAAAAATACATTTAATAATGAATTAATTAATAAAATAAAATAAAAATATACTTAATTAAATTGACCAAATAAAAAATATAATAAATATAAATTAAAAAAATACGACCAATTAATTATATAAATAATTTAAATAAAATTTAAAAAATTAATTAAAATTAATATTTATATCATTGTTTTTAATTAATTAGTTAATTTTTTAGTGCATATATTTTATTTGAATTTTATTTATTTTTTAAAATAAAAAAATATATATTTGAGTTAAATTTTTAATTTAAATCTAAAAAAAATGATTTAATTTACTATTTAGTCAATTAATTTAAAATTATTCATTTTTTATTTAATTTAAATTATTTTATAATTTATTATTATTTATTTTAGATTTTATGTAGGTATATATTTTTTAATGAAAATACAAATAAATAGATTCAATTATTAAATAAATTAATTTAATTTATTTTATTCAATACTAGCTGACCCTTGCCCACTTCGTTGGGCATAATGTTAATTAAACCCGAAGCTATCGCGCGCCGTCCGGACCGTTTTTTCTCCGATTCACTTTGCAAAACGGACTACCACGTAAAAGCCTTTTTATTTTTCGGTTTTTTATATAACCTATGACACTCAGCAATAATGTGGCTTTCTATTGGTGAAAGAATTTTTAAAATCGGTTCAGTAGATCCCGAGATTACCCCTTACAATTTAACAAATATACAAACACACAAACTTTACTTCTTTATAATATTAGTATAGATAAAAAAATAACATATTAATACATATAAATTATAGAATAGAAAAGCCTTTTTTCAATCCCTCTGAAAAAAAAAATTACTATCTACGATCTAAATCTTCCATAGGTTTTATATTTTAAAAAACACGAGGAAACTTCTTACATGAAAGAAGAATAAAAAAAAAATAGAACCTTTTTTTTTCAACCTCTCAAATCACCGCCCTTGTGCGTAAAAGTCCACTTTTACGCACAAGGGCAAAAAAGTAATTTGTTTTTATTCAGAGAGGTTCCTTGCACAAGAGCCTAAAACGTCGCTTTAGTCCGCCTACACAGGGCGTAAAGTAGGACTTTACGAGCAGGAGAAGTGAAAAGTATAGTTTTATACCTACGTTATGCCATAATTTGCTTTGTCTAAGAATACACACTGCCCTTTTAGGGCACGACAACAGTTTTTAAAAGCTTTTATTTAACATTCAATGTATGTATAGTATGTAACTAATATGTTTGTCGGGTGGAATCTTGCAACTCAATTTTGAACCACTTTCCGATGTCCGATTGAGCTGAAATTTGGTATAAGTGTGTAACTCCAAAACAAAAGTTTGTTTTTAAAAATAATTTTAAAATTAACTAGTTTTCAATATTTGTTCGCAGCGGTAGTGAGTTCGCGCGAACAGTCGTCGAGTCGCGAGCTGGTGCGGCGCGACGTGGAGGAGGCTCTGCAGACGCAGCTAGAGGGCGCGCTGGAGGCCAGGGATATTGTGCATTTGAGTAAGTCATAAAGACAACCTATTTGGTGAATGACTTTTTTTGTTAATTTGAGTAAGTATATAAGGAACAACCTTTTTGGTGAACTTTTTTTGTTCATAATTGAGTAAGTCTGTAAACTTGGATAAAGATAATTTTATTCACAGAGACTTAAATTAAGAAAATACATTTGAATTTTAAAATCTAATTAAATGAAAAGCCTAAACCAATAAAACTAAACTAATCTAAATGGCTGCCTTTGGGAATTGTTCCCAAAATGCTGGCCCCATTACCACGTTGTATGGCGATGCTCACCCTTTGGGCGAGATAGAGGCCAGCATTTTGGTCGAGTGTTGCTTCGACCAGACGAGAAGAAAGCTCTTTATATATTTTTTTAGTTGTTAATTTGAGTAAGTATATTTAAAGAACAACCTTTTTGGTGAACGACTTTTTTTGTTCATTTGAGTAAGTCTAACTGTAATGGGATAACCGTTTTGGTGAACAACCTTTTTATAAATTGGAATTAATACTTCATTCACTTGAGTCATACTAATAGTGAAAAACTTTTTTCCAATTTTTTTTTATTCTTTTATTTAGTTAAAAAACCGTAGAACACTGTAAAACCTATCAAAAATCTACAGATTTGATATAAATCTCAAAAAACAGCAATTTAAAAAAAAACCGTAAATTGTAGGTGCTGTAAAGCATTTCTAAAATGTTTCAAAAAATTGCAGATCTACAGCTGAAGTTGGCTACAGTTTGTTTATCTTCTTTAAAGTTTCCTTGTTAATATTAGTTTACTTGTTACAGTGATAGACCGCGCGACCGGCGTGAGTTTCCCTCCGGTCCGCGAGTCCAGCTACCGGCACTACTCGCGCCGCCATGTGGACGACGCTCTGGGAAGGACCGAGCCCTTCGCTAAACGGCCTTGTAAGACTTGTCACTAAAATATAATTATAGCTATTTTAACACGCTTTTATTAGCTTCACCTGTATGTTTGTATGTATGTTTGTAACCGACTCCTTTGAGCTCGATTTTGACCCACTTTAAACGGTCAGATTTCTTTCAAACTTTGTAGATATATCGAGGACCGATGACAATACACTAAACAAAGCGTGTTGTTTAGTTTTTTTAACTATTAATTATTTAGACTAGCTAACGACGAGCTCCCTCCACCTGTACCTATTCCCGAGTAGCTACAATATTGGGTTCTTCAAAAGGGCTGTTAATAGAATCTTAAAAGGTCGGCAGCGTATCTGTGATGCCTCCAGTGTTACAGGTATCCATAGGCGACGGTGATCGCTTACCATCAGGCGGCCCGTTTGCTTGTCTGCCACCTTTGGCATAAAGAAAAAAAAACTAGTATTTCTGCGAACCGTACACCTCGCGAAAACTTTTTTGCGACAATCAGTTTTTTGTCTTGACAACCTCTTGAACGGTTTTACTCATAAGTATTCGAAATTCTGGTGCAGAATTGGATTCCAAATATTTCTGGAAATTTTTATCAAAATCGGCCGGTAAATGGCGCTGGAGCAAATTTCCCTCCTTTTGAGGGATATACAGTAGGTATACATGTAACGAAACAGCCTTCGTATCTCTCACAAAATAATAAATAAAAATATTTATAATAGGTTGATTTTTGATAAATCATAGCAATGCTCTAGTGTTTTGCAAAGGATGCTCAGGATCGAACGCAGACTCTAAAAGTGATGCGAATAAAGGTTAATAATGTTAAACTATTATTTAAATAAGAAAATAAGATTAATTGTACTGATCTTGGTATATTTAGAATCCGTCTATCATTAATAGTTAAGTAAAAACCAGTCAATCAATTCAAATCTCATAGAATGTCCCGCCATCGCAATATTATTATGTAGTATTTTGTTGAGCTAAAATTAGGGATTTTAAAGTATTTTAATATTGAATTAGGAATTGTTGCGTCTCATAAATGCAAACTAAGACTTTCATTGGAATATCTAAGATTAAACTATCACGACTAGTTAACACTGCCATCTAGTAGCTTAGCTTGGAACTATTTTGGAGTAATCAATCCAATCTGCACCATCGACAGCGGGGTGACATCTATGAATTAGTTTTAGAACTAAAATATCGGTCTCGCGCCTTGGTCAGACTCACAGATTATAATAACACATGCTTGTTAGAAACATAAAATAATGCAATGGCAACATTCTAATTTTCTGGGTTTTTAGAATCCAAGGCATGGCAACAAATAAACTGCGTAGAAAAGAACGGTTCGTTATACTTGTTAAGAATTAAGTTCTAAAACAAAATAAATCTGCGTAGAACGGTTTTTGCAATTGCGATGTGTGTGGTCATTAGGAAGTAATTAAGATACGTTATTTTTCATAATTTAGTAATATTAGGTATTGAGCTATATCGAAGATCTGAAAATACATTATTATTATAATAAGGAATTGTTACGTCTTATTATTATAAACTAAAACCTTAAATCAACAATAAATAAGTTAACACGGCAGGATGCTCAGTAGCAGGTACTCTAGCCAAAAAGGTATTCTTTATAAAAATTCAAATAAAGAAACATTCTTATTTAAATATGAGTACATGGTTATTACAAAACAATAAATCAATTAGTTATCTCAATTGCAAAAATCACATTAGTGGATAGATCTCAGACACAGGGAGAAAATGAATAAACGCGTCAATTATTTATACTTGGTTTGAAATCCAGAAACGTAAGGCGCTTCCTTGACGGCGGTGGCGTGTTGGTCGAGCGTCCAATCATAAGGGAGCATTGGAGAATATGTGATTGTGATTGGTCGTCGACGGATGGTTAAGCAGAGCTTGGAACGGAAGGAGGACAGACAGCGACGAGCGGCTTGGGAGACGTCGGCCATGTTTTTGGATTGCTTTTATTTCGGTAGATTTTCAAAGTTTAAGAATAGGAATTTATGTGTGATTCAATAAGTACAGGTAGAAAAGAAGATAGGTAAGCGATGTTCCAGCCGTCGGGAGTTGCCAGATAAGGATTCTAAGATGGACTGCCGAACTTTTAAAAGGTTTGATGGAACTGCAACGTGGTAAGTATTGCGTCGAGTCGCCGTGTCGTAAGAGAACGCCGCACGGGGTGAGTGACCTTAGAATATCTTGAGGAGTTCTTGTGCGCATTTTAACTATGTGTACTTCCATATCAGTGATTACATTGTTTTAGAATTCAGGGATCATTTTTAAATAGTTTAAAAGTTAAATTCATAACGTAATGATGTGGGCCACTAAAGATGGAGGTTTGGTTATGGATATTGATCAATAGTTTGATTTAGGATCGTGTAAGTATTTTAAGCAAAGATCATAAACATCGTTGATGGTTGATCTTGGACTTCCTTTCGGTCCGACAACAAGGTAGTACCTATTAATATAGTACCACAATTTACTAGATTATTTTAAAAGACGTCGTCGTAGCTTTATCAATTCAATTCAATTCATTTTATTCATACCGTAGGATGCTATTTACAACATTTGGTAAAGTCAACTTTGTACAATAATAAAACATGTCTTATTATTAGAAGAGTAATAAATCACGTCACAATAATTAAAAAATATAAAAGATAAAACATGTCATTATGAGAGTAATAAAACATGTCACAATAAATATAGAGAATAAAACATGTCATAATAATAAAGGTAATAAAACATGTCACAGTAATAAATATATGGTACTTGTCTGCTAATATGTAAATACAAAAGAAAGAGAGCTTAGAACGTAGTCTTGGTCACTGAATCAGAAAATACTGTGTCCTTTTGTGTTTTAGGATGTGTTTTCTTAAGGGCTTGTTCCTGCCGACGGGGAGCTTACTTACCTGAGATTATTTGACTCCATTTATTTAATTGAATTTATTCCTTGTGCATGTGTGTTTGTTTAGAATCTTTTCGGTGTTTGTTTTCAGGACGTATCGCGTTGTGTGTGTTAATTGTGTGAAATACTTAGAGCAGGATGACATGCTTAATAAACAATATTCGTGAATAAAATAAAATAAATTAGACTTGAACCAAATAAAGTGAAATTAGATTAAATTAAAAATAAAACAAAATAGCTTAATCAAATAAAATCGAACTAAATAAAATAAAATCGAATTAAATCAAACTAAATAAATTAAATAGAGTTAAATCAAATAAAGTAAAATCAGATTATATTAATATAAAATAAAATTAGATTAAATCAAACAAAGTAAAATCAGATTATATTAATATAAAATAAAATTAGATTAAATCAAACAAAGTAAAATCAGAATAAAATAAAATAGTTCAAGCTAGCTCAGTTTGGTGCAGTAAATAATAAAATAAATGTAAACGGTATAAACGGTGGTATTGTGTTCATCCTGTGGGCCGGAGGTCCCGGGTTGGATTCCTGATCCGACGGTTATTGAGTGATGAATTTGAGTACCTGTTCTGAGTCTGGGCGTTAGTAGGATCTACTATAGCGTATACACTATTACGTTTATGCTAGGTCGTGGGTTCGATCCCCGACTGATATGTTATTAGAGTCTGGGCGTTAGTAGGATCTACTATAGCGTATACACTATTACGTTTATGCTAGGTCGTGGGTCCGATTCCCGACCGACATGTTATTAGAGTCTGGGCGTTAGTAGGATCTACTATAGCGTATACACGATTACGTTTATGTTAGGTCGCGGGTTCGATTCCCGGCCGTAAGGTTAAGCTTAGTCAAGTCTTAATTTAAGTCTTGGTCAATTCAAGTAAATCGGACAGCCGATCAGGTTGTAGAAATCTACTGTAAAGTAAATAGGTACGTTTACGATTAAAGTAAATCGGACAGCCGATCAGATTGCCAAATCTACTATAAAATATATAAGCTAACGATTAAAGTAAATCGGACAGCCGATCAGTTTGCCGAATCTATTAAACGATTCACATGTCTACAATTAAAGTAAATCGGACAGCCGATCAGATTGCCAAATCTACTATAAAATATATAAGCTTACGATTAAAGTAAATCGGACAGCCGATCAGTTTGCCGAATCTATTATGAATGCCTACAATTAAAGTAAATCGGACAGCCGACCAGTTTGCCATGTTAGCCATTCGAAGTTATACGAACTATCTCGAATGGTTGACAATAGTTGCTGTCAGATGAACGGCCAACTATAGTTTGACGAGTAACTATTTAATATACGAATAAATGTAAAGTAGATCGGAAGTCTCTTTACTATTTTAATATTATTTACATAACGTGAAATCACGTGATGTTTGACTCACCAAGTCTTACATATTATAATATTTTGACTCACCAAGTCTTACATATTATATTTTGACTCACCAAGTCTTACATTTAATGGAACATAGGTTCTGAATCGACACGATGACATTTAAGTCAATTTACCTCTTCAATTCGAAGGTCAACGATGATCTTTCTTTACACACTACTTTTATCGAAGGTTTCTATGGAAAGATCCTTTTGCTGATAATTATCTGAGCTGTAACATGGAGCGATATCTCCGAGGTTACCCTTGACTCCAACGGGATGACAGGCACCTCTTATGTCTATGGTTTAGTAATTGTTGGTTGTCTTCGTAAGATACTAAAGGCTTCCACGGAAAGTACCTTACTATTAATTATCTAACCTAAGCATGGAACTATGTTTCCGAGGTTACCCTTGATTCCAACGGGATGACAGGCACCTCATTATGCCGATGGTTTCTTAATTATTAGTCTTCTTCATTTAGTCTACTGATAGAAAGTTCTATCTGAGACTGACGACTTGAGATGGTAACGGGAGAGTTACATTCATCTTTATCACACTATGTGTTAGACTTGGTTGTCTAATTAGATGCTTTTAGATAAAGGTTCCAGAGTATGTATTTACGCGCTAACTTCAGAATAAAACGATATTCTAGTTGGTTGTTCACTGCAGTCGCTATATTGCGTTAGGCAGTTAGGTGGTTAGGTAGGGATCGAAAGGGATTGCATTCGTTCTTCCGGGACCAGATTCATTACCTTAAGGTAATGAGTAAGCTCCTTGATGAATAAATGTGTGAAAGGTAAAAAATGAAGGATGTAATGACTGACAGACTGACTGACATTTGCCAAAAGATTATGTCCTCTTCTCTTAGCTTTTGGGTTGTTATAATATTCAAATATGTTGAATATGATAGTTGAATATGATAACGACGTTTAAGTCAGGCGCTCTAATGTTAGGAACACACAGAGGTGTGTATTTGTACACGTAAAAACGGAAGAGTGTATCCAGTCTGGGTCGAAACACATTGCTTACCGCGGTG
Organism: Alcis repandata; assembly: GCA_949125135.1. Lineage (NCBI taxonomy): Eukaryota > Metazoa > Arthropoda > Insecta > Lepidoptera > Geometridae > Alcis > Alcis repandata. The sequence continues at coordinate 7,775,570 of OX421244.1, read as the reverse complement.
GAGGGGCGGGGCCATAGCCAACAATTTATGTGTACAAATACATACAAACATAATACATAAAAACCATAAAATAAATAACAAAAAATATTTGGTGTAAAATCTTAGTAAAGTTTTAGTAAAATATTGTTCTGAACTTATTAGGCCTGAAACTAGTCCGAAACTATAATTTAGAATATATTTCGTATCATATTTGATAATTATTTAAGTCAATTTTACATTAGGAATACTAAGAAAAATAGTTAAGGGTTAAAACCTAGCATACCCTTTATGAATAACCCTATATAACTTACGTAGTAGGAATCTTGTAGCTTAGAGTAAGTCAATTTGTTAGGAAATCTATTCAGGTAGCTCGGTTGCTCATACTTATTCGTAACTTAGGTTCTACGATCACAACGCAAGGTTTTTCCACTAGACAATCACTTGGCCAAAACAGTAGGTTAACGTTAGCAATCGAAAAATTTAGGTATAGCTAGTAATACATAATTTGCATATAGGTAGATAGGATAGATATAAATAGTAAGGTAGATATGTTTTTTATTAATAGGGTAGAGGTTGTTACATACACCCCCAATCAAAAAATCCCCACCACA